>OX637319.1:3422883-4076704 GCA_951799385.1 Hyppa rectilinea
GTGTCTTCGGTTTTGTATTTTCATTTTTTGCCACCGACTTCCGAAATCAAAATTATTTGTCACTTTGTAGTGTTTGTTTTGGAAGTCGGTTTTATTTTTTGTAAAAAAGTTTTTATTTTTCACTTTTTAGTTGTGGTACCTACCTACACAACCCCCCCCTCCCCCCCCAAAATTTTAATACCACTACCTGGTATGTAAATTACAGTGACAGGAACTTATTACATCGTCCACATATATTAAGTAGGTTTTTTTTAGATTTTTGTTGATTTTTCAAAAACCGCTTATTCGATTTCGATAAAATTTTTATGGGACCATTTGGGAAGTATACCCTTTCCAACAAAAAAAGAATTTTTCAAATCGGTTGGCAAGCAACGGAGTTATGCGCGAACAAACATAAAAAAAAAAAAATACAAACATCCGAATTGAGAACCTCCTCCTTTTTGAAGTCGGTTAAAAATGAAAAAACTACAAAAAGAATAATCATTATCTAGTTCCGAATACTGTTGAACTGAAACATACATTAAAGTTTTTTCCTAATCCTTCGTTTCGTCCTACTTCTGCAGCGGTGGATCCCAGCATATTTCTCCAAGAGCTTTGAGTTTTAAAGTTCGTAAAGTGCTAACATATTTGTTCGTTCGTATATAATTTGGAGTGCTAAGTTTAACACATTTAAATGTTTTAGTAAAGGTTGAATACTCTTTATTGTGTAAACCATAAAAAAACAGATTAAAAACATTTTACAAAAGGTGACACAATGGTCGGTCGTATCGCTAAGGTCAGTATTTTAGCATAAGAGACCCCATATGCTAGAATGCCCGTTTACCTGCACCCTTGGCGATTTACACCAGCCTTTCTCATAGTGGGTGATAACGCCCCCTCGTGGGAGCTGCAGGCCTAAAGGGGGCAGTAAGAGACCCTGGAAAAAAATGGGAGCGTTGTGTAGAGTCTTAGGGGGCGATTTGTAATTTCATCTAGATAGTGGTTTTTAAGTGGGAAAAAAAAATATTTAGTCTCAAAGTGACAGTAGACAATATAAGATTGGGAACCTCTGATTTAAACAATGCCTCTTATCAAACAATCTGACTAGCCTTTTTCCAACTATGTTAAGTCCGGCTTCCAATCTAACCAGATGCAGCTGAACACAAACTAGTCCGCAACCTGCCCCTTTTGAGAAAAATAAACGCAACTTAATGAAATTCTATTTAAAGCAACATTAACAACTACTTATCTGCAGCTTAGCGAGAAAGGGCAAAGAAAACTAAATCAAAATCCCATGATTGTGGAACGACGAAAGAAAAACAAGTACCGGGTGCTGTCCCTCCCACGGTACGGAGGTCGGGCGGAGAACCAAGCCCCAATCTATTTTAAGTGCAGCCTTTTTAAGGCATCCTTGTGGTTTTCTTGTCATGTTTAATGTTTTGAGAATGAAGACTAAGGGGTAGTTTGTTTGGGTAACGAGTCTGTGTCACTTTTTACAATTACCCACGAGATGAGATAGTTTATTCATAGAAAGACAAGGTTGTTTGTCAGGTCCATTTGAGTTGCGTAAGCTAGCGAAGAATTCTAGTGTGCTAGGAATTAATGTTCAGCGGAAGACCCTTTCCAGTGAAGTAAGAACGACGGGGATTTACTGTAATTTTTGGTTTACTATATATAAATATTTCTCCTAAGTCCTCACTCCTCAGATCTTATTCGCTCAATTGGACAAGTAGCCATACTTGCTCCACCTTTAACACCTACAGGAATCTTATCAAACTATCTAAACAGTTAGTTAATTTCCGAGAAATTCAATACACGTTACTCTTGAATCCGGGACATGAAATTCGAATACAGCATGTAACAACTGTATTTCCCTAAGCGTTAGGGACGAGTACCCCCCCCTCTCGCCTTCCCCCTGGTTCCTAATGTACATAGTAAGAACATGATAAACCAAGTAGAAGTCCTGGATCCGGCAATTTCCAGTGAAATGTTAATTTGATATTGCCGATAACTTTTGTTTTCCTGGAAATGAACATAGGCCACAAGGTACTGTAGAGCCTGAGTAAAACCTTATGTTGAACATGGCTGGTAATAATCTGACGGCATTCCAAAAATTATATTTAAAGTAGTTGATAGGTTTTTGTACAAATGACAGACCGACTTGGGCCGCGGGGCTTGACCGATGTATTCGATGTATATGTGTTGTTTCTTGTCCTGTGTGTTTGCATTTATAGCGTAGTAAAACCCAATACACACCGATTACACGCTCTACCACTGAGCCCCCTCAGTAGAAGTTCCCCAACCTTCTACAGTACAAAACCCACCACACGACAGAAATATAAAGTTATGAAAGAGCCGCTCAACTTAGCTCTACTTGTGCTGAGATGATCTGAACATGATCCAGTAAGGGTAGATACCGAACCAAGTTTGCCGACTTGTGATGTCACGTCGAATCGACTTTGTTCTTCAAGAAATAATGCCAAATGTGTGTAAAACTGTATAAAACCTACCAACCCGCACTGGGCCCTCGTGGTGGTTTATAGTCCCTCTTACAAAGAGGTGGCCTGAGTCATAGCAGTGGGATCATTATAGGCTGATTATGCTGAGGTGTAAAACGTAAGTTTGATAAAATGAGAGTCTAAAAAGTTTTCATTTTAATTTACGGTACCCAAAAAAGCCTGTCCACCTGGACAAGTTCCAATTTTTCTCATCAACAATTTTTAAAGAGATGCTGTTAAATTAATTGGGGAACTGAATGACTCGTCCCCGTAATGAAAAGAGGTGCTTTGCGATAATTAATATTAGTATTCCGTTGCGTTTATTAAATGTACCTTTATCTACCAATTAAATGACGAGAGAGAGTTAGGGCTGGATGATACTGAAATAAGAGGGTGTATTTATTTTTACGGATGGGAAATGATCAAAAGCTCCCGCTCTGGGTGGAGCAGAAGGGAGTGTCAGACTCTAACTGACTAAAACCCATCCATTTTTCTTACTTAGCCTTTTGTGTTCCGGGACTTTTTCGGACTATCCCGCAGGAATAATCTACATATACCAATATTTTGTAACCATATTTTGTTTAAAAGAGTGTCCATGGAGTTTCTTGCCCGTTGTTCTCCATAGGTACCTACTGCTTTGGAATGGGCAACTAGCTTCATCTCTGACTGACCGACACCTTGACAATTCAAAAGTGCCTGTAATTGGTTTATTTGAAATAAATACTTAGTTTGAGTTTGATATATAAAAGGATTCTTTTACAATGTTTCCAGTGATTTTTTTTCTAAATATTTCGCCATTACATAATTATTACATTGTATTTAAAGACAGCTCTCTATTGGTAGGAATATGATTTGTCAATACAATATCTATACATATAATAAAATTGTAGAAAAGTGGTGTCTGTACAATGAAAATATATAAAAAAAAAGTAGCAGGGGTTGTTATTATATCGATGCCGAACCTGAAATTGTAATTAATTTTTTTTTGTCTGTTTGTCTGTGTGTTTGTGCACGCTAATATCAGAAACGACTTATTGGATTTAGATGCGGTTTTCACAAATATATTTTAGTAAGCTTCACTTAACATTTAGTGTTTATTTCATGTCAATCGGTTCATAAATAAAAAAGTTATGTCAATTTAGAGAATCACGGCGAACATTTTCACTATTCCACGCGGACGAAGTCGTGGGCACAGCTAGTAAAGTAATATATCAGTAATCCATTCTATTTTTGAAAGATTTTCCATTAAATGTGTTTTAAATTACAGCACTTAGTCGGAAAAGTAATAATGTTAACTCAAAAAATAATTGTATGGATTCATTATCATACAATGATATGACTGGATTGACTGCTGCGCACTATGTCGCGGGTTCGATTCCCGCACGGAACAAATATTTGTATGACCTGCAAGTATTTGTTACGAGTCTGGGTGTTTTTCTATCTATAATTTGTATCTATTTACAAAAAAAAAATGTATATAAGTAGTTTATCAGCCATCTTGTTACCATAACACAAGCATTAGGTTGCTTAGCTTGGGACAATATGGCGTTGTGTGAAATGTCCAAGGATATTATTATTATTATTATATGTAGGTAACCATTTTAATACTGACCGTCTACTACATTATCAAATCAATAGGGTAATGGCGTAATACACTTAGAATGTCGCAATGCCTTTTCTTTTGACAGTTCAACAACATTCATTGCGCCATTTATGTTGTTTAGCAGGTATATGTTCCAAACTTAAGAAGCAATGGTTTAGCTATTTTTTTCAAAATCTTTCGCATTTTTATTTAAAATGTGTTACTCAATTAGTTTGCTGTCCTCAATCGATTCTAGATTTTATTGCGCTTAATAACAATTAACCCCGTTATAAATCTAACTAACAGGATCATATATTAACTCCACAAACCACAGACCTCACAGACACAATAACTCCATCAAACGATTTTCTTTGTCAAAAGTCATGTCTAATTATAAGAAACATGAAACACTACTACGGGCCCTATTCTCATCGGGCGACTAACGAACCTCGAGCGCTCGTGATTTGCCCAATATCAGTTTAGTCACGAACGTTCCAAAGTCACTATTTAATGACATTCACGTTTGTAAAGTGAGCTCTCGTAGTGACTGACGTATGACGTATAGGCTGTTGGCTTTTGTTTTGCGATTCTGTTTTTGAATTCTATTTTTTTTTTTGATAACTGTTGATATTCATTTTTCATTTGTAAAATAGATTTGTGCTATGGCTTATTGAGACACAAACTTTTTTTTCATTCTTCTAACACGTTACGGCGGCTGTAATTCATAGATTTTTGACAATCTTTACGGGAAGTCCGCAACTACTTTTTCCAAGAGGTATCGTGTTACCCAGTTACTCGGTTGTGGAGGTCAAAAAGGCAGTCGCTCCTTAAAATACTGTTATTCATCAAGATAGACTGGATTGACCCCAATTCTAGGCTTAATTTAATCAGCTCAATAAGACAGTCTAATTTTCGCTTTTTTTTGTTGAATCTATCCATTCTCAAACAGATTTTTCGATTTTGTTACAACTACAGTTTTATTTTACTCGGTACATTTTATTATTAAAAAATATACCTTTTTCATTTATTTGCTAAGATAGAACTTTAAGGGTTCAAGTTTAAAGGCACCGCTCTTCAAGGCATTTTGTATCGATTCTTAAAAAAAGGTAGGGTCTCTGTTTACAAAAGACAAAGCAGTTACCTTTGAAAAAGTTCAAGAATATCTCCATAATGCTAGAAATACAAAAAAATAAAAAATAGCTAGACCTTCATCATCATTATCATCTCCATCGTCAGCTGGGCATAATCCTATCTTTCTTGTGCCATTCCCCTCGGTCCTGTGCCAGTCTCATAGCTCTGTAGCGGCATCGACAACGTCATACAAAATCCTGCATCGCGCAAGCAAAGTTTACCACGCGACTAGCTTATAATTATTACAAACAAAATCTCGACTCAATCGTTGCGCAGTAGCCCACCAAACACAATACCCGTCTGATAGGATGATCATACCCTTTTCCTGATACCATGTTCCTTATACCTCTATAGCACACCCTCACCACTACAAAAAAAAAACAATCTAAAAACCTTATCAGAAATTCCAAAGCAGCCAGTCCTAATTTCCTCGACACCAAATCACGATCCTGTATATAAACTTTTGAACTCAACGAGGGGTCGATCTGCGTCACAGACGAACTGTCGACAACAAAATGGTACCCTTAAGGTGCCTATTTAAGGGGGAAATGTCAGGAGACCCATTATAATACCGTTGGAGGCGTCGGTAATTTCAATTTTTAAGGTTCCATGCGTCAAGAGGAAAAGGCGGAACCCTTATAGGATCACTTCTGTGTCCGCTCGTCAGCCAGTCTATCTGTCCGTCTGCTAAGGACCTTTTTCTCAGCAACGCGTGGAGGTTTCAAATTGATAACAAATACGTAGGTCTATGGTTCCTTGAAGCTCTACAAAAAACGCGATGTAAAAATACGGCCATTTATGCGACATAATTTGATACTCACAAATCATAAAATTTGGAAGACGCAAGGTCAAGTCAAGAGATAATCGTTAATTAATTCGTAGTGATATCACTAAAAAAAAATTAAACATAAGCTATAAGAAATTTACATTTGCTGTTGGAGGATGGTATATCACACTAATATTATAAAGGTGAAAGTTTGTGTGCGTATGAGTTTGTATGTTTGTCTCGTCTTCACGCTCAAACGGCTGAACGGATCTGAATGAAACTTGGCACAGAGCTAGTTTATGACATGGACTAACACATTAGGTACTCTTTATTTTTTACTCCGGTAGAAAATTCCCTTGGGATAATTTCTGATATCCACGCAAGCGAAGCCGCTGGCAGCAGCTATTATACGTATGTATGTATATCGGTAAAAAGGAGACCATGTGTTTTAACTACAATACTAAGTTTGTTCTTGGGGCAAGTCATCCCAACTACGGAACCCTTCATTATGCATGATGCGACACGCCCTTGCGCGGTTTTTTTTTCTCTTTGTGACAAAAAAAAAATCACTTCTTTGTCCCTGAAATCGACCTTCGAGGGTTCACGGGTCAGGGAATCTTTTATCTAAGGATAATTTAGTTGAAGAAATATTTCCTCGCCCCAATGAAATAGGTAAGATTGTGTTTATTCAATTTATCGACGAAGTATATCTTCATGAATCATGATACGGATAGATAGATATATAATTCGATATTACGAATATCTCGAGTGCGTAGAGTGGGATCTAGGCCATAAGTCAGTATCGTTTGCCAGTTGAATTATTTATTGGTCTAGGCTTATAACTACGTAAAATATGTACTTCTACTCACGACTTTTTTTGCGTGAAATATCGGCCGCATAGCCTGCATGCTGTACTTTGTATAATCTTTCGTATATCATAATTAGAGACACAATTAAAAAGCAATTGTGTCTCATGTATCTGCGTTCTGACAGTCAATGGGTTAATCATCGATTTCTTTCTGACATTTTTCTTTTTGGCTGGCTCCTAAGGGTTGTAGTGTGATGTTAAATAGCATATAACCTTCCTCGAATAATGGGCTATCAACTGCAAAACGATTTTTGCAAATCCGATGGGTAGTTCCAGAGAACAGCGCGTTCAAACAAACATAAAAACTCATGTGTTTTATCATAATTATTAAGTAGTCGCTTGAAATACGTCATCATTTTTCGACAGAAAATTGCTTGTATGGTAAATGGTTTTACTGATATTTTTTCATCTTTAAAATGATGTTTCGACATTTCAATTACGAATATAACAAAACGTTCAATTTTCATTTCAGTAAGTTGCAATTTAAATTACTTGTTATTTGTAAAATATGAATCGTGTAGATTTTTGGTAGGAATTGAGTGCCCTTCACATAATACTTATTTTTTGTGCACTTTTCCAGCTAGTAGGTACCTAACTACTAGAAATAAATGGTCAATCACTCAACTCTGCCTATCGCAGTCAACTGCTGGGAATAGGCCTCTCTCAGGCTGTGCCACAACACCGTGTCCTTCGCCTTCTACTTCTACGCTATTCCAGCTACCTTCTTAAGGTCATCGCTATGCTTGCTGATACGCGGTCTTCAATCCAGGTGAAAGAAAACACTCTTGTTGTAACTCACACTTCTATTCATAATAACTCTTGTTACACTGTGAGTACTGTACAGTTCCACAGTCAGCGATCTTCTGACTCAAAACACCGCGTTAGATTACTTGACACATCCGTGTCAACGTAAAACAAAATGGCGAAAGGCGCGTCACTTGCAAGTCAATAGAAAGACTTATTTGTTATAAAAATATTGTAAATAAATTATCAAAACAGTAATCAAATATTATTTCTTTAGTTTAATTAAATATTTACATGTATTTACACTCTACATACCATGTAAATAAATTTATCGAACTAAACTGCAGCTAAACTGCGTATTAAAAACTTTTATTAAATACATTTAGTTCAATTTTCGTCAAAATATTATAATTAATTGCATGATTGCTTACACAGGTTTCGACGGTATACGAAAAGCGCAATACTGAAATTTAAATTTGGTAATCTCTGACTTTTAAAGTAAAAATCTACCAAAATTCGCAAAATGCAGTAGGTACTATAATTCCGCACTTCATATTAAAATTAAAAAGTTCCTCAAAAACACTGAACGAAACACTAATTCCATCTGTCAAAACAAATTCTGTTTTCAAACACAAAAAGCGCGCGAGCACAACTTCATTATTTTTCCTTTTCTGTTCTTTTTTCAAATTATTTAATTACTAATGTACTGGACGTACACAAGGAGTGCACAAAGATATTCCACAAACAAAGAGGTTTTAATTAAAGCAGGGACGAGGCCGCAGTAGCCGCCTGATGCCGACCCGGGACACACGCCTTAAGATTTTACATTTAAATTAACCGAAGCATGACTACATAAATGTCACAAAGTCCGTTCTCTAGAAATTTCTTGGAAACGGAAATCTAAAACTGGATGAAAAAGATCGAGTTTTAATGTTAGTATTTTCATGCTGTAGTGGCGCTGTTAATATTTGCATAGAAAGTAATAAAGGCGTGTTTAACAAAGAATGAGACAGTTATCTCTTTTCTTAGGTATCGTAAAAGAAAACTAAAGATTAAAAGATAGAGAAGCTTTCATTTATTCTCCGCAGTACTTTTTGTATCTTAACGTCTTAAATATAGGCAGGGCTAATTTTTCGATAGTTACATGATTTTTATCTGAAGAATAAATTTGTCAATTTGACATATTTCCCATGCCAAAGTTGTCAAACCGCCATATTTATTGTACAGAGGCCAGCACATCAAGTTACCACAATCTGTCAAATTTCTTTGATAGTATTTCAACTTTATTGCAAAGACATAAGGTTAATTTTTAATTGAGAAAATTTGACAGTTAGGGATAGCTTGATGTGCTGGCGTCTGTACATATAGTTTCTGCCCGCGGCTTCGCCCGCATGGATGTCGGAAATTGACTGTTTGAAACTGTCAAAATAAAATATGAAATGGCATAGATAAAAGACCGCTCGTTTTAAAAACTTCCATCACCGTACAAAAATTAAATATTATGCGAAGATATAATTGTACATTTGCATTTAATGCTAATAAGTATTCCATTTGATTAAAAAAAATCTGTGACGTCACATTGTTATGTGTCATACAAATCACGTACAAATGCCGCGTTTTGACAATTCATAAAAGTAACTTTATTGACTACCCTTTCAAATACCCAATTGTTATATTATTTGTATCTTTGTGTTATATTTTGAAAATATAGCCTTTGTCACCCGGGGTTAATATAGCTTCCCAACAGTGAAATAACTAACTTCGTTGTTTTCTTTAGAGAAAGTCTTCAAATAAATCCACGTTTCAGTTCAGTTCAAAAACACGTAAAACTATTGTAGTTTAGTTTAACCTAATTAAATCTTAATTAGCCAATGTTCTTAACTCCGGCAATACTTAATCCGCTGTTACCACTTAACATTAATTAATTAATGAAATGCATGCTTTCTAGAAATTACGGCACCTTTCACCAAGTGTTTCGTTGTTAATTACTTTCAACAATTTTCACGTTCAAACTAGGAAATGTGCGAAGGTTACAAGCTAAATGTGTTGTAGTGGAGTTAAGTAGTTGTTTTTTGAGCTTTCTCTTTAAAAAGTAAGCAAATCTATAAAGTATATGCCTAATTAAGTCGATACAACGTGTTTTTAATCTATGTTATAACACTAGGACCCCATGGATAAGTAATAAGTGACCGGATGCAGCTGTGTATTGACATAACATCAGATAAAATCGCCAATGTCACAGTATGCCGACGTTCTCACACGGATGTCATATCCCTACGATACATCTTATGTTAATTTTGCTGAGCACTAATAGTCGCTTAATATAAATTATTAGTATGATGCAATACAAAGGAACTCCACATCCGCAATCCACACAGGTCGATCCATCAGGTTAAGCTACACTTGCCGGGGTTGGTCCGTGGATGGGACCATCTTTATATACCGGGTCTACTCCGCGCCTCAGAAAGCACGTTAAGCCGTTTGGTCCCGGCTGTGATTCGTGGGTTTTTGACAGTCGTTAAGGGTGCCCGATAGTCTGATGGCCAGTTTACTTATAATACTGTCAGCTGATTCTTTGATATGGTCTCATTTATACCCTAGAGTTATATAAAAAAAACTCAAACTCAAGGTTTTTATTTCAAATAAACCAATAAAACAAGGTACTTTTGAATTGTCAAGGTGTCGGTCGGTCAGAGATGAAGCTTGTTGCCCATTCCAAAGCAGTAGGTACCTATGGAGAAGAACGGGCATTAAACTCCATGGACACTCTTTTAAGTGTATAAAACACCTTGTAAGTGCAATAAAATACAGCATATACAGCGTTTATGGTCACAAAACTCGAAAAGTAGATGCTGATGGATTCTCTTGAAATTTTGATAGGTCGTTGCATTTTTACCGTATATATGTAATTGTATCCCGAAGTTCTCATGGGAGCGGGAAATATTACTCCCCTAATAATTGTTATCAGACAAAGCCACAACGAGGCGTGGCTTTAGCTAGTGTTATATAAATTTCAGCACTGGAATTCCGAAGAAAAAAAAAACTGCCACTATATAAAACTGTATTTTATACATTTACCGTTTCAAAAACGTAATATCACCTAGTTACGATGAAATATCTTGCTCTATATTACGAATGTGCGCAGAAATAAGTTCCATATGTTTTATTAGATCAAGCCTCCATATTCTGGCGACTTAGTTGAATCGAATAACACCTCATTTGTCAAAGCGAGTGAAGGATTTACGAGTAAATGATAAGAACCCACTTAAGGGCGTAGTTTTTCTGAGAATTGCGTTGTTTTCTGACTATGTTTAAATAGTTAAACGTTTGAGCTCTCTAGAGTACGTTTAAGTTATTTAGAAAGAGTGTTTTTTATGTTTACTGGGAAATGAGAGAATGTAGTTAGGGATTTTTTTCTATCTATAATATGTGTATTTACAAAAAAAAAAAAATAAGTTTTATCAGCCAACTCGTTACCATAACACAAGCATTAGGTTGCTTAGCTTGGGACTATACGGCGTCGTGTGAAATGTCCAACGATATTGTTATTAGTTAGATATACAATTAAATAAGGTGTGAGCGTTTCAGAAATGTGCGTTTTTTTTGGTATTTAATATCGGGAGATATTGGTCGATGATTTTCGGAAAAGCTGAAGAATGTTAAGGCTGCTGGGGTTCAGAGCATTATGCTGAGCGACTGCCGTTTTGCGTAGATGTAACACATATTTTTTTCCCTAACTTGTTGTTGTGTTCGTGTTCCTTCTTTGCGTCTTGTTGGTCGCAAATAAACATATTTTCTTTCTTTCCTTATGAGGTGTATTTCTTTTATTTTCCAGGGGCTCAAGTACAAACATTCTTCTTTGCTTCTTTCGCCGGTTGGATCAGGTAAAAAGAAATATCTGGTTAGTTTTTGGGACTAAAGTATAGCGGAAAAGTAAAAACCAAACACCATAAAGTCGAATAAAATCCTACGCGTATTTTTTTTTAGCTTTTGTTATCATGTATTAATACAGATAATATTTACATAATTTGAAAGCTCACAATATAAAATATATTTAATAATGTAAAACCGGAAGGAAAATAATCATAGGTCAGCAAAAAAAACATCCACATCGCCGCTGTCAACGGAAAAAGTATCACAATAAAAATGCTGCAACAAAACTACATTCATTTTACACTCAAATATAAATTTCTCACCGCATTGTCGCAAATAGGACCATTTTTAAACTTCATGTATAAATTAATTTCGCTTCAGGACGTATTCTAGTAGTGTCATCGCAAGGAGCCACTAAAACAATATAAGAAGGACGAAAAATTATGTCTTTTCAACATGCACATAAGAGTCATATCCTCGCAAATAATAGGCAGTTAGTTACGACTTCTCGCCCGTTCTTCTCCACAGGTACCTACTGCTTTGGAATGGGCAACTAGCTTCATCGTTCTTACTGACCGACCACTTGACAGTTAAAATGTGCCTGTAAATGGTTTATTTGAAATAAATGCTTTGAGTTGAATTGACTCCGTGCTACGCTAGGTCAAAGTGTTACCAGCTAATGACGTGCTGCCGATTAAAAATCACTGCCCACAAGAAACAAAAGAAAATTGAAATTTCTTTTCCTTTAAATTGAAAAAAAAAATGCTCGATGCAATTTGCTATTCTGTGGTACAGAGGCCAGCACATAGGGCTACCCCAATCTGTCAGATTTCTGTGATAGATTTTCCACTTTATAACAAAAGCGTAAGGTTCAAGTTCAATTAGGAATATTTGACACTTTAGGATAGTTTGATGTGCTGGCGTCTGTACCATTCTTACCGCTGATTCCCTGAAAACTAGACAACAGTTTTTAAACTATGGTAGAAAGACATAACTTAAAATCGCTGCCCACAAGAAACAAATGAAAATCGAAAAAAAAAATCCATTCTGTGGTACAGAGACCTGCACATCAAGCTACCCTAATCTGTCAAACATTGATACATTTTGAACTTTATTACAA
Organism: Hyppa rectilinea; assembly: GCA_951799385.1. NCBI lineage: Eukaryota > Metazoa > Arthropoda > Insecta > Lepidoptera > Noctuidae > Hyppa > Hyppa rectilinea. The sequence goes on from OX637319.1 coordinate 3,435,445, forward strand.
AAGCGTAAGGTTCATGTTCAATTAGGAATATTTGACAGAAAACCGCTGTTTCCCAGAAAACTAGACAACATTTTTAAACTATGATAGCAAGACGTCATATCCTTTTTGTTTCTACCACCTGTGTTTCACGGTGCACTCTTTGCGAGCTCTTTTATTCCCTCTCGAATAGATTTATGTAGCTGATATTGTTAGGAGCATGGAAGCTAGCTTCCAGACTTGTTTGAGGAAGATATCTGAATGCATTATATTTGCCTTGAGCTCGTATTACGGTTTACTGTTCAGATTTTAGCCTGAAAAGGAGACGTTTTAACAGGAAAATGATGACCAATTCTACGATAAAAAATAACTTATGTATATTACGACTGTTTTCTCTAAAGATTTTGGCAGAGGACAGAGGTGTCCCTATAGTACACGTACATTTCGGCAGGAATATTCTACAGTCTACTCCTATCGTCCCTTGTAATAGGGGGCGAGTATATTGTTGAGTTGAATTTTTAGGTAATAAGTAAATAAGTCCAATGGTATCGCCTGGCCTCGACTTACGAGTTGCAGGTCGTAAGTTCGAACCCAAGCAAGCGTTTTACTTTGTGTATTTAATTTCATCCCCACTGCTCTCAAAACGGTGAAGAAAAACATTTTGAAGAAGCCGGCATGTCCTAGACTCAGAAATTCGAAGACATATGACATCCGCGAACCCGCGCTGGGCCCGCGAGGTGGATTATGGCCCACTCCCTCTCTTAGAGAGGAGGCCTGTGTCGCAGCAGTGGGAACATTGTAGGCTGATTATTTATGTAAGTAAATATGTATATAAAGTATTTTATTACTGACAATGTCAATTATTTTTATTTATTTGATATAACAGTTTTTATTATTATTTTGAATTACAATTATTTTTTATTATTCTTAAATGTCTTTTTTTAATTCAATTTTGAAGTATTACTTTAAGTTTTATCTGTTGAAATATTATCATAATTTTATAATTATTTTTAGTTTAAATTAAAAAAAAAACACTAGTTTTTCATAAGTATTTGTGTTACTAACAATTTTACGGATCTTAGAAATCTGAAATAAATGAACATATATATATATATAAAGTCCAATATACACACAAAAACTACGTCCCGTCAATATCTCTCTTGGAATCCTCCACGGAGGTTTATTTACCAGTCATTAATCTCAAACTTTGTCCCAACTTCGGAACGTGCTCGGACCTATACGGGGAAAAGAAAGTTTTCTGCTATTAGAATATCGTATGGGAAATAGCCTTGTAATGTTTTGAACACTCACACAGATGTTGTAGTAGTTTTCTTCAAATCAACATGGTACTCTAGTGCTCTGTCCAAAATGGCGGCGTTTTAAAGTCTGGCCACTTTAAACTGCGAGTGCAAACGAGACATTGCCGAAAAAGTGTCATAAGGATCAAATATGATTAGACAAATCATAAAAGCTCTATTTATTTGAAAAATAATCCCAAGAAGTACATGTCATTCATTGCGTTATTTACGTTGTTAGCCAGACTAATTACTCGAAAGTATAAAGCAATGGATTGGAGTATGTGATGCTAAGTCAGAGGCCCATGGGCAGCATTAAAACTCTGACACCAGGTTAGTCACTAACCACACGAAAGAAGAAAAATGGATTACCAATATCCTTCAAGGTAAAAGCGAAAGACGAGCGAACGCTAAGAGATCAACCATCTAATATGACATTAACGCCAGACCTTGTACAAGCCAATTAATTTGTTGAGTTAAAAGCATAATACAATGTACGGTCGCCAGCGCATCAAGTTGTACCAAGCTGTCAAATTTCTCCAAGTGATTTTAAACTTTAAAACGTTAAAGTTTAAGTTCTAAATCCATTAAGAAGATTTGACAAATTGTGCAGACTTGTAGTGCTGGCCTCTGTATACAATACTTTTTTTTGTTATTTTTTTCTGTACAATTCTTATTTGAGTAATGAAAAAAGAAAAATACGTATCCAATATTTTTTGACAATTTAGCTGTTGGACTAAGAAAACATTTTTTACTCTACATCTTTATTTTGGTCACACACACACTCACTCACCTATCATCAAAACTCTAAGGTACTTTCAGACACACAGAACCATTTTTCAAGCACAAACAACTAGTCATCAGCATAAATTTACAATTAAGCCAAGTTAACGTGTCATTTGTCACGCTAGGCAGTAAGTTTCAGTGTGACGTAGATAGGTAGATACGTGAAGCTGGTACTTGATTTATTTATGTCACTTTAAGCTTTTAGGGGAGAGAAAATATTCTATTTATTGCAGGGAAGAAGGGTCGAGACTGGTTAAGTTTCGCAATTTCGCCTATAAAGGAAGGAAGGCATTGGGCGTAGTAGTTTTTATGCCTATTCGATCGTAGTACGAAAACTTCTAAAACATAACCTTACGCCTGTACCTGATAAAGGGATAAGCAGTGGTGTGCCCATAGTACAGCCACATTTCGTTATGTTTAAGTCCCATGTAACAGGGCAAGCATTGCCATAAACCGGGCATAAATCCTAACTCCGCGCTGCTTCTGAAAAATTCCAGATGGAAAAACCCACTAACATTTGGTCCAACCAGGGAATCGAACCAAAGACCTCGTGCTCACCAGTAGGGCCTGCGACCAGGCAGTCTCAAAACTTCTACTTAAAATGAAGTATCGCCGCGCCATCTGTTGACAATAATAGGAGTTAACGATATTCCAAACAAATTGGTATCATAATAAAGTGAACGTTAGTGTTAACACGATGAAATATTTATTTAACATGCACTTTAGGCCCTCTGGTTTTTCAAGCTATTGTTGAATATTGTCTGTAGGTCAACTGAACTGATTTTTCAGCAATAAAAACACATGTCTTAAAGAACGTTTTTCTCGGCAAAGTAAGTATGACACTATTAACCATATATTCCATACATATTTAGTAACTACATTTTCTTGACAAGTTTATGCTTTCAGGAGTTATTTAAGTGACGTCACAATTATGAAAGCTCCTACGGCATTCTATTGATAGTTATCGGCTTCATTTACTAAAAAGCTTTTATAAAGGTTTAATTACTTGTCACTGTCATAAACTTAGCAACAAAGCGAGACAACAAAATAGTTAATCATTCGAGTCATTAAAAGCTACTCCACTTAGAAAACGTTCAGGAGAGGCGGATCAATTTCCTATCCACCCTTAATTTACTTTATGTGAACCTTCATAACGATCTAGAAATAATAGAAAAACAGCAAATTACTTTAGCAAGCTCGTACTTCAACTGATGGAAACAAAACACTGTCGGGAGCGTGGTAACTTAAATACACTAACTGATTACGTAGTTGGTGCCCAGAATCAAGGCTATTACATTCAGAGCATCGCTATCGCACCAAGTACTCAGACCCAAAGCATTTACCTACCTATATAATATAGGTATACTCGTAATATAATAAAACCAAAAGGTCACTCATTCATACATTCATTCAATGATTAATCACGAAATTCAAAAAACCACTGGACCAATAAAGATGAAATTTGACATAGAGGTAGATTATGAGTAGAAGACGTCGGCCACGAAAGGATTTTAGGAAACTCCCGAGGCAAAGGGGTGATATAGGGGTTGGAAGTTGGTATGAAAAAAAGTGTGGAGTGGCGACAGCGTAGGTACTGGAAGACGTTGGACTATATGGGTTTCCACAAAGTGGATCGATGAACATGCGAAGGCCGCAAGAAGCACGAAACTGGTGTGGCACAAAGAGGCGGTGCTTCTCAGATGTACTACACAGGCCAGGAGACTATGATCAACTTCTGGAGGGAGGTGGGCTGGTTGGACTAACCACCGAAGGCCGCCATGGCCCACGCACAATGGTCCGCTTGAGAACTGAGTGCGGAAACGAGAACCTCTTAACATAGAACATAGCAGCAGCAGTAGTGATCTTAGCAGTAATAGTGGTGTGACCGTCGGACTGAAAAGTCAAGTGTCTCGAGTTCGAACCCAAGACCACCACCTCTGATTTTACGGATTCATGTGCGTATTGTAAAATTATCAGTTGCTTAAAATCGGTGAAGGAAAACATTGTGAGGAAACCAGCATGATGTCTAAGGGATATTTCTCAAAAACATGTGCAGCTAAGTCGAAGGCCCAAGGGCAGTATAAAAACTCTGACACCAGGTTAGTCAATAACCACACGAAAAGAAAAAGTTCTTTTGCATAGAAACTATGTCAAACCACCATCTTTATCCTCCAGATAAAAGTTATCAGGCTATTGAGAAATCGGCCCTTAGCGTTGGACAAAAGTAAGCGGGATTGTCCGAAAGGGTTACCGCTACCCCGGAACATAAAGGGCTACGGAAGGAACATGGATGGGTTTTAGTCAGTAAGAGTCTGACACTCCCTTCCGCTCCACCCAGAGCGGGAGGAGTCATTGGATGATTTCCAAGCCTTATAAAAAAAAAAAAAAAAAAGCGTTGGACAAACAACTAGAATAGACTTTGGAGGACTATATAACAAAGTGAAGGGTCACTTGGCTTACTGTCAATTAGTTTAGTGAAATAATTAATAGTTTTAAGACTCATTTATAAACTTTGTGAAAACTAGTCATGTACAAGGCGCGGTTTTTTCGACGGAGCCGCAAGATTCTATAATTTTATTATTATAAAAACTCTTTGATAGATAAATGGAAACTGATAAGAGTACATTTTGTGTTTAACAGAAGAAAATGTACTTGAAGACCTTCTTAGAGATGAGACAGCAACAGCTGAAAGAGACGATAAAAAAGGTATCATACCCGACCCCGTTTAACATAAAAAATAGTTTCCATTTTAAACGTAGAACAGGAACACCGCCCCAAATAAATAAAAGTAATTAACTCGACTTCCGTATCCCCAAAAAATAATTCAAAATTCATAGTTGAACAAAATATTAGATTACAAACATGAATTCTGTTGGGCCCACTTAATGACTTGTAAATAGGGGGAGGGCGTGCCTATCATTAATAACTGAGGGAGGGCTGTCTTGCGCAGCTCCTTCGAGCAATTACCCCGTCGCCGAACCACAGTGGGACTTAAGGAGTAAGTCAAGTGCGAACAGGAATAGCTCTTGGTCATCATCTGCCTAGCCTTTTCCTAACTATTTTGGGATCGGTTTCCAGTGTAACCGGATGCAGCTGAATACTAGTATTTTAGATGGAGTGACTGCCAGAACTAGGTTCTGGAGGTCAAATAGGCAGTCACTCTATGTAAAATACTGGTATTCAGGCTGTTTAGACTGGAACCCGACGCACGTATAGTAGGGAAAAGGCTTCGCCCGCATGGATGTCAAAAATTACCCTAAGGAAACGTACCACCAGGATAAAAAGTATTAATCCAGGTCATAACGTTCGTCCAGATCCATTCAGCCGTTTGAGCGTGAAGAAGAGACCAACACACACACTCACTCACAAACTTTCGCCTTAATAATATTAGTGTGAAGTGTGAAAAATAACTAGCTGTTAAAAGACAATATCTTTTCAACTTAATCTAGTGTAATTATAGTTATATAATTCTGCCAGTCCTCTGGACACGTTTCCGGACGACAGCGATGCGGATGAGTACTTCGACGCCTAAGTGTCCTTTTTGTTTTTGTATTTATTTGTATATAGTGAGTTAGATTGTTATTTAATTTAAGTATACAGAAGTTGTTATTGTGTAGAAAAATATTAAAATAAAAGCTATCTATATAAATAAAAATGGCTGTTCGTTAGTTTCGCTAAAACTCGAGAACGGCCGGACCGATTTAACTGATTTTGGTGTTGAAATGTTTGTCGTAGCCCAGGGAAGGTTTAAAAGGTGAGAAAGGTTAGGTTGATAGGTAGGGTAGGTAGAACAAGAGGACAACAAGACAACGTCTGTCGGGTCAGCTAGTATAATATAAAGTTATTATTATTGTATTCGAGAGAAGAATAGCTGGCACTACTGTAGCTCCTCCACTGTGACATAGGTACTTTGATAACTCTGTATTTGTGTGCCTTACTTATGCATACAAAATATCATCTCGACATAACAGAAAGGGAACGTCATTATGTCTGTACAGACGTATAACCTTGAAATACTCAATTATGTATATATAATATATTAGTGTCAGGATCTTGGTGGAGAAGGGTCCATGTTGGAGACGGAGAAATCGGCTTATCACGGTAGAAAATAAATTTACTCATAATCTGCCTGCCTAGCCTTTTCCCAACTATGTTGGGGTCGGCTTCCAGTCTAACCTCATGCAACTATTTTACATGGAGTGACTGCCTATCTGACCTCCACAACCCAGTCAGTAACTGGGTAATACGATATCCCTTGGTAAGATTAGCTGTCAGACTTTCAGGCTTCTGACTACCCGTAACGACTGTCAAAGATCCACAAATGACAGCCGGGACCAACGGCTTAACGTGCTTTCTGACGCACGGAGAAGTCTCGATATATAACGATGGTCAAAAATAATAAATTCACTCATATAGACACCATAATTAAGAAATTAAAAAGCACATTTAATGAATTCACACAATTTATTATGATTTTGTAGTACATATAACCTTAGATTGACTCCTTGTCACACCCAGTGTAACCTAGGCTTCTCGTTACCAGCCTTGCTGACTTTTTTTTTAGGGTAGGAAATCATCTAATGACCCCTCCCGTTCTGGGTGGAGCGGCAGGGAGTGTCAGAATCTTACTGACTAAAACCCATCCATGTTCCTTTCTTAGCCCTTTATGTTCCGGGGTAGCGGTAACCCTTTCGGATAATCCCGCTGGCAACCTTGCTGCCTAAATACTCTTTTGAAAACTTTACAAAAATTATTGCTAAAAAGATAACAAAGGTTTACTATAAGGTATAGTAAACCTTTGTAGCACCAACTACCACTTACTACCACTTACACTACTTTGGGCACCAAAAACACAACAATCACAATTCATTTAGTTGTATACTTGTTTCATTTTGGTTTTTGATATCTACATATTTTGTAGCTTCGGCTGCAAAAAAACAAATGTTGTTTCCGAAGATCCCAATAACACCGCTCGACTCATGAAATGAACCAACAATCTCGCGCTCAACAGCCATGATTTCGATTTCTTTACGATTAGAGCGACTCCTAACCTAATATCACTTACTTATGACTTTATAATGTTTATAAATTTAAAATCAAGTTGTCCAAGTAAAGCATATTACTTAGTAACTAAATAAGTTGTTCAGTAAATGACTTAAAAAGAAGTTTTAATTCACGATTTTACGGACTGGAAGTTGCCGTCATCAATATGATGGCAACTTTTATTGGCCTTGTAGGCTTCTAACTAAACATAAGGTAGTAGGTACCTAGTTAGAGTTATACCCCTGAGTTTTTTCGCCATATCTTCTCAGGGGTAGTCAGATAGGAAATGTCGACTCCATCTTGCTTAATTCTTTTTTTCATGTTACGTAATAAAAGTGATTCCGATATCCTATTTACTAAAATAAACAATTTCATTTCATTCCATTCTAAGAATAAGAAAAAATTGGGCAACAATTTTTGGACAGGTATTATTTTAATAGAATAAGTGATTTTCATTTTTATACCTACAGGTTGCCCCGAAAAGGACTGATATCAGCTTTATAAACGATTTTGTAACTATGTCATGGATGACAGTGTCATTGAATTTTAGCAGTGATAGCCTAGTGAGGACTGGCGCGGGTTAAAGGGCTAAGAATCTGACTTTCCCTTCCGCTCCACCCAGAGCGTGAGGAATCATTTGATGATTTCCCACCCTCAAAAAGCCTTAGCATAAAAACTTTGGCACTATGTATAAAAGCCACTAACCACACAATAAAGAAAATAGAAGGTTTACGTGACGATTTACAAAATTAAATGAAAAAAAAAAATGATGAACGATGATGATTTTTTTTTTAAATTTCAATTGAAATATATAGAAAAGTTTTCTACCATTTACCATGTCATAAAAAACTGCAAAATTAACAGTTCCCTCATTCACCCAACGATAAAATACTGCGTAAAAGTTCCCCTTCGCGTGCAACAAAACGCAACACAAATTCACTATAAGTAGACGTAATCAGCGCACAAGGCCGTAAATCGGCGAATAAAACCGCGCGGCAACTTTTTAATTTTACGTGTTTACGCATAATTGCGCTCCGTTACGCGTAAACGCCCGTAAATCTGTCCGATTCGTTATTTATATGCTATTTGCCGCTTGTGAAATATAAGCAAGCCGTAAGTGTTTGTGGTTCAAGCGGATTTACTTGGTACGACTTATGAGGGCGAAAGAAATCACCCATTTTATTAATACATTAACGAAATAATTATAAGTAAGGCATGAGCGTGTTATTTAAATACAACCCTTTTTTATAAAGAACTAGCTTCTGTCCGCGTCTTCGCCCGCGTGGATGATGGAAATTGCATGTTATTATACATATGTATAAACCTTCCTCTTGAATCACTCTATCTATTAAAGAACAAAAAAAACTGCATCAAAATCCGTTGTGTAGTTTTAGAGATCCTAAGCATACATACAGACATTAAAACAGTGGAAGCGACTTTGCTTTATATTATGTAGTGATGACAGAGCCAGAGTTTTTTAACCTTATGATGCCACGTTCGGATATAGCCGACAATTGAATTCGTGTCCATAACGTCACTGTCGGCTATAGCCGACAAGACAGACACACTTTTTGTGGCTTGGCGTGAGACGCGATGCCGACGCGTTTACGCTCTGGAGTTCAAAAGATTAAAGTTCTGTACACAAATACTGCTTCATTGCTCTAGTAGTCGCAAGCGCTACTGCTGAGCATGAGGTATTGGATTCCATTCCCGGGTCTGACAAAACTGTTATTGGATTTTTCCATCTGGAATTTCTGAGCAGCTGCCTAGAGTTAGAATTTATGACCGGTTGATGGCAATAGGCTCGCAACCTATTACTGGAACTTAAACATAACTGGCGTGTGGGTGTACAATAGGCACACCTCTGCCTATGCCTTCAGCTAATACAGGCGTGATGGACACAAATAGGTTCAAAACTAATTAAGTGGCATACACTTAGACCTAATAACCAACCTAATTCTTATTAAGTAACATCAGCTCCTTTTCAATATCCAAAGAAGTTTTCGAATCACCCTGTATAATAGAACTCTCATCGTAATTACATCAACATCGAATACTATCGTATCGTATCGGAGCAACGTCGTCCTTTATAAACAACGATAAGTTATAAATAAATAGCACTTATTCCGATATTATTCGTCGGACGTGATGCGAAATATTGAATGGCTCACAAAATGTCTACATAAAATTAACTTTAATGAACGTTGTATTAATTTTTGTGATGGCAATGTTTTTTTTTGGGTGGTTGGTGGCTGGAAATAGATCGATGTTGAACGATACGCATAATATTCCCTTAATTAATTTTCCCTTAAAGGTATCTCTGGCAACATTGTAGGGTAGTTTGAGGCGTAATTGTCTTCTTACACTTAAAGATCCTAATATACACTCAATTGTTGACTATATTAAAAGCAATAGAAAAAGTAATTGTGTCTCACCTGAGCGCATTTTAAGCACTTAAGAAAATATTACGGTTTTATGTTAACGAAAGTTTTATTGAGTAGTTATTAGGTCATTTTCAAAAGTTTATTTTTTAAATTGATTTATAAGTATTTTATCTTGCCCTTTTTAGCCACCCAAACACAAGGTAACGATCTTGTTTATTTGAGGAAATCCCAAGGCCCTCCTATTTAGTTGAGGAGTTCCTATGAGCACCCCTTTTTTTTTTTTTTTTTTAAGGCTGGGAAATCATCCAATGACTTCTCCCGCTCTGGGTGGAGCGGAAGGGAGTGTCAGACTCTTACTGACTAAAACCCATCCATGTTCCTTCCGTAGCCCTTTATGTTCCGGGGTAGCGGTAACCCTTTCGGACAAACCCGGCAGGCTTGGCCCTGAGGGGCCCCTTCAAATGCTGACATCTCTTTGAGGCGCGCGTGGAACATAGGAACATATACGCGCCGTACGGCACGGGTCTGGTGCTGATCGGACGGTGGGCTCCATTATCAGACCAGGGCATGGTATCCTATTTTTGCGTTGTCACCGTAGTTATATAAGTACGCCAAGTTTCAGCTCAATCCGATAGAAGTAGAAGATAGAAGTGCTAGAAAAATAGACGCAAATAACTGGAAACATACGAATTAAGCAAGCTAATAATTATAAAGCTTGTAAATAAAAAATCAAACGAGACTAATCACAAAAGCCAACAAACAATCCGCAAAACTATTATAACGAAGAACAACAAACAATAAATTTCCAATTTGTCAATAAATCCTATTCACCAAAATTCATCATCCACATTTTGAGTACAAAGTTTCATTTTTCACGCAAACACACAATACACAATCAAATTTCGTACCAGTAACTAAAAAATGATTTTCCACTTACATGGAGCCGGTTTAATCCGGCTGAATCCAGCGCAATCTAACTTTATTACATCAATTGCTAGTTGCGAAAATTAATACTTGCCTCGCCGGCGGCGAGTCGATGTTGCCAATTAATATTACAATATAGCTAGTCGTTTTAGTGTTAAATTTATTTGGCTCATGATTTTTTTTCATGGATTTTAGTTTTAATTTAAGTAAATAGTTTTTTACGTAAATTGTAGAAAAAAATAATTAAAATATTAAGTAGGTTTTGGTATGACTTTAAAATTTAAATATTTATTTGTAGGTATTGCAGACTTTTATCTTACCACAGTAACACTGTTTCTGAGGAGCTCGTGGCTAAGTAATAACAGCCGCATGGATCCATCAGGTTCCACTCAGGATCCATTCAGGATCCACCCGGGCAAGCGTAGCTTACGCTTGCCCGGGTTGGTCCGTGGATGTCTGACCATCTTTACATATCGAGACTCCTCCGTGCCTCGGAAAGCACGTTAAGCCGTTAGCTGTCATTCGTGGATCTTTGACAGTGGGAAGGAAAACAAAAATGTCCTAAAACCTAACATTCGTAGCCATTGTGACATCTACCGACCCGCACTGGGCCAACTCCTCTCAAAGAAGAGGAGGCCTGGGTCCCAGCAGTGAACTACTTATGAGCTGATTATGTTAGTTAAACTATGACTGTGGCGAAGCCCCAAATTGAAGGTCATATTTTTATTTTTTCGACTCCTTAAACAATCAATTACAACGCTACAAAAAAAAACAAAAATCGAACAATAAAAGTATTTAGTCTGACAGAAGCGTCGCAGACAATTTTATTAAGACCGGGTCGCACTCGTAAGTCTCATTTAGCTGAGTAAACACTAGAAGAGCACAATATCTCCTTGTTGCTCTCAAACTCGATGGAGGTGACTTAGGTGCTTTAACATACAAAATAACAGACAAGTCAGAGGTTTTCATTTTATTCTGTCTTGTTTCACTTCAGTATTGAAGAAAATTGTTAATTTATTAATTTCTCGTTCTCTCGTGCAATTTTTGGTCAGGGGAACCTTCTATTTTCAAAAATCTTTTTTTTATTTTTTATTATCAATTGGCTCGCGTTTGACCACTATCTCACCTGATGGTAAGCGATGATGTGGTCAACGGTGAAGCGCGGTTGCCTAGTGATAGATACGTATTATTGGATTCCGTACATTATTTAAAGATTCTACTGCCATGTTGTTTCGACCTTTAATGTATACTTCCATGACAGAAATACGAACTCTTTGAATGCTGCTGCAGGGATGAGTTGTCTATCACTATTTACCAGCCTTCGTTCTACGTAAATTAGGGATAAAAAACATATATTCACGACCATTTAATATTGAAGTCAGCACTCGTCTATACCTGACATAAATACCCAGCGTTTTGCATACAGAATGTTGCCAGCTTAACGGTTTAAGACAAAGCGGACACTAGTGCCCTCTACAGATTGTGAAACAAAACTGCAGCACAGAAACGACATGGCGGACATTATCATACGTAGTGATAAAATAAAGTGGAATTAGCAAGCACTCGCTGTTTACATGGACCAAGATAAACTGAACTCGTGCCGTTTTAGAATAGGGAGTTTAAATAGTATGACGCTGTTTTTTTGTTGTAAATTGTATTGTGTTTGTGGATTAACTGGTTCTTCACTGGTCTGGTTCACTGGGTCTGGTAGTCAATTATTAGGCCAAAGAATCAGCACTGCAATCCAACGTGGCAACGCTGCCAGCCTTTTGGGCACATTTCCCACTGACAGCGATGGGGATGAAATTTTTGACGCCCTATGAGCTCTTTTCCTTTTTTACCACTTGTACATAATAGATATTTTTTTTAATTTTGGGTTGAATATATTGTATTTAAGATTGGCTTGGTACGTGACGATGGTAAGCGACCAGACGGAATGACTTTGTTGCCTTGGAAGGTGGGTAGGCCTCTGGTGTGGGACGTAAACTGTGTCGACACCCTTGCGCCATCTCATGTTCTTAGCACGGCGGGCAGTGCTGGCGCCGCTGCTGCCGCTGCTGAGACCCTCAAGCGGCGTAAATACAGTAACCTGATGTGTAACTACAGATTTGAGCCGTTTGGGGTCGAAACTCTAGGGTCATGGGGCCCGAGTGCGCAACTCCTTTTTAAGGAAATTTCTCGCCGATTGGTCGACACTTCGCGTGACCAGAGGGCTGGATTGTTCTTTGGACAAAGAATTAGCATTGCCATTCAACGTGGCAATGCTGCCAGTCTTCTGGGCACGTTTCCTGACTGATGATGATGGCGATGCGGATGAGTACTTCGACGCCTAAGTGTCCTTTTTGTCTTTTTTTTGCATTTATTTGTATATATAGTTAGTTAGATAGTCTTTTAATTTAAGTATGTATAAGTTTTTATTGTATTAGATTGTAGTAATAAACAAATATATATCCTATAACAAAAAAAATAAAAATAAGATTTGTTCTCATATTTAGATAGATCATAAAGGAAAACTCGTTCAGCCGGATTGTCCGAAAGGGTTAGGCTACCCCGGATCATAAAAGGCTCAGGATGGAACATAGATGGATTTTAGTCAGTAAGAGTCTGACACTCCTTTTCGCTCATTCCCGGGTCATTTGATAAATTACACGCGCACACGTCGTGGCGCGTGACCGGAATACTTTTTTGACACATCCTGTATAACTAAACGTGAATTCAAAACAAATTATGTCGGCAACTAATTTGTGAGCAATGGATTTGTATAATTAAATTACGCTTGGTGGAAAATTTACCGAGTTTTGACGACATTTTGTAAAAATTATGAGAGTGAGTGCGGTAAATTGTGTCATTATGATTTTAATTACTGTCAACAATGCATCATGAGTTTGATTAACGGACATTGTAGCTTTGTTGATTAAATATGAAGATTTTTTTTCTTTCTAGGGCTTGGAGATTTGTGGATGTATTGTAGCCTTACCCTTCGGCGATAACAAGCATCATCATCTGCCTAGCCTTTTCCCAACTATGTTGGGGTCGCCTGCCAGTCTAACCGGATGCAGCTGAATACCAGTATTTCACATGGAGCGACTGCCTATTTGACCTCCACAACCCTGGGCAGTACGATACCCCTTGGAAAGACTGGCTGTTAGATGCCGATGGCTTCTGACGACCCGTAACGACTGTCTCGACATACACAAATGACAGTCGGGACCAACGGCTTAACGTGCTTTCCGAGGCACGGAGGAGTCTCGGTATGTAAAGATGGTCACGCATCCACGGCCAACCCGGCAAGCGTAGCGTAACCTGATGGATTGCTCCATGCGGCTGTTCTTACTTAGCCACGAGCTCCTCCACGGCGATAACAGGCATGATGTTAAATTAGTTATGTGTTTGACTTGGCAAGCAGGCTTCCAAGAAATGTTCAAGATCAATGTAACCAACTTTACAAAGGAATATCTTCATTTTTATTTCGATTTGAAGGACATTTCAACTTTGTCTCTGAAAAAGCAATGCATCTGCGAAACCTTTGGCTTTAAAACCCTGATTTAATATAATTCACACAATTCACAGTTTTTATACTGCCCATGGGCCTTTAGCTTCACATGCTGAGAAATATCTCTCAAGCAATATCTCTCCGGTTTCCTCACGATGTTCTCCTTCACCGTTTTTAAGCAAGTGATAATTATAAAATCCGCACATGTATCCGAAAAGTCAGAGGTTGAATTCGAACTCGAGATCTAACAATTGGCAGTCACCTCTAGGCTATCACTGCCTACTATAACTATGGGACGTATTTTTCAATAATTGTTAAATAAAACACATTTCTAAGTCACCTGCTGTTTTATAAAGTAGTACCTTATAATATCGTCAGATTGTCGCCTGGAACTTGTGACCTGTCCTCCTGTTAATTAAACAAGTTCCAGGTCCATCAGCTAGACAGCTAGACCTACTAAATAACATAAAAGGACTAGATGTTCGTCGTATTCGTATGAGAGAAAAGACGACGCCCAAAAGAGATATAATTAGAAATGTGAAATTCACATTTTCCTTTTTAATCCTGGTATTAAAGAACTCGATTTATCTCATTCAGGCAAGTTTTAAGTCATCTTAGAGTAAGTTAGTACGCTTTCATACGATGTGGAAAGGTTCACGTAGTTAATAGTAATTCTTGTCTGCAGTCTAATTTGCTTTTTAGGAGTTCTGTGAAAAAATTCGTGGAACGGTAGACTTGTAAAATTGTATTTTCAGTTTGTTAGTAACTACAATATTTTGTGACATTATGGAACGAAATTTAAAGCATGCGTGTCTATAGATACGCATGCTTTGAATTTCTGACCGGAATTATTATAGTACTTCTGTACTTACATCAATAATATTAACAGAATAATATCTGAAATACAATGTAGAATCTAACAATAAAACTTAAAAATATAAAAGTATTATGTGCAAGTAATAAAAAACATTTAAATAACTTAAATATGGCGTCAAAAACTTCCTCCGCATCGCTTCTTCTTCGTGTGGTTAGTGACTAACCTGGTGTCCGAGTTTTAATGCTGCCCATGGGCCTCTGACTTCACATGCTGTTGAGAAATATCTACATCGCAATAATAATAATATCGTAATACGATACGATACGTATTATATATCGTAATATCTATATCTATCGCGTCGCTGTAGACTGGTTTAAGTATGCAAGAGATTGGCACATTGGGTTCGAACTCGTAAGTCGGGCTTCTACTCCACCTTATAGATATCCATTATGGTTTCACTTTTTAATTTCACGTCATTCATAGAAAAGTTCTAAGTGTACCGAACCTCATTCTATCAAAGCCGGCTTACTGTCTGGTTTTAAAAGCTAAATTTACATAAGTTAGCATATTTAAACGTATGCTCACTACAGGCGTTAGAACTAGTTAAGAGTCTACCAAATTTCCCAGAATTTATGAAATGGATTATACTATATATAGCTACTTAGTTTTTCATGTGAGGCAAAGATAGGGTTACATTAAGATTATGTCACAAACCAGAGATTTGTTTCTTAATTTAAAGTAGCGGTTATAAATTTATTTTTATTTTTAGCCAGTGTTGTCCCACTGCAGGGCAAAGGCCACCCTTTCTCATTTTGATCTCTCTATCTTGAGCTAGTGTTGACCAATACTGTCTGTAGGCGTCAAGCCTGTCTCGCCATCTTCAATTGGGCCTGCCTCGTTGACGACAGACGTTTTCTGTTACCCATATGTCTCGCCCATGACTCGTTCGACATACAGCGAACGTGTCCGGCCCAGTCCCATTTAAGCGTGACAGCTTTTGAGGTCACAATGGTGATTTGAAAAAAAGCGGTTACTTACAATTAATAAGCAATATTTACATGGCTAGAAAAAATAACCTGACTGTCAAATACACAAAAACTTCTGTATAGAGATTGGTCCTAAGAGGTGTCCAAAGTGCAGATATTTCAACTGCCCTTTGCCTTAGGTAGCTATCAGTTCCGGTCGTGTCAGATTACCTTCTATCGTATTTTGATGTGTGGTCTGCTCCCACATTTGCGCTCTGTAATATCTTCCACGCCGAAAGCTAGCTTCTGCTAAGATTTGTCGTCAAGGCCGAAATTCGATATTCATACCTTAGGACCAGATTAGGATCCTTAGGAGGATCGCCCAGAGGACACGGTAGAGCACACGGTGCAAACCTGCCCCGCATGGGCGGAGCACCACCATGTCCTCGTAGAGGCGATCGGCGGTGACCTCTCGCGGCCGGCCCTGGTGCAAGCCATGGTCCGGGGTGAAAGGGAGTGGGAGGCAGTCACCTCCTTCTGCGAAAAAGTCATGCTCGCGAAGGAGGTGGCGGGATGGGAGAGAGAAAGGTCCTCCCGTCCCAGCCACCGCAGGAGACGCCCCGGGCGTCGGGAGCCACGTGACGACTCCCGGCCACCGTAGGCGCGGGCCTGCGGACGGTGAGTAATGGGTGACTCACCGTCCGATCAGCACCAGACCCGTGCCGGACGGCGCGTACATGTTCCACGCGCGCCTCAAAGAGATGTCAGCATATGAAGGGGCCCCTCAGGGCCAAGCCTGCCGGGTAAGCGGGATTATCCGAAAGGGTTACCGCTACCCCGGAACATAAAGGGCTACGGAAGGAACATGGATGGGTTTTAGTCAGTAAGAGTATGACACTCCCTTCCGCTCCACCCAGAGCGGGAGCAGTCATTGGATGATTTCCCAGCTTTAAAAAAAAAAAGGACCCGATTTCATCGCCCCAAAGAAAATTATGGCTTTCAGATCAAAGTAACCGCTACGGAAATTCATCGTAAAACACGAATGCCAGACAAAACAGCAAAAGATAGGTTTTGTAAGTTGTGGTTGCCTATAATTGAGTGTGCATGTCGTAAAAGATTTCATACCGAGAGTCCTCCGTGCTTCGCAAAGTCCCGGCTGTCATTTGTGCATCTTTGACAGTCGTTACAGGTCGTCAGAAGGCCGAAAATCTGACAGCCAGTCTTACCAAGGGATATCGTATTGCCCAGTTATTGGGTTGTGTCGCTTCTTACAAAATACTGGTATTCAGCTGCATCCGCGGTTAAACTGGAAGCCGACCCCAACATAGTTGGGAAAAGGCTAGGCAGGCTAGGCTATGATGATGAGTTGTCATTCGTTGGTGGTCTTAAAAATAAGTAAATACGTGTTCATATAACCTATAAAATCTACATCTGCAACTGAACCCGTAACATCAACCTATCTGTCATGATTCCTTCCATACCAATCGTAGAAACAGTTGATTAATAGTGCCCCATTCACACATCACACACCAGAACCGACTAATCAATCATACCGAATTCTGATTTATATTCCGAAGGGGCACGACTCTATTCCGTCCCATTGATTTTTTTGTCAAGTTGGCATGACGGGAGCACGATGTCAGGTGAAATTTGCGTCGAGATTTTCGTTTTTAGGTTGGCAGAATTGGATGCGAATTTTGTATAGGATTTCGGAGTGATCAATGTATGACCTAATCTGTGTGGATGGAAGAGATATTGAGCTCAGTGATTGTGTGATTGATAGGAAATTAGTGGGATATTGATGTATCTGTGATATGAAATAGGTTATAGATACCTACATGATATGTTAGTTTGATAATGCGTTACCGTTTAGGTACGAAACAAAATTGAAAATGACATGGTGTGACGGTATTGTCTATAGCTCAACATATGCCCTTTAACTCAATCCAAAATATTATTAGTTTCTTAGTAGCTTTAATTAGGACAGTGACGTACCTATATCATTGTTTAGGTGGCAGGATGTTGGTCGTGCTTTCCCGTACAAACTCTTTCTAGTCGAACTTTTTCGCTATCACGTTGGATGACTTAAAGACTTTTCA
Source organism: Hyppa rectilinea (assembly GCA_951799385.1). NCBI lineage: Eukaryota > Metazoa > Arthropoda > Insecta > Lepidoptera > Noctuidae > Hyppa > Hyppa rectilinea. The sequence goes on from OX637319.1 coordinate 3,453,227, forward strand.
GCTCGCTCTGCCGGATGAACACAATCTCTTTTTTTCATTCTTTCAAAATCGATATCCACCACTATAAGATGTTAATAGGCATAAATCCTTTAGCTGTGTCTTGTTGTTAGTATGTGGCATAATTTAATTTAAAGGTTAAGGCAGATTGATTGAGTATAACTCAGAAAATTAATTACAACATACAACAATAAACATTCTCTTCCAAAACTTAAACAGCTAATTCTAAATTATTCAAAAGGCAGTACTTCATCTAAACAAGACCTGGACCACAACCTGAGAATGGGACGCAGCTATACAGGACATATAGCTCCATCTCTTTCCCACTGTAACCTACTGGTCGGCCCCCAGTACTAAAGGCATAACTGTCGACAAACATTTTAGCATTCTACCCACAGACACAATTTATAGCCTAGACCTAAGTTAAAACGTAGGAAATATATCTAGGACGTCGCCTGACGTAGTCCCAAGCATTATCCTAAGTCTGTCCCACCTTTTATGAGTGGTTAGCCATTTTGTAAAGGCACTGAATTGACATAAGGGCCTGTGTATACGGAGACATATTCATGTGTCAAAGCATCGACGCGTGTTTCATATCTCCTTCTCTTCTTCTTCGTGTGTTTAGTGACTAACCTGGTGTCAGAGTTGTTTGTGCCGCCCATGGGCTTTTGACTTAGCTTCACATGCTGTTGAGAATATCTCTCAGACATGCTGGTGCATGGTGGTGCGTGTTTCATATAAACAGCGTCGATGACGGGTTTTCTTTCTTACTAAACTTGAGAAATAACCAGACGTTTCTTTGGCAGCGTAAATGTTGTTTGCGCGTCGACGGTGCGTAATAAATTGCCATGTGCATAGGCCCTAAGGTCCTTAGCTTGTGACAGGGATAGTGGAAGAATAACACGACACGACATATCACGACTGTTTAACCCGTAAGAGTAGGCAGAGCCGCAGAGGTTTTTATAATACCTTTCCACCGATTATGTCATAAATTACATACAGGGAGGAATTGTCCCATACATCGACGCAAAACCATCTGCCATGGAATTAGTTCATGATTCTGATCATCGCTTTTTTTTTGGAGTGTGGAAATCATCAAATGAACCCTCCCGAACTGGGTGGAGCGGAAGGAGTGTCAGACTCTTACTGACTAAAACCCATCCATGTTCCTTCCTTAGCTCTTTATGTTCCGGGGTAACCCTTTCGGACGATTTCAACGCAGGGATCATCAGAATTCAGTGGGATTCAAACAAAGTTTTCATCAGTTTAAAAAAAAACAGCTATTTCATAGAAAAGTGCAATAACTACGCATTGAAAATGTATGGCAGAATTTATTTTTTTTCACCCCTGAATATATTTTTTCCTACCTTTATATTAAGGAACTCGTCATACTCATTTCATAGAAAAAAGGATTACAGTAAAGAGCGATTTCATTGCTACGTGCTAAGACAAAACATCAATATAAAATTTCATAATGGAAAATCAATAAGATTGCGCGCCTGGTGATCGTTATCATGATTCAAAACTTAAAAGTCGCGCTTTCAACCACTAGACCACATGTGCCTGATCTAGTCAGCTTAGTTGCAGAATTAGTTAAAGTTTCCCCCCATTTAAGTAAATAAAAATGTTATTACATATGCATGTCAATTTTACACCACAGGCCAACAACTCTCCTTACCCCTTTATGAAACAATGGCCGGTTAACCTAGAATGTTTAATTTGAAATTAAATAACTACGTCTTTAACCCTTCAAATGTCGGATGAACCCCATAGGTTCATAAGAAAAATTCACTCGAAACGACTATAATTATAACCGTATAAATCGGTGAGCTCTTATAACCAAACGGCGAAAGCAGTGATAGCCTAGTGGTGTGACCGCCGGACTGCCAAGTCATACGTCTCGAGCTCGAACCCAAGGCCGCACCTCTGATTTTTCGGATTCATGTGCGTATTGTATAATTATCACTGGCTTAAAATCGGTGAAGGAAAACATCGTGAGGAAACCGGCATGCCCGAGAGATATTTCTCAACAGCATGTGATGCTAAATCAGAGGCCCATGGGCAGCATTAAAACTCTGACACCAGGTTAGTCACTACCTACAAGAAGAAGAAGAACGAAACGGCTTCTAATAGGCGAACATCTAAGGCGTTTTAGTATAGTTTTGCCATCATGATAACCCGGTCCATCCAGTAACGCAAACGCACCATAACCGTTCCCAACAACGATATTCTAAATTCAAACATACTACCCTCATTTTACCCAACAAAAAAAACCCTACGAACACTACATGAGCAGCCCTCTTTAACCCACTTAGCCGAAATCCGGTTCACACGTGTACCTACCCTCCGAAAAGGCACATAATCCAGAATCGATATCACTCGATACCTAACAAGATCGAGTTTGGTGCGATTCGTGACATTTAAGGCGGCGCGTGACTCCATTTACGGGCGATACAAAAGGACTCGGATCAAAGGACCGCCTGAGTTAAAGACTAGTGTTGTTGTGAGAAAATCGAGATATAATCGAGAAAGTTTGGGGAATTAGGACCACATTTTTTTTTTGTAGATTAAGCATGTTTAATATTTCGAATTTGTATTGTCAGGATAAACATATAACCTGTTTTCTCCGAAGAGTTAGGCATGTGTACAACTTTCACTATATGAATAAATCTGAAATCGCGAAAAAAAAATAAGCTGTTTCCTATATTTTGACGAGCTGTTCCAATTAGCTGCTCCTTACATTATACGACCATAATCTATGGAACAGCTAATATTTTTTTCGCTATTTCAGATTTGTTCCCATAGTGAAAGTTATTCATAACTAGCACTTTGCCCGCGGCTTCGCTCCCGTGGTCTTTCCCGTGGGACCCGTTATTTTTCCCGGGATAAAAAGTAGCCTATGTTACTCCTAGAAAACTAAGCTTTCCAACGGTGAAAGAATTTTTAAAATCGGTCCAGTAGTTTTTGAGCCTATTCATTACAACCAAACAAACAAACAAACAAAGTTTTCCTCTTTATAATATTAGTATAGATGATGAGTACAATGACCCCTTAATGCCCATGAATTCAATTTCATCCTATAGTTCACCTACATTTCACCAGTAATTTTTAAGTCCCACATAATAGGCAGCCTATTGCCACTAACCGGACACAAATCAAGACTTCAGGGACTGATATTATAAGGAGGTAAAACTGTTTTCACCTCACAACCTTGGAAAGATTCTGTTCATCTTTCGAAATGAAAGTGTAAAAGTGTATTTTATACGCTAACGAGGAAAGTTTTTTTTTTAAATAAGTTTTTTTTTTGTAAGTTCGATTAAATACATGTTTTACAGATTTTTGCCATAAGGTTGCTACAAAACCGAACGTAATACTGAAAGACTTCATAATTTCATACGTGCCCTTGTACTTACGGTTGTAGTACAGAGGTCAGCACATCAAGTTACTCCAATCTGTCAAATTGATTTGATAGTTTTTCAACTTTATTGCAAGAGCATAAGGTTTATTTTCAATTGCAGAAATTTTACAGTTTCGGAAAGCTTAATGTGCTGGCCTTTGTACAAAGGCCACAATAATTAATATAACAGTATTTAAAGTAACTTGTGTGAATTTATTATACGTAAAGTGATGTACAGACGCCAGCACATCAAGCTATCCCTAACTGTCAAATTTTCTCAATTAAAAATGAACCATATGTCTTTGCAGTAAAGTTTAAATACTATCAAAGAAATTTTACAGATTGTGGTGAAATGTATCCAATAATATTTAATCCTTTCACGTGCAAACAAGCCGAGCTATGAATTAATATCAAAAGTTATTTATTCATTTAAATGTCAAACTGAAATAATTGTCACGAACTTGATTTTCCAATGAGCTATTTAAAATTGGATTTTTACAAAAATGTTAGCTGCATTCATAATTAAATTTCAATAATTTCAGTTTCATTCAATTACTTAACAGCGAGATTCTCTTTTATTTTATGTCGAGAATTTTATTCGAAAATAACTCTTGGAGCTGTTAAGATAAGTTTTAGAGTTGGAATAGGTTACTAAAAATCTTATTCACGCACTGTTAGTCAACGCAATGCTTAAATCTGTAGGAGCATAAAATTTTGCACTAGAGTTCCGTAAAAGAGAGAATCAGTAAGAAGCAAAATTTAAAAAACTTAAAGAAATATTCGTTAAATGTTTATTTACAATTTGTCCTAATATGTATGTAGACGCCAGCGCATTAAGCTCACCCAAACTGTCAAATATTCCCAATTGAACATTAAACTTATTCTTTTGTAATAAAGTTGAAAATCTATCAAGGAGAAGCCTACAGAGTTTAAATAGTGAGTTCGTCATTGTTGCCGATCGGAAATCATATCGGATAGGTAAATTGTCATAAAAATTAAAATAGGACTGACCTACGGTTAGTATTTGACCTCCTTGACGTTCTGTGAGATAATTACCACCTGATTTTGAGGCTATCCCAATTTGATTCACCTCGCGACACCTCATTCTAATATTAAACAAAAATCAATACTAATATTATAAAGAGGAAAGATTTGATTAAATAGGCTCCGAAACTACTGATCCGATTTGAAAAATTCTTTTACTGTGAAAAGCTATACTATCCCCGGATGACATAGGTTATATTATATGTACAAAAAAAAATTGGAATCGTTACTAAAACTCCAATAATGTAACAATTTCCGACATCCAAGTCACGAAATTACGTAAAGATTAATAAAGTCATAGACAATAGTCATTCGTTTCTTCATTCCGATTTGAATGACGAACGACAATTTATTGTTTCTCGCAATTCCCTTCGCCCCAACACTACAAAAGAGTTTTTCCTTTGTACCTTCAGGATGATTTTGAGATGTTAAATGCTCCAAACTGTTTGCCAGCCGTTGGTTGCAAGGTTTTTAGAAAAACCCTGTTGTAATGGGACTGTACGTAATGGGGTCTTGTAGCTTTGGGAACTATGGTGTAGAAAGATTTATTCTGCAAGGGTTAAGCACTTTTCTGGTAATTGGATTTTGTGAAAGCGTCGATGAAAAAGCTATCGTTTCAAGAAATACTTACAATTTTAAAATAGGAATTGTCGAATTCGTTTTTAAAAACCTAGTTACCAATTATTATTTATTTGTTGCCACGCATCTTGATGTACATACCCTACAGTCTTCCCAAAGAAAAAGGGAAAGATTTATTATCTTTAGCCTCAATTTCAAAGATAACTTCGTTTCTTATCTTAAAAGATCCCTTTTTATCCTGCTTTTGTAACACCAAAGAAAGTAATAAAAATACTAGCATTACATACGCCAAGGACAAAGTCTTTTTTATCTTTTTCGTCGCATAGCATATGAAATATACGACGCATTTGTCACAAAACACCCTCCAATAATAGCGAACATCAATGCTTTGCTACATTGTTACTGATGTTGGTTCAGGGCTGCCTCAAAAATAATCATACAATCATAGTGTATTCTACTTATTATACTCGCAGCAGTGATAGCCTAGTGGTGTGACCGTTGGACTGCCTAGTGGTAGGTCTCGAGTTAGAACCCAAGCCACGCACCTCTGAATTTACGGATTCATGTGCGTATTGTATAAATTACCACTTGCTTAAAAATCGGTGATGGAAAACATCGTGAGGAAACCAGCATATCTGAGAATTATTTCTCAACAGCATGTGAAGCTAAGTCAGAAGCCCATGGGCAGCATAAAGACTCTGACACCAGCTAAGTCATTAACCACACGAAAAGAAGAAGAATATTGTATTTATGTAATATTGATAATCTATATCTATATTATATAAAAGAAAGTCGGGTCTGTTCCCTTCGTTATAACTCGAGATCTGCTGGACCAATTTTCATGGTTTTTGTTTCGTTGGATTTGTCTCCGCCCTGAATAGCAGAATACATATTTTTTTTTTTTTTGTTTATTTTTAGGTAGGGTAGGGTAGGTAGGTAGGTAAGGTAGGTAGGTAGGTAGGTAGAGTAGGTAGGTAGGTAGGTAGGTAGGTAGGTAGGTAGGGTAGGTAGGGTAGGTAGGTAGGTAGGGTAGGTAGGGTGGGTAGGTAGGGTAGGTAGGTAGGGTAGGTAGGTAGGGTAGGTAGGTAGGGTAGGTAGGTAGGGTAGGTAGGGTAGGTAGGGTAGGTAGCTAGGTAGGAAGGGTAGGTAGGAAGGTAGGTAGGGTAGGTATCACAGTTAAGACAGGACACCGTCTGTCGGGTCAGCTAGTTATTAATATAACAATGGAGAAGCCTTTTTTTAAAGGATTGAAATCATCAAATAACTCTAGCTCTGGGTGGAGCGGAAAGAAGTATCAGATTTTTACTGACTAAAACCCGTCCATGTTCCTTTCTTAGCCCTTTGTGTTACGGGGCAGCGGTTACCCTTTCGGACAATCCCGCTGAACCAACAACTGGAGAAGCCTTAGCCCTCAAACTGACTACAAGAACACAGGTTCTAGTACATTCTTAAAAACTTTCAAATCGAATCTAACTCACTTCGCAAACCGTTTTCAAGGCAAGCGGAGTTCGGCGAAAATGCATGGCAGTGCAGTTAAATTCTGTAAAAAACCTTCAAAAACCTCGAACTTTTTTTAAAGAACGGTATCTATGTCCTTCCTGTTAAAATCATGTTCTATTATTTATTCATGTTTTTATTGAAATTCAAAATCCTAATCTCATAGTAAATTTCGTTTCTTTTTTCCGATTCAACAAAAACATGGCATGGATCGAGTAAGTAGGTACTCTTTCTCACATTGCTTTTGGGACGTCACAGAATCTCGTTACACTTCGTTTTTATGTTCATAAAGTTCAAAATATTCTTCTATCAAATTACGAGAATATACGTTAAATCAGCAAAATTGACATGCACTTGACTTGCGATTATTGTCTTAACAAAAAGGCTTATGAGACTAACTACGGTAGGGGTAATGATTGAAACTAAAAATTATATGTCGATGATTTCTTAATTCAAATTAGTATTTTTTGTTAGGACGAGTCCTGGAGTGGAAACTGAGTATCCATAAGAATAGTGTGAGACGCCCCCCAGCTAGATTGATCAATGGCCTTTAAAAGGTACCTGGTTAGTGAGAGACAAAGGACAAACTGTTGTGGGCCTGGTCAATCGGGACTGACCTAAGTTTAACAGTGGACTGTGATAGACTGGGTTGAATAGACTCAGAGGAAACGCCACCGATATTACTAGCTAAATATTTAACCTCTTATTTCCACTACACAGAATTAAATATGCTTTACTTAATCACATTTTGCTTCGCTGAAACCCACTTTGCAGAAAAGCTAAAATAAATAATTTAAAAAAGTAACTTTATCCTAACCTAGATCTAATTTCTTATTAAATATATTCATGAAGCTTTTTATAATACATACAATGCTATGTACAGTCGCCAGCAGATCAAGTTAAACTATCAAATTATCTCAGACGATTTTGAACTTAACTGTCAACGTTTTAAAGTTAAAAATCATTTGAAGAAATTTGACAGTTTGGTTTATCTTCATGCAGCGGCGACCGTACAAACTGAAAATGTTTCATGTGTTAACTATAAGTTTTAACTGTCCAAAAAAAAAACAACATCACGCCATTATTTATCGATAGGTTAGGCAGAGGTGTTCTTATAATACATCCAGATTTCTCCAATAAAATTATGTTTAAGTCCCATGCAATAGGAGAAGAGCCTATTGCCATCAAAAGCGCACAAATACAGACCCTTTTTTTTTTTAAGGCTGGGAAATCATCCAATGACTGCTCCCGCTCTGGGTGGAGCGGAAGGGAGTGTCAGACTCTTACTGACTAAAACCCATCCATGTTCCTTCCGTAGCCCTTTGTGTTCCGGGGTAGCGGTAACCCTTTCGGACAATCCGGGCTGCTAATGAGGAATTCCAGGTGGAAAACCCAAATACGATTTGCCTGACAAAGGTTATTGCAATTCTGCATAGTTTTGCACTAACCTTAACAGTTGGTAGCATGCTTCGTAGGTAGTTATTCAATATTGAAAAGTATTTAACTAATACTGTAAAACTAAATTACTTTCTTAACATGACTTTTTCAAATTATTGAGCGTCGATCCTTTTTGGGTTTCTTATGATGCACACTTTTTTAAATGATTGAAACTCTAAATTTTTTTGGGCAAATAGTATTTTTAGGGGCGCATAATGGACATTATTAGAGCTTCGATTAAATACGTGTCTTAAATAATTGATCAGTTTCCCAAAAATGCGACCAAATTGAACTAATAATACCTATGTCTGTAGAGATCTTTTGTCACACTCATGAGACGTGACACGTGACAAAGAAAACCGATATCGAGACATGTCGACTTGTATCCGACGCGTACAATTGTGTTACACAAACATATCTTTACAATTTATCACTTACTTCAAAAGAGGGTAGAAAATACAGTATTAAATTCTTATGCCTATACATGCCTGGCACATCTGTTTAAATATGTTTGTACGACAAGCGCATTAAGGTATACCAAACTGTCAAACTCCAAATGATTTTAAACCTTAAAACGTTAATTGTTGAGTTCAAAATCGATGAAGAAAATTTGACAGTTTATGGTAACTTAATGGTGACTGTACCTTAAAGAGGATGCGTGAGGTTAGCTCGCAAAATAAAAATTTTCCGTTTTTTGCCATTTTCAGGTCAATATGACGTTTTATGTTGATCAAAATATGATTCGCGGCCGAAGCAAGTACGTATTTTCAGAACTGGAATCATTACAATCACCGATACAACCTTCTATTCTTAAAACCCACAGAATGACTCTTTCATGAAATCATGACATTTAAATCAAATTGCAAAAAACTTTTTCGATAGCTAAATGCTAGATAATGTCAAATTGTGTAACGAAACTCGATCAATATTCCCATACAAATGCATTGAAAGTGGCGTTTTTGACAATCCGAATCGCTTTTTTTTTTTTTTTTAAGGCTGGGAAATCATCCAATGACTGCTCCCGCTCTGGGTGGAGCGGAAGGGAGTGTCAGACTCTTACTGACTAAAACCCATCCATGTTCCTTCCGTAGCCCTTTATGTTCCGGGGTAGCGGTAACCCTTTCGGACAATCCCGCTTACCCGGCAGGCTTGGCCCTGAGGGGCCCCTTCATATGAGGGGCCCCTTCATATGAGGGGCCCCTTCATATGAGGGGCCCCTTCATAATCCGAATCGCTGAGATAACGAATTGTTCGATTAACAATTTTCGAAATTACCGGACCGTGCCGGACGGCGCCTACGTTTTCCACGCGCGCCTCACAAAGATGTCAGCATTTGAAGGGGCCCGATAGGTCTGAAGCCTCGGGTAAGCGGGATTGTCCGAAAGGGTTACCGCTACCCCGGAACATAAAGGGCTAAGGTAAGAACATGGATGGAATTTAGTCAGTAAGAGTCTGACACTCCCTTCTGCTCCACCCAGAGCGGGAGGAGACATTTGATAATTTCCCACCCTCAAAAACAAAAGGTCAACCTGCGAGATGCCAAGCACAAAAAAAAAACAAGCCAAATGCCAAAGCCAGTGCCGTAAAATACACGTCACTCTAAGTACTATGTATATTAGCGAATATATTTATTACATAGAAAATATACATCCTTACCCAATAAACCACAAGCAGGAGATAATAAAAGGAATCCGCAGTAGGTAGGTGCTGAAGGAGTCAATTACATGGGGAACGAACATATACAACTCATTACGTAGAGTATACGCTGAAGTATAGCCTCTCAGTGGGGCTAGGAAAACGGCGTTTGACGAAGCGGGACGAAAGAAGAATTAAAAGGCTATGTAGTACATAGGTTTCATCTAATTGCTGAGCATATGAATGGTTTTAGGCATTTAAGAAATATTTTATGCAATTTAAAAATGATTTTTTAACCCACAATAACAACCGGGAACCCATTCTGGCAAAATTGTTTTCTTGAAAAACAAAACTCTAAATGCGTAAGACACTTTTAATCACAAAATAAAGTTAGTCTTCTTCTTCCTGTGGTTAGTGACTAACCTGGTGTCAGAGTTTTAGTGCTGCCCATGGGCCTCTGACTTAGCATCACATGCTGTTGAGAAATATCTCTCGGGCATGCCGGTTTCCTCACGATGTTTTCCTTCGCCCATTTTAAGCGAGTGATAATTATACAATACGCACATGAATCCGAAAAATCAGAGGTGCGTGCCTTGGATTCGAACTCGAGACCTTGGCAGTCCGGCGGTCAAACCAATAGGCTATCACTGGTTAATAAAGTTGGTAATCAATCATTGATAAAAAAGTGGGAAATCCAAATCATGAAATGACTCCTCCTGCTCAGGGTGGAGCGAAAGGGAGTGTCAGACTCTTACTGACAAAAAACCTATCCATGTTCCTTTCTTAGCCCTTTATGTTCCGGGGCAGCGGTAACCCTTTCGGACAAACCCGCTGATGCTTCAAATGCTTTATAAATTCTATAAACCTAACGTTAGCTTCCACAATAACTATTCCACCTCACTTTCAGATACAACCAGCTCAGATTTATGCAGTCCCACTATGCGATACAGCTTGCGTAATTTAGCGTCACACTTACATGCAGTGCCTGTTGATAAACTGCGCTTACTACCGTCTTGAGCTATTGCTTGCATTTACAACTGTAATGCTTTTAGATTTATTGTTAGGTGTGTGGGTTTTCGACTAAATATATGCGTCATGTTCGTGAACGGGCGCTGTCAGTAGGGACTGGTCATCTCATACTGGCTAAGGCTTGTTTTAATTTAATTATTGAATAGTTTTATATATTTTATATCTGATGCTTTTAACGTTCTGCATCGTTCTCACATGTATAATATTAATATGAACTATGTAACCAATATTTTGTAACCATATTTTGTTTAAAAGAGTGTCCATGGAGTTTCTTGCCCGTTCTTCTTCATAGGTACCTACCTACTGCTTTGGAATGGGCAACTAGCTTCATCTCTCTGACTGACCGACACCTTGACAATTCAAAAGTGCCTGTAATTGGTTTATTTGAAATAAATACTTTGAGTTTGAGTTGAGTTTTTGAGTTTGAAATATTTCAAGCCGTTATTAATTTAAGGTAGGAGAAGTAAATCAGCCGGTTTTTTCTGTAACAATTTCACCGTGAAGTCTTAGTTGAAGTGAACTGTCAATAGTGTCAATGTGGAATGACAGTTCACTTCACTAAAATGTTGACGGTGTCCTGTGATATGAATGGTTGTATCAAGCGGCGAAGTGTTTTTTTTATAAGAGAGAAGCCAGAGCGAAGCCGGTAACTTAACTTACTTACCTATCGATTAAGTAAAAAATAACTGAACTTTATAAATAAAAGAATTGACTGAATTGAACACCTTTCAAATAGCAGAACCAAAAATTCGCCTTTCAAATACTTTACAGAAACAAACTCAAATTATGTGCTATTATTCCAAAATTATTAAAGGAATATCACTACATAGTATAAAGCAAAGTCGTTTCCCGCGTCTGTCCTAATCTGTAACTATGCGTAGATCTTTAAAACTACACAACGGATTTTGATGCAGTTTTTTAATAGATAGAGTAATTCATTAGGAAGGTTTATATGTATGCGATTTCCTTCATCCACGCGGGCGAAGCCGCGGGTAGAATCTTTTATTATTATAGAATTTAATATAGAATTGAAAAGCTGACAACTAAATAAACCGAGCAATATTCCTCTATCTCGTTCTCATTGCAGCGGCTTGCTGTGTCCATATAAAACGGTGTCACGTGACCTACAGTGACGTCATGACGGGTTTGCTTTTGTATGAATTTTAGTTCCAAATTATGACGTTTTGGCACCGGATTATTTTAGTACTTTTTTGTTGTTGTATCAAGCTACAAATAAGCGTTGTTGTTGTTCAAATGTAAGATGAATTAAAAGCCCGTATTGTTATTATATTTTTGGGGAAAAGCACTAGACCTTTCGATTTTCCGAAGAGGTGGAGTTGCTGATGCGAACCTCCGTAGGTGGTACGAATCATGTTCTAGGGTACCACTATTAGTGGTCAGCGACAGCCATTTTTATTTTACACTTTTCAAACAGTTTCAGCCACCTTTTGATACGTGGTAGTTGAACATAGAACAGTTCAAATTAAATTTAGACGCTTCTTAAAATTTCTACATTAATAGTACAAACCTATCAACTTTGATCCCGGCAGTCCCGGCTATGATTAGCCTGATTACTTGTTATTTTAACGCTTAATGGTCTCTTAAGCACGTTCTTGTGTCTTAATTTGGAATAGTAATTCGAATTACGAATTCAGTTTGAATTTGAACTGTTCTAATCACAAAGTTCTAGAATATCTTAGAAAAGGTTAGCTCTGTAGAACACACCGCTGCGAAAATTCGTGATTTAACTGATTTAGAGACATCACGTTTAGTATACTTTCGTTATTTATTAAATTATAATTATAGGTAATATATTTATAATCACATCACAATTTGTCGAAAAAATAGCCCAATTTATCTCTATTGATAACTAATTCCCAATTCCCCAATTCTACCAGCCATTGAAGTCACCTTTTGCAAACAAGCTTAAAAATACCATCAAAATAATAACAAAAAGTCGCTTTACCGCTTCAGCTTATTCTTATACTCTTTTATCGAAAGCTTTAAAGCCCAATCCGTAGACGCATTTCGCGCCGTACACACTTTTAAAGGCTCGCACTTGACGTTTATTCCCTTTTTTATTCTTTGTAATCTACGAATTTAATATAGCCGCCATAAAAATATGGCGTCTGAAAAAAAAATTACGGCCTTGTTTAATTTGAACGCGAGGGAACAGGAATGGAACGCTTATTTAAATTCGCCATGACGTGTTATTTGGTATACACGGAAGTTGGCCGATTCAATTTTCAAAATAAAATCCTTGTTTTGTATCAATATATTTATTAACATACGTGGTACACATCATCATCACGTCTGTAATCTTCGAAATGCTGGGCAAAGGTATAGGTACCTGTACTACACCTGCATTTTGCCAGTTATGTTTGAGCCCCATGTAATAGGGGAGGCAACTCTATTATCTACAACCAGGCTCACATTCAAACTCCGGACTTAACACCCGGGAATCGAAGACAGGACCTCATGCTCAGCACGGCTTGCGACCACTAGATCACCGACGTGGTATTTTTAATTTAATACTTAGATTATTTAGTTTCCGTTCCTATACAATAATTAGTTATCTATGTGTTTTTCCAATTCACCATTCAATAGACTAAAAAGCACTTTCCAAGGGGTACAATGTATTAGGTCCGGGCAGGTACTTACCGGATCCATTGAGTACCTTTTGTAAAATGTAGTTCGTCTGAGTTGCCTACCTCACAATGAACAGTCCATTCCTTTGTATTTCCAGCCATTACCAGCGCTCTCTTAAGGTTAAGGTCGATACAATACCTAATCCCGAACTTGAACGACCAAAATCGACGTTACGTTCCACACGTTTCGACATGGCAACGTTATTTCAACCAGAAATGTCGAATAACACTTTAAAAATATCATCCACGTTTACCTACAGTATCTGTTTGTTTAGTATTTGCTCAAAATTGCACCTTATGTTGCGAACATAACTATCATTTTCGAATATGGACTGCCGCGAATTTATCGTGTCATTCACAGAGCGTCAAACGTCAACCGACTGTCATCGTGGTTGGGAAATCCAGTTTGTGCTGACCTGTCAGTTGTTTTGCCTCTGCGGATATTCGAGTTAAGGTTACATTGGTGTTGCAGGATTATAATTTTTGATCCTGGGAGTGCACTAAACCATACACGTGGCTCATTAGGTCTTGATCTCGCGTTTAACGAGGCGTACCTAATTGCGGAGCGCGGCCCCTCCACAAAAATGGCGGGTGGAGGAATACATTACGGTAATTTAAAATTTATGTTTCACACTCTTTAAACTTTTTTATGGCGGAGTAGCTGAGGATGTTTACTTTGGTGTTGCCAGATTTTTGTGTTTATTTATATTTTAAAGGAGTTTCGTAATGAGGTAAAAGTTTTGTAGTGGTTTTATGAGGAACAATTATTATTAATTATGCAATTCGCGCAAGCTCAGTAGGTACCGTCCATTAAAAATGCTTACAAAATCAACAATGTACTACTTGAGGCTGGTTTTAAGGATTTCCATAAGGCCATAATTAAAACTACACTTTTGGTGATCAATACTTACAATATAGATCCGAAATTGAAAGGAAACATGTCAATCTGCCCAGCCTTTTTCCAACTATGTTGGGGTCGGCTCCAGTCTAACCGGATGCAGCTGAATACCAATGTTTTACATGGAGCGACTGCCCATTTGACCTCCACAAACCAGTCAGTAACTGGGTAAAACGATACCCCTTGGTAAAACTGGCTGTCAGACTTTTTGGCTTCTGACTACCCGTAACGACCGTCGAAGATCCACGAATGACAACGGCTTAACGTGTTTTCCGAGGCGCGGAGGAGTCTCGATATGTAAAGATGATCATCCATCCACGGACCAACCCCGGCAAGCGTAGCTTAACCTGATGGATCGATTCGTGCGGCTGTTATTACTTATCCACGGTAAAGGAAGGATGTGTCATTGTTAAATAAGTCAGCCCTAATCTGACTTTTCAAAAATTTGGAAAATCTTGGAGCAACCATTACTCGGTACATTGCGAGTTATTTATATATTTATAAAGTGCTTTGCTAGGTTATATGCAGTGCCGTGTAACGAAACCATAGCGCGATCTAGCCGGGACGTTTCTCGGGGTTCAACGCCATCTATCGAGGCATGAGGCAACTATAACGCGCCCTGAATGAAAGGATGCTTGCAATGAAATGATTAATAAATTGTGAAATAGATATGGTAATTTGTTTTCAAATTTAAGTAAGCCTTCTCAAATTAATTTACTCCCGCAACCCGCTCTGGCTTCGCACTAGTACAATGTAGATACTATTACGCGAGCGAAGCTGCCGACGAACGGTAGTTAAACTATACACGTCCAAACCTTTTTCATGAATCACTCTATCTATTGAAGAAAACTGCATTCAAATCCTGTGCGCAGTTTAAAAGATCTAAACCGACAGAAGGACAGAAGGCGGAGAGCGCCTTTGTTTGTCGTTTTATGTGGAGATATGAATAAATATAATGTCAGTAACAATTGACTATTTGAATCGGTCAAAAATAAAATAAATTAATTCACATAGAAAAAGCCCGCTCGTCATAAAAACTTCCATCATCGTACAGAAATTAAATATAATGCGAAGATATAAAATTAAGAAGATATAATGTTAAATTTCATTAAATGCTATTAAGTATTCCATTTGATTCTAAAAATCTGTGACGTCATATTATTATATTTCATAGAAATCACGTACAAAGTCCACGTTTTGACAGTTCATAAAAAGTAACGTTATTGATTACCCTTTCAAATACTCAATTATGTAATTTTGAGAGCTGTTTGTGTGTAGAAGTAATTATATTTTTTCTCATATTTTATTCATTTATACATGCCTAGAGTACTTTTTTTAGAGTACACTTCACCAAAAATAAACTAATGACTTTCACTCCTAAAACTGACAATCCATTATTAATCATAGTGGTAATCATTTTAATAACACGAGAAGTATATAGACCAGTAACCGCATAAAAACACCATTCGTTTGTGGACTGGTCATTATATTTTCCGTCTCATTGAGTCCGTCGACCCACCCGAGCCACCGTGAGACCACACGAATTGGAAACCATGAACTGCCCTTTTATACCTAGTAGGATTTTTATGTGTTGTACTTCTTCATTATGCTAAGTATTTCTTACTTTAGCGGGGTTTCCTCATTTATTTAAATTCAACATAATATCACGCGAATATTCCTCAAACGGTTAGGCAGAGGTATAGTACACTCACTTTTAAGTCCTGTTTAACAGGGACTCGTACAGAGTTGATATGACAGAGGGGCATTCAATTACACTACGTTTACTATACGAGTTTAGTTTTAATTCGATACGGTATAAAAATAAAAAGCACCAAAAATGAGTTTTTTTTTTAAACAAACTAAATGGTTAAGAAATAAGAGTCAAACCCAACGCAAGGCACAAGGCAACAACGACCGACGATGCGTTGTAACAACGCTTCGTAAGTTATACTAAGATTTATTGTTTTAAGGTGAATGACCTATGCGTATAAACATAATCAGCTGTTAGGAAAGATAAATCGTGTTCAAACGGGGCAAAAACCTAAAAAATCATTTGCGACTAAACTACTGCTCCTATTTAATAGATTTTTGCTACAGAGCTTGAAAATGGTACCTAGTATAGGCAGTTTAAAGGAAAGCCCCTCTGTCTTATCGACTCTGTACAATTTTGTATTGCTCTCAAGGCGTGTTGTTATGTAGGTAAGGCGATTAACACGCTGCTCCTAAGGCTCGACCGCGCGGTAGGAGCAGTTTCCGTTGTCCGTGTATTTGGCATCAACGGATTTCTTAGAGACCAATGCGACATGAGATCCGCTTCACCGCCTACCGCGGCGGAGCGCGGTGCCGTGTGTAAATCGCATAAGGCACTTAATTTAAGTTGGTATTATGGAACTTTTTTTTATTGTTTTGTTTTGACGGAAAATACTGACGAGAGATGGTCTGTATTGAGTAGAATAATATTTTTTGAAGTATTATTTTAAAGCAAGTTCAAGGGCAATGCCTTTTTGCGACAGTGTATACCTTCAGCGAACTACCATTACACTCTGCCCATACCTTCGGGAAATAATCTGTCACATGAGGTTTTGGATTAATTTAAAACTTTCTACACCTAAGAATTCTTACACAGGTTTATTCCCGGCGCCATCGACGTACGTTTCATGCGCTTGCAATGCAACTTGTGCATATATCTCAAGTTGCGTTGCAAGGAAGAAAACATACCGTCGACGCAGATTATACAAAGCCGTGTGTACTTTAGACCTAAAAATTAATCTTGTAGATTTTTTTCCTTCATTTATGGTCACCTCCAAAAATGTTGTGTGTAAATATTGCAATTAAATCTCCAAAACAATAAGAGCTGAAATCTGACCATGTGAAAATAAATGAATGTAATTGTTTTCAAAAACTTGCTCACCGAACCTACTACGATGGTGCTACGGATGTAGTGCTACGAGATTAGTACTACGAGATTAGTGCTACGAGATTAGAGCTACGGCAACAAGACTATGGCGCCTACGAGTATCGTAACGATTCTTTGCTTTACTGCGTAGAGATACATATTTCTCAACAGCATGTGAAGTTAAGTCAGAGGCCCATGGGCAGCATAAAACTCTGACAACAGGTTAGTCACTAACCACACAAAAGAAAAAGACCACGCAAAAGAGTGACAAAACCGGACGATTGGTTAAGGCTTTGAGTTGTTGAAGCAAAGAAAACCAACTCGAACGTAACATTTATTAGTAATAGTTTGTATGTTCCAAAACAAACTATCCCCCTCATAACAAAATATTTGGCTATAACATAACTTCCACAAACCCGATACTTATGTCACGCGTGACCATTTATCCGTTATGCCATCCATTTGTCCACCATTGTTAATGATAGAGAACATTTTTCGGGTTCCGTACGTGTGATAAAAACGGATTTCAATGGATTTTCCATTAGTGACGTAAGCCCGCATTGCATTGTGAATGGAAATCACTTTGATAACTACTGACGAGAATTGTTTGGGAATATGTTTGTTTATTTTATTGTTTATGGTTAAAAACTAATGAGTTTACTATTATCCGCTCTTATTTACTTAGCAGTAGTCGGAAGCCTGGATTTGAGCCCGACTAGGCGCGCCCAATATTACGTGGGACTTTAATATATCTTGCTAAATGTGGGTGCAATATAGTCATGCTTGCGTTGGACTGCCAAGTCATACCTCTCGAGTTGAAACCCAAGGCACGCACCTCTGTTTTAACGGATTCATGTGCGTATTGTATAATTATCACTTGCTTAAAAATCGATAAATTAAAACATCGTGAGGAAAACAGCATGTCTGACAGATATTTCTCAACAGCATGTGAAGCTAAAATTGCACCAGGATAGTCACTAACCACACGAAAAGAAGAAGGTACGCCTGCACCTGACCCGTCAGGGATTGTAAATATGTGAGCACCATGTACTTTTGACATACTTTTTTTTTTTTTTTTTTAAGGCTGGGAAATCATCCAATGACTGCTCCCGCTCTGGGTGGAGCGGAAGGGAGTGTCAGACTCTTACTGACTAAAACCCATCCATGTTCCTTCCGTAGCCCTTTATGTTCCGGGGTAGCGGTAACCCTTTCGGACAATCCCGCTTACTTTTGACATACTTAAGTTTACCTTTTTAAATCATTTTAAAAGAGTAACGGCGGAGTTTCTAGCCCATTCTTCTCCACGCGAAACTACCTTTTGGAACGGGCGACTAGAATCAATTCTATTTCTTGTTCATTTTGACGTTCAAAAGTGCCTTACTTGTGCCTATTTGAAATAAATGATTTGACTTTGACTTTGACTTTAACTTACAGCATGATGTCATATTATTTACTAAATATCATTTCAGAAAAATAAAAATGTCTATTCGAAATAAAACTATCTCTAAACGGCCCTAACAAATTCCACTCAGATTACAACAGTTAACCAGTACGTTGTACAAAGATCACGTAATAACAAATTCTATTTACTTTATTCGCTTATAGCAGACTAAAGGCAATCTTGGAGGCTGAGGTAACTAGGGCTAAGCACCTACATAATATGACCATATTATGTTAGCCCAGCAAAATTGCATTCACTAAGCGATTTTAAGAGAGGCGCGCAGTGGCACGAGGATTTTAATATGTTGCTGTAGTTTGGAATATATTTTCGGATATTTTGAACAAATTGTATACCTGTTTTAATCTCTGCATAGTATAAAACTAAGTCGCTCCTGGCCGTCAGTCCCTCTGTACGCATAAATCTTTTAAACTGCGCAACGGATATTTATGCGGTTTTCATCATTAGATAGATTAACAATAATATTTTTTGTGCATAAAACATGGTACAGAAATGTAGTTTCGCATATTTTGCTTACTCATTTTAGCATGCAAAAAGATAAGATAAGATTTTTAAAACACTTCAAATTATTGCTATTGAGATCATGTGAGAGTGACTCAAGAGGAAGTTCTATACGTATAGTTTAACTAATAATAGATAATATATCATTTATTTCAGGTAGCAAAGACCCATATCATTTATGTGTATACCTTACAGCCTATCTTACATATTATTTATAAAAACCACAAAAATAAAAACACAAATCAAAATAAACTAAACATATTATTTATTATTATTATTATTGACGACACGGTTGGCGCAGTGGTTGAGCGATTGACTGCTGCGCAGCATGTCGCGGGTTCGATTCCCGCACGGAACAATTATTTGTACGACCTGCAAGTATTTGTTCCGAGTCTGGGTGTTTTTCTATCTATAATATGTATGTATTTACAAAAAAAAAATGTATATAAGTAGTTTATCAGCTATCTCGTTACCATAACACAAGCATTAGGTTGCTTAGCTTGGGACTACATGGCGTTGTGTGAAATGTCCAAGGATATTATATTATTATTATTATATTATAAATGTATAATAATCAAGCTAGGGAGTTGGTTGCGCTTGCGCCACTTCTTCTTCCCAGTTAAAGCAATAGGAAGTCGTGAAGGGCGGGCGTTTTGGGAGACTTTCTTACGTTATACAGTTTGGACCTTCAAAAAGTGCTGATTTTCAGCCTAGTTCGAATAAATGATTTTTGATTTTGATATTTGAATGTAGACGTATTAAATCCCGACGAGTAGTGGAGGCCCAGTGGTATTGGCTCCGACTTATGATGGTCTGGAGTTCGAACCCAAGCAGGCGTTTTACTTTGTGTATTTAATTTCATAACCATTGCTCTCAAATCGATGAAGGAAAATATCGTAAGGAAACTGGTATGTCCTAGAACCAAAAATATGAAGACGTGACATCCGCCAACTCGCATTCGGCCCGGTTGGTGGTTAATGGCCCACTCCCTCTCTTAGAGAGGAGGCTTGCGTCACAGCGGTGAGAACATTATAGGCTGATTATGTATTAAATACCGTAGATAATATTTTTTCCCAAGTGACCGAACGAGAGAACGGGACAGTTTCGTTTGTTGGTATTTTTATCCTACTCCCAAAAAGAGAGTTATGATTTTCGAGTATTATTTGGAACTTAATAGTACTTCAATTACTTTCTATTTGATTTCAATTCAATGTAAACGCTTCATAACCCTCTTTATCAACCTATTCCATTTATTATAACTTTAGACAAACAACATTTTTCACCCTATCGTTATTTCGATATAACGTATAGTAAACTCCGTTGTTTCACGATTTGTACAAAGCAATATAATCTCAAAAAGCATTTACATTTAAAAAAAACTCTAATATGCAGTAATTTCAACAATATTTCACAATAACTGTCGTTATTTTAAACGTTACATTATTACATTCAAATGCTATCGAAAATTTTCTTATTCTTTTTCTCTTCATCTCTTCACTATCTATGTATTCTATTGTAATTGTAGCATGTTGTAAATGTGATAACTTTGAATACGCCCGATCCAGCTTGTCTCTTGCTGTCCTCCCCCAGCGATGCCCTAAGCTGAGGCCCGTACCACAGGCTGTGCCCTTAGCGTGTAGTCGCTTAGTTTATAAGTTTTAATAAGCCCTGGCTAGGCTGGCAAGTCCGGTTAAGCAGTAGACAACCTTATGGTTGAAATGCGAGATGCTATTACCACAAAAAAACGGGATAACTTTGGACTTGCATTTTAGTAAAATTTAATTCTTAAAAAGTGCATTTGTTACAACGTTTAAAAAAAATGTCGTTATATTGTCTAACGCTGAAAGAAATGGAGTATTTATTTATTTATTTAGGATCCCCATCAAAAGATGTACACAATACATGACACTTAAATAAAGAATTACATCAGGTAATAAGTAAGTGTACTCCTTCACTTATAGGAGACCACAACAACTTAAACAACTAAGCTTACAATTATAGATCTTTAACATTACAACTGTCTGATATATCCGTCCAGCTCACCAAGCTCCTCTGTCCGCTTCCCCTAACAGTCTATTATGTTCGTGCATTAGTATTCCACTCCGTCCGAATGTTTCCCTTTATATTCCGCGCGTGATTCCAACAATTTGCAGGATATCGGCCAGCGAACACGATCCGCAGCCCTGAAGCCTATTTGTATAGGGAATCGTTTTAGAATGATTATGGTGGGCCGTAATACGTCTTATATCAGCGTTCGATTATTCGATAAAAATTTATGCATTTTCAATATTTATTTGTTGTCGGTCCATGTAAAAACTGCCTATCTGACCTCCAAGTCTCCCCCGATAAGACTGGCTGTCAGACTTTCGAGCTTCTGACGACTGTCAAAGATTCACGAATGACAACCGAGACCAACGGCTTAACGTGCTTTCTGAGGAACAAAAGAGTCTCAGTATAAATCAGCTATCCACGGACAAACCCCGGCAAGCGCAGCTTAACCCGATGAATTTACTCGTGCGGCTGTTATTACTTTGCCACAAACTGCTCTCTATATTTAGTTTAATCCTGAAAATAAGTAAATTAAAAATCAAGTCATTAGGTAAGTACGAAAAATAGAAACAAGAAATAAAAATGTTATTCTGCAAATATATGATACCTATCGGAATCACCTTAATACGTCGTATTATAAAAGACGATTTTTAAAAAGCTAGATGGAGCCGAACTATCTAACTGCCCAAGAGAACTCAGGGGACGGACTATTTTTGTCTTCAATCCAAATAGCCGATGGGCATGAATCTTGGCAGTGTAATACCCCCTAAGTACACTGTCGAGATCCGTGTCATCGGCTTGTAGTCCCTAAACTTATTCTGTAGAGACCTACCATTCGTAGTAAGACGAACAATCTTATACAGTGGAAGGAAAGGAAGTCTTTATTGTTAAATTTAAGAAGATGCGTCCGGCTTCTATTAATTACCTATTCTTATCTAGTTTTTGCCTCCTTTGCCCGCCTGAATGTCGAAAATTGTTACATTATTGGAGCTTTTGTATGTTCAGAATTTTGATTGCTGTTGTATTAATTTCTTTTTAAATTGCAATGTAATTTATTTTATTTCATTTTTGTCTAATTATTAATTCGGTTTTACATCAATTATTATTTAACTTTTATCTTGTTTACTCGTTTATAATCTAACTTATTAATTTAATTTTCACATTTTGTTCATTTTAATTTAATAATTAATGTTTCTACCACTATTATTTGTGCTAGCGGTGTTAACCTTTAATTAATTGTTGCACCCACAATTGTACCCTACTTTAAATAATAATCTGCTAATGTACTGGTGTAAACAGTTGTTGGTTAGCCTAAATAAATAAATAAATCCCTATTTTTTTTTAAATATAATAGTATACCAATGTCACCTGGGCATAGTTTAGGTTCCTAACAGTGAAAGGATTTTTCAAATTGGTTTAGTAGTTTTGGAGCCTGATTGAATACAATGCAAACAAACAAACAATCAAATCTTTCCTCTTTATAATATTAGTATAGATTAAGCTTTTTATTTCTTACTGTGGCCCAGTGATACAGTAACATCCGCGACGCACGTACGTCCTAGATTCAAACCCAGCCAGGTGCTTCACATTGTGTAAATTGTTTTATCACCACTGTTCTCAAAAACTGTGAAGGAAAACATCGTGCCCGGCATGTCCTAGAAGTTAGAAGTTAGAGTGGAAAGCGGCCCACTCCCTCTCTCCGTCTGATCTTTATAGGGATGATGACTAAAAATTATATTTTAGTCCATCGGCTAGATTATTAAAAAATATTGGACCCTTTTTTTTCTTCTTTCACGTAAAAGATTACGTCGATACATTGTGTTAAAATGTGGTATGACGTCACTCCTTTCTTTTCGTGTGGTTATTGATTAACCTGGTGTCAGAGTTTTTATGCTGCCCATGGGCCTCTGTCTTAGCTTCACATGCTGTTGAGAAATATCTCTCAAAAATATGTCTCTATTTTTTTATTAATATTCAGAAAGCAAAAAATACGTGTCTAAGTTTTTTTTTTATATGACTGACGGACTTATGTTAATTTCTTTATTTTTACCATGTCATTAACTCTATTATGAAAACAAAAGACTATCCAAGACAAATATAATCCCTTAAACCAATCCTACCGAAACTAACACGAAGAAGCTTGACTGACATAACTCACGAGCAACTGAGCACTCGTAAAACTTAATTACGACAAGTAAAATCACGAGTTAGGACAAACTTCTTTGTCAAAATGTTGTAAAAAAACGTTATTTGCTGAGAAAAAGAGCGTCGTCGGTCGTTAGGTGATTCTTATTAATTTGTACTTTTGTCGGTGAGAGACGCTGATGTAGACTCGCTGAATGTGGCGGGATATGTTTTAGAATGTTGGTACACAGCTCCAAGGATAATGTTTTGGCGCACGAATACCGTTGACAGGGGGCGTTCACCATCCGTATTTTGTTAATCAATTCTTGCAAAGCTCGTCAGTTAAGCTTTTCTTAGCAAAAAAACCCTTAACGCGAAAACTTTTCCAAAAATCTCTTTAAAAAAAATTCTTTTTGATGAAACAGGCTTTACAAAAACATTTCTCACAGCACCCGACTTTACTCACACAACAAACAAAGATCCACCAGTTGCCCTATCTATTAAAATGACATCTTTGGGGACCCCTTTAATTTTCCCCGGGACACTGGATTAACGACGACTTTCTTTTGAACCATCTCTAATTAAAAACCTTAAATGAAAACCACGGTTTTACGTCAACACCTTCTTTTTTTTTTGTTTTTAAACTGGTATACTTTGGGTGGATTACGTTTTGACAAATGATTTTGTTTTGGCTTATGTTTGCGTCACAGACGTTCTGCTTTTAGTCTGAAGTAGTGTGGGTACTGCCTTATTTTTCTAGCAAAATAGGTCTTCAATCTAAGGTAATTACCCCCGCGTGGGTAAATCAGCTTTTTAGGGGGGGTGAACAAAGAACCTAATATTTAAGACCTAATATCTAATAAAAATTCTAGATCGCCACGCAGTAAGTACCGCGCCCGTGGCATTTCTTCCTAGCTGCCGTCGCGTCATCGTCATGTAAGATTGATGTCCAATTTGTGATTAATAAAGATATTTGTATTTGCTTGTATTTTTTGTATGGGTAACATTTTAAGGTCGGGTTAAAATTGGTATTCCTAATAGGTCACAGGTGTAACAATATTAAAAAGGTTAGGAAACACTGTTCTTGCACTACTGCTGAGCTTGAGGTGCAATTACCAGGTTGGCCATTGGGATTTTTCTATCAGGTATTTCTGAGTAGTAGCCCGGTGTCTGGATAAGTGCCCGGTTGATAGCAATAGGCTCTAGTCGGTCAATAATACTGTACTAAGTTTAATTATGATCTGCTGGTGCAAGGTATTATGAATTTGGAACCTCGTTACGTTCGGTAAAAATAGTGACAAAATACACTACTTTAACCCCTTAGTAAATAATCTATACTATTATGCTCTACTATCGCTGTTTGTGGTGTGATCGTCGGACCGCCAATTCTTAGGTCTCAAGTTCGAACCCAAGGTACGCACCTCTGACTTTTCGGATTCATGTGCGTATTGTATAATATAATGTTATAATTCATGTATACAATACATTTTAAAAGAGTAACGGTGGAGTTTCTTGCCCTTTCTTCTCCACACGAAACTACCTTTTGGAAGGGGCGACTAAAATCAATTCTATTTCTTGTTCATTTTGACGTTCAAAAGTGCCTTACTTGTGCCTATTTGAAATAAATGATTTGACTTTTGACTTTGACTTTGACTTTGAATTATCACTTGCTTAAAAAACGATGAAGGAAAACATCGTGAGGAAACCAGCATGTCTGAGAGATATTTCACAGCATGTGAAAATAAGCTTATAATTTATTTGCTTGACATTGTATTTTAATTTTTAAATCACGGTATTTCATAATTTTTGACAAATAATGACCTCTGTATTTAATCACTCAACTATGACTTAATTATTATTGTAAGTAACTTCAATGACATTTATTTTTTATTCTTATTAATTTCCCTAAATGGACAATGCATTTTATTATTTGTACGCTGGAAACGGTAGAATATAATGGACTTTAAGATAAAATTTTCTTACAAATAAATGGCTTATTATTATTATTATAAGCCCGAGGCTACATAAAAACTCTTACACCAGGTTAGTCACTAACCACACGAAAAAAGAAAGAAAGACTCTCTGTTATCATAATAATTACTTTTAAATATCTGTGTACCTATGTGAATACCAATCAACAAATAAAGCTTAATTGGCTCATGTCTGGAACACAACTGCGTATTAAGGTCAAAATAAAGGTTACGGGTTCACAAGAACAGTAATTGCAATTATTTTCGTTATTCATTCCGAGAATTTATCAAGAAATTGCGTTTACTAATAATACTCTTTTAAGTAGAAATCTTTTGTTTAAGAACATATCGATTTAATTACGTTTGATAATTGTAACATTTATAGCGTGCGCCTCAAACAGATGTCAACACTAAGGAAGGGGCCCGGGCCAAGCCTGCTGGGTCAGCGAGATTGTCCAAAGGGTTACCACTACCCCGGAACATAAAGGGCTAAGGAAGGAACATGGATTGGTTTCAGTCAGTAAGAGTCTGAAACTCCCTTCCGCTCCACCCAGAGCAGGCGGCGTCATTTGATAATTTCCCACCCACAAAAAAAAGGCGTAGTGGTTGGGTGGGCTGGTCATGTTTGTCGAATGACCGATGGCCGGTGGAGCAGATAATTCCTGGAGACCGTGTATCGGCAAGCGTAGTGTAGAACGCCGATAACCTTAAGGGTGTCTGGGATAGACTGGATGCTGAAGGCAGAGGACAGGGTGTTGTGGCGCAGCCTGGGAGAGGCCTATGTCCAGCAGTGGACTTAGTTTGAGTTGATTGATAGGCACCAGGAACATATGACGTCATTTGAGATTGGAACTAATTCCGATTCCTCTCTGGTATAACTGATGGCCATAGACAAATGAATTTTTCTTTCTTCGTGTGGTTAGTGAACCAAAAAATTCATTCACTAACCCGGTGTCTGAGTTTTTATGCTGCCCAAGGGCCTCTGACTTAGCTTCACATGGTGAGAAATAACTCTCAGGCATGGTGATTCCTTATGATGTTTTCCTTCGCCGTTTTTCAAGCAAGTGATAATTATACAATAGGTACAGAGGCCAGCACATCAAGTTACCACAATCTGTCAAATTTCTTTGATAGTATTTCAACTTTATTGCAAAGACATAAGGTTCATTTTTAATTGAGAAAATTTGACAGTTAGGGATAGCTTGATGTGCTGGCGCCTGTACATGAATCCGAAAAGTCAAAGAAGCGTGTCTTGGGTTCGAACTCGAGACCTAATAATTGGAAGTCCGTCGATCACACCACTAGGCTATCACTGCTTATTTATTCTTATATATTTGACAAATAAATGCTTGTTTGCTATGAAAGAAAACCTAACATACGATAAGAAACACTTTTCTCTTTCTTACGAAGTTTTATAAATAGGTACACAGAAACTTTTTTCCTCCAAATAAACGTACAATAAACGTTACGTTAACACACAGCACAATAAAAGCTACACGAAACAAAATAAACCAAAGTTATATCCAATTTTCAATTAATCGAAGTGTGCACGAATATAACACTAACATTATAAAGCTGTGAGCACAAGTGCGATCCAAAAATAAACCTCATATTTTTTTTTATATTTAGCTTACGCTGTCCCACGTTTGGGCAAATTATTATTAAAAAAAACATATGTTCTTTAAAACTTGTGTTTTATAAAATACTTCGCCTTAGCTTATCGATTTTTCCCCACTTTCCCATATAAGTTTGCGATACCTCCACATTTTATCAAACTCTGTCAATATAGACGTAATAAGGAGGAGGTTGGAAAGTTCCTCATCCTACTTTCAAAAGGATCCTCCGAACTGACAGGTATTGTGTCTGGTGGGTTACTGCCTGACGGTTGTTGCTGGGTTTCTGAGGAGCAGGTTCGTGTGCGATGTAGAATTTGTCTGACTTCAGGTGCAATATGTACAGACGCCAGCACATCAAAGTTACCCCCATCTGTCAAATTTCCCTGATAGTTTTTCAACTTTAATACATAGAGATAAGGTTCATTTTCAATTGGAAAATTTTGACAGTTTGGGATACCTTGAGGTTCTGGGGTCTGTACATCGTCATCATCTGACTATCCTTGTTTCATGGAGTCAGGGTCGTTAGTGCAACACGTTTTCTTCATCCATTGTGTCAACCGTCACGCTATCATTGAATACCTTTTCTTCCATATCAATCCTCACACACACAATCCATACATCTTTTATTTGACCTTCCATACCACCACAATAACATTTCTCTTGGAATGCGTGTTAGACACAAATCTTACGTGAACCACACTTGGAGCAATACTCTGTAGACAATGCAAATATTATCTTCACCCTAAAATCATACACACGATTCGTACGTAAGACAAATCACTTGGCACTTGCTCAGAATACATGCGCAGTCACTCAGTATGATATACTGTGAGACCACCATGCATGTGGCTGTGTCACAGTATTGCAGCACACAAATCCAGTGTCCCCAAAGTTACGTACACTCGCCTCGGGTATAACAAGCCTAATTTCACGTTAGTTTCAATTAATGCTGTTAATGCTGTCCACACGAACATAAAGGTAACACTATAAAGTTAGCTGCACAGTACCATAGAGTAAGAATTTGTGCATAAAGGGGAATTTTTAAATTTTTTGAGGGTGGGACATCATCGGGTCATTTGATGATGTCCCACCGCGCTCTGGGTGAAGCGGAAAGGAGTGTCAGGCCCTTAATGACTAAAAATCATCTATGTTCCTTCCTTAGCCCTTTATGTTCCGGGGCAACGTAACCCTTTTGGATACTTTCTCGAACCCGGCAGGCTTCGGCCCTGACGGGACCCTTCACTTGTGCTGACATCTCTTTGAGACGCGCGTGAAACACAAACGCACGGTCCGGCACGGGTCTGGTCCTGATCGGACGGTGAGCTACACATTACTTACCATCCGCAGGCCCGCGCCCACGGTGGCCAAGATTATTCATCTTCCCTAAGAGTCTGAGGAGGAGTCTCCCCCGCCCATGAGTGGAGGACATCCTTGATGATATTCCACGCAGAAACAAAAAAAAATGGGTAACATCACGGCATTTTCAATAATGATGTGTGTCATGGATGGTCTATTTCCAGATGAACACGAAATTGTATCCTGTTTCTTGAAAGACGCTTTCAGATACGTTGCCCCAAAACTTGCCTACAGCCAGCGTTCTACGGTTCTATACGCGTTTCTTATTCTATGACAATACCGAGTCAAACTCGCTTAGCAATCTTCCACAAGATTAAGTCGACGGCGAGGTAAACAAAAGTTGAGCGTCTGCGCCGCAGCGTCCGCTTAATGTACCTGGGTAGCCTGGTGCAGGCAATAAGGAGTTTCATAATTTATTATCAGCTGAGATTTTGTTGAGGAAGACAGTTGTTGTGTCTGTGAGGGCATTTGTTATTAATTATTCTTCAAGGAAAATGCACTAACGAATTCGCGAAATTCAAATTTTATAGGTTTTTGCAATTTGCAGCTCAGTGTCAGGTAATGTGTCAATCAAAATATGATTCGAGGCCGTAGCAAGTACGTACAGATGCCAGTACATCAAGCTATCCCTAACTGTCAAATTTTCTCAATTAAAAATAAACCTTATTTCTTTGCAATAAAGTTGAAATTCTATCAAAGAAATTTGACAGATTGTGGTAACTTGATGTGCTGGCCCCTGTACTTACAGAAATATAATCATTACAATCATGAATACAACTTTCTAAGTTAGAGTAGTTCTAAATTGCACTTAAATGTCATTCCGTAGAGCTATAAATTATGATTTCAAAAGGCTGTATCATAATTTTAATGATAACAGTTATATAAATACCTACGTACTTGCTACGTACGTGAATCATATTTTGATCATCACACAACCGGTCACTGACCTGCAAATTGCGCAAAACCTAGGAAAATTTGAATTTCACGGGCTATCCTAGCGCAAGACATGGATTGAAAGAAGCTCTCATGGATCTATTAGAGTATTAGTAGTTTTAAGGTTAGTGGCTTGTATTCATTAACAAGCGCTTCCGCCATCGAACTAATAAGTTTGGTGAGTAAAACTTAAAGATTACAAAATATGTAGGTACAGAGGCCAGCACATCAAGTTACTACAATCTGTAAAATTTCTTTGATAGTATTTCAACTTTATTGCAAAGACATAAGGTTCATTTTTAATTGAGAAAATTTGACAGTTAGGGATAGCTTGATGTGCTGGCGTCTGTACGTTGTTCAAAAATTATAAGAAAAAAAAAACAGTCTTTTACGCCAGACTGGGCGAGTGGAACAGTTTCTGGAACTTGTAGCTGTAGGAGAGACCGTGTCATTAAAGAGGATCTAACAAAGGAGTTCTGTAACTTCCGATTTATAAAAAAAATATTTAAAATATTTTATTTTCAGGCATCAAGGTGTTAGTACAGACGCCAGCACATCAAGCTATCCCTAACTGTCAAATTTTCTCAATTAAAAATGAACCTTATGTCTTTGCAATAAAGTTGAAATACTATCAAAGAAATTTGACAGATTGTGGTAACTTGATGTGCTGGCCTCTGTACATTTTACTTAAAAACTGTATATGTCACATGCAGACAAAAAAAAAATCACAATAGATCGTCAGCTATTCTGTAAATAATCCTTAAGATAATATCCCGAAAAAGTATGCGAAAAAGTTATGCTTGCGAAGGAGGTGGCGGGATGGGAGAGAGAAAGGTCCTCCCGTCCCAGCCGCCGCAGGAGACGCCCCGGGCGTCGGGAGCCACGTGACGACTCCCGGCCACCGTAGGCGCGGGCCTGCGGACGGTGAGTAATGGGTGACTCACCGTCCGATCAGCACCAGACCCGTGCCGTACGGCGCGTATATGTTCCACGCGCGCCTCAAAGAGATGTCAGCATATGAAGGGGCCCCTCAGGGCCAAGCCTGCCGGGTAAGCGGGATTGTCCGAAAGGGTTACCGCTACCCCGGAACATAAACGGCTACGGAAGGAACATGGATGGGTTTTAGTCAGTAAGAGTCTGACACTCCCTTCCGCTCCACCCAGAGCGGGAGCAGTCATTGGATGATTTCCCAGCCTTAAAAAAAAAAAAAAAAAAAGATAATATCCCAATAATTACCTACAAACTTGTGGCCGTGTACCCACAGCCCTAACCCCGTACAGTATTAACATATATTTTTCAGATTGCAGCACGTATCATTACGCACCGCTCTGTAACGAACCAATTTTATGGAGTGCCTCCATGTTACGCGAATTACGTAAGGTAATATCGTTTTTATAAGCGTTTTATGTATGAATATTGTCCTTTGTTTCGAGTTGTTTAAGAATTTTGAGCGTAAACAAGAGAGCTTTAAATATTTTTGCATTTAAAGGCCCCACAGACTAAATAGTATAGACTAGTAGTACAGTCGCTGGTCGTCGGGCCATAACTCATTGCATTGAATTCTTATTGCTTACTGACAGTTATGGCTCTACCACACAGTTCATAATGCCAGTACTATATTATATCATTTAATTCAGGTAATAAAGACCTATAAAATTGGAACCAAATTTGGAACCCGTGTTACCATAAATATATCGATCGGATCGAGAATATTCAAAAAAGATTTATTCGTTTCCTATGTTTTCGGTTACGTATTCCATACCATTCTGATAATTATATAAACCTTTGTAGGAAATTTCATTTACAGCCACTCATTAATCGTCGTCGACTAGCAGATTGCGTGTTTCTAATGAAAATTTTATCTAACGAAATCGATTGTCCTGATCTCCTGCATAAACTTTATTTGAATGTACCCCAGAGATCAGTTAGATTTAATCCGCCTTTGTCCATTCCCTTTTCTCATTCCAATTATAGGCAAAACTCATAAATGGTGAGAGCGAGCAATATTACTATTTATATACTATTTATAAAGAGTTTTCATTCGACCCATTTATTACCAAATCCTACTCTGTACGCAGTCAGTTGAATGCGAGCTTTTTCAAAGGGCCATAATCTTTTATTTACCGAAGTTAAACTTATTTTTATATTTCACGTGCTTGTTAGATCCTAAGTTCTCTACTACTTATCCTATTTTTATCCGTGGGAACCTGTTATTGGCTCTCTGTTGCATGTTACTTCTGTTATCCAGTTGTTATAGCTGTTGGTTCTCCTATGGTAAATAAATAAATAAATAACATATACAGTGAAACTTGGTTAAGTGGGACCTGGATAAGTGAGAAACCTCCATAACTGGAACTCATGCTGAGGTCCCAACACTTTGGCACTGAATTACCTCTGTTAGTGGGACGAGGTAAGCCTCTATATCTGGGATTTGTTCTTTCGATTTATCATCATAGTTACCTCTATAACTGAGACAGCGAGTAAATTTTATATGCATAAACCTCTGTAACTGAGATAACATTGTTTGTTTACTCATTCTTATTCTACCCACAAATTCCACACGTAATTGGAAGTACGTAAGTTATTTAATGATCGCACCTCTATAACTGAAATAACCTGTATTCTCACCTCTATTAATGGAACCCTCTGTAAATGAGACAGATATTTATTTATACCTGTATATCTGAGACACTGGGTAAGTGGAATACCTCTATAAGTGAAACGACATTGCAGGTCCCTTGATGTCTCACTTAACCAGGTTTCACTGTATACCTTACAGACTACATATTTATAAAAATCACGAAAGTAAAAACTATTGTACACGAAGTGACGGCTTCGTGTTGCGCTGCGTGGTGTCGCGTAGCCTTCTGCGAAATTGCCGATACACGACACCCTTCGGCTAAAACTCTTTCTTGCGGAAAGTCTCTACGTACTCCACGACCTCCTCAGCTCTCGTGGTATGATGTAGCTGGGATACATAGAGCTGCGTCGTAGGTGTTACCGGACGCAGCATTTTGGGCATTTTCAGTAATGGTAACATCTCTTTGAGGCGGTGTGGAGGCACACAGCCTAACATTATCTTATCAACAAACACCTACACATCATTCCATTATTTGCTACTCTGTGGTAGGTCTATTCATCACACTTGTTCTCCAACTTCCTGACGGTTCATCAATCGTATACTTATGAAATACAAATTAATTAACACTCGCTACCTTTTAATGTTTACGATTCTTGCCGATGCGATATCGTATCGTTTAAACCTTGCCTAGTTTTACTTCATCATATATGTATATATTTTCATAATTTTAATTGAAATTCCATTTTAATCTCATGTTTATGTCTAATCTGTAATCTATGTCTTCTCATGTTCAGCTTGTGGACTTTTGAAGCAATTCTAATGTATCTGTTTTTTTTTCCGGCAATCAAATTCGGAACCACAGATTACAAGGAAAATGGATCCTGTGTGTTCCGCTGCCCCGAAACACAAAGGGCTAAGGAAGGAACAAGGGTGGGGTCTTAGTCAGTAAGAGTCTGACACTCCCTTCCACTCCAGCGAGAGCGGGAGGAGTCATTTGATGATTCCCTACGCAAAAAAAGAAATTACTTCAATATTTTTTTTTTGTAATTCCCGTAACACGAGGATAAATCTGACTCAGTTAGCAAACCAGATAACACCAACAAAAATTACTTCAGTATCTCCACAAAAACTATTTACAAGTCACGATTGTATCAACTGCGACCAAACTATCAATTCTCATCGAACAGCAACATTCAAACGAATGATCGTTTAAATATCGATTCCTCTCAGTTTTCTCGATCAATCGTCTTGTGTCAAAACTGTTGTGGAACAGAAACCATGCTCTGAAAGTGATTAGTCTTTGTCATTCTTCTTTTTTATTCGTTTAGTATGTTTAAACATAACTTGGGAAATGGCAGAGGCCAGCACATCAAGCTGCATTAATCTGTCAAATTTCTTTAAAAGATTTTCAACTTTATTTGAATAGCGTAAAGTTCATTTTCAATTGGGAATATTTGACAGCTTGGTATAACTTGTTATTGATTTATTAGGTACACCAACAGCAGTATATACAAAAAAGAAAACACAATAATAAATGTACTGGCATGTACGCCTATTATAGATGTACACAGCATTCATCACAGAACAACATCGTTATTATCTAAAAAATATTTATGAAAACAATTTTCAAACCAAATACAAATAAATAAAATATAAAACAAAATGTTATTACGTGTATATCGTTTTAAGTTATAATGATCTTTAAATTTCTACAATCTAATACCTACAATAAAACTTATACATACTTAAATTAAAAGACTATCTAACTAACTATATATATGTCGTAGGATAATTTGATACTTCGAATCTTCGCGGAAATCCTAGGAGTTTTGCGAAAACGCGGATAATTAGACATAGGCGAAAAATTATCAAATCTTACTGGACAAAGTCAGGATTTTTGCGAAAATACTCGTTACTATAGTAAGATTTGATTTGCTCAACACTGATTGGCTACAATTTTGCTGGCTGACTTCTAATTGGTTCCTAGTTTGCCGATGATTAAGACGTCAACCAATCAGAGACGATCTCTTATTGAACGCGCTGACCGACCAATCAGCGTTCTTATTTCATAACAGCCAGCGTTTCGTTTCGCAATATTGCTATAATAACGAGTATTTTCGCAAAAATCCTGACTTTGTCCAGTAAGATTTGATAATTGTTCGCCTATGTCTAATTATCCGCGTTTTCGCAAAACCCCTAGGATTTCCGCGAAGATTCGAAGTATCAAATTATCCTACGACATATACAAATAAATCCAAAAAAAGACAAAAAGGACACTTAGGCGTCGAAGTACTCATCCGCATCGCTGTCATCAGGAAACGTGCCCAGAAGACTGGCAGCATTGCCACGTTGAATGGCAATGCTAATTCTTTGGCCAAAGAACAATCCAACCCTCTGGTCACGCGAAGTGTCGACCAATCGGCGAGAAATTTCCTTAAAAAGGAGTTGCGCACTCGGGCCCCATGACCCTAGAGTTATAATTGTATGGAATTGGCATTAGCTTTCGAAATGTCACGTGATCAATCGAGAATGTCAAATTGTGCAACGAAACTCGGTCAATATTCCCATACAAATGCGTTGACAAGTGGCGTTCTTGACAATCCGAATCGCTGAGATAACGAATTGTTCTATCAACAATTTTTGAAATCGAATCGACACGGGGCGATTGACACTTGTCTAGGCCCGTCCATTCATACTCTTTGCGTGACCAAACCATCTAACCGTCTTCTTTAAAAAAATTGTCACTACATCTTCATTTAAACTACATCGTTGTCTTATCGAATATTTTTTCAGCCTAATCAGTCACGCTACACATATATCGCAAGAAACGCATTTCGATAGCATTTCTTCTACTTTCATTCTTTTTTTGTCACATCCAACATTCGCTTCCATACAATAAGCGTAAGCACCAACACACCATTGTAAACCACCAGTCGAGCCTTTTTGGGCATCGTGTACCTATAAATTACTTTATTTTTATTCTAGAGGTGCAAAACTATTTACCTATCATCATCATCTGCCTAGCCTTTTCCCAACTATGTTGGTGTCGGCTTCCAGTCTAACCGAATGCAGCTGAATACCAGTATTTTACATGGAGGTACTGCCTATCCGACCTCCGCAACCCAGTAACTGGGCAATACGGATACCCCTTGGTAAGACTGGCTGTTTTTGGGCTTCTGACAACCTGTAACGACTGTCAAAGATGCACAAATGGCAGCCGGGACCAACGGCTTAACGTGCTTTCCGAGGCACGGATTTACCTATCAACAGTTTAAAAAACGTTTCGAAAATTCAACTTATTCCGTTCCTTAAAAAAATATTAAACAAGATTTTAGCGGTAGGTACCATATAGTTTCAATAACATTCCACTCATTTCGTTAAACGGTTCTTCTTTATCAATTGCTCCTAAGATGTATTTCGATAAAGAGAAAAGAAGGCAACGTTTCATTACACGTCAAAAACATAGATCTACATCCCAGACGGACACACGATACCCAAAAAAAACTACACATCAATAAAATACATCACGAACGAAACGAAACCAATAAAACGTGAAAAATAGTTACCCATCTAGAACGCAGCCGAGCGTGTAACGGAATATCTCACAATTGGTATACCGCGAAAATGTTTGCCGAGTATAAATCAAGTTGTCAGTGTTGCCGTTATAAATTCGCGGGCCGCCGCCGCGAACGCACCTGGCAACATTTACCTTGATTGCGAACGCGGCGCGCTGCATTTGCCTTCCTACCACGTGCTGAACACAAGCAAAACGCACCACCACGCTAACAACTCCTCCCCCCCTCTCACTCAGTGTAAATTAGGACCACCGCGGGGGGAATTTTAGTGGCGCGTAAGGTCTTCACACAATGGTCAGCGTTGGGACCATTCGTCACCAAACTTTCTTGCTTTACGTTCTTTATGCATGGCTCTTTGTCTTTCAGTAATGAGTCAGAAATTCTTGAAATTAGTCTGGCATGTTTAACGCCCCGTTTCCTAGGTGAGGTGCTCCATTCGACTAATATCAAAGTTATGAATGTATGCTTGCCGCTGAGTTTTAAGTGGAATTAATTTCCAAGTTCTAGTTCAACCTTTTATATACTTTGTTGATGATGCTCTTTTGGAGTTTGGAGATTTAATTTGTGTTGTGCTCGCATTGTTTTAATAGTAATGTTTGCATATTTCACGGTTAAGTTAGGTTATTTATGGGTAAACTAGCCTGCCCGGCCACTTTGCATGCGTAAAACTTTAACACTTTTGTTTGCGTTGGACTTTAGCGAAAAAGCACTATTCATTTTGGTTAAGTAGGAACTTAACCAGCGTATATAATGTACAGACGCCAGCACATCAAGCTATCCCTAACTGTCAAATTTTCTTAATTTAAAATGAACCTTATGTCTTTGTAATAAAGTTGAAATACTATCAAAGAAATTTGACAGATTGTGGTAACTTGATGTGCTGGCCTCTGTACGTTCAGTCGACTTCGTAATTTTGCTTTAACACCATAGGGTTAAATGTCATTTGCACGTCATAGAACGACAGTCTTTTTTGTCACCGTACAGTGAAAATCTCGTAAAGAGTTTTTATTAGCTTGTTGCGTAAAAAACCTCTTAGAGAATATTGATGACAAACGTGCCAGCTCTAAAATACTTGTAATGCCTTCTATTGATGATAGGATAACCTCGGAGAACATCGATGATGGCCATTTTTCTGGCAGTTGACCTTTGATTGTACAGCGACGATTTGTCTACGTGGCAGCTGGATTATCTTTGTGAAAATTCAATTTACTGGGAATCTTGTGCGTGATAAAAATTCCTAGTGCTAAAATTATAAGGTTACGACTTTACTTTGTGACAACTGACCTTTTTCTTTTTGGATGGGAAATGACTCTTCTCGCTCTGGGTGGAGCAGGAAGGAGTGTAAGGCTCTTACTGACTAAAACCTATCCATGTTCCTTCCTTAGCCCGTTGTGATCCGGGGCAGCAGTAACCCTTTCGGACATTCCTGTTTACCGACAACTGACCCTGCAGTTTTAATAAAATACAGTTTTTAAATCTATCGTGGAATGGATCAAGGCTCAATCCATAAAAGTTTTTGATCTCAACCCTACTTTAGAGTTATGATTTCCCATCCTCAAAAAAAAAAGGGATCCAAGTACAGTCGAGGACAAAGTGTGTCGTTTGACAGATGTCACGTGTCAAACGTGACCAAACTAACTACGAAATTGAATAGGTAATCTAAGAGAGGTTGCTGTCGTATTTTAATAGAGTGATATGCAGCCGATGGTATAAGTTACCGACAACGCAGCGGCAAAGTTCTGCCCGAGTTCTAGCCTGTTTAGCTTGAAAATCACCGGGATGTACGAATGTATTGGAGACGTAGTTCAATATTTCAAATGATACCTTGGTTTATAATTTCCAAGAATTATTTATTCTGCCAATCAGGTTAGATAGTCATTTAATGTAGTACTTAGAATAAATAGTTTAATTAATTTTTATTTCTTGCAGTAAAAAGAAGATATCAGTAAAATGACAATTGAATTCATTTAGATTTTAGAGAATTACCATCAGTTATTAAATACCAGTTCACTTAAACTTCTTAACTAAAATTTCAATTACATTTGATGCTGATTGTACTCTTCAATATTTTCTTTTATCTAGTGATTTTTTGGAAAATAAAAATCATGACTGCCGTTGTGCTCGGTGGCGTAGGTAATAAATAAAAATAAATGAAACAGCCTATGTTGCCCCTCTGCAGAGGCATCCCTGTCCTTTTTCTACGCAAATGGCTCCTGCGCCAACATGAACCAATCTTGCTTATAGGCGTCAAGCTCGTCTCGGGACTCACTTTGTGGTGGTCTAAGGTCACAATACATCCGACCGTATGTCGAATGTATTGTGGGCAATTGTGCAAAGCTGTCCAACCAAGTCCCACTTGCGCTTGGCTGCTTAATCGTCGTGATTACAGTTAAATATATTATCTAACTCAAACTCAAACTTTTTAACTGTCAAGGGGTCGGTCAGTCAAAAAGATGAAGCTAGTTGCCCATGCCAAAGCAGTAGGTACCTGTGTAGAAGAACGGGCAAGAAACTCCACGGACACTCTTTTAATCAGAATATGGACTATTAGCACCATTCAGCTCAACCATTTTGAAGGGAGCTAATTAATTCTATATGTATATTAGTATACAAAAAAATCTATTTATAAAGGTACATCAACAGAAAAAAAACCAAACCTCTTACATTCAACCACCGTTTTTAAATATTTTATTAAAACTCGTAGCATTCTAGTAGCACTCTCGTAGCACTTTCGTAGCTCGTAGCGGTATCGGTAGCACGTGGAGTTCGTAGCGCGGCTGCGTCGTCAATATTGGTTAATTTGGCTCGCGGACTATGCGCGCCCACCACCACTTTGATATTGCTTGCATATATCTCTTATAGGAATTGGGTCTTGATTGAGAATGATTCTAGGATATCTGACTTTATTTGTCGGAATGTTTTGGGTTGTGGATTTTCGTTTGGGTAATAAAAATCTAAGTAAAATATGTTGGTGTATCAGGTGCTACGAAGGATACCGCTAGCGTAGCGATATTTTTCGTAGCACTTACCAATTGATTTTAAACTCAATTTCCTTTCATAGGTAATTGAATAGTGAAACATATTTTTACATTTTTCAAGACCCCAGGACATGTGTTGGCCACATATCAACGGAAAGAGAGAAAAGGATCTATCCATTATCACATAAGCCTCCCCTAGTTCACATTTCGTTCACAGAAAGATTAAGCTAGTTCCCGATTTCAAAGCGTTCCTATACAGCCGACTGGGCAAGAAATACGCTTAAATCAGAGAAACCTCTCTTCACTACATAATAACTCCAAATTTTAGAATAGGCAACTAATAACGTTAAGAGTTCTTGCAAATCCAAAAGTCCCAACAATAATTGCGATAAATTACTGTATATGAATAATCAAAATCTTCATTTTAATTATATATTTAAAATTATAATTTTAATTATTAATGACCTTAGACCGGCATTACTTGTTAACACACTATCCATTGATCATGCAGGTCATACTCGACCGGCACGCGACACACGACATTCTAGCACGTTGAGACTCGTCCAGAATGCGTTTGTGAGACTTGCATAATATGCGTCTGTGGAACGTGTATGCACCGCCTAACGTGCTGTCACGTCACGCGTCGAATACCTAATGAATACGTGGGTAAGTAATTCTGCAATGCACTTTACACTCTCTATATACTTCGTGCACCTTCCCACACCGACGATACAGTGTCAGGTTAAACGAGGGACTAACTTTCAGGTTGTATAGAATTCATAAACATAGAAAATACTCATGGAAATCAACAACTTTGGCCATGGGGCCAACTCTGAAATAGGAAAAAATAATATCAGCGGTTCCACACATTTTGACGAATTATGTGAACTTAAATGTACTAAACAGCTGATATTTTTTTGTGATTTGACGTAGTTCCACAATCAAAGTTTTTCATTTTCATGAGTATATGGGGAGGGACCTCCCCTGAAAGTCCCTCGTTTAACCTAACACACTGTATATATTTATCTTTACCTGGAGGCCTAGACAAGTTTCATTCGCTCCATGTTGATCGAACAATTCGTTATCACATTTCGCACTGACAACGATGAGGATGAATTTTTTGACGCCCTATGAGCTTTTACCACTTGTACATAATTGATATATTTTTTTAGTTTTAGGTGTATAGATTGTATTTAAGATTTATACTCAACTAGCTTCCGCCCGCGGCTTCGCCCGCAAAATATGTCGACAAATTATACACATAAACCTTCCTTTTGAATCACTCTATCTATTAAAAAAAACCGCATCAAAATCCGTTGCGTAGTTTTAAAGATTTAAGCATACATAGGGATATAGGGACAGAGAAAGCGACTTTGTTTTATACTATGTAGTGAAGTAAATAAAAAACACATCATTCTTAAAAAAAGAAAAAATATACCCGTACAATGTGTTACAATTTTGTTTTAGGTATATTAAAGTATATTCTATCTTTATGCACGGTGTACGAAACGGCAGACTATTTTCGGTTCGAGTCTAGAACTCTAGAATCATGAACAAACGTCAGCACATCCCGAACTGTCAAATGTTCCCAATTAAACATGAACTCTATTCTTTTGTAATAAAGTTGAAAATCTTTCAAAGAAGTTTGACAGATTGGGGTAGCTTGAGATGCTGGCCTTACTTACCTACTGAATTTATGGTAACAGTTTCAGCGTCGATGTCTCTTACACCCTTTAAAGTATTATGTATTTACCTACCTACCGTACCTCATTATCCCACACGTAGTATATGTAGGCACCTATTCGATTTCACCGAAATCCTTTGATATTGTTGTAAGGCTTCCGTCTCAAAACCTTCAGTACCTAGTTGATATTTAGAGAAAATATAATATGTTTTAATGTTGGACTTTCGAATGGTTCCATTTTTCCTGCATATGGTTGGAACCCTAAAGGTTTTAATATACACACTTACACTGTTAGTGCTTTATTTATAGTAACATAAATATGTATTAAAACAAACATAGGCTTCGGGGCGAGATAAAGTTAAAGAAATAAGCAGAATCCCTTTGTCGGTCCTCTGCCCAGTTGACGGGCCGGGTCAGCGGGTTTGTCCGAAAGGGTTACCGCTTTCCCTGAACACAAAGGGCTAAGGAAGGAACATGGGTGGGTTTTAGTCAGTAAGAGTATGACAATCCCTTTTTGATGATTTACCATCCTAAAAAAAAGCCCAGTGACCGACGTTAGACGTCTGCAGATGTCAAGAGATATACTACTCTGTCAAGAAAGTACCGGGAAAAGATCAATAATACACAAAATGTCTGTTATTCATCCAAATTTATTTTATCACCTTCAAAGTATGCTCCTTTAGAAACGATACACTTGCGCCAACGAATAATCCATTCATCAAAACATTTTTTAAACGCTGTTTCCGGAATTGAGTTCAGTTCTCGCCGCGAATTCTCCTTTTTCGGTTTCGGTTCAGTTGGAAGGCGCCACTCCGAAGCTTGTTGACTAGTTTGCATGTCAAACTCGTAAACCCACGTCTCGTCACCAGTAACAATGCGTTTCATGAATGTTGGGTCCGAACTGACTCGTTCTAGCATGTCCTCAGCGACTTTCATGCGATTGAGTTTTTGGAGAAAATTCAGATCTTTTGGGACTAGCCGAGCAGCAACATGTTTCATACCCAAATGATTTGTTAAAATGGTACGGATCGACTCGTGAGATACAGAAAGTTCGGCGGCTATCTCTCTCAGAGTTGAATGGGGATTTTCAGTCACTATTTTCTTCACTTCTGCGATGTTAACTTCAGTTGCAGACGTTGACGGCCTACCAGAGCGAGGCAAATCTTCCATCACATCTCGACCGCTTTTGAACGCTTTGAACCACTCATAAGCACGAGTTTTTGATAAAGTCGATTCACC
Organism: Hyppa rectilinea; assembly: GCA_951799385.1. NCBI lineage: Eukaryota > Metazoa > Arthropoda > Insecta > Lepidoptera > Noctuidae > Hyppa > Hyppa rectilinea. Next base: position 3,494,349 of record OX637319.1, read on the forward strand.
GTAAGCCTTCTGTAACATTTTCAGTGACTCCGAACACGAAATTCCATTGGCGATGCAAAATTTAAGACAAACTCTTTGTTCGATATTTTTGTCCATTATGAAATTCGCAATACACACTATATAATTATGATATTACTAAAACCAGCACTGTATCTATATATATAAAAGAAAGTCGGGTTTGTTCCCTCCATTATAACTCGAGATCTGCTGGACCAATTTTCATGGTTTTTGTTTCGTTGGATTTGTCTCCGCCCTGAATAGCAGAATAAATTTTTTTTTTTTTTTTGGTAGGTAGTGTAGGTGGGTAGGTAGGTAGGAAGGTAGGGTAGGTAGGTAGGTAGGGTAGGTAGGGTGGGTAGGTAGGGTAGGTAGGTAGGGTAGGTAGGGTGGGTAGGTAGGGTAGGTATGTAGGGTAGGTAGGTAGGTAGGGTAGGTAGGGTGGGTAGGTAGGTAGGGTGGGTAGGTAGGGTAGGTAGGTAGGTAGGTAGGGTAGGTAGGTAGGTAGGTAGGTAGGGTAGGTAGGTAGGGTAGGTAGGTAGGGTAGGTAGGTAGGTAGGGTAGGTAGCTAGGTAGGTAGGGTAGGTAGGTAGGTAGGCTAGGTAGGTAGGGTAGGTAGGTAGGGTAGGTAGGTAGGGTAGGTAGGTAGGGTAGGTAGCTAGGTAAGTAGGGTAGGTAGGCAGGTAGGTAGGTAGGTAGGGTAGGTATCACAGTTAAGACAGGACAACGTCTGTCGGGTCAGCTAGTTTAATATAAATAACAGATGCAACTCAAACTCCGCGCCAAAATGGAAAACAGTTGTGCCAATCTAACAACTACAAAAAAACCAAAAATTTGAATTTGGAACCATAAACAAATCATCCATTCCCGATACTTTTTTGACTGAATGTACACGTCATCAAGTTCTCACACGGCTTCTAGAATACTCTAGTGGCGGTTTGAAATAGGTAAACAAATCATTTGTCCCTCTATATCTATGTATACATTTTTGGTTAAAGTCCAGTGCCAATTTCACCAATGTCACAGAACGCAATCAGCACATGTAAACCGCGTTGAGACCAAGTGTCAATATTCCACGGAAAATAATAACGCTGACAGCCCTTAAACGGGGTTTAAGTGCTGATCGCGTTCAGTTTCTTTGGTGAAGTCCGCCCTGAAGCAAATTTGATGTGCACAGAGATAACAAGGGACCTGCAAAAAGCGATAAGGTAAATGTTTCATCAGTTTAAATTACAAACAACTAAGTAGCACCTATCTAGAGTTCCAATATTTGTATTTCATTTTCTGCTAACTAAAAATACGGAGTATGATAATAGAAAATTTACATTTACATAACTACTAACTGTACATAATAACTACAGGGTGAAATTGAATTCATCGACAATATTTTAAGGGGTCAGTGTACTCATCATTATGAACAACATTTACTATGAGAACAAATCCGAAATCGCGAAAAATCACTGTTTCCTACATTTTGACGAGTTATGCGAGTATAACCTATGGAACAGCTGATTTTTTTTCGCTATTTCAGATTTGGTTCCATAGTAAAAGTTGTCAATGAAAGTACTTATATCAGAATTCGTTTACACTAAGTGCTTCTTGGCAAATATTTTACATAATCCTTATTACAAAATTCACTGCGTCACTTAAATTCTGACGTCACTCGATATCTTTTTTAAAGGTTTAAAATAAAAATATAGAAATAAACGCGTGGACTCGCCAAAGATGGAATATGTGTAGGGAGGCCTTTGCCCAGAAGTGGGACAGCGTAGATTAAATAAAAAAAAATTACATTCTTTCAAACCGACAATTATCAAATGTTTTTTTTTACTCATAAATAATGAATGGACTACTTATCTATATGAAAATCAATATGCCTGGAAAGGGTGTGAATATTACCGGGATAATGGCTATTCGGTTGTGTGATTCCCACACAAAAGACCGAGTCCCAGCAGTGGGAACATTATAGGCTGAATATGCTAATGGCTACGAACCCATCAGATGTTCGCCTATTAGAAGCCGTTTACTTAGAAGAGCTCAACGATGTATACGGTTATATTTATTGACGTTTTGAGAGAATTTTTCTTATGAACCTATGGGGTTCTTCATACGACATTTAAGGGGTTAAAGACATAGGAAAATTACCATCAACCGGCTTCTTCTTCTTTTCGTGTGGTTAGTGACTAACCTGGTGTCAGAGTTTTAGTGCTGCCCATGGGCCTCTGACTTAGCATCACATGCTGTTGAGAAATATCTCTCGGGCATGCCGGTTTCCTCACGATGTTTTCCTTCACCGATTTTAAGCAAGTGATAATTGTACAATACGCACATGAATCCGAAAAATCAGAGGTGCGTGCCTTGGGTTCGAACTCGAGACCTATGACTTGGCAGTCCGCCGGTCACACCACTAGGCTATCGCTGCTTTTTTGGTGGCCAGGTTAGTCACTAACCACACGAAAAGAAGAAAGAAGATCAACCGGCATTAGCCCACTACTGTAATTCCCACAAAGCACTACAAAAGCCATGATTAACTTGCTTCGCACGGAGCGCCACCTATCGGGTATATCCTGCCTTTCAAGCCGAAACTAACCACACGCAAACGCCTTCGTTGAAATCAGTCCGTCGATTCCGTGAAATTCTCATCGTGACTATGAAGTGACCGTGAAGTGAGCTGTCATTCTACTAGGGATTGGCACTTTTGATAGCTCACTTTAAACGCACTTTAAGAATTGCATGCAGTTGAAAGAAAACGAAAGACAATTGCAGCTGAAATGAGAATGCTAAGAGGGATGTGTGGTGTTACGCGAATGGATAGATTACGGAATGAGTATATAAGAGGAAGTCTGAAAGTGACACCGATGTCAGAAAAGTTGTGTGGAAATCGGTTATCGTGGTATGGGCCTGTTATGCGGAGGAATGAGGAAAATGTTGTCAGGAAAGTTGTGAATATGAACGTGGATGGCTATACAAGTAGAGAGGGACGAAAGAAACGATGGATGGATTGTGTGAAAGATGATATGGCTAGAAGGGAGTGACTACCGAGAAGTATGGAAGAAAAAGACATATTGCGCCGAACCCAAATAAATTGGGATAAGGTCAGGAGAACGATGACTTTAAACGCACTTTACCTACATTTTCATGGTTTTACAGTGACACGTGATCTTTATAAGTACACTGTGTTTTTTTTTTATATCCCATAACTCTAGGGTATGAACGAGAACATATCAAAGAATCAACTGGCATTTTAATTATTTTTCAATTATCTTTTTTTTTGTTTTCATTTTTATACAAAATAATTCGACAAATACACAATTATTTATGTAAAAACCTACGTGGTATGCCAACGTCGTGTTTACTTAGCTTTAAATACGAATGATTGGTTTGAATGAAAATTAATTACTCGTATTTCATCAATGAAACTTAAATACACATCGAGATAAATTAATTATGATTGATGATATCTTTGAAACTACGCGTTTTTAGACCACATATTCTGGCTCTTTTCGTATTATTTTTACAGATATAGGGTTAAATTGAATTCATAAGCATTATTTTAAGACATTGTATTCATTATGAACTTCACTACGGCAACAAATCTGAAATCGCGAAAAAAAATCAGCTATACCCTACATTTTGACGAGTCATGCGAGTATAATGTATGGAACAGCTGATTTTTAATATTTCGCGATACAAATCATGAATTTAATTTCATCCTTTATAATTACATTTAAAAAAAACACGTTGTTTGTTAATATTGGGTTACGTATGGAAAAAATAGTCTTACAACCCACAAATGAATAGGGTTTTCCACCCATACCTCATAACTTTCCCTCCAACCCCATTCCCTCAGAATTTAACAAAATCAATCTGCCTAGCCTTTTCCCAACTATGATAGGGTCGGCTTCCAGTCTAACCGCATACAGCTGTATATCAATATTTTACATGAAGCGAATGCTTATCTGACCTCCACAACCCAGTTACTGGGTAACACGATACCCCGTGGTAAGACTGGCTATCAGACTGTTGAGCTTCTGACGACCCGTAACGAATGTCAAAGATTCACAAATGACAGCCGGGGACCAACGGCTTAACGTTCCGTGCTTTTTGAGGCACGGAGGGGTCTCGTTATGTAAAGATGGTCACCCATCCACGGACCAACCCCGGCAAGCGTAGCTTATCCAGATGAATCAAGCCTTATGAAACAGTCATGCTCGTGAAACAGTCATGCTCGCGAAGGAGGTGGCGGGATGGGGAGAGAAAGTCCTACCGTCCCAGCCACCGCGGGAGACGCCCCGGGCGTCGGGAGCCACGTGGTGACTCGTGGCCACCGTAGGCGCGGGCCTGCGGACGGTGGGCAATGGGTGACTCACCGTCCGATCAGCACCAGGTACGTACCGGACGGCGCGTATATGTTCCACGCGCGCCTCAAAGAGATGTCAGCATATGAAGGGGCCCCTCAGAGCTAAGCCGGCAGGCTTAGTGGCAGGATAAGCGGGATTGTCCAAAAGGGTTACCGCTACCCCGGAACATAAAGGGCTAAGGAAGGAACATGGATGGGTTTTAGTCAGTGAGACTCCCTTCCGCTCCACCCAGAGCGGGAGAAGTCATTGATTGACATGATTACCCAGCCTTAAAAAAATAAATAAAATGGCTGTTATTACTTAGCCACGAGCACAACAAAATCTTACGTTGTACCATTTATTCAACATACACCTGGCAAATATGTAGCTGCCAACAATTTTCTCCCCAATTTTGAGCATAAACTTCGTCGTTTGATCGATTGAGGGAGCGATCAATCAAGCAATGTCTCAAACATTGAAAGCAAAAGCAAAACAAAGTTGTTTGAAGTCGTGACGGCTTTTAAAACGGCATGTATGTAACCTCTTTGTAACATAATCACCTTGGTATCGCTAAGTTTAACTAAGGGGAAACATACGGGTGAAAATTTGTAGCGTTGTCGCTTATAAAAGGATATTTGGGTTGAATTAAAATAGGATAGGCCCGTGGTTAAAAAATAACAGCCGTAAGAGCCGATCTTCAAGGATAAGCAACGCTTACCGAGGTCGCCCCGTGGATGGGTAACCATCCATTACAAAACAAGACTCCTTTGTATTTCGGAAATCAAGCCGTTGGTCCCGGCTGTCATTTGTCGATCTTTGACAGTCGTTACGGGCAAGAACTTCCAACTACTTCGTTGGAAGCCCGAAGATCTGCAATTCCAGCATTTCCAGCCCTACCGAGGGGTTTTGTGTTACCAAGTAACTGGGTTACAGAGGTCCAATAGGCGGTATAAAGGATTATTGTAAAGGATAAGTAAAAGAATACTTGATGTCGGTACAAGTATTTGTAGTTATTAAAAAAAACAAAATGTCAAATACACTGTTATTGATATTATATTTATTCCGTACGAAAACGTTAATAAAAGTAAAAACATAAGGTAAACAGTAATAACCATTCATTTTTAGTGTTCCGTACGCACAGAGTAAAACAGGACCCTATTACTAAGACTTCGCTGTTCGTCCGTCTGTCTATCCGTCTGTAACCAGGCTGTTTCTCATGAACCGTGATAGTTAGACAGTTGAAATGTTTACAGAAGATGTATTTCTGCTACCACTATAACAACAAATATTAAAAAATAAATATTTAAGGGGGCCATACAACAAACGTGTTTCTTTTTTGCCGTTTTTATAGATAATGGAATGGACGGACGGAACACTTTCGTGCGCGAAACTAACTACCACTTGGCCGTGTCAGTTTTTATTGCAAAATTACAGCATCTCAAAGATTGCCAAAGCCAGACAAAACCTACACACCATGAATAATATTAGATTAGTTCTAGGAAACCAGACTTTTAATATAGTGTAGAATGTTTAATGTTAAATATAAGCTTGTAATAATACTTAATAAGCTGCTTTCATGTTTTATGTAAATAATTCGGCTCGAAGGACCATTTGTTAGGGACCTATATCAGGACTTTAAAATTATCACTTTACAGTGGACTGTAAAGTGATAATTATAATCCCAATAGGTTTTACAATATGTGTTGGTAACATTAAGGAGTGCGCGCGCGTGCCGTCGATGGAGATCGGTTGCGAAGTGGTCGTTGGTCGTCCCGCGCGCCGCACATCGAGTCGCCGAAGCCGATGATTCCCGGAGACGCCCGAACAGTAGGTTTTAAATAATGACACTAATATTATAAAAGCGAAAGTTTGTGTGGGTGTGTGTGAGTTTGTATGTTTGTCCGTCCTTCACGCTCAAGCTCAAACGGCTGAACGGATCTTGATGAAACTTGGCACAGATGTATTTGATAGGATACTTTTTATTTCGGTAGTACGTTCCCTTGCGATAATTTCCGACATCTACGTGGGTGAAGCCGCTGGTAGCAACTATTTGATTATTAATATTTACTGTAGGGCTACAAGGTGGCCATAATCGGAACTAAAGCGGCCATTTTATTTTAGTAAAAAAAAATATACATATATTTAGTCCATCAGTCAGGTATTTAAAAAAAATATTAGACAAGTATTTTTTGCTTTATCATATTAATAAATCGAGCCTTCGCAGTTAACTCTAATGCCCGGAACACACGAGGCTAGTTTTCCAAAGCTAGAACCTCCTTAATATACTCTCTTGCGTTGCTGTCCTGATTTGGCACATACTAGTGCTGTTTACATGAAGCCAGTCCAGTACAACATAGTGTGGACAGTACACCATCATTTATATCACTGCACACTAGCCAATCGAATAGATTCACCGGCCAGAATAGTCAAATCCATGGTGAGAGTGCTACTAGCTCAAAAAATATAACCCCTCCTCCATCCTAATAAACTATCCTAGTCTAAGACTCTAGTAGTTTACTATCCTGTAAATGAAGAGAGGAAGAAACTACATTTATAGCACAGACTGAAAGGCACACAAGACAACTTATTCTAGACAATAAATACCGTCAGGGAAGTTTTAAGTTGATGGCTATACAAGTAGAAGAAGACCAAAAAAACGATGGATGGACTGTGTGAAAGATGTTACGACTAGAAAGGAAGTGCCTACCGAGATGAAGAATAATAGGGAAGTATGGAAAGACATGTTGTTACGACCCGAAATAAATTGGGATAAGGACAGGAGAATGATGATGAAATACACAACATAACATTAAGTAGATGCCACAAAGAAGAAGCTAGTTCTGTAGTCTAGTTACTACTTCCTATCCTTGCTAGCTTACTATCCTTTTTTTTTTTAGTGTGGGAAATCATCAAATAACTCCTCCCGCTCTGGGTGGAGCGGAAGGGAGTGTCAGGCCTTTACTGACTAAAACCCATCCATATTCTTTCCTCAGCGCTTTATGTTCCGGGGTAGCGGTAACCCTTTCGGACAATCCCTCTTGCCCGGCAGGAACTTACAATCCCGACTAGAGAAACTAGCCACTAATCTCAGGCAGAACATAAGACAAGTAAACGCCATCCTAAAACCCGGGTACCCGGTACAACCGCGCACAACAGTACATTCCATCAACTAGTAAGTACATACGAGAACACACGCTTTTGCTTGTTAACGATTCTTAACACTCTGTAGTCTAAATACGTTCGCTACCAATCCCGTTAAATTCGACTAAAGTGAAGACTTGGCAACCGTCTGCGGCTTCTAAACGTCTCATTTCAATTTAGAGAAATAGGTACGGCTTTGTAGTGTAGGCTTGATACGTAAATAATTTAATTACTGGAAGTTTTGTGTGTTACCTATGTAGGTATACAACGTGGCGCTACAATGATGACGTTAATTTAACACACGGGTAGGGCAAGTGCCCATTAATCATTTAAATGTTGATAGGTTCAAATAAATCGCAAATCGAAAAAAAAAAATCAAACTAACTAAATAATACAATTAATTCGCCTACTTTTTGCAGTTGTTTCATCCTAATAGTATTGCTTATCCTACTACTATTATAAAGGCGAAAGTTTGTAAGTATGGATGTATGGATGTTTGTTACTCTTTCACGTAAAAACTACTGTATAGATTTGGATGAAATTTGACACAGAGATGGTTTATATCCTGGATTAACACATAGGATATTTTTTATCCCGGTAGAACATTCCTGTGGGATAATTTCCGACCTCCACGCGAGCGAAGCCGCGGGCAGAAGCTAGTTTGTTATAATTTTATTGATGCGAATGTTACGATCCGCGACTCCGGCAAATGACCGCTGCACGACAGTTCTTTAAGTACAGGTTGCTATAGGATGCAATTTTCTAACATTTTAAATTAATCTGTAAATTATAACGTTTAATGGAAATATAATTTCTTCAACTTATACATACTTAAATCAAATGACTATCTAACTAACTGTACACGGTAAAATTTTAGTCGTTTTAAGTTTAAGTTTTTTTTTCAGCACAGATTTCAGTGCCGGCGCGCTCGAGTGCTGCAACGGCACGCTGGCTATACGCAGAGTACGTCCGATACTGTATTAAATAATACACGGTTAAATTATAACGAGCAACTTTTACTATGGGACCGAACCTAAAATCGCGAAAAAAAAATCAGCTGTGCAGTACATTTTGACGAGTTAGGCGAACATAAATGTACTGAACAACTGATTTTTTTTAAGTTGCTCGTTATAATGAGTACAAATACCCCTTAACGGGATTAAAACGACTAAAATTTAACCGTGTATACGAATAAATACAAAAACAGGAAGGACACTTAGGCGGCAAAGTACTGAGCCGCATCGCTATCGTCCGGAAACGTGCCCAGAAGACTGGCAGCTTTGCCACGTTGGATGGCAATGCAAATTCTTTGACCAAAGAACAACCCAGCCCTCTGGTCACGTGAAGTGTCGACCAAACGGCGAGAATTTTTTTTTGTCTTCATAAAAGAAAATGTGAAAACGCATGTGTGTTAAATTAATGTCACCATTGTAGCGCCACGTTGTAAAACATAACATCACATCTGCGTTCCCCGAAGAGTTAGGCCGAGGTGTGCCTATAGTACACCTACATATTTTCAGAATTTAAAAAAAAGACTCTGAAAGTAATTGGATATAGTTCAGTTATTTTAGATTATTAAATATTATATTATTGATTATTAAATAGTGCCTCCGTCAATACATATTCTAACACACTAATATTATAACGTTGTAAAACTCACTAATATTGTAAAATTGTGTGTGTGTGTGTGTGTGTGTGAGAGTGTTTGTATGATTGTTAATCTTTCACAGAAAAACGACTGAATGGATCTAGATGTTTGGCACATAGATAGATTGTAACCTAGATTAACACATAAGGTACTTTTATCCCGGAAAAATTATCCGGGAGGATAAATGCCGACATTCGCGCGGGTGAAGCAAAGAATGTATTCAAAATATTTTTAGATACATTCTTCTATCCTGAGAAAAACCTTAACTCATTTGTAAGAAGGTCAGTAACAGTCAGTAAATAACGGACGCTCTTCTATAAAAATAATCTGACAGAAATGGCAGCTTGCTTTGACAGCAAAAGTGTCAGAATTTGCGAAAAAATTATCCTCTGAAAATACTGTAAAAAAATAACGATATTTTTTCGTTTTTTTCGAACGATCGGAGAGAAACAATGACCGTTCGTATACTTCTTTTGCTATGTCAATAGAATATTATTTATTGTTGCTTCAGGTACCTATTTATAAATAAAGCTGTGGTCTATGGTCAAAAGAAAATAAGATGGTCTATACAGACCCCCAGGACATGGTGGCTGATCCCCTAAGCTGTACAATAATAAGAAACTAAAAGAATAACCTAATATCATCGGCATAATTTTTGTTATGTCATCTGAGATCCTAGGCTAAATATAGGCGCGAATGAGCCACTGGACCAGCCAACGGTCGCTCATCTAACAGTTAGAAGTTCTGTCCTGATTTGAATGGTTTGCCCCACACATATGGCCAGGTGGAGGCCTTGGATTATATTATTTTGTGCCAATCGTGGATTGGAGTCAATTAGGGGCACCGTTATGAACACTTTAACCACGGGGCCAATGCTACAAACGAATCGAAAAAAATCAACTATTGTATCCTATTTTGACGGGTTTAGTGAACATAAAAGCAGCAATTTGGTTCCAATTCCGTGGCAGCGATATTGAGTGATTCCATCAGGAATTTCTCAGTAGCAACCCAGAGTATAGATTTGTGCTCAGTTAATGGTTCATTGGTGAAATATGGATGTAAGGTCGCTAGGGCATCAAATTATACCAAACTATCAAATTTCTACAAACGATTTGAAACCTTAAAATTTTGATGGTACGGTTCAAAATCGATTGAGATAATTTACCAGTTTGTGGTAACTTGTTGTGCTAGTGATTGTACAAAAGCTACATCTCTGCCTATACCTTCGGGAAAAACGGCGTGGTGTTATGTTATGCATTTCAGTTTTTCTTTCTGTCCTTTGTTTTATCGGTCCCACTTTTTAATCTACTCTATTTTCAGTGCATTGAATTGGAATGGTGGGCGTATGTATCCTTTGTCTTCAGTTTTTTCGTACTATGCTTGGGTCTCAACTACGTTGTTAAGAAAATTAATGGTGAGTTGACAAACCAGATAAGTATTGATTACTTTCCCCTAGAAGGACAAAAAAAATGTACCCTATATCATTTCAGAAGCAAAGATCGAAGAAAGATTCATCAGGATGCTTCAGAAAGCTTCAACAACGCAATCTACGCAAGTTAATGGACCTTTAATAGCAGTAGAAACGTCTAAAACACCACAACTAGCCTCCCCTCCTGGCATCTCTCTAGTATTCAACCGAGAACAAAACAAAAGAAGAACTGACCCCTATAACATGATCCTGAAACCGGCAAAAGACTGGAAATTCGAGATTTCATCTTACAAATCGATGGAAACAATTAACGTTATATCCATAAAAAGTGACGAACGCACCTTAAACAATTCCGTTCCCATAAAAAAAATTGCATCTGAACGCGTTGCTGCTAAAGCCACTTCTTCTCATACTGAAAAAGTTCCCGTCAAGAAAAACGAATTCGGACGGCGTGCAGTTAAACAAAATTCATCTATTACTACTAAAAGTGACAGTTTTGTAACCGAGCTAATTTCTGTCAAAAACAATGAATACGGGCACGTAGCAGGAATAAACACTTTACCCATTACCCGAAAAGATTGCAATACTAGCGTATTAACTTCCGAAAATGAAACCGGACGCATTATTTCCCCAAAAAGTTCACCCTCTATCCATATTGATCATGTGATTCAAGACGTAACCGCTAAAGAGAGTGTAGTCAAAAAAGAATCCGGACTTATTAAAGCTGACGGAGCTATAGCTAATGAGCCGAAGGATTCTGTGGCCGACGTTGTCCCCCTAAGAAACATGTATGCCGGCCGAATCGTTACCACCAATGCAAGAAACATTGTAGAGGTTACTGTAACAAAACCAATAGGCTTAACCGACAAGAAATCTAACGAAGAAATTGACTCTGGCTGTTTTATAAGAAAGTCTATAGATAACCTTCTGTCAAAGATCGTATATTTAACAAATAAGAATGAGGATCTACGTAAAGAAAAAAGTGCGACGGATATGTATGTCGCCAAACAATCTGTATCTGAAAGTAATCGGAATATAAACGAAATAAGTAACGTTGAAAAGAAAGATTCCGGTTGCACTGTCGCCAAAGAAACTTCCTCTCATACCCAAAGTGACCGTGTAAGAGAAAATTTTCCAATTGTAAAGAGAGAATTGGGACCCATTATTGCCAAAGAAACTTCAAATCATGCCCGATTTATAAAAGATTTTTTTTCAGTAAATATGAGTGTTACCAGATACGCAAAAACAACTCCTTCTCCTACTCCAAGTGATATAACTGTAAGTCAATACTTCCCCATTAAAAGAAGTGAATCCGCATCCATTGTTGCTAGAAGAAAAGATCCATTGCTACAAGAAACCTCATATACAGGAAGCGAAAATAATGTGGCGGAATCAAGTCTCGTTAATATAAGCGAATCCAGCCATATTTCAGTAAAACAAGAAAATTTAAGAGACATGGTTTCAGAAAAAAAATATGAAGATACTCAAACAGACTTTTTGGAAATTAAATTGGAAGACAGCACTGTGATGGTTGATTCATCAAACACTACAAATGTCGACGCAGATATAAGAATACCATTGAAGGATAGGATTAGAGCGCTAATAGAAGATGAGAACGTTAAGGACATCATGTTATGTAAACCTAGCTCTAGCTCAAAAAAGTAATAGTTTAAATTTTATTATAATTAGGTAAATATTAATTTAGTATTTAATTCTAACCTTGTCCAAAAGCGATTGTCGAGCGAATTTTCGATAACGCGATCGTATAAACTGTGACATACCAACGGCACTTGATTGATTGCGCGAGAACACCATATTCATAAACATGAAACGAGCGTATCTGTATAAAATTGACGATAAGAGAGGCAAACCACCACCTAGAAAAGCAGCATAATTTAATATGACTTCAGTGTGACAAAGAGATGAAATAGGAAGTATAGCTCCATCTCATTGCCAGTGTAAAGCAATATTGAAATAATACTGCTGAGGTGATGGTTGGCCCTCAGCTACTCCTACGACTGTCGTTTTCAGGTAGGGCACGGCCTCAAATCTATTGCTGGATTTTGTCCGTGTACCTACCTAAATAGTTTTATTATTTCAATCATCTTCATAATCATAACTAAACAGCCCGATTTCACCCGCTAAACTATTATAGGATTTAAATAAACATTAGCATTACAATTCTGTTTTATTTTATACTAGCTCTTGCCCGCAGCTTCGCCCGCTTGTAGAAAGGGACAATGCTCTAAGCTTAGAGCATTTAACCTATGGAGATGGCATAGCTTAGCGTACCCCTCTGCCATGACCGATTGGTCATACGGCCATACACGTTCTATAAAACTAGTTCATTCGCAAACCGCCGCCATTGTGTATCGTATTGTGTCGCAAGGAAGTCCTCCTAAGAAATGGTTAATTGTGCAGTATCCTCGTGCAAAAAGCGATCTGCTACTTCAAATTTTCGAAACCATGGTGTTTCCTATCACTTGTAAACATAAATTATACATTAAAATATTTTTAATTACGTACAATGTCGAAGTAATCGTTATTGACGTAACGATAGAAAAAATACATTGGTACGTAGGTAGCGCTAAAGTAGTACAGGGGTAGGATTTGCATAGTGCTGGGACAACGCGAATGAATCATTTGACAATTAAATGATTTTTCAGTCAATAGGTTCAGTAACCAGTTTTTTGTGTATGTAGTTCTTTGGAAGTCGATTTCAAGTATTTTAATTGTATGTTTAGGATAATAAAATAATAATAGTTTGTTCGTTTCGTAGTGAGTTTTTGTAGCTCATGCAGGTTGAAAAAGAAACAATAATTATAATAGATAGCTAAATATGACGTCGAAATCTAATAATCCACCGCGGCCGCTGTTAAAAAAACGTAGTACAATCGCCAGCACTGCCTCAAATATTCGGAATGTAATATGTACAGACGCCAGCACATAAAGCTATCCCTAACTGTCAAATTTTCTCAATTAAAAATTAACCTTATGTCTTTGCAATAAAGTTGAAATACTATCAAAGAAATTTGACAGATTGTGGTAACTTGATGTGCTGGCCTCTGTACATACGCGGACGATCTCAAATTCTCTAGAGTTTCAAGTCTAGTGATGATACTGAACTTCTTCAAAGCGATATCGACGCGTTAAGTCGATGATGTAACAATAACAAAATGGTACTAAATATCAACAAATGTTACTACGTGAAGTACACACGGAAAAACAAAATAACAGAATTGTATTGCAATTAAATGACAGAAAATTTTAAACTCATATTAAAAGTATACTTTGTAAACAAGCTTATAACAAATTAGAGGATTATATAAAGGATAAGGATGCTTGGAAACATACTGGTCCTGCTCCACAGGACAATCTAGTGTCCAGACAAAATCAAACTGGTTGCTTAGTAAATTAGGTAATAAATAATTTATAATGTTGTACCATACTACATATTTTAACATTTTGGAATAACTTTACCTCTCACATTGATTGATTTATTATTATTAACTTTTAGAATGTTTGTAAATATGTGAGCACGTTCAAAAGTGCCTTTCTTGTGCCTATTTGAGATAAATGATGTTACTTTAACTTTGACATCATATAGCTTTGCAACACCGGACTGCAAAACAATAAAACCGACGTGTAAAACTGTCATTCATAACAAAATAATAAAAGTACATCTGATTGATTGTCTTATTCTATTATTTACTAGCTTCCGCCCGTGGCTTCGCCCGCAAAATATGCCGACAAATTATACACATAAACCTTCCTCTTGCTTGAATCACTCTATCTATTACAAAAACCCGCATCAAAATCCGTTGCGTAGTTTTAAAGATTGAAGCATACATAGGGATATAGGGACAGAGAAACCGACTTTGTTTTATACTATGTATTGATATTGTCCCCTTTCTAAATTTTTGACACGTGTATATAAATGAAAGCCCGTTTTAAAGAATGGGGTATGATTTCCGAATTGCCGACCCTAAATGCAGAATGATATGCAATCAATATAATATTATTGAGAAATAAGAAAAAAAAATGACTATAAAAATAAATACAATCGTTCTTTTTCTATAGCACTATAAATTGTTTTGTGATTACTGGCGGCTACCTACGTAGTTTCGCAGGCACTAATCATTAAACGTATTTTTCCAAGAAAAGAAAACAGAACTTTTTATTCGTTCATTCATGAAATGAAATACCACTCATTCCTTGTGCCTCAACACTAGTAGTTTGTGTTTGTTGTCGTAGAACAATTGCATAGATACGCACAAATTTGTCAATGTGTATGTGTTTTTTCACTGTGTGTCTATAATTTCTTTGTGAGCGTTTGTAGCAATAGGAAGCATGTCTCTGTGTGTGGTTGTCAAATTTAAGAAGTGTGCTGTATGTGTTTTCCTCGCCCCCCGCAAAAAGTGGCAGAAAAAGTTGTTCGATGATTCGCCGCTTGTCATCTCCATAGTTTAATTAAATGCTCTAAGACTTTAAGCTATTTATATATATTTTATTTTCGGGCCGAATCGTTATTTAAAACAAATTCGTTTTAGTCTGTGTGGCGTTCAGTGTCATATTTTATATCAATCAATGGCAATACTGCCATACTGTTCTGTCTGAGCCTGAGCATTTCGTTATTTTTATCTGTGGTTCGCCGCGTAAACTAAAAAGAAAACATTTCTTTGTTTTTTATACATTTTATGAGATATTATACACAATTACACTTGATAATCAGACCGTGTTTTCAAAATCAACAATGTCAACTTACTAGATCCTGAAACAATAACGGGAATCTAGCTGCCCTAACCGGCTCAAAATGACTTCGATTATCAAGCTGCACTGCCTCTCGGGGGCTGGCGATGAAGCTCCACCATGCTACGTACTGCAGATAGACGAGTTCAAATTCCTTTTAGACTGTGGATGGGACGAGAAGTTCGATATGGACTTCATAAAAGAACTGAAAAGGTAACACTTTGAGGTTATATCGTCAAAACAACTTGTTGAAGAAATTTATTGAATTTTTGCCCTAGATGTCTTTTAAAAACGCCGTAAAATGAATGCTGTTATTATGAATTCAACCTGTTAAAACACATAACAAGGCAGTCATCAAAAGCCAGAGTTCATCCCTGTAGTTATTAAGAAACCGGACCCAAACTTATGACATTTTTCTTTAATCTTCCTCGTAAAGCTTTATCTACTTGTTTGTCATGGAATGGATGGATCAAGTACAAGTACTCAAGTATGAACACAGATATAAAAATAGTCCTGTTAGAATTTAACGTCTATGGTACACCCAACAAATGATTCATACTTTTTGGAATAAAAATTACTGTATTATCTTCCAGGCATATAAACACAATAGATGCAGTATTGATATCACATTCTGATCCTATCCATCTGGGTGCCCTACCGTATGCAGTTGGAAAGCTCGGGCTAAACTGCCCAATATATGCTACGCTACCCGTATACAAGATGGGGCAAATGTTTATGTATGACTTGTACCAGGCACACAGAAATGTGTCAGACTTTGATTTGTTTACTTTGGACGATGTTGACGCTGCATTTGACCGGATTGTGCAGCTGAAGTATAATCAGAGTATTGATATGAAAGGTAAGGTCTTATTTTAACTATTTTTGAGTTATCAAGTGTTGTTTAATAACAGCCATCTTAGTCTATTCATATCTGTTTAATAAGTTATAAGACGTAGGAAGGTGACCTTTCCAAAATTAGTTCTTCAAAAATAGGACAATGAGACATGTGGAAGGGATCATTGATCACCATGCTTCCTATTAAAATATCTTTTCAGTATTTTTACTGAAGCCAAAGAAGGTCTATTTAGATAAATTTCTTTATATTGTTTATGGTAACTTTTATAATATAATAATAACACATTCAGGGTCACGACGTAGGGGTGTGTAGTAATTAGTAATATAACACTGAGGTACAGCATGTTATATTATAATAATAATGTTGTAGCATTGACAGGAGAGCCCTATCATTTATTTATAGACATCCACATCTTCTTATAAACATTTTTATAGCTTATGTTCTATAATTCAATTGCACCCTATATACATTCAGCCAGAGCCTGACATCCTACAAAAAAACTGTCCTCTTATCCATAGAGGCAATTTTAGTCTGCATCGTCCGGCACTTGCCCCATTTTTCTTGGGGTCCGTCTAACACAAGACATCATTGACTCCCTTCTCTTTATATCATCCCTCACACAATCCATCCATCTTTTATTTGCCATAGCTCTCCCTCCATCCATCAACATTTATAGTCACCATACTTTTAGCCACATGTGTTTCCAGTCTCCTCATCATGTGGCCATATCAAGCATGACACAATAGAAACCAGTAAAATTCCATTCTCGTTTCCAGGCAAAGGCCTAGGCCTACGCATCACCCCTGTCCCTGCCGGCCACTCGCTCGGTGGCACAGCGTGGCGCATCGCCGCGCCAGGCGAAGAAGACATTGTATATGCCCCTGACTTCAACCACAAAAAGGAACGGCATTTGAATGGCTGTGAAATGGAAAGATTAATGAGACCGTCTCTTATGCTGTTGGGAGCTATGAATGCTGATTATGTTCAGCAGAGGCGGAGATTGAGAGATGAGAAATTGATGAGTAAGTACTCTTTAGTCATTATTGTTGGTCACAGCTTTAGTCAAGTGAAGGACTAATTACTCCGCATTCAAACTTGTTAACTACAAATACAAAGCCGAGTTGTAAGAAAAATACATTTATGTTTAATTTGAGAGTTCTAATGCACATCACAGCAATGAAAATTCTATAAAGTTGTATGTTAGGTTCTAGTACCTGTCATATTGTCAATCGATTCTCGTTGGTTCTTAATTGGCCGATCTAAATTTTCTATCAATCTTAGCATAGTTGCTAGAAAATTCTTTAATTCTTTGCTGAAATTCAATACCCTCTTGTGCAGTTACATTTAAATGGCCAATGTCGTACTTTCTTTTTTAAACTTAGGTCAAAGCTGTTTAGTTTAAAATTCATATTTAGATTTTATACAATTTACGAAGATGGCTATTGACTGGTTACTGACGTGTACCTATATCATATATGTAGTAATATATATAAGAACGCATATCGTACTAATTATGTGCTGTTGGAGTACCTAATACAAATAAATAAATTAACCCATTGAAGGACAGTGAACGAGACACAATAGAAGTTTTATTGTTATTACGTCTATAGGCGTTCACTGTCCCTCAAAGTGTTATAATAATATGTTTTACTTCCACATAGATTGTTTCAGCTCAAATTTTAAAACACACTTCTGAATGTTCCAGCAACAATCCTTACAACACTTCGCGGCGGTGGATGCGTCCTAGTCTGCACAGACACAGCGGGAAGAGTTTTGGAATTAGCTCATATGTTGGACCAGCTGTGGCGCAACAAAGACTCCGGACTTGTAGCATACTCGTTGCTACTGCTGTCAAATGTCAGCTACAACGTCGTTGAGTTTGCTAAGTCTCAGGTAAATTGATTATGAAAATTTTCTCTTATACCCAAATTTATCATTGGAAACAATCCCCTTAAGGTGAATGCGCCAAGGTATCACCGGTTACCACTACCCCGAAACATAAAGGGCGAAGGAAGGAACATGGGTGGGTTTTAGTCAGTAAGAGTCTGGCTCTCGCAATGTATCAAACACAATTTAAATTGTTCCTGATAAATAAATAACTAAAACTCCGTTCCGCTCCACCCAGAGCGGGAGGGATCATTTGATGATTTCACAAACTAAACAAAAAAAAGGGTATCACGCGGAATTCAAATTTTCTTACTTTTTTTTCCAATTTGCAGGACAGTAGTAAGTTTTATGTAGTAAGTTGTATGCATGCGACGTCTGTACCAGGACTTAACAAATAAATGTATTCATTTAGTCAATGGATTTTCAATGACCATCCATAAACAAATTCTAGTTTTTATTCCACAGATAGAATGGATGAGCGACAAGCTGACCCGCGCGTTCGAAGGTGCTCGCAGCAACCCGTTCGCCCTGCGCCACCTGCAGCTGTGCCACTCAGTCGGTGAAGTGAGCCGCACTCCTGGACCTAAAGTCGTACTGGCATCCTTCCCCGATTTGGAGACAGGGTTCGCAAGAGATCTGTTCCTGTTGTGGGCTCCTAACCCTCAGAATTCTATAGTTTTGACTGCTAGGTGAGTTGTTTAACCATTGTAGTTAAGTTGCATAACAACCATAAGACCACTTCACAGGCTTGAGACATGCATTAAAAGACATTTTTTATTTTTAAAAGTTATTTGCTTTGCAACTTTTATTATTGGTCACGGTGCCATCCATGTATATTCGCTGTAAATATGTTCTCGATAAGGACCATAGAGTTTGTAGTTTATTTGAAAATACATCATATACATTCAATAGTTTGGTCCCATTAAGTCTTAATCCAAGCCTTTTGTCTATTGCCATAAAAAAGATTGGTAGAATACAATGCGATAAAAGATAACAATAATTACAAAAATATGTCAGTATGTCTATCACCATCCATGGGTGGGATCGACTTCCAGTCTCACCAATACCAGTATTTTACATGGAGTGACTGCCTATCTGACCGCCACAACACAGTTATTCAGCTGCATCCGGATAGACTGGAAGGCGACCCCAACATATTTAGGAAAAGGCGAGGCAGATTGATTGACCTTGGTCAAACTGGCTGATATCTCAGTATGACTAAATCCCAAAAATAATTCTCCCATCAAACAGGACATCACCCGGCACATTAGCCCGCGACCTCATAGAGAAAGGAGGGGATCGTACCATCGAGCTGGACATCAAGCGGCGCGTGCGACTCGAAGGTGCCGAACTAGAAGAGTACATGCAGAAGCAGAGGCTGAAAATAAACAATACTGTTAAGTGAGTATACCATAGACTAGCCTATGATCTTATAGAGGAAGGAGGCTATCGTACCATCGAGCTGGACATCAAGCGGCGCGTGCGACTGGAAGGTGCCGAGCTAGAAGAGTACATGTAGAAGCAATGGCTGAAAATGAACAATACTGTCAAGTGAGTATACCATAGACTAGCCTATGATCTTATTGAGAAATGAGGAAGGCGCCGACCTAGACAAAAACTGACTACTCAAGCATAAAAGATCCTCCAAGCACAAAGGGCGTCGGGCCTGCGGACGGTGGGTAATGGGTGACTCACCGTCCGATCAGCACCAGACCCGTGCCGGACGGCGCGTATATGTTCCACGCGCGCCTCAAAGAGATGTCAGCATTTGAAGGGGCCCCTCAGGGCCAAGCCTGCCGGGTAAGCGGGATTGTCCGAAAGGGTTACGGCTACCCCGGAACATAAAGAGCTAAGGAAGGAACATGGATGGGTTTTAGTCAGTAAGAGTCTGACACTCCCTTCCGCTCCACCCAGAGCGGGAGAAGTCATTGGACGATTTCCCAGCCTGAAAATAAAAAAAAGCATAAAGGGCGTGCGCGCTTACATGTGCAATACTGTACTATGTCCATGCAGCCGTAACTCGAACTTACACTTTTAATAACCGTTTCATGTTGTTGATTTGTAGAAAGAAATAATTTATTGGCTGATAATCACTATTTAATAGATAGAGTTATTCATGAGGAAGGTTTATGTGTATAATTTGTCGACATATTATGCGGGCGAAGCCGCGGGCAGCTAGTATTATATATAAGCGGTCCCATGGAAAATATGCTATTTTTTAATAAGGCTGTTTTATGATCACTTGTGTGCATTGGTTTTTATACTGGGACCTCATTGGTGCTGTGCGCTGTCTTATGTCAATCATTGAAGTAAATAGGTAGGTGTTTATTTAATTTAACGAATAGGGCAGTTTCGAGAATATATAAACAAGGTAATGGCAGAATTTTTAGGGATATAAATACAGGTTGACAGCTTTCAGTAGACTTAAGACCTAGAATAACCACATTGTACTAAACAGATCATTCGCCTGTACAAATGAAAAACCGGCCAAGTGCGAGTCGGACTCGCACACCGAGGGTTCCTTACAAACCTGTAGGTATATAAGTAAAAGTTCACCCATCACGAGAATCGAGTCATAGTTATGGTATTTTTTTCATTATTTTGAAAAAAATTTTTTTTTATTATATCATGTAACTAAAAATTTACGGTTTTCGCAATTTTTCCTTTATCTGCACTGTAAGACGTTACTTTGTACCAAATTTCAAGATTCTAAGTTCACGGGAAGTACCCTGTAGGTTTTGATTCCCGTGCGAGTTTCGAAAATTTGCGGCATAAACAGCTGTATCTTTTGATTGCTTTGGCTTAGAAGTTTGATTTTTTCACAGCTCCAAGGGACAGTAGACCTGAGTATTAGATATAAATTTCAGTTTGATACCTCCACGCGTGCCTGAGGAAAACGGTCTTGACAGACGGACGGACGGACAACAAAGTGATCCTATAAGGGTTTAGTTTTTTCCTTTTGAGGTACGGAACCCTAAAAAGGATCAAATTAATGAATTAATTCCTCGACACTTATTTCCAGGGAAGAAACAGCCGGCATATCCTCGGACTCGGACTCGGACGGCGAACTGGAGATGTGGGTGGTGACGGGCAAGCACGACATCCCCGTGCGGCCCGACGTGCGCGCGGCCGGCTGCTTCAAGTCCAACAAGCGGCACCACGCCATGTACCCCTTCCACGAGGAGCGCTACCGGGCCGACGACTACGGGGAGGTCATCAAGGTAGCTGGACCAGTGCTCAACACTTTACAACCATATCTTTTTTTTTGACAATGACATTTCGCAGTTCAACCAAGGAGTTTTGTACCTGCTAAATCGGACTTGTCTGTGGATGGCACAATAAATGGAGGCCTCCAGCCAGGGCTTAAAAAACTTACAAACTAAGCGATTACACGCTAAGGGATGGAGTGTGGGGTACGGACCTCGGCTTAGGGCGTCGCTGGGGCACAGCAAGGGGCAGGCTGAATCGGATAGTTTACTTGGAGACGTATTTAAAGCTACAGGCTCAGCGGCAACGCGGACTACATCGAGCAAGTGTTGGAGCGGGTTACAGTTGTATATATTTGCTTGCCATCAACCGCACACAAATCCAAACTCCGGGTTGCTTCTGATAAGTTCCTTAGAGGAAAACACTGCCCGACTTGGGAACCCGAGACCTTATACTCAGCAGTAACGATTGCAACCACTAGACCAACGAAATAGTCCGTAAAACTAACAATTCTGTTCAAATCATATTTATTCAAGTGAAACTTTTATTACATCGTCTCAAACTTTTTCGTCTGTGTGTTGCATGTCGCGTGACGGTCGGCCGCGGAGTAGGGATAAAGTGAAAGGTGCTCGTCAGAGCAGCCAAGGCCAATATGGCGGCGCCGATAGTGTCAAATGGCTTTAATGTGAAAAAAAGTTTCACTTTTACCGTGGTTTCATAAAACCACACAATCCTTTTTTTTATTTACACAACAAATACCAAGTGCCAAGTTCACCAATAAAACTGAACGCGATCAGCACATCTCAAACGCGTTTAAGAGGGAACTCTATTGGGCCTTTCTCCATACCAACGCAATTCCGCTGTTTTCTTCGTTGATATGCCTTTAGAGCAATGATTTTTCTCCAAAAAAATCTAGGTCTAATAAGTACGTGCCCCTTTCATTTGCTTTTTCCGAAACATAACCACTAAAAGAATAATGACAATCCAAAATCCCGAAAAATATACCGTTTTTACCGCTATGTCCAGATGACTATCAGACAAATTTAATACATTATTTAACTAAAAAGAAAATAATAGAAGCATAGATATAATTTAAAATTTTCCTTTAAATTCTGAAATAAGAATTTTTTAGATCAGTCCAGTTTTAAAGAAGAAAACAGCGGAATACAAAACGTCTTGTAGTGCAGTTTGAGCTGCAGTTGTCCCTTTCGCACTTTACGGGTGGAGGGTGCGTCGTAGCGTGAAGGCAATAGTTTCTTCAAATACCTACATATTTTCAAATTCCTCGAGACTAGAGTCGAGGGGACTCTTAAGAACTGTCACTCTCAATACTTCTTAGAAAATCATGACACTGACAGTACTTACCTACACGTAGTTTATGCGCTGATCGCGTTTAGTTTCATTGGTGAAATCTACCCTAAGTGTATTGTTTATTACTTTCTAGCCCGAAGATTATAGACTTGCTGAGATAGTGGATGCAGAAGGAGAAATTAGAGACGTGCCACCCGCTCCACCACCGAAACAAGAACCGGAAGGTAAGATTTGTTTTAAAAGTATTAATGGCTTAATCTTTAATTACTTTAGTTATTAATTAGATTTTCACCTATTAGAAGCCATTTGCTTATAAGAGCTCAACGATTTGTACGGTTATATTTATTGTTGTTTCGAGTGAATTTTTCTTATGAACCTATGGGTGTTATACGACATTTAAGAGATGCATGTTGATACAAAAAAAAGAGATCTTTGAAAGCATACTGTGCACATATAGTTGACTTAGGGCATCAAGACTGCAGGGCATCTGAAACTATAGAAAACAAAAAACTGGGGCGCAAAATTACTTAGGTAAAACTCATTAAAGTTAGGGAATGGGGCTCGCTACGTCACTAGTAAGTATAAAAAATACATACCTACTTGTGACTCATGCCACATTTTAATTCAATGTATAGACGTAATCTTTAGATTACGTAAAAAAGAAAAAATACGTGTCCAATATTTTTAACAATGTAGCTTAGGGACTAATTTAAAAAAATTGTCATCATCCCCATTGTCCTGTCTGAAGGAAGTCTAAGCAAATATCATAAAACACGTTTCAAAACTAAACTATTTGATTTCAGAGGAAATGATAGAAGTTCCGAGCAAGTGCGTGTCGTCGATGCGACAAGTTCAGATAAAGGCGAACATCCAGTACATCGAGCTGGAGGGGCGCTGCGACGGCGAGTCGCTGCTACGAGTTGTGTCGCAGGCCAAGCCGCGGGCTATAGTGGGGCTTAGGGCTAACCATGGCGCTCTGCTGACGCTCAAGTAAGATGTACAGAACATGCTAGCCAGTAGGTACGGAAGTGAACGCGATCAGCACATTTCAACCGTGTTCAAGAGCTGTCAGTGTGTTCTACGGTAAAGTAATAACACTACAGTCCGCGAGGTATAAGCTGAGCTTTGCATTTGTGTGAGTGTACATGGATAGTGTAGGTGTGATAACCGGCCTTAGGCGCGGCGCCATTTTCGCCCGGTGGTTTAAACTGATTTTGGGTAACCGGCCTGAGGCGCGGCGCCATTCTGTCTCGCCGCGCTCCTCTCACTCACACTATTCTGTCTCGCCGCGCTCCTCTCACTCACACTAATGCAAAGCTCAGCTTATACCTCGCGGACTGTAACAGCTCTTAAACGTGGTTTTTTGACGGATCGCGTTCAGTTTCATGGGTGAAATCCGTCCTTAGTTATTAATAATAATTCCTCTTGTAACGTTTTTAATATTAAAACACATAACGTCACGCCTTGTTTTCCCCAAAAGTTGGGAATAATAAACTTTCCCAAAATAAATGTGTACTTATTACTACGCACACACACTCACACTACATACACACCACTACACACACACACTACACTACTATTCTTGTGTTACAACCAACTTTTCAACCATTTGCAATGTTACACAGTTCTTTAAAAACTAATAATGGTACCAAATCAGTTTTTTATTTTTTTTTA
Organism: Hyppa rectilinea; assembly: GCA_951799385.1. Taxonomy (NCBI): domain Eukaryota; kingdom Metazoa; phylum Arthropoda; class Insecta; order Lepidoptera; family Noctuidae; genus Hyppa; species Hyppa rectilinea. The sequence goes on from OX637319.1 coordinate 3,518,588, forward strand.
CCTGTATTTGTAGAAGGTTCTTAAGGAAAGAAAAATTAAGAAATATGCGCAGTAAATCAGAAAATTTCAGAAAACTCAACAAATATCTTTAACTTTGCATAGCTAGGTACGCAGGTACGCACGGTAGAAGTATTTAGTGATACTAAGTTTAGCCAAAACATTATAAATCAAATTAGTTTTAATCCTTGTTCCATATTTTACGTTGCATTCATTTCATACGAATCCAATTTATATATTCAGTGTTGTAATTTTACAGAAAACACTGCGAGGCCGAAGGCATTGACAAGATATACATTCCGTACGCCGGCGACATCATCGACGCTACCACGGAGTCTCACATCTATCAAGTACGTAACTATGTCACTGTTCTATGTACTTTTCCTCAACATAGTAAATAAAATAATAATAACTGCTCCCGACATCGGTGGACCACTATTTTTTATATGTTTAAATGTTTTTTTTTGGTTTTTGATAAAAATATTAAAAAATATATTAGATAAGAAATGAAATAAATAAACGAATCTATATATATAAAAATCAATTGCTGTTCGTTAGTCTCGCTAAAACTCGAGAACGCCTGGGCCGATTTAGCTGATTTTGGTGTTGAAATGTTTGTCGTAGTCCAGGGAAGGTTTAAAAGGTGAGAAAAGGTAGGTGGGTAGGTAGGGTAGGTAGGTAGGTAGGTGGGGTAGGAAGGGTAGGTAGGGTAAGTAGGGTAGGTATCATCGTTAAGACAGGACAACGTCTGTTGGGTCAGCTAGTATAATAATAAAAGTTTATTGACCATAAGTTTAGGTTACAGTACAGTGGGAAAAGGCTAGGCAGATGTATATTATATGGGTATCTGCCTCATTGGTCAGCTGGTCGCTGAAGTCCTGGGTTCGAAACCCGGATGCAGCTGAATACCACAACCCAGTAACTGGGTGATAAGATACCACTTGGTAAGACTGAATATCAGACTTTCGGGCTTCTCACGACCTGTAACGACTACTAAAGATGCACAAATGACAGCTGGGACCAACGGCTTAACGTGCTTTCCGAGGCACGGAGGAGTCTCGTTATGTAAAGATGGTCACCCATCCACGGACCAACCCCAGCAAGCGTTGCTTAACCAGATGGATCGGCTGTTATTACTTAGCCACGAGCCCCTCGTATATCTAATATGCCGATATAAATAGACTTCCTAATAAAGTACCCACTGACAAAATATAACCGAAAACACTGATGTGGTTCCATTTATAAATGTTTCTTTAACCTTTTGAACGCCATTGTCACATATACGTGACAAGCTAGCGCATGCCCTGTACGCCAACGACACAAATATGTGACATGGCAACAACATTCATCATCTGCCTAGTCTTTGCCCAACTATGTTGAGGTCGGCTAACCTTATACCACGAAATAAAAAAATTAAATCATTACTTTTGTGAGTGTTTATATAGATATCTTAAAAATTGAAGCCCTCGTACGTATTAAATGACATGAAACAAATTAAAAGACACCATAGATATTGAGAAATTCATGATAACAAGAAGAAATAAATTTGTAGCTTGGCGTGGAGGGCGGGCATGCGCATGCGTTTATGCTCTGGCTCACAAGGTAAAGTGTTGACAACATCACAAAAAAATCTTCTACCTTTCAAACTAGAACACTAGTTGGTACAATAAAACACTATATAGGGTCTGGCGGTCCAAAGGTTAAGTTAGGTTTGACGTTAGCTCGCTGATGGTGGCGTGTGTGTTGGATCATTTAGTTCCCTTCAAAATGGTTGAGCTGAATGGTGCTAATCCATGCGTCATGTTCGTGAACGGGCGCTGTCAGTAGAGACTGGTCATCTCTTAGCGGCCATGGCTTGTTTTAATTTAATTTTTGAACTTTTTTTTTTAAATATTTTATATCGGATGCTTTTCACCGTTCTGCATCGTTCTCACATGTATAATAATAATATGAATTATGTAAACAATATTTTGTAACCATATTTTGTTTAAAAGAGTGTCCATGGAGTTTCTTGCCCGTTCTTCTCCATAGGTACCAACTGCTTTGGAATGGGCAACTAGCTTCATCTTTCTGACTGACCGACCCCCTTGACAATTCAAAAGTGCCTGTAATTGGTTTATTTGAAATAAATACTTTGAGTTTGAGTTTAAGAAGAGTCAATAGATAGGTCAAGAAAACTCGTTGTTTATTCCCTTGTTAAAATTATAATTGGTTGTATATTTCAGGTAAAGCTGACAGACAGCCTCATGTCTGGGCTGGCCTGGCGCTCTGCGGGCGACACGGAGCTCGCTTGGCTGTCCGCCGTCGTGCAGCCGCGGTCGCATCAGAGGGAGAATACTGCTTCTACTGGTATTACATCCATAAGTTTAATTTTATTTATTTACTATCTGACCCGCGCAACTTCGTCTGCATCACCTAAGAGGGAGAGTGGTTTAGATATATCCTAAGATGTTGATTGAAATCGAGTCATGCAAAGGACAATTTTGTTTACATTTAAATTCTTGTGATTAATAATATATTTATTTGGATAAGGATAATAAAACAAACTCCTTCGAAAATAATGTATTAATTTCGAAAAAAAAAACATTACTTAACATAAAAAAAGGTAATAGTGAGACAATCTTAAAAGACAGACATGTGCTGTCGCGGACTTTTTTTAAGAACTTTTAAAGAGGAACAATTCCATCATACATGATATTTGCGCAGCGGAAGCTCTCAAAAAATAATGTTTTTTCCCGTTTTAGCAACATTTTTCATTTATGCTCCGCTCCTATAGGTCGTAGCGTGATGTTATATAGCTTATAACCTTCCTCGATAAATGGAATATCCAACACAAAATTAATTTTTCAATTCCAACCAGTAGTTCCTGAGATTAGCGCGTTCCAACAAACTCTTCAGCTTTATAATCTATATATATAAAAGAAAGACGGGTTTGTTCCCTTCGTTATAACTCGAGATCTGCTGGACCAATTTTCATGGTTTTTGTTTCGTTGGATTTGTCTCCGCCCTGAATAGCAGAATACATATTTTTTTTTTTTTGGTAGTTAGGTAGGTAGATAGGTAGGGTAGGTAGGTAGGTAGGGTAGGTAGGTAGGGTAGGTAGGGTAGGTAGGTAGGTAGGGAGGGTAGGTAGGTAGGGTAGGTAGGGTAGGTAGGTAGGTAGGTAGGGTGGGTAGGTAGGGTAGGGAGGTAGGTAGGTAGGGTAGGGAAGTAGGTAGGTAGGGTAGGTAGGGTGGGTAGGTAGGGTAGGTAGGCAGGTAGGTAGGTAGGTAGGGTAGGTAGCTAGGTAGGTAGGGTAGGTAGGTAGGGTAGGTAGGCAGGTAGGTAGGTAGGTAGGGTAGGTATCACAGTTAAGACAGGACAACGTCTGTCGGGTCAGCTAGTATTAGTATAGATTACTGGTGAAATGTGGGTGTACCTTCTTTACGTGCACCTTTAGGGAAATATGGCGGGATGTCATGTCATGTATGTATTTATTATATCGTAACTAATGTTATAAATGCGAAAGTGAGTTTGTTTGAATTTTACGCTAATATGGCTGAATGAATTTTGATTAAATTTGGCACATGGATAGACCATGACCTGGGTTAGGACAAAGGTTTCATCTTGATAGTATGTTCCCGTGGGTCAATTATTATCATCACGCGGACGCAATCGTGGGTATTTTTTTTACATTTGTTCAAAGGGCCTTTTTTATAATAAAAATAATAGCATTGAAATGCCATTATGCTGTTATGTGTCAGCCTAGCATACTTATAGAAAAATATTGTATGATATCAATCTGTAAATAAATATACTTACTGTATGTTATAAAACAAACGGAATATTTAAATAAAGTTATCCACAGCACATAACGATAAGAACGCCCATTCAATCGTTTGTATTTTTTTATTCTTCCTATTTAATGTCCAATGAAGAGTATTCTATGTCTATGTATGCTGTCCCCACAGAAGAGGCCACGTCGGACGTGTCGCTGTGCCTGGAGGCGGCCCCGGGCGGCTCGCACGCGGCCTCGTTCGTGAACTCGGTGCGCCTGTCCGAGCTGCGCGCCGCGCTCACCAAGCTGGGGCTCAGCACGGAGTTCAGTGCCGGCGCGCTCGAGTGCTGCAACGGCACGCTGGCGATACGCAGGGTACGTCCAACACTGTACTAGTTTTAAAAATAAAAAATAGAAAATAAATTTTACTTTTTAAAAAGCGTGGAGTGCTTTCTAAGATAATATTCACCACCACCATGCACCCCACGCTTTTTAAAAAGTAAAATTTATTTTCTATTTTTTAGTTCGGTTTTCTATAAAAAGCGTGTTTTTTAGTTTTTTTAAACTTTTTTTTATTTCTTACTTTTTAGTTCAAATTAATGTATTGTCATCGGTCCTCGATAAATCTACAAAGTTTGAACGAAATCTGGCCGTTTAAAGTGGGTGAAAATCGCGTCTAAAGGAGTCGGTCACAAACATACATACAAGTGAAGCTAATATAAAGCGTGTAAAAATCTTTAGAGGTGTCAAGGGGCACCCGGATGGAACGAAGTTCCTGTCGATTAATTAGTGAAGGAATTGTAATAAAATTTTATTTCTTATAAGTTATAATAATCAAAAAAAAATCTGATCTAAAATTAACCAATCAAAAAATATATATTTAAAAAGAAATCATATTTTACTCCAATAAAAGTGTCGTTACAACTTTTGGTCTTAATTTCCGTCTAGCTCCCTTTCGCAACGCGCGATAAGGAACTTCGTTCCAATTAATATAGGATTAATCAGGGGCAATAATAATGTTAATCTACGCTTGCCAGGGTTTTTACGGGGATGGGTGATTGATACATACTCAGAAAGCATGTTAAACAGTCGGTCCCAGCTGTCCATCCTTAATCTTTGACAGTCTGAAAATCTGCCAAACGGTCTTCCCACCCTGTAACAGGACAGTCGCTAACTGTAAATTAGTGATATTCAGCTGCATCCGGTTAGACTAAGCCGACCCCAACATAGTTGGGAAAAGGCTAGGTAGATTCATTTATGAGTTTTGAAACATATCATACAATTGACTATTTGGCACAGTCAAAAATAAAATATAAAATCACATAGAAAAAAGACCGCTCATCTTAAAAACTTCCATCACTGTACAGAAATTAAATATTATGTGCAGATATAACTATAAAATTTCATTTAATGCTAATAAGTGTTCCATTTGATTAAAAAAATCTGTGACGTCACATATTTCATACAAATTCAGGGCTTTGACAATTCATAAAAAGTAATGTTATTGACTACCCTTTTTGAAATCTATTCTGTATTTTATAATATTACTAGCTACTCCCGCGTGGTTTCACCCGCAGCTCGTCTCCTATTGGTCGTAGCGTGAAGTTACATAGCCTATAGCCTTCCTCGATAAATGAACTATCCAACACAAAAAGAATCTTTCAATTCGGACCAGTAGTTCCAGAGATTAGCGCGTTCAAACAAACAAACAAACCCTTCAGCTTTATAATATTAGTATAGATCAGAAACGCGTGACACTATAGTTTTAACCTTATTTTATATTTCAGTTGGAGAATGGTCGCGTGGCATTGGAAGGTGTTCTATCCGAAGAGTATTTCAAAGTTAGAGAATTGTTGTACGAACAATTCGCTATTGTTTAATATTATAATAAACTTTTTAAATTAAAATAAACTCAGGGAATGATAATGTAAATATTAACTAGTATATAAGAAATAAAAAAACGAAATAAAAGGTGTGTGCTTGATTTTATTTTAGAAAAAGCGTAGAAAGAGTTTTAATACGATCATTTCTTAAAAAAAAAAATTCCCCGTCATTAAACATTGAAAATTATGCTCTGATTATATTTTGGTCGTGATACCCCTCGCGCTCCTACAAAACTCATCGCGAACATTATTATACTGTCACTTTTTGTTCGGAAAACCAATAAGCGCCCTCTGTTGGTGCGACGACTCGTCTCGGTTAACAGCAGCGTCAAAAACGTTTTACAACCCGATTCCTGATCAGTCTTATTAGATTACTCTTTGCTACCGGCTTTCCCTCGGCGGCGGCGGTTCGCATAGCAACCCTACTACTACAGAAAAATGACAGTCAATAGTGTCTATTATTTAAAAAAATAACTATCATTTATATTTACTTGTACGTGTAACTATATTGTATTTGATTCTTTATATTCTTTTAAGAATTAAGAATGATAGTACATAATTTAGTTGAGTTTATTTCTGTACCAAATTGAAAGTATTGTATAAGTAGAGAAGAGTAAATTGGTTCTAATATTTGACGATAGATGGAGTATCCAAGTAGCTCAATTGTTAGAACCTAATTGGTACATAAGTGTATATTAATTACGATTGAATAGCTTCAACTAATTTAGATACCTATATCATCAATGATTTTTGCATATTTTTTGTAGGGCTGGTGTTTTTGCGGAAACTTAGTTAATCATTGATGTAATTATCGTGTAAATAATTAGCTATTTACCCGTTAGCCTGAATGAATAACTAAATTTTCGCAACTAGTTTCGTAATGCAAATCCGGCAACATAGTTGAGACACAAAAATTAATCGCATGAGAGGAATCGTGGTTTTGTAGTTTAGTCACTAGATGGCGCTTTACATTTACGTCACGTTTCTGAATCGCGGTGTTAAGATTTTCCGCCGTTGAACGACCCTCGCGCATTTATGTAGCATATTCATACTTACCTGGCATAGGGGACACCGTGATCATGAAGGCGGTTCCCCCAGGGCGAGGCCTTCCCATTGCACTGCGGTTAGGTTGACCCTTGCGATTATCCCTAATGTGGATAACTCGGATGCGTAATTTTTGATAGTGGGGACTGCGTACGCGCCGTCCCCTCAGAATTCTCTTGTGTACCCACTTAGAATATAATAAACCCACGAAAATTGTGTGCGTTTGCGCAGCAGCGGAATGTAATTATGCAGATATTTAGTGTATGACGTCGTATAATTGTGTATGGTAAAAAAAAATTTGTGCATGCAGCCATTGTGGAGAAATTCACCAAAAACTGATTCCGCTGGGCGAACGTTGTTCTGGCGGAACTTTTTTTAATCCATAGACTTTAGAAGAAAAGAGATGTGTCCAAAAATTTGTGTGTAATTGTGTATGTATGAATAAAATTAGTGCATGCATAAACTTCGGAGGAATTCAAGTTTCCGCTACGCGAACGTTTGGCCATTAGCTAGTTTTCATATAAAGCGCTTACATAGAGAGCTGTAGATTTTTACATACGTTGATTTGAATTTGTTTATATTTGTTTAAAAAACTGATTTAGAAAAAATCATAGGGCTTAAAAGATAAAAATATAAACGTAAAATACGCTTATTAGGTCTTAGTTCTTAAAGTATGCACTTTGGGGTCTAGATTTTCACGTTTATACAAACCTTGTAAGTGTCTGCAACATGTTGCCAAGTATCAATGATGTTCCGTTACTAATTAAAGAGTTATAGGAAAATTTACCATTAATAGATCACTGTTTACAAAGCAGTCAAATATCACGACGTTCTAAAGGAATTGCATGGTAAAATGTATGCCAATAATTAGTGTATTCATTCAACTATTCACATGCAAAATTTCATGTCATTAAATTCAGTAGGTAATTAAAGAAAAACAATTATAATACTGACGAAGCATCGAAAACCTACATAACTCGACCAAGTTCGGATGGGTACAAAAAAGCGGCCGTGCTAACCTTCCAATATATTATTTATTAATATGGTACAGTTGCGTACACAAGCGTTAGGAAAAAGTAAAACAATTACATTTCTTGAATGAAAAATATTTTATTATCATTAATCAATCAATATTTTTATTATCAATTAAAAAATCGATTCAAGAAGTAGTTTTTTTTAAGTTATTAGATTGTTTGATCCACTAAAGTTGCAAAGGGGAACGCTCGTGCATGCCTAGTCCATTGGTTAAATAGTGTAATAAGCTACAATATGATAAATATTTACCTAAACAGTAGTAGGTACTTACATGTGGTAATTATTTAATTTCCCTAAGGGGTCTATAGTTAGAATCCTGATCCGTGAAATCTTACAATAGAAATTAGCTGTATGAATTTTATTTGTCTTAAGTAATATATCTAGATTATCTCTCAAGTCTCAAGCGCATACTTAAATAAAGTACCTACGTAAATAGTACCTACTTTCTGTCATAGTCAAATACATTTAAAAAAGTAGGTGTACAAAAATAAATTACCTATAAATTATATCGATACAACAATAATTGTGTTATCGCTTATACCAATTCAATACCGGTATTATACCGAAAATTTTGGGATGTTACCTAAATATATTGCACGGCCGCTTTTTTGTAGCTATCCGAACTTGGTCGGGTTATGTAGGTTTTCGATGCTTCGTCAGTATTATAATTGTTTTTCTTTAATTACCTACTGAATTTAATGACATGAAATTTTGCATGTGAATAGTTGAATGAATACACTAATTATTGGCATACATTTTACCATGCAATTCCTTTAGAACGTCGTGATATTTGACTGCTTTGTAAACAGTGATCTATTCATGGTAAATTGTCCTATAACTCTTTAATTAGTAACGGAACATCATTGATACTTGGCAACATGTTGCAGACACTTACAAGGTTTGTATAAACGTGAAAATCTAGACCCCAAAGTGCATACTTTAAGAACTAAGACCTAATAAGCGTATTTTACGTTTATATTTTTATCTTTTAAGCCCTACGATTTTTTCTAAATCAGTTTTTTAAACAAATTCAAATCAACGTATGTAAAAATCTACAGCTCTCTATGTAAGCGCTTTATATGAAAACTAGCTAATGGCCAAACGTTCGCGTAGCGGAAACTTGAATTCCTCCGAAGTTTATGCATGCACTAATTTTATTCATACATACATAATTACACACAAATACACACTAATTTTTGGACACATCTCTTTTCTTCTAAAGTCTATGGATTAAAAAAAGTTCCGCCAGGACAACGTTCGCCCAGCGGAATCAGTTTTTGGTGAATTTCTCCACAATGGCTGCATGCACAATTTTTTTTTTACCATACACAATTATACGACGTCATACACTAAATATCTGCATAATTAAAATCTTTAAATTCAACAACATTCCGCTGCGCGAACGTACACCGAAAATTAAAGTATCGGCAGTTTGACAAATCTTATTGATGATACAGGTTGTCTAAATACCGACTTGTTTCATCCATATTTTGCTCACATTTAATTTTAATATTAACACCAATTATATTCTTCACATCTTAGGGTAATAGGGTGCCCTTCCGCTAAACCCACAGCGGTATGGTTCATTTGATGATTGCCGATTGTTAAAACGAGGGTTCCGTACCATCGTTGATGAGTTCTGAAGAGACATTTTATCTATATTTTTTACATAAACTTCTATTATAGAAAATAATTTAGATTTTTCTCTATGCAAACTTCGGATACATTTTTCTTCAAAAAATGCGGCCTTAAAAAAACAAAACTTTTTGGGTGTGCAAACGGCGCTTTTTCATATGATACCCCGCATGCCTTAGTAGTGAAGAACACCTTTCAGTCCCCCTGGGCAAACGTCATCTAAAACTATTCCAAATTTCAATAGCATTAGTAGTTCTTGAGATCTCCAGCTGTGACAGACGGGCAGACAGACAACCTGGGTTCTTTTTTGCCATTTTCGAACAGAACCCTAAAAAGATTACTAACATAGGCACAGGTTGTGTAGTCGAAAGGGTATTATTTATAAAAACAAATAAAAATACAAGAATAAAATGTCACCACTTTATATATTTTGTTATTTTATATCCGGGACCGGTTCACATTAATAACATTATGTAAAGAAAAGGTACGAATTTATTAAATACAAAATTTAAGACACGGGTATTATATTGGTTTACCTAAGGTTCTCTAATTTGATCTGAGATTACATATCACTAACTTCACCTACAAAATGTTCTACGATATAGAAATTCAATTTGTGTTTCATCAAGTCCAATCAGTTCGTTTATACAAAGTAAAATTTTATAAAAGGCGATTAAAAATTCTTGTTTTTTATTTTAAGAAATATTAACAACAAAAGTTTAAGTCTGTATGTAAGCTGGTAATAAGCTGCCAATCAGTTAAAACTAAAAGAAAATTCAGTAAAAGATTGATGAAAATACATGAACAGGTTTTCAAACTATTTAATCATTAAAAAACTTTTTTACAAAAAATAAAACCGACTTCCAAAACAAACACTACAAAGTGAAAAATAATTTTGATTTCGGAAGTCGGTGTCTTCGGTTTTGTATTTTCATTTTTTGAAACCGACTTCCGAAATCAAAATTATTTTTCACTTTGTAGTGTTTGTTTTGGAAGTCGGTTTTATTTTTTGTAAAAAAGTTTTTATTTTTCACTTTTTAGTTGTGGTACCTACACAATCCCCCCCCCCCCCCCATTTTAATACCACTACCTAGTATATAAATTACAGTGACAGGAAGTTATTAGAACATCGTCCACATATATTAAGTAGGATTTTTTTTAGATTTTTGGTGATTTTTCAAAAACCGCTTATCCGATTTCGATAAAAATTTTATGGGACCATTTGGGAAGTATACCCTTTCCAACAATAAAAGAATTTTTCAAATCGGTTGGCAAGCAACGGAGTTATGCGCGAACAAACATAAAAAAAAAAATACAAACATCCGAATTGAGAACCTCCTCCTTTTTGAAGTCGGTTAAAAAGGCTAAAGTTATTAGCCGTTTGTTTTGAAATAACCAACTGACATACAGACCATAGCCTAACAATCACATTTTTCTTAACTGTATACATCAGTAATCGCAGATCAATAATAACGACGATAATAATTAAAAACTTAATAAATAATCTGGCACGATCACACTTCACAGCTTCGCTCCCTGACTACCACCGGTTACACGTTAAACACTATTAAATAAAGTAAATATTCTTAACATAAGAATAACTACAACAGAACGCGTTAAAACTCACATGGAATTTCAGATACATAGAAAATTTTTATTGTGATACTCGAATCTTGATAAAACTTACTTCTTAGCAAACGCTTTAGCTTTAAAATTGTCTTCTGGTGCGTGGGCCAAATCAGAACTAACATCCGCCATCTTGTATTTTCAATACATAAAACAATTGCACAAATGCACCGACATCGAGCATCCAAAAGATCTTTGTAGTAAGTGTATGTTCCCGTCTCTGTCTTGCATTTGTTTGTTTGACAGTTGTGCGACAGTGACAGAAATAATGCTCAGCCAAAGCATGTGCTAAAAAGTGTTATCTCCTAAAACTTGGCAACTTTCAAAATTATCTGCTTTTTCTTAATCCTAAAGCCATCACATTGATTTTTTACAATTCAGTTTTGTAACTATGTTACGACAAATATCATTTTGAAAGTTGACCCTACTCATATTTTGACACTAAAATACCGTTGATCGGTAATTTGTGTATAAACAACCTTTAGCTTGTTCAGACACTTCATTTTAAATGTAATAGCTACTAAGCCGTTAACTAAAAAAAAAACTGTACCTAAATACAAGTTTTTTTGCTGACGTTACTTTGGAAGATACTTCACCGTGAACTGACGTGAGTGCCAATTTCACCATTAAAACTGAACGTGATCAGCCTACCTTAACCGCGATCAAGACGTGTCAGTATCAATATTCTATGGAACATGACACTAACAGTTCTTAAACGAGGTTAATATGTTGATCGCGTTCAGTTTCATTTGTGAAATTCGCCCTTACTTTTCACACTCAAGACGTTCTCCAATTCAACTGCCTATGATTTTATACAGTTTCTGCAAAATTAAGAAAATATCACATATAGATTTTTGCTAATAATAAGAGAAAATAAATGAGTGTGAAATGCCGTTAGCGACGCCGACGTGAGCATCTACATCACTAGTCCTGGTAAGAATGCGAATACTTATCGAAGTTATCGACACAATGATTTGAGCAAAACCACAACAAAAATGCACCATCCACAACAACCTTTTGTTCGTTAACAGTAAAATTATCATTTCTACTAACAATTTTACAAAACCAACTGAACTATGGGTGCAATTTTGAATAGATTTACTTCTTTCAACATTTTCATACAACTTTATTCTTATTTTAGTAGTTTTCGCATTGTTTTTCACACATTTGTATTGGCAACGGTAAGATTCACGCCAGGGCTTAAGTGCAACCTCCAACTGAAACTAGCTAACAAAATTTTGTGAAACATGAATTCTATCTACTGCGCGGTTGACATGTTTTAAATAAAGAGATATTTAAACCATGCTGAAGTGAATTTTCTATCTAATTTAATTCTTAAATTACATTCCAAATTCTGACTTGATCAGATGACGTTTCAAAATGTCACCCCTTGCTAGTTCCGAGTTTCACCCACAGAGGCGCTGGCGTCAACCTAACCGCTGTACATGTACTTATTTACATTGATAACAGTTTTATATTCATTCGTTCATGGTAACAGGTATTGAGGTATTCGATATTATCTGTTCCACTATATTTTTAATATTAATTATATTTACAAATCAATATTTTTAGGTACTTAATACAATTCTGTGATGTTACACTTAGGCATAAGTTTTTACTATAGTGCTTAATATGGAGGATGCTTCTGTGATTTGAATCTTATTCCCTTATTCATAAATATCAAATTACTATAGCTAAAAAGCTTTATGTTTATTTACAAGGGTAGATAAAGGTGTATTATTTAGCAGCTGCACTCATGACTGAAGGCCTTGTGATGTTTGCTCTTTCTAGCGGTAAAGCGTCATCTCGCTCTATGAGAATAGAAGGAGACAGCTGTAATATAATTTACGAAATATCGGTACAAGTTCTGACTAAGCCATGCTAAACTATTTAGAGTAGCATAATCAGCTGATAATGTTTTCACAGCTAGGATATGGGCTTCCTTGCTTCGAGAGGGAGTGGGTCCAGTGCGGGTTGGTAATGTTTTCGATGATTTTTGTTTTAGAACATTTCAAGATTTCCCCACGATTTTTTCCTTGAAAATTTTGAGGCAGTAGTGAAATTATTTACACAAGTAAAGCCCCTATCGAACTTACGACCTACAACTTATAACTGGGTGTCCTGCGTAAGCTACGAATACGATGCGACGCGACGCTGCGAACGCGATCAACTCAACGGCATACCCTGCTTGCCTACATAGCAGTCTGCAGCGAGACGCGACGTAACGCATACTTGCTTTGAGGGCGACCAGACGCGACAAATATTATGTACTAAAGCAAATATTATGTACTTCTTCATTGATTTGAGAAGAGAGAAAGACGTAGGACATTTGTCGCGTGTAGCATCGCGTCGCATTGCATCGTGTCGCGTCGCATCGTATTCATCGCTCACGCAGGACACTCCGTAAGTCGGAGCCGTGACCGCTAGGCCACCAGTACTCGCGTAAGAGTGCTGCCGCTAAATTACTGTCCTTAGACAAGAGCATACATAGACATATATTTTATGAATAAGAGCCACAGCTTGGGCACAATGGCGGCGTCGCCAGGTCGCGCTGCCAACTAAATGTATACAGTTTTATAATGGATGGTTCATCTAGCGTGCGCTTAAATGAAGTTGGCGACGCGGACAGGCGCCTGCGCAGCCCGGCGAGGCATGGCTCCGAGGGTGTTTTTAAGTTCAGAGTATTTTTCCATGTACTTTGTACATTACGCTAACTACCTACAGATATGTTACAATCACGACTACAGTTCCGACAGTAACACACTCCAACATACAAACACTATAGTAAGTTTTGCGTTACATTAGTTGAAAATATTTTTAACTGCGGGCTGGCCACTAAATCCTTCTTTATTCTAACTAGGGTTACAGATATATTTATTTAGGATTCTACTTTTTAACGCGTTTAAAAATACATCCATCCAATATAGGGGTTACTACAACTAATATATCTATATTATCGACTATGCCCTAAGTGTGAGTAGTATTGTTCACAATACCCGGGTATTGTCGACAAAGGGATCAGACATTCACTGGTGTTACAAACTACACAACTAGTATTTCAAATTGAAACATGATTTTTGTTAGTGGAACAGCTCTAGATATACATTTATAACCTTTATATAGTAAATATTGCTACATAATCTGTATTTTTAAATAAATTCTATGTTGTTATATGTTCATTATTTTATAAAACAGTTGTACATTAGAATGGGAGCGCGCTGCTGCACTGCGACTACATTCTTCAGAAATAAGAATATTTCTGTTTGAAATTTTTCGTTCAGACAAACATTCTTACTTCAAAGAATTATTTTATATTTTTTTTAAATTATATTTAGCAACTACGTCTCCTTTCTTCAGAAAACAAGTTTGTTACGAAAACAGGTGTAAAACTTATCTAAGTATAATAATATTTGTACTTTAGAAATTCTAGTTAAATTACAAGAATTCCATTTGATATCATAATGATGCATTGATTGTTTTAACTACTAATATTTTAGGTCCACTAGCGCGTTTATTTTTAATTCGGCGCAGTACAAGCAACGTCCCCTCTTAGCAATAAACAAACAGAATAAAAACAATGTTATATTTTAATGATAAATGCGCCGAATACGGCCCCCTCATTTACCGAGACACACAGGAGTGGTTGGTACGGTCGGGGAAAGAATACCTTCAACAGCGCAGTGAGGGCCCATCGCAGAGAGCCACGACATGTAGACAAAACAAAAAGATCGCCTTTAAAGCTAACTAACACTCTGTTCAGAACAGGAGTAATGACGTTCCAGGTCACTAGAGTACTACGTGGCGGCCGGCCGCGATCCCAGGATAGTTTCCTCGACCATACGATAATCTCGAAACTTCCACAGTAAAACTAGATATATTTTTTTTATATTATACAAAAATAGTAACAAGTTTTGTACTAGATCCGTCCATCGATTTGTACATTTGGCGCGGGGACGCGTCGCCTCCGCCGCAGGTGAAGAAACGAAAATGTGACATTCCGAGAGGAAACGTATACGACATAGATGCACCTGGCAGTCCTACCGCAGACAGGCCTCCAGCATCTCCACGAACAGCTTGTTCATGGGCGCGCGACGCTCGCGGTGCACGGCGGCCCAGAAGCGGCGCACGGCCACGTCCGCGTGGCGCAGCGCCGGCAGCACCAGCAGCAGCTGCTGCAGCGCCGCGTTGCCGTTGTACGGCCTGCACACGACATCACTATGCATTCTTACATTACTCCGCTCTCGTTACACAAGGCATTTGGACGCTTTTGTAGAGGCCAGCACACCAAGTTACCACAATCTGTCAAATTTCTTTGATGGTATTTCAACTTTATAGCAAAGACATAAGGTTCATTTTTAATTGAGAAAATTTGACAGTTAGGGATAGCTTGATGTGCTGGCGTCTGTACTTGAGCGTTAAGTTTCAATAATAATAATAATTTATTTATCGGACTACAGAGAGGTCTACTGTGTTAGTAACCATATAACAATGCAATAAATAATTACACATTTTTATCTTTAAGACGCTCCCTCACTGAAAGTCATTCTCGTTGGAAAAGTAACTGATCAAATTCGAGCATTACATCGAAGAGTGTAGAGAACCGAGTATTACAGTGCGCAACTTGTAATGATACAATGTGTAACATTACAGGGAGCATTGTAATGTTACGGTAGTAGAAGCACCCGTGGTACATTTTGTAATATGAATGCGAATTTTATCGAATCTCAAACTGCTTTGTAACGTAATACTCAAAATTGCACCTTTGATTGTTAAAGTACAGACGAATGCTGGTCGAGGGGTTACTTTAAAGATATCCCCAAAAATAACTACAAGTTAGCCACTATCACTTTGGTTGGTCAAAAAGGGACCTGCCCCTTCTTGGAATGGTTTTTATCACTTAACGATACAACGAGATTTCTTTGTTATATGTTATTTTTATACTAATGTAGGTATTATTCATTCATTATACGCATAAACCAGACCTAAATGATGGTGGATAGCATAAATATAAATTGCATTGTTTAGATTTGCAGAAAAGCAACGCAGTCATAGAAGCTGTTTTTAAAATGAGACTAAAATCCTTTTCAAATAAAAAAATAACACTTTCAGTTAGTAAAATTTGGATGCTTCAAGCTTACCTTAAAGCAGAGACAGCGTCGTTGAGCGCTGCAAGTATGGAGTCCCTGAAGCGACGCAGCGCTGCGTGCTCATCGATGCGCGCTTCGGAGTTGGCGAGCGCCAGCGCCTTCATCAGGTAGCACTCCTCGCGCAACGCGGCCGCGCGCTCCAGGCGCTTGGCCACGCCGGCGATCTGAAGAACAAAGAAAATGTCTATTGTGATTAAATTGTTATGATATTTTCCGTACTAGCTTTTGTCTGCGGCTTCGCCCGCGTGGAAGAAATTATTTTTTTTGTGTAAAGGATATCAGAATAGTAAAAAAAAATATTTTAATAAGCTAGATGGTATCGACATTTCCTATCTGACTACCCCTAAGAAGAAATGGCGAAACACAACTAAGGGGTCAGTCTCGGTAAGCGGGATTGTCCGAAAGGGTTACCGCTACCCCGGAACATAAAGGGCTACGGAAGGAACATGGATGGGTTTTAGTCAGTAAAAGTCTGACACTCCCTTCCGCTCCACCCAGAGCGGGAGAAGTAATTGGGTGATTTCCCAGCCTCAAAAAAAGAAAAGGGGTCAGTCTCTTTTAAAAGTCCCAACAAAGATAATCTTGGTGAGATGAGCAATCTGAAATGATCTTTTGAGGAAAGAACCACACATGTTTTATGTCAGAAATTATCCTTTGGGAACGTAGTACCGGGACAAAAAAGGATCCTTATTCGACGACACGGTTGGCGCAGCGGTTGTGTGATTGACTCCTGCGCAGAATGTCGCGGGTTCGATTCCCGCACGGAACAAATATTTGTATGACCTGCAAGTATTTGTAACGGGTCTGGGTGTTTTTCTATCTATAATATGTATGTATTTACAAAAAAAAAATGTATATAAGTAGTTTATCTGCCATCTCGTTACTATAACACAAGCATTAGGTTGCTTAGCTTGGGACGATATGGCGTTATGTGAAATGTCGAAGGATATTATTATCTTAACCCAGGTCATGGTCAATCCGTGTGCCAATTTCCATCCAATCTTTCAGCCATTAGGGCGTGAAAAGGTACAACTTTTAAAGCATTAACAATTTGAGTATGGATACTATTAAAAATACAATACTGACTGTCTGTCAGGGTGACTAAAATAAAAAACACTTTTATCATGCCGTCACGGTTGTGGGATACGAAGCCCTAAAAACGGTGGAGGTAAATCCTTCGCTTCGAAATCAGCTACTGATTCGATTCAAGAATAATAACACCACAAGTCTATTATCTCAGCAGTCGATGGCAAAAATAATCCTAACGTATTTTTACGCAGTCATTAGGTCCTCACGTGTGCATGTGACGGGGCATGCGGTACAAGATGGAAGGTGAGCCATTGTCTGTGGGGAGACGCCGCATACACATCGGAGATCTGAGCCGTCCATGAACCCCCACTTGTGGAGATAGTCCTTACTACGACCTACATTGGTACGAAGTCTATTTAAGGTTTTACAAGTAGGCCACGGCGTAGAAGCAAGAAGCGCATCTTAACCAGGGCCATCAAGATACCCTTCTGGACCTACTTTTAATTTCCATTTTCCAATTAATATTTTAATTCGTTTCTTGGGCAATAGCGGAAGCTGTGTGGGCGGAGTTGCCAAGTCACTAGAAAATTAAGCTACCTATAGATTATCATTTAAAAAGGAAATTAACAATTTTAATACAATTATCTTCACCCAAGCATTGTATAGATTATATTGGCAACGCACTCAAGACTAAAATTGAATTTTCTTGCACAACCAAATCGGTTTAATATTTGTGACAATTGCAACTACTTTTAAACAATGTTGTTACCAGGGCCATCAAGATAACCTTCTGGACCTACTTTTAATTTGCATTTTCAAATTAATTTTTTAATTCGTTTCTTGGGCAATAGCGGAAGCTGGGTGGGCGGAGTTGCCAAGTCACTAGAAAATTAAGCTACCTATAGATTATAATTTCAGAAGGAAATTAACAATTTTAATATAATTATCTTCACCCAACCATTGCATAGATCATATTGGCGACGCACTGAAGAATAAAATTGATTTTTCTTGCACGACCAAATCGGTTTAATATTTAGGAAAATCGAACAACAAATTGCTTGTTCGACTGTACATTGTTAGACAGGGAGCTAATTTGCAACTACTTTTAAATAATGTTGAGTGTCCATGGAGTTTCTTGCCCGTTTTTCTCCATAGGTACATAGGCCAGCACATCAGGTTACCACAATCTGTCAAATTTCTTTGACAGTATTTCAACCTTATAGCAAAGCCATAAGGTTAATTTTCAATTGGACAGATTTGACAGTTAGGGATAACTTGATGTGCTGGCGTCTGTACCTACTGCTTTGGAATTGCAACTAGCTTCATCTTTCTGACTGACCGACCCCTTGACAATTCAAAAGTGCCTGTAATTGGTTTATTTGAAATAAAATACTTTGAGTTTTGAGTTTGAGTTTGATTCCTTAAGCGTATCTTAGCAAAAACTGACCTGTGTAAATAAATCATGAGCTCCAATTTCCCTGGCCTGCTGCTCGTCGAGCGCGAGGTCTGTAGCGAAGCGCAGGCGCAGGGGACTTCCTCCCGACATCGACCTGTACGCCAGCATGAGTGACAGCATCTCAGCCCATGTGCTTTGTAGGAGACGCATCTGTGGAGAGAATTCAGGGTTATTTTTGGTCACTAAACCCAAGCCTGGATGAAGCTTGCATGGGGACGTGAGGAATTGCACGTAAAGAGAGACCTACGGTCAGCTGTGGGTAAAGTCAGGCTGTGGATGATGATGATGATGATGATGGAGAAACCCAAGCGTAGATTAGTCTCAACAGCCGGAAACGTTACGCATTTTCATACAAAAAAGAGGAGTGCGCTTGTGGTGTGCGTTGGTTCGTAGATAATGTACGAAAATAATAATAATATCCTTGGACATTTCACACAACGCCATATAGTCCCAAGCTAAGCAACCTAATGCTTGTGTTATGGTAACGAGATAGCTGATAAACTACTTATACATATTTTTTTTGTAAATTCATACATATTATAGATAGACAAATACCCAGACCCGAAACAAATACTTGCAGGTCGTACAAATATTTGTTACGTGCGGGAATCGAACCCACGACATGCGTCAATCACTCAACCACTACGCCAACCGAGTCGTCGAAGTGATTGAGAAAGGTGTTTGCAAGGCGGTTTTTATTATCTTAAATTCCCTCTGTCCTTATATTATATTTTTAATATTTTAATATCGTGCCAATAACTATGATTTCAAAGTGATCATCGGTGGAGTTTCTTGCCCATTCTTCTCTATACGAAACTACCTTTTGGAAGGGGCTAGAATCGATTTTGTTTCTTGTTCATTTTGACGTTTAAAAGTGCCTTTCTTGTGCATATTTGAAATAAATGATTTGATATTGACTTTGAATCAAAATCGACCGCACCACATCACTCTCTTACATGTTGCAACTTTAACCCGTTAGATGTTCGTGTATTAGAAGCCGTTTGCTTATAAGAGCTGTAAGTTTAGTATGAACCTATGGGGTTCACACGACATTTGAGGGGTTAAACCAGTCTTGCCCAAAGTGGCGCTGCAGGCCTAATGGGGGCAGAAAGGCGTGAGGCGTTGAGGGGGCGATTTCTTATTTCATCTACATAGTGGTTATTGAGTAGGTGAAAAATAAGGGCGCTAAAAAATAATGTATTCTCAAAGTGGGCACTAGACAAAATAAGTTACGAAAATAAGTACTGTGTGGCTGTTTTTACTTACGTATACGTCATCAAACTTTAATTTTTATTCAGTAACAGTAACATACAGTTAATTTTTAAAACCTAAACGCTAGACAGAGGCTTCAGACAGCCTTAGAGCCGACAGTTCAAGGCCGAAACTAGTTATTAAATATCACGTGTGCAACGGACTAGACTGATACCGTTTAGTTTTGGGTTTATATTACATACGTAAATAACATAACTTAACGCCTGTAATCCGCTAAGGGTTCAACAGAGGTATACCTACAGTAACACCCGGTAATTGCTTTTTAACGAAAATAATAATAATAACAACTCCTTTTTAGTTGCGAATGTAGATTATTTTGCCGTGCCACGATTTATGTTAATGTTTAATCGATCGAATGTAAAATCAATAATAATAATAATATAAATTATACATTAACTCAAAAGGCCATACCTACGCGTCAAAAAGTGAATTTATAAGTGCTCAATCTCTTGTAGCGAGTTATGTGTAAGTCGCATGTAACAAGACGCGAGCCTATTACCATCAACCGGGCACACATCCTACTCCAGGCTACTACTACACACCAGGTTACTATTGAGAAATTCCAGATGGATAAAAATTATAACACAGCCCGACTCGGGAAACGAACCCAGAACCACTTGATCAACGAGACAGTCTTATAAAGTATAAATTATAGAGTTATTTATCAACTTCGAATTAAACTAATAAATAAAAAACATACTATTATAAAAAGTAGTAGTTTTGTCTGCCTGTTACATTCTCGCGCCTTAACGGCTGAACCGATTTCTATAAAATGTTGTACACATCACACATTACATTACACACATTAGTTACTTTATATCTCGGTAGATTTTAAATACAGCCGTGCCAGCGACACGAAGAAGAAGATCGTAGTACGTTAACGATAACTTTCGACCACCACGCCAGGAAAGCTGCTGGCAAAAGCTAGTTAAGCTAGCATAAAATATCATTCACATGGAAATTGTTCTCTAACTATTGGACAACATTATCTGATTTTTTATGGGATACATAATAAAGAGAATTCTATCTACCTCTGAAGAGTATTCTATGTTTGTCTCTAATAGTCATCAATTACAGAACCATTTTCGGTAAAGTACATTTGTCTGGTCACACAGTCCGGTTGCTGACAAGCAGATGTAGGGGAGAACATGTTTTTAAATACAATGTTAAATTTGTTTATGGTATAAATCGTTCCAGCTACGGAACCCTTCATTGTGCGGTCCAACACGCACACGGCCGGCCCTTTTTAAAGTGTATCAGATGATTACATTTTTATTTTTTTGAAGCGAGGCGCACCTAGTAACCACAAATCTATTTAAATCGCTTTACAACTTTATTTATGGCAACAATAAAACTGAAATGTCAAAATTGTTAAGCAAGTTTTGATAATGCACCTACTGTTTGTATACAATGTTTGATAAAAACTTGTAATGGGCAGGAAATGATGATTTAGTTAACAATTTAAGGCAGACTAGGATTTGGTTTAAAAATAAATCTAACGAAGTGACGTCACGTACCTACATTTAATCAGCTTGTCCCTATATTCCCACTGCTGGGACTCGGGCCTCCTTTCTGTGAGCTATGGGCCGTAAATCACCACGAGCGCAGTCCGGATGACATAATATCGTCGAAATCAAAAAGACCAAGAAACAAAACAGACTGTCTCTTCCTACCTTAAAATCGAACCACAGATAAGAAAAGGAATGTTTCAAAAATAGAACAAAATTCCAATCTTTCACAAATGCATTCAGACTGACCCACACCAATATTGTAAGCCTTGACTGCGACACACACACATACACACAAATTTACTCACAGACACACACTCACACACGTACAGACAGACAATAGACTGGGATACGCAAACCGGTCCAGGTTTATCAAAAAACTACCTTCCATGTGCTAAGAATTAATGCATGCAATTATAAGCATTCAAGGCCATAGACTAGACTATTGTAGACTGTAGGTTTTGGTCATAATTATAGTTGTCTATGATAATAATTTTATTAATTTGAATGTTCTATTTTTTCGTGAGTACGGGACTATTTGGTGTTTTCGTTTTTTATTTGGCGTGTCCAGGGCCAGTGTTAACGGTGTTTTATTTTCAGGGTCATGGCGTGATGTGACTGCAAAAAATGAGATTGGATTTTGTCGACGTGAAGTTTCCAACGTTTTTACTGTAGAGACAGCAGACCGAAATAAAAAGGTTTGTTTTTATTAGTTCCCTTTTTTCGTATGTGAAGTTACTTTACTACAGCATTATATTATACTTTATCTCACGGGATAAGTATCCTATGTGTTAATCTATATCTGTGCCAAATTGCATCCAAATACGTTCAGTAGTTTTGCGTGAAGAAGTAACATACAAACACACAGACTCAGAAACTTTCGCCTTTTAATATGAGTGTGCCTAGCGACCTATTCATAGATAGGGATTGGGGAAAGAAGACGTGATATTATTTATAAATCCTCTGAATGATAGGGAAAACTTGAATTTTTGCTTTGTGGTCTAACAGTCCCAAACTCGTCTACTGAGCGGTGAATACTGGCTCCAATTGCTAAATCAAGTACTGTTATATTATAGGGGGTTTTCTTTATGCAACTTTTGATCGTTGTTCCACGTATTACATGTTCACATATCCAAAATTATATTTAACCTTTTAACCGCTTCAGTCGGTTTAATACGACAAATGTTTTCGTGCCTGTGCCGCCTGAGTCGTGTTTATACGCCTGAGAATTTTTGTTCGGTTTTGCGTTTTTTCGTCATTACAAGATCTTATTCGTCGATATTTATTTCTCGATTCACTGTGCCGGGCGCTGGGGAGACGACAGCTGATATGCAATATGAAAGATGGAAGTTTCTCATTTGCAAACTGAAGAAGATTCTCTCACCTGATCATTTAACTGGAGCTCTGTGAATCCGGGGATCTGCTTGGCCCACCCGATGACGCCGACCAGTTCTCTGTCGTACAGATCCGCCAACATGGCCAAGGTCTTGGCGGCGGGCTCTGTGACGCCGGCCGGTGGAGCTGAACATGTGAGGAGTTCTGGCTCGTATGAGTTCAGTGCTTCCAGGACCTAGAAGGAGGGATTAGAATAGTTTTAGAGGAGATAGTGATGAGAATTGTTTTAATTTTATCTTATTTTTCTGTTTATCAGAGATTGTAAGGCTATATTTCCAGAAATACCTAGATTTTACTAAATTCAGAGTGACTCAAATTTGATGTAATCCAGATAAAACACCTTTTGGGACAATACAAGCAATGCGATTCCCTGATGTCTCGTGTTCGCGGCGGTTCCAACAGTATTCTCAGTGTGTTCGTAGATCGGTGGGATTCCCCGATGTTGCGGAGGTGGATGCGGCTCCATGCCGAAATTTAATTGTATAAGTATTTCTATGTGTCTGTAACCTACTAACACTAGCATTTAAGTTAAAATTGTTACTAACCCTATGGACTCCGGTCTGAAATAAAAATATTCTATTCTATTCTATTCTAATGCACTCGACGTGCATAGAATGCCTAGGGATGTCTACATTTTATTTTTCTTCTAACTTTTTGACAAACACCGCTGAACGAAAATTCTTGAAGATGGTAAAGACAACGTGCTGAGCGCCTCTTGAAGTCTTGAGATAGAATCACACAAAAGGATGGTACAACAAGGGGTAAAAGTACACACCTTGATATCATCAAGCTGTGGCCTGGGCTGCGCAATAGCGGGCGCGTCGGGAGCCCTCCTGTACTTCTGGCGCCCCCCCCGCACGCGGTCCAGCCGCACCCCCTCCCGCAGCATGCCCGTGCGCAGACACTTGCGGAACCGACACGCCTGGCAAGCCTTCCGCCGCCGCTTGTTTATCTCGCACTCATTAGAAGCGGGACATGTGTATTCTATGTTGCCCTGGTACATGAAATTGTCGGTGGTGAGTTTTTGGGACATATTTTCCATTTAACAAAGTCCTGTCATGGATAATTTCTCAAACAAGCAATTCAAATTTCGAGCGCCAAGTCGCAAGTAAAAACTCTTTTCAAAAATGCCATAAAGTTTAGTATTCTGGATTCGGGGGTTAGTCTTGAAACTACCGTCATTTACTACCGTCGTTTCACATGACAGGACTTCGTGAAATGGTTTATCTATAATTGTTTTATAATAACTTATTTCAATAATGATTTCGACTTTATATCTATTTTAATAGAGACGTAAATAAAGACTTTAAATCAGAAGCAGCCGGTAATCTATTGAAAAATTTGTAAAAGTGTTCGATTTCAGTCGCTGGCACTCGTTCCGTTTGGCAAGAATTTGTCTTTAAAATATGTTAAGTACAGAGGAAGATTCCACCTGTAATATACCTATATTACAAGTAGTTTATATGCCAATAATTTTATTGCTTTTGAAACTAAAAAGTTCTTCTTTTTGTACCAGAATAGTTAAGAACGCAAATAATTAAAATTGTCCGTATATTCAAATCACAACGTTATTCTTTGATAGTTCTAATGAAATATGAATTTCTATATATACTTACATATTATTTAGTGCTTAGACAACTGTATCATAGATTATTTTTTCTCTATCAAAACACACTTGCTTTTAGAATTTTTCTTTAGACATTGGCAGTATGGTCGATATCCGCTTTGGTTGCCATAATAAAAAATAGAATAGAGATATGAAATTGCCACACTAGGTACGTATTGTGTTTATGGTGTAGTGTCTCTATTATATATTATCTCGAATAAAGCCTCCAAGAGTAAATTAGATTGCCATATTTACAGAGAACTCCACTAGTATTGAGAATTGTAACCAATATTTTATAACCATTTTTTTTTTAAAGAGTGTGGACTTTCTTATCCATAATGCTTTGGAATGGGCAACTAGCTTCATCTTTCTGACTGACTGACCTTTTGGCAATTCAAAAGTGCCTGTTATTGGTTTATTTGAAATAAATGTTTTGAGTTTGAATTAGAGAGATTTGTGTGTTTACAGAAACCTGAAACTTTAACCCAACCGACTGAAATCAAAACAAACAAACATCATCAGTTTTTAACTTAGAATCTAGACTACAAATCTAGATAACCTAGATCCAATACTTATAGACACTAGTGACTAGTCTAAAAAGAATATAAAAATTGGCGGTGATTCAAATAGTAAACATTCTATGTATAGAATCAAGTTCTTCCAACTGAACAGACAGCTGTGCTGCTAGGGAGTTTGTTGCGCCACTTCTTCCCAGCTAAAGCACTAGGAAGTGGTGAAGGGTGGGCGTTTTGGGGGGACTGTCTTTTGTAATTTTGACCTAAAGTGCTGACTTTCAGCCTAGTTTGAATAAATTAATTTTGATTTCTAACGACGTCTTAAAACTGAGACAGCAGGTGTTTCATACGCTGTATGCGTACACTTGATAACCACAAGTAAAGTGCGCGTCGCTTTGTGAGATAAAAATACTACCCTGAATAAATTATTTATTTTCAGGTAATTGACATCGATACTGTGTTACATGTAAAACTAGAATATTTAATTTTATGAATGATTTGTTAGTCAGTGTCAACTGTTTCTTATTAGGTACATGAAGGGCCTAAGATGCATGATAGATGAGTTAGTGTATAAAAAATAACAAAAAACGTTTATCACCTTCCTACTGACCTGTATTGTCCTCTTGAAAAACGCCTTACAGGCCTCACAGCTGGCGACTCCGTAGTGGAACCCTGAAGCCGTGTCTCCACAGACCAAGCAAACCCTTCGAGGTGCTTCGTCATCCCTCGCGCCACTGGCCGCAGCAGCTGTGGTCGACGAACAGTGTTGCTGCTCTGGGCTTGTGTTGCCAACAATCGTGCCATCTTCTGGCGATACGCAGAATTTGACGTCCTCCTTACTCTCGAGATCCAACTGGTAAAATTGAGATAATTTTTATTAATGAGACTGTTTTTGATTGGGTATAATTAAAGGAGTAGTTTTTAATACTATTGTGTACATTTGATTTATTGCAACACCACTTCCATTTGAATTGAAAAGGTTACCAGATCCACTAAGTTAACCCCTCAAATGTGGTATGAACCCCCCTAGGTAGAAAATACGACACTAAATATCATCGTATAAATCGTTGAGCTCATATAAGCAAACGGCTCTTCTTCTAATAGGCGAACATCTAATGGGTTAAAAACCCTTTTTGGATTCGAGCAACTGATTTGTTTTACTCATCTAATAAAGTTTAATTAAACAGCAATAAAGATCGCGTTAATCACATAATGCTTATTATTATTCATTTCTTAAACCATTTAGACTAAAGTGCTGCTAAAAAAACGAACGAACGATGTGATTAACGAGAGCGAGGCAAGAAAAACGAAGGGACCAATTTTTTCACCGCCGGAGCGCAACCAATTTTTTTAAATGACCCGTAATGACCATTATTTTGTTTCGCAGCGTGTTACCGCATTTTTTTATTCGGAATAATGTTTGTTTTTTTTTTTATTTGGAATAAAGTCTCAATTACACGCATTGGCGTCGGTCGAATGACAAAGCCAATATGAAAATCAATCGAGCTTGGTTTTTTTAAAAGGTAGGGTTTAATATTTTTAAGAGCTATTGAAATAGGGTTGAGCTTGAAGTATGATATTCATACCTACGTATTCTTTAATTTTGTTTTACTTTTAACCGATGCATAGGGCTCAAAAAGTAAAATAATAATAGCTCAAATTTTTTACTCTACTTAAGAGTGCGCAAAAAAACTTGGTCACCTCGATATTGTAATTTGAATCTAGGCAGGTAAAATCAGACTATAATAAAATAGAAAAGGGTTTTCTGATAATTTATTCCAACCATTTGATTGAAGCTTACAAAGTACTTTCAGAAAAACCTTTTACAGCTAAGTATATTTGGAAAAAATTTAACAGGACAACGATGAAATATTTTCTAGAAAAGAAATCAATCAACAAAAAAGAACTTAGAAAAAAATATTAAAGTAGCCGTTCGCTAGACAGCTCTGTGAATTATGTTATACTTACGGCAATCCAATTAGAACTTGAATAACTTCTCATAATGCGATCAGAAATAGAAGTGATCGATGTGTTGAAGTATTTCAATACCGAGAATTAGGTCACTAAAGACTTGATGGTAAGTGGAATGAGTGCCTAACTTCGCCTCCCACGTTTACCCTTATCGCAATGGTTAAGTAAAAGCAGAATAAAAAGTAAAAAAAACAGATTGAATTGAACAGATTTGAATGAGATTTCGCCTTTATTTATAAACGTTGCTTAAAGTTAAGTAATGAAATTTTACGACGTTTCTTAACTTTAATCAATCAAAGTGGATTAAAAATTCATAAGAATTAAGATCGAAATTTTAGACAATGCGACAATGCTTAATGATTGTGGCCTAGGATCGGGATACATGGATTGCCGAGTGGAGACTACCGAAGAGGGTTCACACCAAGCTGGTCGCTTCACTGGTCCATGTGGTTGGAAAGGCAATACTGAGCTGACGACTAAGAGAAGAAGAAGTCTTGCTGCGCTGACCCTAAGTAGTTTTTTCTTAAGGATTACTCTAGAAGGTTACTCCTCCCGATGTGAGTGAAGCAGAAGGGACTGTCAAACTCTTATTGAGTAAAACCCATCCATGTTCCATCCATAGCCCTGTTCCGGGGCAGCGGTAACCCTTTCGAACCATCCCGCTGATCCCAGTAAGCTAAGATAAAGGTAAACAAATGACGATAATCCATATTGGGTTTCAGAGGACAAGTAGCAATCTCTTCGTTAGCCTGGCAGCTGAATCCAATCATATCGAAGACAGTTTCCACGTACCTCTGGCTGCATCATGGGCATGGTGCGCGGATGCAGCGGCTGTGGGTGTGGCGGCTGAGGCTCGGGGGGCGAATACTGCGGTGGCGGCTCTGTCTCTTGCTTAACGCGACGCAACATCGGCTCGCCGCTCACCGCAGACATCAGTTGTACCTGCAACAATGGAGGGGGCTTTGAGATTTGGGTATTTTATAGACCTGTACCTATCTCCCAGGTCTCAAAGATATATTGGTGTCGTTAAAATCACCACCATTCATTCTGCCTAGCCTTTACCCAACTATGTTGGGGTCGGCTTCCACCTATCTGTCATTCATCATCATTTACATGACACGGTTGGCGCAGTGGTTGAGCGATTGACTGCTGCGCAGCATGTCGCGGGTTCGATTCCCGCACGGAACAATTATTTGTACGACCTGCAAGTATTTGTTTCGAGTCTGGGTGTTTTTCTATCTATAATATGTATGTATTTACAAAAAAAAAATTATATAAGTAGTTTATCAGCCATCTCGTTACCATAACACAAGCATTAGGTTGCTTAGCTTGGGACTATTATGGCGTTGTGTGAAATGTCCAAGGATATTATTATTATTTACGATTTGCGGACGACATAGTCTTGTGTTCTGAGGATACAAAACAGCTACAGTCGATGGTAAACTCACTGTATGATGAAAGTATTACATTTTGAAATGTTTAAAATTACATTCAGTAGGAATTTATACTATACATAGGTAATGTTTCTTGTAAGATTCAAACAGTAAGAAATAAAAGGTAAAACAAAGATATCTTTTTACCTATCTGATAGAACTGGACAATCGGGATATGGAGTCAAATAGACCCTGGACATTGAAAATTCTACTAGATAAGTTTATCGTCGAAAAGAAACAATGTAAGAGGGATTTTCTATTATTGAAAATAACCTTTCCTTGACGGACATTCGAAGGAAACCAATTGGGGTACCTTTACCTATAAAAAGAACTTGCTTTGGTATCTAATATAGAAATATAACTTACATCCGTTTTGCGCGGATGTGACGCATATTTCCAGACTTGTTTTTATTGCTTGTTTTTTACTGCGTCATGTTTGTCGCAAATAAACGTAGGTATTTTCTTTCTATCATATCTATGGCACCAACCCATACTGCAGACTTGATAAAATTCATAGATCAACAGGAAATATTGATGCTCCTCCTAGCAGGTGAGGCTGGTCAAAACAACGACATAACATCATTAAAAAAAAAGATGTCACGGAGTTCGTCAAAACTTTTGCTCCGCCAAAAGTTTGGATGGATGGATGTTTGTTACTCAATCTCGCCAGAACGGCTGAGAGAATCTAGATGATATTTGGCACACAGATAGTTTATAACCTGGATTTACACGTGTGATACTTTTTATCCCGGTAATACGTTCCTGTGGTATAATTTCGGACATCCACGCGGACGAAGCCGCTGGCAGAAGCTAGTCACTACATAGCATAAAACAAAGTCGCTTTCCCTATATCCCTATGTATGCTTAAATCTTTAAAACTACGCAACGGATTTTGATGCGGTTTTTTTTAATAGATAGAGTGATTCAAGAGGAAGGTTTATGTGTATAATTTGTCGGCATTTTGCGGGCGAAGCCGCGGGCGGAAGCTAGTTACGTATAATTTGAACATGTTGAACGACAATGCGGTCACCGTGTGTCCGTGAATAGTGTTGCCAACTGTTTGAAAACTTTTCCCCTAAAGCAACTTCAAAATCCACTAAATTCAAACTAAAACTCCCCAACTGTGACACAAGTAGGTATGTCATCCATACTAATATTATAAATGCGAAAGTAACTCTGTCTGTCTGTCTGTTACCTTTTCACGCCTAAACCACCCAACCGATTTTGCTGAAATTTGGTATGTAGATAGTTTGCATTCATGAGAAGGACATAGGCATATTATTTTTTGGAAATTCAACCCCTAAAAGGGTTACAAGGGGTGGCAAAGTTTGTATGAGAAAAATATTTTTATTGCACATTTTTGCTAGGGTAGGTAGGGTAGGTAGGGTAGATAGGGTAGGTAGGGAGGTTAGGTAGGGTAGGTAGGTAGGGTAGGCAGGGTAGGTAAGGTAGGTATCATAGTTAAGACAGGACAACGTCTGTCGGGTCAGCTAGTTTTCAATATAATGAAACGAATTAGAATAGTTATTTAGTAATATAAAATAAGTAGGTAATACAATTGTATTTTTCAATGAAATGTAAAAGTTTATAGGTATAAAAAAATATTTATTTTATAAAAACATTTAGTTTATATAAAAAAACATTTTTTTTATAAACTTTTATAGAATAGGTAAAATTTTATCCCTAAAAATACCCCCAAAAAAACTCCCTGTACCTATAGATTTTTTTCTTCCTAAATTTAGGGAAAAAGTTGGCATCACAGTCCGCGAACAACAGTTTTTCTATTGTGCCTGGTACGTGGCAGTCAGTGACTTAAAAAAGATCACAGACCAACCAAAATGAGAGATAAGTTTCTCTTCTAGCTTGATGTCAGTAGCACAAACGGCTCACCAGGTTAGGTAACGTTGAAGGTTCACAATAGCATTATTAACGCTTGGCGAAGTTTCAGACGAACTATTCGAAATGAGGATTCGGGTCCATGGATAGGGTCTATAGTGGATTAAGTTATTAGAAGTTCGTCTTAACTGATATTTAGGCACATCTCAAACCGTAGAATCTTTAGACATAATAAGGGATTCGGAACCGACCATTGTGTCACCCCTTCTGAAATATTCTTAATTTGTATCTGTAATTTTTATGGTGTATACCTACAGTGTGTTATGTTAAACGAGGGACATACTTTCAGAGGTTACTATACCTACTCATGTAAATGAACAACTTTGACTATGGAACTATGCCTGAAGTCACGAAAGAAAAATCATCTGTTCAGTACATTTATATTCGCATAATAAGTCAAAATGTATAGAACAGCTGATTTTTTTTTCACATTTCAGAGTTGTTCCCATGGACAAAGTTGTTGATTTTCATGAGTACAATTCAACCTCATTTAACCTAACACACTGTATAATAAAGAGTATTCTATTCTATTGTATTGTCGAAACGGAAAATTCCATTCTCTAGCTTATCTTTCAACATTTCTTAGTCAACTGTCCAAAAAAACCAAGTCTTTTTTCACCACCATACCGGTTCCACCACGTAACCAAAACCCAAAACACAGGCAAAACATTTTCTTATTGTGTCCAGTTTTGCTATATTTGTAACGCTATCCAAGTCTGACGTCACCGGTATCTATTATAGTTGGTCCCAAGGTCGTGTTGAGGTAGGTCAGGTTTGTCTCACATTGTACAAAAATATGTATCATGATCTGTCATGAGTTGTGAAGTACGTAATTTGCACCTTATAAAAACTTATTTTGATCGCACGTGATTTTGTATGATTTATAAGACATATTAATGAATTATTCGTGAGACAAAAGCGATGTCAGATTTATGTTCGGTAGGTGACAAACAACATTTCTGCCATAGCTGAAAGTTCTTTTATTTCCTGGTGTGTCAATCTGCCTAATCTTTTCCCAACTATGTTGGGGTCGGCTTCCAGTCTAACCGGATGCAGATGAATACCAGTATTTTGCATGGAGCGACTGCCTATCTGACCTCCACAACCCAGTAACTGGGTAATAAGATACTCCTTGTAAGACTGGCTGTCAGATTTTCGGGCTTCTGACGACCCGTAACGACTGTCAAAGATGCACAAATGACAGCCGGGACAAACGGCTTAGCGGGCTTTCCGAGGCACGGAGGAGTCTCGGTATGTAAAGATAGTCACCCATCCACGGCCAACCCAGACAAGCGTCGCTTAACCTGATGGATCGACCTGTGCGGCTGTTATTACTAAGCCACGAGCTCCTCATTTTATTTCCTTGTGAATATGAATACAAATTGTATAGCCCGAGCGCTTAACTGAGACCGTTCCTGCGGAAGCTGCGCGGTAATGGAGGGGTGATAATTGTCACAAGTAGACGAATCAGTGAGCTTTCACATACCACCATACAATCAGTGAGCTTTCACATACCACCCATACCCCTCCCGCGCAGCTAACCTTGCGAAAATACCAGGATTTCAGAAACAAATGAAAGTAAGTGATTAAGTTCATCAGGCTATTGGCATGTTGTCATTCTAGCAAATTCTTTAATAAATTTATTCCTATCGTGCAAGATAGATGTATGAATGGAAAGGAAACGGCCAATAAAATCATTTGTGATAATGATTTGGGAATATCTGGCGTGCTATAAAGATGTAATAGCACAACATCATCCCTGTATTCGTCGAAGGGTGAGACAGAGGTGTAAGTACTTATAGTAACTGCATCCACATTTCGCCTGTTATGTTTAAGTCCCATGTCATAGGGAGCGATCAGCCTATTGCCATCAACCGGGCACAAATCCAGACAAAAAAAGAAAGATAAAATAGTTACATACCTACTTACATTTAAACAAAACAACAGACAGTCGAAAAAGAATGCGTAGCAAGTTATAAAATAATAAAAACTTAAAGAGGATGTGCGCTAACGTAACACAAAAAAAAACTAAGCATTTTCCTGTAAAGATCCGTAATTACTTTGAAACGAGAAAAGAAAGTAGGTAAGGGGAAAACAAATAAGAACAAATAGCCAAGTAAAAATAGCCGGAACAAATAGCCAAGTAAAAATAGCCGGAACAAATAGCCAAGTAAAAATAGCCGGAACAAATAGCTAAGTAAAAATAGCCGGAAAAAATATCAAACTACATTATATCGAGTTGCGTAACCTATACGACAAATAAAACACAGATAATATAAAACAATATGTAGGTATAGACTAAAAAAGATAATAGCTGCATCACTTTTTCAACAAACCTTATCAGGCGTCAGAATAATTTCAAATTAAAAGTGTTACAGGTCAACTGTACTGAGACCAAAACATTCGAGTCTTTGTTAGCGTCTTTATCTGAAATTCAAGGCTATAAAATAGGAATCTAGTACTAAGGTTCGTCGCAAACGAGCCACCGACCAGTAACAGGAAGAAATAGTAACGCTGAGTTCGTGGATATAAGAAATATTTCTATGGCCGAGTGTCATTGGATATATTGTATGTCAAACAAAAAAATTCACACGGATAAGTCGCGGGCAGAAGTTAGTTATCTATAAATAAAACGTAATCCGGAATGCGTCATTTAAGCAATTTTGGGACCGCGAAATGGGCTTAGAAATTGGATCGAAGTCCCATGTCCAGGTCAGTCTATTTGACGTCACGTATAATTCTGCATCGCGCAAGCAAAGTTTACAAGTTTATCCCGACATCAATCTTTGGCATAGTTGGGCTGTAGCCCACCACACAACAACCGTCTGGTCCCAGAGTCCTCTCTTTTCTATGGAGGATAAGTGAACTTCACACCCCTCTGGTCATCAGTTCTCATACCTCTCTAATCTGTACCTCTATCTAGGAATAGCTCATGCCGCGGTAAAAATATTAGCGAGTTTAGAAGGTGGTAGCAGGACTGACTAGCGAGGAAGCACAGATTTTAATGCACCTGTACTGCAAATGGAAGAACCTATTCAACGTGACCTGAATAGAAAATACAGTTTCTGTATTTTAGGATCTTCGAATTTGAACCTCATGTCTAAAGTGCAAAACTGAAAATTCTTTAGGCGAATTTATTTGAACGTTATTACAAGTCAAGTCAAGTCAAGTCAAATCATTTATTTCAAATAGGCACAAGTAAGGCACTTTTGAACGTCATTACATAAGGGAGTACGTAGGTACGAACATTTTGATAAGTTGACTAGACTGGGAGCCAGTGGGTCGTATGACATTGTAAAGATGTCTGGAAGTGTTAAGTAATATGAAGCGTAAAGGCGCATTATTCAAAATGGCGCAATAAAGGAGAGACTTATGCTTAGCACATTAGGATGGTTTGGTTTCAGGCTTAATATAATTATGATGAATGTATATTGTCTATAGTATGTAACTAAACACCATTATAATCACTGGGTATTCAAAACTACCCTGTCATATGTGTATGTGTATGTGTACACCCGTATAGTGCTTAATAATATCTAAATAAAGAGGAAAAAAACTGTATCTATATTAATGATTAAATAAACATAATTATAAAATCAAATCAATTTATTGCAAACATGTAAAGTGTTTCGATTAGAATAAATTACAAGTTTCAAACATGTGAAACTGAAAACAAAAGGCGATTAATAAGGTACATTAATATACAATACATTTTTTATCAAGTCTCATATAAATAACTTAAGCAGGTTAATACATAATAAAAGGAAAGTGGTGTAGGTCGGGAAACGTGGTAACTCGTAGCGTATCGAAGGTTAGGTTAGAAATTATTAAAACTCAAACTCAAAGTATTTATTTCAAATAAACCAATTACAGGCACTTTTGAATTCTCAAGGGGGTCGGTCAGTCAGAAAGTTGCCCATTCCCAGATTAATTAAGTACCTTTAATAATTAATCTTGCTATCTCATAGTTTCCCTTTTGATACCGCTAAATAAACCCTCGATACGCTACACAAGCTGCGATTCCTGACCTGCGCCACTTTCCTTTTCTTCGACACGTGATAAAATCGTTGTGAGATAACATTTGACGTCAGTCACTATGCAATCGTCATCATTTTTATCTACCCCAACAACATTAATTGACAACTAAATCCATTGTCAAAAAGGTACCAAAAAAATCAAGGTAGGTACAGACGCCAGCACATCAAGCTATCCCTAACTGTCAAATTTTCTCAATTACCTTATGTCTTTGCAATAAAGTTGAAATACTATCAAAGAAATTTGACAGATTGTGGTAACTTGATGTGCTGGCCTCTGTACATGAACGGCCATTTCAGTAAGTACTATTCCATTTTCAAATAGGAAAATAACAACATGGCGGAGTTACTCATGCGTTCGCGGAATGAGCGTCGGTACACGTGAAAAACATCGTACTTATATCTTTATTTATACAGAGTATTGAAAAAACAAAATTATCTATCAAAAGATAAGTAGGTACAAAAAAAGTGTTCAAGGATGCAAGTGTGAGTTCAACGCACTCGTGACATTGCGATTGTGATGCAACGCAACTAGGTGACTATACCTAGTACTAGTACCTACCCATTGGCATTACTAATTAACGGTCTGTTTTATAATGTAGGTATGCTTGGTGCGTCGCGGAATAATTTATTTTTATGAAAGTGAGTAGGTCTGGATATGGGTCGCATGATCTAGCTCCGTGGGTTCTATTTCAGAACCGTTCGAAGTGGCGGAGCTTAGGGGAGGCCTATATTCAGACGTATTTCGTCTGAAATGATGGATATTCTATCTGATAGATGGGTACTAATGACAGATTTAAAAGCAGGAAATCAGATGGAGATGCTAAAATACCTGAACAGTCGAAGGAAATGGTCTGCTACGTTTTAATTTTCTTCGACGTATCAGGAATTTCAACAACGTGTTTTGTTGATACTTTTCCAGCCATAAACAGCAATACCTCATACATACATAATGAAAATTGAACTAAAATAGAATATGAAGAAATAACATGCAATTTTGATCAACTTACTAGAAAATATAAATGAAACCTAGTTTCTGAAAACCAATTACAATCAAGATCTCATAACGAGAATTAGATTCGATATTGTTTGATTTCATATTGAGGGTCTTGTTATGGCTTTCAGAAAGCGGGGATGAAGCTAATAATAAAATAAAGTAAACAACTCTGCATTATGTTTCAGAGTAAGTACCTAACTTGATTTCTTTTTCACTTCTCACAGTAAAAGTGATTACAAGTAATTTTCTTTATAAATCTTTTAATACTTAGTAAAATACCACTTACTTAATGAATAGTCAATTAGCAGATTAACCATAGACTACCGCTATTTGACTAGTAAACACAAATAGACACTTGAAATCAAGCTTTAGTCAAGCAAAAACACAAAACAACATCCTTCTTATTAATGAATGTGACATGAATACCACTCCTTCAAGACAATAGGTTTAAATGCCTTCTAAGTACCTATCGATATTTTTTCTGTGCTAGGTACATCCTGTGCACACGTCCTAGTCAGTGAGTTGGAGCGAATTTTTTATTTTACTGGCCTGTAAATGAACTTAATCCTATAAGCAACGAGAAAGAGACCCGTAGTAGATATGTGGATCTAAATGACTCCCCTTAATTTATTATTATGTCTAAGCCTACGGTCTACATAATACAACGCCCAGACTTCGAGTTAAACCCACGTGACTCGGCGTGAAAAAACAAAATGGCCGTCTGTTTCGTTTTTCAAATTAAAGCTTGGTAATTATCGCAGAAAGGGTGCCAGAGATACATTTGCGTGTAGTTATCATTTGAATTCAGAAATCAATAAAATAAACGTGGATTGAAAGATTTCCCTTTAATCCGAAATCGGAAATCTGTGACAATGTTAATAAAACCTTGAGATGCCGATGATTAAACACGATTTAAAAAAAAAAACCTCTTTGCAAAAACAAAACAAAAACCTTAGGTAGATATTTTCGAATCCTCATTCAAATTCAAATAATTAATCGAATAAATTGAGTCGCAGACAGTTAAGTAATTATACTACTCTGTCAAGAAAGTACCGGGAAAAGATCAATAATACACAAAATGTCTGTTATTCATCCAAATTTATTTTATCACCTTCAAAGTATGCTCCTTTAGAAACGATACACTTGCGCCAACGAATAATCCATTCATCAAAACATTTTTTAAACGCTGCTTCCGGAATTGAGTTCAGTTCTCGCCGCGAATTCTCCTTTTTCGGTTTCGGTTCAGTTGGAAGGCGCCACTCCGAAGCTTGTTGACTAGTTTGCATGTCAAACTCGTAAACCCACGTCTCGTCACCAGTAACAATGCGTTTCATGAATGTTGGGTCCGAACTGACTCGTTCTAGCATGTCCTCAGCGACTTTCATGCGATTGAGTTTTTGGAGAAAATTCAGATCTTTTGGGACTAGCCGAGCAGCAACATGTTTCATACCCAAATGATTAGTTAAAATGGTACGGATCGACTCGTGAGATACAGAAAGTTCGGCGGCTATCTCTCTCAGAGTTGAATGGGGATTTTCAGTCACTATTTTCTTCACATTTGCGATGTTAACTTCAGTTGCAGACGTTGACGGCCTACCAGAGCGAGGCAAATCTTCCATCACATCTCGACCGCTTTTGAACGCTTTGAACCACTCATAAGCACGAGTTTTTGATAAAGTCGATTCACCGTAAGCCTTCTGTAACATTTTCAGTGACTCCGAACACGAAATTCCATTGGCGATGCAAAATTTAAGACAAACTCTTTGTTCGATATTTTTGTCCATTATGAAATTCGCAATACACACTATATATGATATTACTAAAACCAGCACTGTATTTAATATAAATAACAGATGCAACTCAAACTCCGCGCCAAAATGGAAAACAGTTGTGCCAATCTAACAACTACAAAAAAACCAAAAATTTGAATTTGGAACCATAAACAAATCATCCATTCCCGATACTTTTTTGACTGAATGTATTTATGTTTATAAGCACAGTACAAAAACATTACCAACAGCCGACTCAACAAATGGTCGGTTTTGACTATACGCTACTGTATAGGATAGGTCAGTAAGGCGTGACTCAGTCTAGACTAAAAGCAAGTCATTGTTATTCGATAAAGCGTTTGTCAGGAAAATCTAAGCGCAATTTATTCACGAAATCGTGAAATACGTAGTCTTCATTTATCGATCGTGTTAAACCTTTGATAAACTTAGGAAAATTTATGACGAAAATAGATTTAAAAAAATAACTACCAATCAATGAACTGGGCTTATCGTAGCCCACAGTTATAGACAACAAAGACATAATAATTGCGCCTAAAGTAAATAAAAGATATGAGTATGATGTAATAATCAAGAAAAACATCAGAAATAGAAGTAAGACGAGTAAATAAAGAGGTCTAAGTTCACCTATAGTATAGCTGATCTTTCCAGCTTGTGGTCTCATCGTAGTCACCTTATCCACATCCAATAATTGGTGGGAAACTACAAAAATACCCTTTTCAAGTAACTAACATAGCAGTCGACAAAAGTAAGCGGGATTGTCCGAAAGGGTTACCGCTACCCCGGAACATAAAGGGCTAAGGAAGAAGGAACATGGATGGGTTTTAGTCAGTAAGAGTCTGACACTCCCTTCCGCTCCACCCAGAGCGGGAAAATCGTCCAATGACTTCTATTGGACGATTTTCCAGCCTCAAAAAAAAAAACAGAAGCCAATCACTAATTTCAACATAATAGTGGGGTAGACAAAGCTACTAATAATTCTCTCCGACATAATAATACCCTAATAATAATTTGTAAAGTTTATTTTCTTTAAATTAAGTACGTTTTTTTTTATAAACAAGAACGCAGTAAATAACGCCATAACACACCTAAAACTTTTGTTTTATTTGAGAACAACATAGAAAACGAATTTTAAACCTGTTATGCACCAAAATAATTCTAATAATA
Organism: Hyppa rectilinea; assembly: GCA_951799385.1. Lineage (NCBI taxonomy): Eukaryota > Metazoa > Arthropoda > Insecta > Lepidoptera > Noctuidae > Hyppa > Hyppa rectilinea. The sequence continues at coordinate 3,556,778 of OX637319.1, forward strand.
CAACGATATCTGCATCTCCCAATATCATCGTAATAAGATTAATCGAACAGACTTACACAAGGATTGATTGCGAATAATTGAGCTCGAATGCCTCAAAAGCTGAGAGTAAACAATTCCAATCGATATCCCCACGCCTCCAGAATTTGGGCCTTAAATAGTATTCATAAAGGTCTCTAGAAGCGTAGGCGGTAAAGTGGAAGAGTATTATGTATACCAGTTCTAATCATGCTTTACATCCATCGCGTTTACATACCTACTTAGTACGTAATTCCTATAAGAAATGGCGCCCAACGCCTCCATCATTGTAGCATATGGGTAAAAGTGACTTGAGGTATTCAAAGGCTCAAGATCAGGTTTAAACCCTTAACAAGTCAAGCAGAAAGAAATAAAGCCACCTCCAAAGTACAAAACTGCATGAGGAGAACATTTCATAACATAATACCTATTACAAGTATTGCGACCATAATAATATTAAAATTGTATAACAATCGAATGAAAAGAGAAAAAATGTTTCATTCGAACAACACCTGATTCCTTACTGCGCCACAATACTATTTATGTGTTGGCACAAAATAGGTAGGTATTCATAATACGCTGTTGAGTTCAGCGACCGTGCGCCCGTTGTCTCACCTTCATAGATAAACGTCATGTCGTATAAAGCGTGTTCGTAACTACGCCGATGTTGAGGCAGGCTCGCACCGTCTTGTGCTACAAATTAGGGCAACGGCAACCTCACCCTCCTTCCAGGGTCAACAAAAACACACATTACAGACCCCGATAAAACGAAACACAAGGCACTCATGCTTATGTCATTGTTTTACACAAAACAACAATATGATTATGTATTGCACAAAAGAACTTAAAACTATAAAGAACGAATTACTCAATAGCTTGAAATAAATGAAGGAATATCTGATGAAATGAGTTCGTATGTATATTAGACACATAAGACACTGAAAATGAGGCGGTTACGGTCAGTCTAAACAAAGACCAACAACTTACTTCCTCTACAAAAAGATAACTAGTATTAATTTAGGGTAAATGTCAATAAGAATGATACAGATGGCAACCTTGAAACCCATTCTAATAAAACAGTTTATGCATTTGGCCGCCTCGACGCCCAAACGAGATCTTAATTGCATGAGAAAAACTAACCGGCCAACCCACTATTCAAACACCAATAAGCTAGAAAGATAACGTATTGAAATAACGTGAAATCATAAAAACATTAGCGATAAATCGTTTCAAAGCCTGTATCTAATCTAGTGACGTTACGTCACGGACGCTCAATAGAGTTTGCAAAAACGCTTTGGACAGCTTGTCGGCAATTTTCGCAACCCGGACCTACCTCAACACAGAACCGAATGTTCACTCACTACGTGTGGTATTTTTCCGTGCGTTATCATATCTTACTTTAGCGCTTGATAACTGCGCAAACGCATTCAACACTGTCATTAATGATAAAAATGCACAACACACACGAAATCGTTGGTGGTTATGTAGTGGTGTATGAAGTTTGCACAGATGCATGCTTAGCTCACAATGGTATCTTCGTGGTAGGTCTTGAAACTACCGTGCTTCAAGTGTCGATAGGTACAGACGCCAGCACATCAAGCTATCCCTAACTGTCAAATTTTCTCAATTAAAAATGAACCTTATATCTTTGCAATAAAGTTGAAATACTATCAACGAAATTTGACAGATTGTGGTAACTTGATGTGCTGGCCTCTGCACTTAAAATATAAAACAGTAAGGCTTGTTCATGAATATTCTATAAGAGTTCAAATCTGGATTGAAGTTCTAGATATTGAAAAGAAACTGACTGACAGGTGAAGCTTACCGAACACTTGTCACGTTTCTTTCGTACATAAGAATAATAAATCAACCTGAAAAACTTCAAACCAAATATGGGCTCTTTCTTTTTAAGGAATATGATTAATCTAGCGATAGAAATTCGAACAATAAATGGACCCACATTTACCCCACAGAAAAAAGTGGGCCACGTCTTTCCTTACCCTTCACCCGGAGAGTTCAAACCGGGTTCAAATGTAAGTCGTTAGATCACTACTGTATAATACAAATACATAAATAAATTAATATACATAGTTAGTTGTCTCATCATAATTTAAGTAGGTACTTCTTTCGGCAGTGTCTAACTTTAGAATAAACACAAGCCAGTGTTGCTCGCACGAGTTGATTACATCACTCCACGTATACCTACCTACCGACGCATTTAATAAAAAAAAAATCAAGGCCAAACGGAACTTTATTTAGATCTAAAACTCTGAATGTTTTCTTTATTTCGTTTCAGAAATTTCTTTGAAAGAAAATCAATGCTTTCACCACAATTTACCGTTGGTTTTTACGAATCGGTAGGCTTGACGTCAATAAACACAAAAACCTTTTTTCTGGTACATCTATGGCTTTTTAAATTGTTTTGTGACGCATTGGGTTCTTTTCTACCCGTGAAGACCTAAAGGCCCAAAAAAATTAAAACAAGATCCTAGGACCACTAATGCACGCATACAATATTCAATAATGAAACAAAATCAGCTCAGTAATAGTTTGGAGAAACGCCAAAAAAAAAGAACTAGCTGAAAACATAAACACGACATGTTTTTTTTAGATATTCAAATTCGCAATTCGTCATTATACTGTATGACTAGGTATATCTAATCTTAACCTATCTCAAGCGGAGATGTGTGACCATTGTAAACAGGTAGTACGGTATGTTAAGTTTAGGCAGGTCAGGATCCAGCGAGCTGTGAAGCTTTGCCCAGGCAAATTCGGGAGTGGAGGTAGAAATAGGTAGTATGAAGGTGTAGTCTGGATCGGTAGGGTGGGGAGGAGGTTGCAGGGGCAGGGATGCGCGGGCGGGGGGTGCGTCTAGACATCGGCCTTGACCGCGGCGCGGTTTCCGCGCGACCGAGGTCGCCGCGACCCACAGCCCAGAGACCGAATGCGAGCAACGGTACCTATACTATGCCATGCTATGGGGTATCGCATGGCATATGCTACGTCTGGCTTTGAACGACAAGTCTGGAAGCATATACGTCATCTAGGTAAACGGTTACACCCACATAGCTATAGGACCTAGACTTGACTGGAGCAGTGGGATTATATTCAAATTCCAGACACATATTTTTCGTTACGTTTCTTTTATGATGTTCCATTGCCCTTTTGGTATTCTCCTTTTTTGTAACAACAGTGAATACTGCAGATGCAATTAAAATACCTTTAATTATAGTCTTTACAAGTAGACAGGTCGCCAGAGTAGACAGCATTACCTACGCAGTAATGTGTATGTAATTACGATATTTACATACACAAGCCATTTATTAGAACAGAAATACCTAGAATCGATACTATCTACAATGTATGTAAGTGTCTATAAAAATTCGGTCGAACAACACAGTTGGGTGAGGAACGCGTCTCGCGCCTCGGTCTGTGAACTCGAGTGAGTTTCGACATTGCGCCGACATTGAGCCGGGCTAAATAACGCAGATAGCGAGGGGTCGACGACCGACATCGCCCAATATCACGCGGACGAGCGCAAGATTCTGAAGCACCTGCCGCCGTGTGGATAGGTATTATATAACCACGACCTACAGCAACACGGCCTGCGGTAGAGCAATCTTTACAAATGTCCTAAACCGCGCATCTGCCTAATAAGGGTACCTAATAAGCACAAAGTTGCCAGATATCAATTCGAAGCCCGAAGGCCAAACAATAGCGTTTCAAAGATCGTAGTCGAAGCAGATTCTATCCAGCTTGAGGAACTCGCAAAAAGCGAACGAAAACCAAAGAGGCCACAAAAATTCGGATCGGAAATGATACGAACAAGGCGAGTCAGGGTGTGGGAGCGGGCGGGGTGAGGGCCGAATATCTCGACGCGGGGTGACATTGCGCGGACGTCGACACGATGCCCGACCTACGGCACGGCACCGGCGCCCGCCCGCGCCGCTCAGCCCGCGGAAAAACGACGCCTCATTCGCACCACTACTTCGACTACACAAATTCACTAGACCAGAATGTTCAGCTTGTGCTCAATGCGTATCAGCTTCAACAAACACCATTTTTCACGAGGCAGACGCATGTTTGTCCCCAACTTGGGAATCCTGCGATATTGGACAGGACGGTCAAACACCGTTGTTATTAAATAATTCAAAGCTCGTCGCTCTGTTACATAAAATGACGCAATGCGTTTTCGAGATTATATTGTGACCAAAGTGGTCGGGGGTAAACAATGCAGCGTGTGACGCAAATATCAACATAACGAGACAACATTTTCTCGCTTGCCTCTCGAGACACGTCCTCATTTTGGATTAAAGATCACACATTTATGAGCATTTTTATGTGAAAATAATGAAAGTAGAATTCTTATTACGTACACAATTTTTTGTCCAGACAGAAGATTCGAGGCTGTTCGTATTTAATTAATTAGATATTAGTTTGGGGACTTTTTTATCCGAAAGACAGTAATGAGTTCCCAATATACCAATATTGGCTTCAAACATACTAGCATAATTTACGTCTGACATAAAACAGACATATCTGCCTGGATTTCGGAGCAACAATCTTTAGAGTAATTTGTAAAGGAGAAATTTCGGACAACCCAACAACATCCATAGAGCCAAACGGTCAAAAAGGGGTAGAACATTTTGGATAAGCCGTATTGTCTCTGCTAATAGCATCAGTTTATCGATTAATAGCTTTATTCAGAGAGACAACCAAAAACGCACAATCCCACAAATCATCCTCTTATTGATACAAATGAACGCCTAAAAAGAACAAAATAGAGACATCGAATTTCAAAGCAGGTGGTTAGGAGTCTGTGTTAGCCAGATATTCAATTCTCAAAAATAATTTTTACTTCTTATTTTATAAAACCTTGTTTTAATACCAAAAGTAAAGGTCGCACAATATCGCTGTTGATAAATTACTTAAACCATTATAGCCATATTTCATTCTCTTGTTAAAACATTATAATCCTTACCTACATTTGTAATAATACACTGAGACCGCCATTTATCTCATGTTGTACATTAATTTATGTAAAAGATACTTACACTGATGAGCGTCACCTAGGCAATCTGAAGAAAAACGATGACGTCACATGAACTATCATTGCCTGAGACCAAACTGAACTATTGAATTGGTGTCATTTGATAATGTTACGTTGCAAACTGGGTGAATCATACATTTCAATGAAGAAATAACTAATAATTTTTTTGCGAATGAAGGTTTTGTAAACAGAAAATACATACCTAATAATTATGATAAAGACATTCAAAAACTTTCCAATAGATTGTGACGTCACATTACAAAAAGGGAGTTGTACCAAATTTTTTGGAACAACGCTGACCATGGTGACGCTGACACTATTGAAGCATATAATATTATTTTGATACTGTAACGTTGCAACATGATGATAATTGTCGATCATTTTAGAAAAGCTATGATGGATTTTCGGACAAATCTCTCTTTTTGTGTGGTTAGTGACTAACCTGGTGTCACAGTTTTTAAGCTGCCCATGGGCCTCTGACTTAGCTTCACATGCTGTTGAGAAATATCTCTCAGACATGCTGGTTTCCTCACAATGTTTTCCTTCACCAATTTTTAAGCAAGTGATAACTATACAATACGCACATGAATCCGTAAATCAGAGGTGCGTGGCTTGGGTTCGAACTCGAGACTTATGACTTGGCAGCCGGGCGGTCACACCACTAGGCTATCACCTGCTGTGGACATATTATATGCGCTCACATAAGTACTAGTCTGGAAAAGCTTATGATACTGGGCCGGATGGAACGAAAACACGCTCAAGGCAGAGCACGATCCTGGAGCATAGACAGGAGGAAGAGGCATGGAAGGTGTGACTTTTAAGACATTTTTTTTTTGTTAAAAATAAATAACAAGCATAGAGTTGAAACGAAGGCGTATCCAATTGCAATATTCATGATTGTATTTAAATTACTAATAGCAAAACATAATGACTCAATAATACATTTTAATTAGATGTGTGTCCAGTGAATAAATAAATGGTGGAGTAATTAAAATTGGACGCCCACCCAGAATAAAGAATTATCTCTGCATCAACAGCAAAAACAACCGGAAGGCTAATAAAGTATTTAGGACAAAAACAAATCTATTCCAAACACAGAAAAACACTGCATGGCTGAATAGATAGGACAGAAAACTATCTGTGTTGGTCATCTTACAACCGGAATATTTAGATAAAAAGTGCAACAAATAGGTAGGTACCTACTGAATGCAGTTCAACGCCCATTTGACATTGAAAAGGCAAACAAAATGCAGTTTCATTTATTATCGTCCATCTTGTGATGTAGGTATGGATTTGTGTAATAAACACTCTTTATATTTGTAGAAATACTTCCGAACCCACTTCAAATTGAGTATTTAGGGCCTTTCTTAACTTGCAATTTTGGATATGGTTTGGTCCCTGGGTCCGAAAATTGGGGACGCCAAAACTGTCTGAATTTGATTTGACCAACACAGGCGTAGATTAGCTTATATTTTGGTCTTACTTGACCAGGACATTCATCAGTCTGAATTTTGACTTCGAAAAATATGTTTAGGATCGACATTTTTTGTACAGCAGCGTCATATATCAGACATGAACATTTTTGGGATTTACCTGAGGCTTTCGACACGTTTGATCATGCAAAGCAGGGAATATTTTAGTGCGAATACTGACAACCTTATATTACACTATCATGTTATAATAAGGTCTTTGTAAATGATAATTTATCTATTTCAGTATTTACGAACATTGTAAGTATCAAGTAAATATAAACATGTGTACTTATCAAGCAAACGTCACGTGTAAAGACATTCATTATTATGTTTATTTGCCGCCAGTGTTTTATTCCAATTTATAGGTCAAAGATCAATAATTGAAACGTAGATTTTTGCTGCTTTCTCATTATCTTGACAATAATTACATTAAAATTATCATTTTTTATACGAGTACTATAACCACGCATGTTTTCCAAACATATAGATATGTAAGTAACGAATTACTCTCATACAAATTTATTTTTCTTTTTTTAATAACGCTTGTTCTATGTTTTTATTTCTAACATATTATTATTCATAATTTAGAAAAAAGCTTCAAAATTAACTTAGAAGTACTTCCAACACGGGCATTCGAGTCCAATTCAATGCAGATACATGCAAATTTATGACTTATTACACAAATATACGAAGACGTGCTAACGCCCAAAACCCGTATGTTGTAAATAACACTAATGATTCACCCATACAATACAATGCACCTCCCAAACTTGTGCTTCAGTAGGTACTCACATTGTGAGAAAATTCGATCATATCCAACGTAGTGGCTATATTTGAGAACAACCATGCATCCTGAACCGCGCACATTTTTAATCCCTTCTTAAAACAAATCACAGCACTTGCACAAACATCAAACATTGGAGTTCAACGCACTACGTACGTTTTATTTAAATTGTATGTATTTTGTGGAGCGCAATGAAGGAAAAGCTTGATGCCCGCTGAGCGACTCGCACGCACTGTGCGCACGCATTGCGTACACGCAGGCCACGCCTCGACGCCCCACCAATGTTCACGATCTACGCATGCGCCGCCCAACGACTCACCACGTGCTCACCTCCTTTCAGATTGGTCCCTTCACGTACAAACCGACGAATAAAGGCAAAACGTTAATTTTCCTGAAGCGCTGCCAAGGGACGGCGATCGTCATTGGTCGAGCGCGCTATCTCTATATTATGAATGCTATCGCACGTATTAAGACCTTTTTTAAGGCAACAAACAATAATAATTTGGTAATTGTGGGTTGCGAATGCAGTTTTATAAGACAAAAGCTTCGGTGTTACCATTTAATTAAGTCGTAATCTTACCCAACGATTGAGTTTATTACTATATTATGAATAACGAATCGTTATTCATAATGAATTTACGATGTGTTAACTTTATTACTCTGATTATTGTAAATAATATTTACTTATCGCTTATTTTGCAGAGTACGTAATAGATAATTACTAATATTAGAATGGGTTTAACTACAAGACATAAAAATGGAAAAGAATAGAAATACACGGAAAAACAGATCGACTAAACTAGGTAGGTACTAAAAGATTTAAAATAAGAAAAATATCGTGATGAAAAAAAATTTAATTAGGTAGGTATCATCGAAAGCACGTCTGAACTGCGTGGAAGACCTGTCAGACTCAATATTTCGCAGAAAATAATGACACTGACAGAACTTAAACGAGTTTATATGTACCTACAGAAACCAGCACATCAAGTTACCCCAATCTGCCAAATTTGTTTGATAGCATTTCAACTTTATTACAAAAAAAATAAGGTTCATGTTCTATTAACAATATTTGACAGTTTGGGATAGCTTGATGCGCTGGCGTCTGTACCTAGTACCTACCGACCGCAGTGAAATCGAACTCAAAGAGAGGCATTAAAGTACCTACCTACGTACCTACTAAAAACTTTTATATCGATGTCAGAGCCGCTCGCCATGTTGTCAAAATATAAGTGCGCCAATATTTTTTATGAATTTCGTAATCCACAGGATCAATCATCCAGAATATACAAAACGAAATTGAATTACGAAATTCATAAAAAATTACGCAAGCTTGTTTTATAACCATTACTGAGGGAGACATTATCAGAAATGTATCTTTGAACATCACGCTCTGTTTCCCCGGGGGGTTGGACAGAAGTGTACCTAAAAGTACCTACCTATAGTACACCCATAATATTACCTCTGATTTTACGGATTCATGTGCGTATTGTATAATTAATATAATTATCACTTGCTTAAATATCGGTGAAGTAAAACATTGTGAGGAAACCAGCATGTCTGAGAGATATTTCTCAACGGCATGTGAAGCTAAGTCAGAGGCCCATGGGCAGCATAAAACTCTGACACCAGGTTAGTCACAAACCACACGAAAAGAAGAAGATTATCACTTTGGGAAGACAAAGCTTGATGTTATATCATGTTCACTTACATAAGTTACAACGAGTAAATCCTTATAAAATTTTGACGAGAATTAGACAGTCTATTAAGGCTATATTGTGATTTTAGATAATAATCGTCAGTACACGCGTCTAAAATATAATTTCCAAGGTAATCACAATCAGGTACGTCCAATGAACACCGCTTAAATTATCAACCAAGTTTTAATTTATATTAATCATCGTCTGTAGCCGAATTGTTAACATGAGGTACTTAAAAAAAACTTAAAAGGAAACCAAAACAAACCATCGACCCAAATCAAACTGTAGATTTTATTAAAAAAAATATGTTTTTGCCACTCAGTCGGACAAAATAGACGTGAATCCTACACGAGCTGCATTGTCAGAGTCAAGGATATTGCAGCCAATAATTTATATACAAAACCAAATTCTAAAACAGAAGACACTTCATATGTGTGTAATCTACGAAATCCAAGAAACAATACGAGCCTAAGAACAAAGCACCGAACCAACACGCCACAGGAATCTAAATTAGCAAAAAACTGAAGCTCAGTTAAACGTGTAACAAAAGAAACAGTTAAAACGAGCTATAGTTATAATGATGTCATAGACAAAGGTAAAGCAGACAAACAAAAACTTGACGATATACATTCATACGTATGTAGTTAATTCATACCTGTAGGATATATTAATATTACTGTCTAGCTCAATACGGGACGGTGGCCTTGAGATCCGTTGGCAACTCCGACTTTCTACAATTGTATAATAAATCCAATTACCTAATTCTTTTACTGAAGCCACTTCTTTATCAGATATAATTTATCGCCGGCAAAATTTTCTACCTATTTAACATTTATCTACCATTCATTTTCCGAAATCAGGATCGAACCATTCCAGAAATATCAAAGGTGCATTAAGCTATATTCGGGAATGTTCACGTTTCCAAAAGCCGAAATTGAATGCGCAAACAAAAGGCTATACGAGTACGTACAGTAAAGCAACACAAGCCAGACTCAGGACTCGTTAGTGGGGAATCTTTTGGCATTATCGATAAACATCCCGTCGGGCCCTAGGCTGTCTATGTATAGGTTGTCTTAGGGCAGGCACGCAGCGACGGCGCGCCGGGCCAGACTGAATTTGTTAGCTTTTTTGGAGGTAGGGTTGGCTCTTTGCCAGAAGCACATGACATACTAAACTATACACATGGAGAAATATTTCCTGCGATTCAATCTCTATAAAATCCTTTCTCGTCCATCGTCGCTGTGGTTATCTGGCAATTGACGAGGCATAAACTTAATGGAATAATGTTACAGCCAGGATAGTATAGAACGCTATTTGAATTTAGCCTTCGGCACCAATTAATGTTTTTACTGTCGAACCATAAGAGATGGAGTACTTACATCGTAGATTTAAAAGAGTTGGACCGAAACAGATTCCACTATTTCACCTTTATTTTGAATGAAAAATCTAGGTAAATAATTGAACAAAAAAGCATCTGAGCTCGGGTTTTTGTTCAGTTCCTGATCAGACTTCCTGTGCACTGAATAGGGCAGACCGGGGCTGGTTGCCTATGGGGGTAGGTAGACTAACGAATAATAATTCTAACTGTGTACGACTATTGCATCATCCGATCGCGTAGGCGACACACCTCCCGCGTGCCCGCAAGTGTCCCGTGGCGCACGGGCGTTGTTGCACGTAAGGCAGGAGCTGTGCCGAATTTTCGAAAATCATACCACGTAAGTAAATATTTCATTTCACCTATTTTTCATTCCTACACCATGTGTCTAGTTAATACAACATTTATTATGAGTGTTACAAATTCTTTTGTACTTCTATTTGGTGTGTATTAGTGTTTTTTCTCGAAATAATTATTCCTTTTTTGTGGGTGCAAGTTTAAACATGAAAATGGCGTCTGGGGTTGGTTGACTTTTTGGCTGTGGGGCTAGTTGACTAGTTGATCAACCAACTCCATTCATTTTAGTTGGAAATAAAAGCAAGTGTTAGTTATTCTTGTTATTGTTTTTTCATTACAGAGCCATGAAGACATACATTAGGAAGACGAACCGTGCCAAAATACCGAGGGACATCATAGAAATTATATTTTAAGACTGATTGTTACTTTTATTGAAAGTTTAATTCTTTAAGTTGAACCAAAGGAGGTTTTTTGTTAGATGTTTTGCTTCATAACACAATAAATATTTTAATTAAACCGTCTTGTATTTATTTTTCTACTTTTTATTTACATTAAATAAATAATTAAGACATTTATCTTGTCAATCACTGGGTAGGTCAACCAGCCCCTAGGGTATAGTCAATTTACCCCGGATAAGGGGTAGGTAGGCCATAAGGAGGAGGTGTTGTAAAATTATTGATAAAATCATGTAGATTAAAGTATTCTCAACTTTCTTCACATACATATATAGTTTAAAGTGCTATTAATTAAATATTAAAACTCATAAAGCTATATGTATTATAACTAATTAACAGTTTCACAAAAACTCAAAAATTAGTCAACTGGCCCCGGTCTACCCTATACATTAATCATTTACCTAAGACAGCCCTAATATTTAATTGTGTGGGAGGAGGCAATTCGTGGAACAGCTCCTAATTGTGTGTGTGCGTGTATTTCAAATACAAATAAAATCGCACTTGTGTGCGCGCCGCCGGTTCATTGTCAAGGCCAACAGCCAAATCTCCCGCTCGAGCCCCCCCTCACTCCCGCCTCACTCCACCCATAGTCAATTATTCGAATTCGCCGAAAACATTGGTGTGCTACACGCATATTGCTCGGCCGGAGAAGCCTTCTACTTCGGTGCTCCTAAGTGGAGCAGCAATAGTGACCGAACTGCATAAACTATGAAATTTTTGTTAGTGTCATTACTTTTTGGTCTTTTGGTACAGGGACTGTGGTTGCCGCTGACGCGATAATCGAGTATTTTTAACGTTGCATATCGCATTCCGCCAGCTTTTTATCTACGGTGTGCCGCTGCGTTAGTGTGAAATCTTAATGCAATAAAAACAACATTGGCTTGCACCTATCGTTCTAGACTAAACGCTAAAACATCTCCAAAAGGTGATAGACGATTTACATCACGTTTTTTCAGCGAGCCTCGCCGCATTAGTGGTTACTCTTTGATCACAGGTCTATGTAAATTGCGTGACTAATAAAATGCACTGTCTGATATGATATTATGTAATTGTCGTTAGGCGAGATAAAGGTGAACATTGTAAAACAAACCGATCATTCACGAAGGGGTCTGAGGCGAATTTTCAATGATTGCAATCCAGATAAACGATTACAATCGAAATTGATCGCGGAAGCATTAACATAAACTAATTATTTTATTATCTATGAAACCTGCCCTGCCCGTGACCAGTAGTCTTGTAACCTAAGGTCGGTTGATATCAAAGTATCATCTGCAATTATTAATTAAAGATATGCGAATGCAAACTGTTCTGTTAATACAAAGCCACTAACTGGAGTAATTAACTATACTTATAACTATCTACATAATAATTTAATTGAGTAAATACTTTTGTCTTATTTGGCGATTAAAAAAAAAGAATCTTTTAATGGATATCTAGGAGTATTTGATTTGGATAAACAATTAAATAAGTAAAGATTGAATATATTTCATTACTTGTGTTCCGATAAATATTCGTAATATTATAACTCAGCATGCAAGGCGAGCAGTGGTCAGAGCAGGTGATAAAAAAGTTACAGCCTGTTATCGTAATTATTGCATCGTGCAAACGTAGTATTATGTAAGGAAAAAAGAAAATGGTGGACAAACAGAAGTAGTTGAAAACGATCGTGATGAATGCCCGTTCTTTTCCAAAAGAACGTACTGCTTTGGAATGGGCAACTAGCTTCATCTTTCTGACTGACCGACCCCTGACAATTCAAAAGTGCCCGTAATTGGTTTATTTGAAATAAATGCTTTGAGTTTGAGTGAAATTCAGCTTCACTAGAGAATTTCGAAGATGCAAATGAGAGAATTCAAAATTCAGGTCCTGATAACCAATTATTACATAATATAATAAGTATTAAATAATGTTTTAGTACTGAATTAATTCGTACAAGAGTTGATGCCGCTAAAAATATGTGTCAGTGCATGGAAAGATTTAGTCGATAAGTCCAGTCAAGGCCGCGTTATATCACCAACGTTTGCATCACGTTGCAACCAAAAATGATTAGATAGAGTAATCGCTGCAAAAGTATACACACCACTTTCTTTTGTCTCATAACTGTGATCATAATATTTATAAAATATTCGAGGAATAGTTATATAATTTTCATAAATTCCAATTTGGCTCATACACGCTCCAAAATGTTCTAAAATTTTGGCGTGTGTGGGAATAAATGTATGAAAAGCTATTTTCAATTAGTGTATGTATAAATATTGAAATAAGCCCAATTTTTTTCTTTTGAGATGAGGTATGATAAAGAAAACGGACCAACAAGAAATCAAAACGAATCCTGGACGTAATAAGTACTCCAAATTACACAAATGAGATAGACCTTAACTTGAGACAGCAAAAGTTAAAGAGAAACAAAGAATCTTATTGATATAACTCAGAGACTATTAATAATACCGAGAGCATCAAAAAAGCCATTATGCGTTCCCGCGATAAAAAACGAGACTCGGTATCAACCCGAACAAGATTATTCAACATGCGAAAAAATAGACCATATTTCAAAATCTGGCCGCGCATGCATGAAAATGCGAGCACCGTCTATCCCAAAGTCCAGGAGCAAACAATATAAATACATAATTTTAGAATATGTATTCTACTGCTCTAAATACGTTTAAAGACCATCAAGAAGATAATATGGCAATTTTGCGTGACTAGTTAATTTTACTGCCAGTAAAATTTTACTTCAGTGCATACTTAATATATCTTTCCTTGAAGAAAAAAAAAAAGAAAATATTTATAATATCCGGAAAAAACCGGCCCAGAAATTAATTGACTATAAATCTTAAAAAAAGTGAGAGCGAGAGGAATCATTAACCGTCAAAACACCGTTAGATGGTTCAAGAAGAATTATAGCGGAAAAGCTTAGGAGACAAAACGTGCGAAAAGATTTGTTCTGGTAGCTTTCAGAAAATAGACGCTACGCACAAGGCACAACAGTTAGAGGCGGGTAATGGTAGGCGGCGCGATCGATCACGGATTGGGGCAGGTCGGGCACACCGCGCTCTACGTGTTGAGCTGTTTGGGGACTATGTAATGTTTAGTATAACGATACATAAGAAAATATTACACAAGTTGAACCAACAAAATGATGGCGAAAATTTCGGACGTGAAAAATTTTGAATTCACATTAAGTATGTTTTCATTGGCGACGATTTCAAAACATTTAATTTTACATGTAAGGTCAACGTTACTTCTGGAAATACAAATTATTTATGATTGTTGTGTACACCTGTATATTTTAGCTAATCAATGCACTGGCCACAATTTTATTCAAATCACTTCAATTGGAAATTATTCCAAATATTTAAAAAGTACGCTAAATCTGAAAAATATATATTCTTAAGTGGACTGTAAGATTAATTATTAGCTTAAAACATTTAGGTATTCACATAATCGACTTCACAACATGAGGAAACATAATACCAGTGCGATAAATATTCGGCAGCCCGGCGTGTAGCAGTTGATAAAATGTTAGCCTAGGTCAAGGCAAAATTCAGTTTACAAAAAACCAGCATATTTTCGCGATGAAAACGCCGGTAAATAATATAAAGGATAGAAAATAAACAATCAAATGTACGCACCACATCCTCCATCTCCATCCAGTCCATGTCGGCTTGTTATTGTATGTCTAGGTTAACTTAGAAGTCTGGATCTAGTGCTGCGCGAAAGTACTGCGCGTGGCGACGTTCGGTACACGAGTGCAGCGTCGTGTAGTGTGTGCTGCACCGAAAATTCGTTCCCGCAGCTCAGACCCGCGCCCCGCACCGCACCCCCGGGCTCGCAAAATTTTCGAACTTCGAACGATTCGCGCAACGCCATCTAGGGGCGATCGGCGCCCCATTGCCTCCGTGTGTGGCCTTGAACTTGACTGTACACGTCGCGAGCGACCCACTTTTGCGGCGCGTCCCGCGCCCCGCGCCGGCAGTCGCGCGCATTGTCACGGCCGCGCCACCTGAATGGATCTTAGTCGGCATAAGGCGTATATTCGCATGGCGGCGCCGAACACTTTCATTTTCACCGTACTGTATTACATCACGCTGCACGTTACATCGCTGGATTATCTTGCACACGTTCAGAGCGGCCGATAGCAGGGCAGAAACTTCTCACGAATGTAATAACGATGTGAGTACTAGTTTGCTGATTCGTTGTTTCCTCGTTATGTGATCTATCGACACTGTTTGACGCTTTATTTTCTAAGTCGACGTTTCGAGAAGTGATGGGTATTTTATCAGTTAATTGAATAACGAGACAACAAAAAACTAAGGCCATTTTGATTTTTACCATCGCAGTTTTCTTATTTAGTGCCATTATTTTTTTATCGAATTAGTTTTGATAAGATTTACATTACTTGCACTTAACATTTTACATAATTTTACCATCATCGATTAACCTCATTATGTATACATTAAGTGTATAGTTTTATGGTTACTAACAGGTTTATTTACTTGACGAGTTGACTGTTTCAGATGGCGGACTTCGGAGCAGTGCATCGTTATCAAGTTCAAAGTTACTACAGCGCGTGGCTAACACGCGAGGAAAATTACGTTGCATTCTGAGCAGAACTTGTAACTCACTGCACTCTCGATATCTCGGCAGACTGTAAGGTTTTGTAAATGTTTTCTTAACTTAACATCATCTTCATTCATCTATTCTTGCATGAAATTCATCACACTTAGGTAGGACATACCTATTTAAGTTAAAATAAAAAAAACATCTAGCTAGGTACACAAGACACAAAGTGAGAAGCCTAAAAACTCCAAATCTTGCTAATAGACATAAACTATAATAGATATCGAAGGTAACACTACTTACGAATCCTTAATTACATCCCATAGGTATAGAAAATGGACAAAGTTACATACTTCTAGTTAAACTAGAATTTGGCAAAACCTCTTAGACAAATCTTTTAAATTATAATGAGAATATAGCATCAATTTATTGTTTGTTTCAGCAATGATGGTATTCATTGCATGGGAGCAGAGTTGGCCCAGTGGTCAGGCCAGACGTGTGATTTACTTTGTGTAAATAATTTAATCACCACTGCTCTCAAAACGGTGAAGGAAAGAAAACATCGTGAGGAAACCGGCATGTCTCAGACACACAAATTGGAACACGTGACATCTACCAATCCGCACCGGGCCCACTCCTTCTCACAGAAAGAAGAACCTATGTCTTAGCAGTGGGCACATTATAGGCTGATTATGCTATTATTTAACTTGAACAAAGCAACTGAAATTCAAGAAAATAGAACGCAGGTAAATTCAAGTACGCACATAAAATTGTATAACACTTCAGCACAATGGGCATGACTACAAGAATATGGACTTAGATTAAGGTCAATCAATGAACCATGTACGCTACTACCCGACCGCAGCACCGCATTTGCACCGTTTTGAATCAGGAGATGATTCAAGTGTTGCAATAATCAAACTCAAAGCATTTAACACAAATAAACCAATTACAGGCACTTTCGAATTGTCAAGGGGTCGGTCAGTCCTAAAGATGGAGCTAGTTGCCCATTCCGAAGCAGTAGGTACCTATGGAGAAGAACGGGCAAGAAACTCCAAGGACACTCTTTTAAATCAAAATATGGTTACAAAATCTGGGTTACATCGTTCTTGTTGAAAATGTAAAACTAATTTTGTCGTGTTGCGAACTTGAAAAATCGTGCACCCTTGTCATTCACAGTTTGAAGGACAAGGAGTTTGTATTTGGAGTTTGTTTGTTTTATTTATAGCATGTAGGAAAAACAATAAAAATATTTTTAAACTCTGAAAGGGTTTGCTATTTCAGTAGGGTTAAATTGGAGGAAAGTTACATGGGGCCTTGAACAGTTGGAAGTTTGGGACTGTGGGAAAATTATGAGCGCACAATACCTATTGTTGTCGACTTTTCCGGATTTAGGCTTAATTCTTTCATTTTAGCTTTCTTGTTGTTTTTTTTTTGTTAAAGGTTACATTAATTTGTTTTGAATTTACTTCATTATTCAGTCGTACTTTGAGCTTGTTTACGCTTGTTTTGTTTCTTTCGGCGTTTTCATTACCACAACTATTTGCACGCGAGTAATTTTTAGTTCGATCGGGTACTACCTATAGCCTCTTAAAGCACCTTAGTTGTGCCCGCGCTAGACTAAGTAAAATTATGTATGTTCTCCTGTGTTCGGTTGGCTTGGAAATTGTTGACTTAGTACCACTAAAACCAAACCAAAATATTATGAAGAACGAACTTTTTAAAATTAGTCCAATTGATAACCCCTGTCATATTACCATTCTGATAACTATAATATTTCCATTTTTTCAGGTGTTATCATTCTACAACTGATAACTTCCGAGTGAGATAAAGATCTTAATGAAGTAGTTACAGCGCAGATACGTCTTAACTAATCTTCTAGGACTATCAGCGATAATACAGTCGTCAAGACAAAATACCAGTATTTGTTTCAAAGTGAGTCATGCCATCTAGCTTTGGGAGACGACATTAATGGCCATTTTAACTGCTGAAGGCTTCGTATTGAAATTCAGCCAAACCATTTGGGTGAATCATTCTATATTATTATGCAGTTTATGAGTTTCGACAGCACGTGTAGAAATTTAATTGAGAAATACATTCAGTCAAAAAAGTATCGGGAATGGATGATTTGTTTATGGTTCCAAATTCAAATTTTTGGCACAACTGTTTTCCATTTTGGCGCGGAGTTTGAGTTGCATCTGTTATTTATATTAAATACAGTGCTGGTTTTAGTAATCTATATATACAACATGTCCCAAAATTCAACGATAAGCCGGCACCAGAGGATGGACCTACTAATGACTACTCGAGAAAAAAAAAGAAAAAAAAAATACCTCTACTTTTTTTTAAATTACTTAAAAAAAATGGAAATTCTTCGAAAATGTATACCCCTTATGACACTTTTAACTACCATGACCACAATTTTTCAAATTTTTCAGTTTTTTTGTTTGTATCGGCAACCTAAGTAGTACTACTATTCACCATAATCTTTGAAAATTACAGAATTTTCGTAGTTTTATACAAAAAAACAACCAAAAAAAATTATTTCCCTAAAATTTTGAAAGATTTTAACGTTCAGTACACTTTAAGTCATCGTAGTGTAAAAAAAAAATATGGGCACTACTATGGCAAGTTTTTTTAAAAATTAGCGCAACTAACCAAGATTTTAAAATGGTATAATACTTTAGGAAAACTAGCCACAAAAAAAAAATAATGACACTTTTTCTAATCAAGAACCAAATTTCATAAGTTGTTGTTAATAGTAATCACTTCTACTATGTGCCCAAAATAGATTTTTGTTGTTGGAAAATGTTGAATGAATGAAACAAATGGTGTCAATAAATGTAAATTTATTGCATTATTAATAATATTATAATAAATGTTCGAACTGTTTACCACCGGCATTAATACAAGCATGACATCGCCTTAAAAAAGATCGTTTTATTCGTCGTGCATATCTTCTACTATTGATATGATCCGCAGCCTGAGTGATTTTTTGGCGAAGGTCGTTCAGTGTTGCAATGGGTTTCGAGTAGACTCTGTCTTTGAGACAACCCCAATAGAAGAAGTCCAGGGGGTTTAGATCGGGTGAACGGGGTGGCCATAAAATAGGACCAAGTCGCCCTATCCAACGCCCTGGATACTCTTGGTTTAAGTATTCTCGCACAGGACGGGCATAGTGAGCTGGGCAGCCATCATTTTGGAACCATATGTTTTGTGGATCACTAATGGGCATGTCTTCTAATAATACTGGCAAGTCATTTTGTAAAAAGTTCAAGTAACTATTGCCATCCAAGTTTCCTTGTAATTCAAAAGGCCCAATCACTTTTCCGTTTAATATGCCCGTCCATAGGTTAACCTTGAATTGATATTGGGATTTGTCTCGTCTCATCAGGTGCGGATTTTCATTGCTCCAGCTATGTAGGTTGTGAAGATTTAAATAGCCATCTCTCTTGCAGGTTGATTCATCCGACCATAGAATATTATCCAAGAATTGGGGATCTTCTCTGTGCTTTTGCAGCATCACACGGCAAAATGCGACTCGTAGTGGATAGTCCCGCGGTAATAACGTCTGCACACGCCTGTAGTGATATGGGTGAAGTCTGTGACGTTTTAGGATTCGATGTGCAGTACTTTTTGGGATTCCCGTAGCTATTTCTATGGCACGTACCGAGGTAGTTGAATCATTTTCAATTTCATTGAGAACGTCTTCGTCGCGTTCCGATCTAGGTCTTCCAGCATTTCTCCTGTCAGATGGTAAACGGCCCTCCGAAAACGCTTGATGCACGTTAATAAATACTCGATAATTCGGGTATCTTTGAGCATTTGGGTACCTTTCTCGATATAATCTGCTAGCAGCACTACCATTGCATCGGCACTCTCCAT
Source organism: Hyppa rectilinea (assembly GCA_951799385.1). Classification (NCBI taxonomy): domain Eukaryota; kingdom Metazoa; phylum Arthropoda; class Insecta; order Lepidoptera; family Noctuidae; genus Hyppa; species Hyppa rectilinea. Next base: position 3,576,368 of record OX637319.1, read on the forward strand.
AAATGAGGTGCATATTAGCGTATTCCAACGGTGTGTATGGTAGCGGCATGATAAACGCTAAACAGTCCAAAATACGCCAAAAGTCCAATTCACAAAACACAGTCCAGTTCAAAATAATGCCAGGTTAGTACAGTTTGCAGATCACTTAATCCAGTTCAAAAAGCCAAGCCAAAAGTCGTTAGTACGAGAGTCACATCAATTGAATACGAAACGGTGCACAGTAAACAAAGAAGCAGAGCGTACTGACTTTGTACTTTGTAGAGAACAGCAACATTCCTACCTGCCCTATTGTTATTTAACAACAAACATTTATCTATCTCTCTCTAACGTATAATCGCTCTCTATCTATCTCTCTCTAACGTATACTATCTATCTCTTTCTGACTTCTGAACTTCACTGACTACGCACATGTCCCTTCCAAATTCTAAGAATTTGCGAAAGAAATCTATTTTGGGCACATAGTAGAAGTAATTACTATTAACAACAACTTATAAAATTTGGTTCTTGATTAGAAAAAGTATCATTATTTATTTTTTGTGGCTAGTTTTAATAAAGTATTATACCATTTTAAAATCTAGGTTAGTTGCGCTAATTTTTTAAAAAACTTGCCATAGTGGTGTCCTAGGTAGTAGTAGGGTAGGTAGGGTGGGTAGGTAGGGTGGGTAGGTAGGGTAGGTAGCTAGGTAGGTAAGGTAGCTAGGTAGGTAGGGTAAGTAGGCAGGTAGGTAGGCAGGTAGGTAGGTAGGTAGGGTAGGTATCACAGTTAAGACAGGACAACGTCTGTCGGGTCAGCTAGTATCATATATAGTGTGTATTGCGAATTTCATAATGGACAAAAATATCGAACAAAGAGTTTTCACCAATGGAATTTCGTGTTCGGAGTCACTGAAAATGTTACAGAAGGCTTACGGTGAATCGACTTTATCAAAAACTCGTGCTTATGAGTGGTTCAAAGCGTTCAAAAGCGGTCGAGATGTGATGGAAGATTTGCCTCGCTCTGGTAGGCCGTCAACGTCTGCAACTGAAGTTAACATCGCAAAAGTGAAGAAAATAGTGACTGAAAATCCCCATTCAACTCTGAGAGAGATAGCCGCCGAACTTTCTGTATCTCACGAGTCGATCCGTACCATTTTAACTAATCATTTGGGTATGAAACATGTTGCTGCTCGGCTAGTCCCAAAAGATCTGAATTTTCTCCAAAAACTCAATCGCATGAAAGTCGCTGAGGACATGCTAGAACGAGTCAGTTCGGACCCAACATTCATGAAACGCATTGTTACTGGTGACGAGATGTGGGTTTACGAGTTTGACATGCAAACTAGTCAACAAGCTTCGGAGTGGCGCCTTCCAACTGAACCGAAACCGAAAAAACCACGCCAAAGTCGATCAAAAGTCAAAGTCATGTTGCCTGTTTTCTTTGACTATCGCGGTGTTGTGCACTCTGAATTCTTACCGGAAGGTCTAACGGTAAATAAAGAATATTATTTGAGCGTTATGCGGCGTTTAAGAGAGCAAATTCGACGAAAAAGGCCAGATTTGTGGAAAGAAAATTCTTGGATTTTGCATCACGACAATGCGCCTTCGCACAAGGCTATCATTGTGAACGAATTTTTGACCAAACACTCAACAAATACCATCCAGCAACCACCATATTCACCAGATATGGCTCCTGCTGACTTTTTTCTTTTTCCTAAAGTCAAATTACCACTTCGTGGCACCCGTTTTCAATCGATAGAAGACATAAAGGAGAATTCGCGGCGAGAACTGAACTCAATTCCGGAAGCAGCGTTTAAAAAATGTTTTGATGAATGGATTATTCGTTGGCGCAAGTGTATCGTTTCTAAAGGAGCATACTTTGAAGGTGATCAAATAAATTTGGATGAATAACAGACATTTTGTGTATTATTGATCTTTTCCCGGTACTTTCTTGACAGAGTAGTATATCACAACATGATGTTTATTTGGTGTATTTTGATAAATGAGGATGTGGCGGACAATGATGATGTTAATATATTTTCCGAATCTGTGAAGGTATAAAACGAAAACAAGTCTCCCAGTGGTTCGGAAGGCCTGAATGAGCTGATTTACAAACTACACACATAAAAAGTGTCTAGGGATCAACATATATTTTTGCAATAACTTTTCTCTTGATTGATATTAATTTAAATTTTCTTTAAGGATTCATCAAATAAAGTGTTTTCGTTTGTCACAGTAACGATAAACCAAGTCACCTTTGCATTAATAAAGAAATTTGCCATTTTCCTAATAAAGGGATTTTTGACATTTGAACCACTAACATTAAAGTTCGAAAAAAAGACTGAAATAACAGTTTTCTTTAAAATTTTATTGGGTAACTTAAACAATTAATAATCCGTGTTTCTACCGCGAACACTAACAACACAAGAACATCGGTTTGGCATACTCAAAATGAGTTCATCCAAATCACGCTGTGGAATGGCCGCCCATGTTCGTTGCAACAACAAAAAAAGGTCTTCTTGCAACTGGATACCCTCCATATTCGGCAGAGCTCTTCTCTGTAGCATATCCCATGCATGCTCAATCGGGTTCAAGTCTGGCGACTGAGCAGGCCAGGGCAGGACATTGATGTTAGCTGCGGCGAGAGTCTGTCTTACAACTCTTGCGGTGTGCGGTCGTGCATTATCATGCATTAACTGAAATAAGGGACCGATTTGCACTTGTAGAGGAACGATGACGTCAGATACAATCGTCTCAGCATAAATTTGAGCGTTGAGGTTGCCTCTGATCCAAATCAACTCAGTTCTTCCGCCGATCCAAATACCCGCCCATACCATGATGGTTCCACCACTATAAGGATGGACTTCCTGGCAGGATTTTAATCGCTGTTGGCGTCCAGGGGTTCTCCAGTGTCGTATACGTCTTGTATCCGGTCTCATACCAAAACGAGACTCATCAGAAAAGCACACGAAACGCCATTGTTCTTCTGCCCAATTTCTGTGTTCAAGAGCCCATTGATATCGAATCCTACGATTGTGCATTGCTATAGGTGGTACCCGTAGCGGTCTTCGGGAATGAAGGTTCACTTCATGCAAGCGGTTTCTGACTGTTTGGTCGCTAATTAAGTTCCCTGAAGAGTGATGAAGCCTCACGGCTAACATCATGGCGGTTATTGTTGGAGCTCTTCGAGTTAAGATTTGAATGTATCGGTCTTGTCTCCGTGTGGTGCAGCGATACCGTCCTTCATGGCGCTCAGCCACGGTACCAGTGCTTCGGTAACGTGTCCAAAGTCGACTGATAACACCTTTTTTTGTTGTTGCAACGAACATGGGCGGCCATTCCACAGCGTGATTTGGATGAACTCATTTTGAGTATGCCAAACCGATGTTCTTGTGTTGTTAGTGTTCGCGGTAGAAACACGGATTATTAATTGTTTAAGTTACCCAATAAAATTTTAAAGAAAACTGTTATTTCAGTCTTTTTTTCGAACTTTAATGTTAGTGGTTCAAATGTCAAAAATCCCTTTATTAGGAAAATGGCAAATTTCTTTATTAATGCAAAGGTGACTTGGTTTATCGTTACTGTGACAAACGAAAACACTTTATTTGATGAATCCTTAAAGAAAATTTAAATTAATATCAATCAAGAGAAAAGTTATTGCAAAAATATATGTTGATCCCTAGACACTTTTGATGTGTGTACATAGCTGTAACACTTTTGTAAGTAACCGTCCTTAATCATAACGAGCTTATGCCCGCGACGTCGTTCGCGTGGAAAAGCGAATGCCGACTTCACAATAACTATCTGTATGCCAATTTTTACCCCAATTCGTTCAGTTGTTTGAGCTGGTGATAGATCAGTCAGCCAGTCGCGAGTTACTTGAATATTCATCATTCTCCTGACCAGTCCAAAGAAACTATGGATGGACTGTGTGAAAGATGATATGGCTGGAAAGGGGGCTACTACCGAGATGAAGACTAATAGAGATGTATGGAATAAAAAGACATTGCGCCAAGCCCAAATAAATTTGGGAAATTGCAGAAGAAGGATGATGACGATGGTAGTTAGGTATCGTATCCTTTACACGTGGAATTCATATATAAACTGGATTTTAGCAACCTTGGCCTTGTTATACTCCAAAAGTTATCTACCACATCCGCAATAGCCGCGTGATAACTTTTCGACCTCATAAAGTAATTGCCCGTAACGCAAATAAATATTTCCACCAAAGATACAAAATGTCGTCATCATCAGACTACAGCAGTCCTCAGCTGGTCATACTTCTACAATTTCACGTCATCTAACTCGATCCTGTCTCTCTTTTTCAGCCGATCCCAGCCACCCTATGAGGGAATTCGCTCCACCTAGCCTGAGAGCATCCTGCACTACGTTTGCAGACTCGGCGTTCGCACTTTAGGACACTTCTACCACTTCAACTGATTCCGGCCAAACAAAATGTGCGACATGAAAATCAGATCAGGTGTTTTTTTCTGGAATATGATCCATAAATACCGAAAACGATGACGCAACGAGACGCAAGGTGCATCAGTGTAAGTGGAAGAAAATCTAAAAATAAGGTAACATTAATAACCGCGGGGCCATGCAGAAGATGGCAAGACGAGCTCACCAAAACAAATGAATAATGAAAGATGGCTGAATGACCTGACGCCAGAAGGTGAACGACCGAATGGGAGGAGCAAAATGGAGTGCATGACATCCAGAACTGCGGTTTCTCAAGAAAATATATGTCATCATCATCTGCCTGCCTTTTCCCAACTATGTTGGGGTCGGCTTCCAGTCTAACCGAATGCAGCTGAATAATGAAAATATATGTACCATCATTATAACGTTGTTTCCATGCAAGTTTATCTTCATATCAAACTATGGAATAATATGAACAATCGTTTACTATAATTTTTGTTTACAGTTCATAAAATAATATGATGCATGATGAATTTATTTAAAAAAATAATTGCGTGCCGCAGCCATTACAGCAATAACCTCATAAAGTATTTTTATTTAAGTAATAACGGAGCTCTTCAAGTGCGGCCCTAGACTTGAGACTCCTCTAAATATCACGAAAACAATAAGCTGAAACTCGCAAGTATGAATAACTGATAAGTATGAACGAAAAATTAAAAGAAAAACAGTACAAGTGATGAAGGCGCTAATCAACGACAAAGTTCTTTTGTCTATGAATCAGATTCGTCATCAAAGGGAAAGTGTAAAAGTCGCCTTCACTCTTCAACAAGTACTTTGTTCCAACTTAGTTCATTGACCTAGGTGTTAAGTTCAACTCCAAACTTTTAAACTGAAGTGACTAAAGTGAAGTAAAGTGAAGTGAATTAACTTACTTCAAAGTTAATTGACTGTTGGACAGTCTAGCAATGAGAAAAGAATAATCTTAAAAAAAAAGGTTTCAAAGAATCAAGAAACTCATTTTGCAGTCAGTAAAACAATTGGTTGAGTCCAGAAACCATACTTTTTTGGTTTGTCATAATAGAAGATTTATATCACTTATTGATGATATGATGCCATAAGGATTAGGATTGAATCAAGCAGAATCGTCCGAAAGGGTTACCGCTACCCCGGAACATAAAGGGCTAAGGAAGGAACATGGATTGGTTTTAGTCAGTAAGAGTCTGACACTTCCTTCCAAAAAAAAACAAACAAAAAAAAGGCCAAGATCCACAAACCTCACTTTGATTTTACTATACAAAGTGTTTCATATATGAACAATACTTGTACCTATGTGAATAAGATTCCTATTCATATTCAATCGTATGTATTTTTTTGTTCACATTCACATAAACAAATAAGAACTGTAATACTAAAACTTGCAATAATTTCAATTAAAAACAAGGCGATCTTGTATCCCTAAGTTCAAATCAGAATTTTCATTTCAATCTGCATATCCTTTTCCCAACTATGTTGGGGTCGACTTCCAGTCTACTATTTTACATGGAGCGACTGCCTATTTGACCTCCACAACCCAACACGATACCCCTTGGTAAGACTGGCTGTCAGATTTTCGGGCTTCTGACGACCTGTAACGACTGTCAAAGATGTACAAATGACAGCCAGAACCCATGGCTCCAGATACTTTCCGAGGCACGGAGGAGTCTTGGTATGTCACCCATTCACTGCCAACCCCGGCAAGCGTGGCTTAACCTGATGGATTGCCGTATGTGGCTGTTAGTACTTAGCCACAATACATATATGTGTAAAATAATCTGACTTACCTTAACAATCACAGCTATTGCTTATATTTCTGGTTGTCGTTCACATATTTCACCAGAGTTTATGATGCCATTGAGCTCCGGTTTATGTCGAGACATAGCCAGAATCACCTGGAATATAAATAGTTTGATTTATAAATTGATTGACTGCCTTCGTTGGTCTTGTGGTCGCAAGCCCTACTGCTCAGTATGAGAACCTGGGGTTGCTTCCTGGGTCAAGTAAAGTGTTATTGGATTTTTCTATCAGAAATTTCGCAGCAGCAACCTGAATCTAGATTTGTGCCTGGGTAATAGCAAAAGGGTCCCCCCTATTACATGGAACTTAAAAATAAGGGGTGAAATGTAGGTATAATATAGGTAGACCCTTCAGGGAAACAAGGTTATGTTACTAAATTGATCATTTATTTTATTTTAATGGAAATCTCTGGCTCTACAGAGGCTATATAGGACATTCCACCCAATGTTAAAACGAAATTGTGGCTAGAGACGCATCCACCAACGCCTGACTATGTTCAACCCGAAGAACATTTACCTCCCAGGATAATCCATTGGCCTTAAGGAAAGTTCTGAATCAATTGCGTACGCAAGTAGGCTGCTGCAGAGAATTTGTTCGAGGGAGGTTATTGACCCACCCAACACCCAATGCAAGTACTAGGCTTCAGATCGGACCACTTGCGGACCACGGAGTGCCCTAAGTGCCTGTTCACCTAAAGAATGCCACTGTTGCCATGATTTATATAGCCACCTAAATTGTGCCTCGATCAATATAAAAACATAGAGAAGAGTACTATCCACATGAAAAGAAGAAGGGAGATGTCTACATACAACTCAAAAAAGACTTTATAGTCAATTTCTCAGTTCACTTTTATTAAAGTTTTTACACAAACTATAAACATAAATATGCAAACACTTCAAAAACAACCCAACAAGTAACATAAATATGTAATTAAATTATACTTACCAGTAATATCAGATAATTGTTGATGTGATAATTTTATGGAAGACTTCCAACTTCTTGTTGTTTATGTATGACTCCACAGGTATCCTGTAAAGTCATTCAACTCTTCATAATGTGAAATGTAACACAAGAACACCAGAAGGAAGGTAGGAAACTACAAAAATGCAGTTGCATTTTTGATGAAAAGTATACTATTATGTAAACATATATATCTTACGAAATATCACTACTTACTCAGAATTATTTCATAAACAATATTGATAACACTGAAATTTAAGTATTTAATCGAAGACTTTCAATTGTATCCTCAAGAATTCAATTAAAATTAATAAATCTATGGAATAGTAAAAACCAGGCAACTGTCAAACGGCCAAGGCTGCAGTTTTTGATTTCACGATTTTAGCGACACTTTAGTATTGAAAGCCACTCAGAAAACTTTTTATTCGTACATTATTCTTATACTTTAACAGATATGTACAATTTTAACTTATCATGCAATTAATTAGGTTATAATGCTGTTATTTATCCACTTGCACTTTCGAGTGAAAAGTGCATTCCACTAAACTAGAAACAGTGTTTAGCAATGCATTAAGCTATCCTGTTTACACTCGCCCCAAAGTATATGGTTACTTCTTTCTCATGCTCTCAGGAGAACCTTATTACTTCGCGGAGTATCTGAAAAAATGGTACTGGAACGTGAACTTAGTGTTACCAAAAATTAATAACATTTGAAGAAAAAGTGAATAATTTATTTTCATTTTATTTGTTATTTAATTCCTATGTCAACCTGCTGAACATTGAACAATTATGTTGCATGCATTTAGAAAATACTTAAATAAAGCAATGGCAATACATTGTCTCACTTTATCATTCAACGCAAAATTATGTTTAACGCAGTTTGTTACTTGTTGTATACTAGTAATAACCTTTGAATTGAGTTTGCACATCAAATAAAGTGCAATTTTTCATTAAAAAATTGAATAATTCTTGGAAAACGATTCGTTTATTTAGCAGAACTTGTTATTTACGAATGTTTTTCGATTTTTCAAAATACGTTCCATTTCTTTACTGACGTGTAACATAACCTGGCAACTTTTCTCAAAAAGCCGACGACGTTTCTCATTTCGGGCCAACTCATCGGTCTTTTTGACATAGAATATGTTTGTTTTCAGTTCTATAAGATAGGAATTGTGACTGAATTAACGCGATAGAGACATACATTTTCAATTATTAACATGGAGGTGCAATATCTCGTGTTTGTTTTGAGTGTATTATGGCATGGCACGGACGCTATCATGTGGAGCCTCGCGCCCAACACACAGAAGTGTTTGAAGGAAGAACTGCATGCTAACGTGCTCGTGGCAGGAGAATACGAAGTCACAGAGGTTGCCGGACAGAGAGTCGACTATATCGTAAGTTATATAGATATTATTTTTCTTGGCAAATTTCCACCGCTCATACGGCAGTGTCTAACTGTAAACGCGAACATTTGTCATGTTGTAACACTGTAAAAAGGATTTTAGTTTTATCTTTCATAAAAAATCAATTGAGAGTGGTTTATTCTTGTCTAACTAATCTAAAAATATTGGTGACATAAATGTTCCATTTCAAGATAGCTCTCAGCAAGTCAGTAATTCATTGATGCGCCCTTCCCCACATAGAACATACTCATGACTGTTTTATTACAAAATGAAATGATTTATGGGTTGTCGATCTAATAAGTATGAGTAAACAAATCTATCCGTAGGTGGTTGGTACCATGCTTATCTAGCATATACATTGAAGTGTTAAACAAAATTAACTCACAAATTCTCAATTGATACTAATTGAACATAGCTGTGCTACTGATAAGCTACTGAGTGTTAAGTCATTGTTTTCATTCTTTGACTTTCTTATGCCACACTTGCCTATTATTGAACTTAAAATCTAATGTTTCATTTTTCTACGTAAGATATACATTAATATATTATAATATAAACTGTAGATTGTACCTTATTTATTAAAAAAATTACTCTAGATTATTTTTCATAATGAAACTACAATCAAAACTTACTGACAGTATGGCCAATCTGTTTAAGGGATAGGGGTTGACACATTTCATTTAAACCTTTTGAACTCCAGAGCATAAATGCATGCACATGCCCTCCACACCAAGCTACAAATTGATATCCATGGCGTCTTTTAATTTGTTTCATTGTTAAATACGTATGAGAGCTTCAATTTTTAAGATATCTATATAAATACACACTAAAGAATAAGGGAAATCTTGCTACACAATCCTATAACATGCAGTGTGAGTGTTATAATTTACTCACCCAAACCAATCCTACTAATATTATACATTTGGAAGTCTATTTGGATAGAGTAACAATCCGCATACAGTACTTTGAATCCCGGTAACATTACCTGGGGTATATTTACTGACCGTGGGAGAAACTGTGGGAGAGTGCAGCTGACTAACTAATCACTCTTTTAGAAAATTTTGTAATACCAGTTCTCTAATATTGTTCTCTATTCTTTTCAGATTCGCGACTCCAAAGACCACATATTATCGCAGAGAGATTCTATAACCAAAGGGAAATTCACATTTGTGACAGAAACTTACGACACATTCGAAGTTTGTTTCATATCAAAGGTTCCACCAGGTAAAAAAACCATTATAACTTAATGTTTTTAGTTTGAACCTGGAATTATGACTGCTTTTTTAGTTGACCAGATGACTTGAGATGGGCCATACAGAACCTTTTACTCAAACAAGGGTATCATATCATGTTAATCCAAGACATACTCTGCTTGAATGTTAAGTCATTAACTGCCATGCAGCAGACACAATAGAAAAACTATTGTTTGTGGTCACCGGCGACCGCGTTGGCGCTCAACGTGTTAAAATTCAACCTAGTCTTTTTGCTATAACCTAGAGTTATGACATTTAAAAAAAACCGGCCATGTGCGATTTGGACTCGTGCACGAAAGGTTCCATACCATTATCTATAAAAAGGACAATAAAATCATGTATATTGTATCGGAGCCCCCTTAAATATTTATTTAATTCATGTTCATGTTTTTCAGTTTTTGTTGTTATAGTGGCAACAGAAATTCATCATCTGTGAAAATTTTAACTGTCTAACTGTCAAGGTTTATGAGATACAGCCTGGTAACAGACCGACCTACAGCGGAGTCTTAGTAATAGGGTCCCGTTTTACCCTCTGGGTACAGAACAATAAAGATGCTGTTTGTTGATAAATGCATCACTTAAAACAGGACAATATTTATCCAGTCAACTAGTTGACATAGTGTCTAAAACTTTTTTTAATATTACTAAGGATTGGCTACAAATTTACTTTGTGTTAGTGAATACAAAAGAAAAATGGCCATGGTAAAGTTTATATAATAAAATAAATATCTGATAACCTATTTGTATAATAGCACAGCTGCATATTGATTGCGTCATTATTATTGTTCATTTGAAAATAGATAATTATTGTGTAGAAATAAGGAGGCATGTTTTTATTACCTTACAAAACTTTTTTTATAGATTTGCTTTATGTCTTAATGTGCGTTTTTATTTTTTTCTATCGTGACGATATTATCATGGACGTTCACATATCCATAAAATTTATGAAAATTATAACATTATCGAGGACAGACATTTAAAGGCGTCTTCATAATATTTCCATACCTTTTACTTATCTGTGTTATTGTGATGCTGTGACACAATTATATCGCCATAAAATTAAAAAGTAGTACGTGTATTGGTAGAAGGGTAGTGGAGGTCAGATAGGCAGTCACTCCATGTAAAATACTGGTAATCAGCTGCATCCGGTTAGACTGGAAGCCGACCCTAACATAGTTGGGAAAAGGCTCGGCATATGATGATGTATTGTATACACATGTATGTATTGTATTCTACATTACTGTATGGTTGGCAATAAAAGAAATTTGCCTAGCAAATGACGATGATTAAAAATTAAAAAAGTGCACATTGTCAGTCGTAATAAAGTACCTAACCTTTCATCTTTAACCAAGTATCCACCTTCACCCCGCCATCTTAAAGGACTGTCGCCTTTCAACTTATTTTCATACAAATTATTAATTCTTTTTCAGAACGCCGTGGGGTCACCCAAGATGTGATGTTGGATATCAAAATTGGAATAGAAGCCAAAAATTATGAAGGTGTAAGTATTATTCTTTTAAGAATCAAATAGTAATTTCTTATTAATTTTCTACTCTTGATTACTTACTAATATAGAGGATTATTTTATTTAGTTCTGCAATTTTATAGTTGGCAACAATATATTTATTATTTAAAATAAATTTCAAAATATGGCAACATTTTGATACTTTCACCCTCATTTAAAGATTTAATACTTTCCTAGAGCTCTCTCTATATGTATTTTAATATATTTTCTTGATTATCGGTGTCTACTACAATGCACACATCTCCAGAACACTTGGGTAATAATGTGTAGGTTTTATGTGTGACTGTTTGTGCTGAAAAATGTTTGTGTTTTTGTAGCATGCATTATAATACTATCGCACTAGCCAGGAAGCTATGTAATAAAATTAATTATTTGACACTCTTTTATATTACACATATTGCCGAATTTGTACCCAATTAGCTATATTAACACAAGTTTAAGTCAATTCTAAGGCATTTATTTGAACATGTACAAGTAACAACCAAAAAATTAATAACCATTTAGTTAGCTTGTAATAGAATGGGTGGTTTTTTGCGCAAAGAGACACTACTAATATGTGTTGTGTTGTATTTTTTTTCTTTAATTAACCTAAGTTGAAGAAAAGGTTGGTAAGAGATATTGATTAAACCAAATAGGTAGATTTTGCTATACCAATAAATTTTATCCCACACCCATTTATAGTTCACTAAGATGAAACCATTTTTTCCATCCACCTTTATAAAAAATACCCTACCCCTTTATACTTTGTTCGTTCTCCGTTTTTCGAGGAGCTCGAGACTGAGAAATAAAAGCAGCACATGTCCATTCATCTGGCTAGGCTTACCAGGGTTGGTCCGTAGATGGGTGACCATCTTTACATACAGATTACAGAGACTCCTCCGTGTCTCGGAAAGCACGCTAAGCCGTTAGTCCCGACTGTCATACGTGGATCTTTGACAGACGTTACGGTCGTCCTAAGTCCAGGTATCCATGTAAAATATTGGTATTCAGTTGCATCTGGTTAGACTGCTAGAAGCCGACCCCAACATAGAAAAGGCTAGGCAGATTGATTGACTTACGTTTTTCGTGTCCAGATTGGAGAGGCCGCTAAACTGAAGCCCATGGAACTTGAACTGAAGAGATTAGAGGACCTGTCAGAAGCCATTGTCCAAGATTTCACCTTGATGAGGAAACGAGAGGAGGAGATGAGAGACACCAATGGTAATTATTAATTACTTTTATACTTCTACTGTAGGGCAAAAGCCTCACTTGCCCACGCAATTCTTTCTTTTGTTCTGCAGTGGGACAATTCATTTTGTAGATAATTTTATTCTTTATCTACCTGAAAAGTAAAAATAATAATAAAAGACCAAAAGGAATAAATTCATGGGACTAAGAACCAGTATTTCAATTTGAATTATATTTTGTTTCATGTTTGGTCCTACTGCCGAAACCACTTCGTAATTTTCAAAACGTATATAATATATACGTTTCTAGGTATACTATCACTAATGTAACAAAATATACTAACAAATATAATTATAATTTGATCTTAGTTTCCATTGTGATTTTGTTTCAGAGTCCACAAACAACCGCGTTCTATTCTTCAGCTTATTCTCAATGGCATGTCTCCTGGGTCTCGCCACGTGGCAGGTTCTCTACCTTCGTAGGTACTTCAAGGCTAAAAAACTCATTGAATAGCACAATAAATATTTAGCCGCGGCTAGAGTTGCGTGCGGGCACATAACCTAATAGTTCGCTAAGAGGTTGGATGCGTCAAATGTGTTCACATGATCTCTTTAATTGAAAGTATTCCTTTTTTTTTTCATGGCAACAAAATATCTAAATATGATGCTATGTCTAATTAAATTCAGACAGCCACATAGTAGAATTCAAATCGTAAACTGGTAACACTGAATTCGATCAAATCCTAGTGATAATGAATTGTTGAAGCAGTTTCATCACAACACCCCGCAGGCCACTCTAACCGCGAGAATAGATCTTATACTTATTACTTTTTATTTAAAATAATAAATTTTTTGGAATACTTAATACAGATTTATTATTTAATGATTTTGTTGTTGAAATGATTGCGTTCTTGTCTGTTTACGAATGTGGTAAATAATATATTTGAAATAATGTTTTGTTTTATTAATGTAAACAATTAAACAGACTCAAAAGATATTTTATAAAACATATTATGGATTCATAGCTCTCACTCCATAAAACTAGCTTCAACATCATTTGTAAAGGGTGACTCTTACTCTACTTTTGACACAAGGATATTTCTAACACATTACATTATTCATAAAAACCAACGTGCCCTAAGCCCGCATAGTGGGTTAAGGCCCACTCTCGCTTACAGAATCCTTGGTCCCAGAAATGGGGACATTATAACTCTAAAGAAAAATAAAAGTCAAAATATTCGGTAACTTATGTTTAATCTCGTAGAAACTGATTTATTCGGCTTTTCCAGGATAAATACAAATCTCACTCGTTGGAATAGCAGTTAACTATTTTACAAAACATTGTACCTTTACATTCTTGGAATATAAAAACAGAATACTAGTAGTTATGGGAGCACCCTCCTTCCTCCTAAAATGATAATCTACGATTGAAGCAGTCCCACCAAACTACAAAATATTTCTAACTCTGTCCCGCAGGTGAAGCAAAAAAATATATAAGAAAAATAGTTTTAAAGTTGTCTTGCTATTTTAAACTCAACTTTCGCCGAGTTTTCTACCTTTTCTGTCATATTTTACCTGTAGGTCAAAAGATATTTATTTATGTATTTAAGTAGTTGGTAGCCTGCAGAGTCCAGGCTTTTCTCAATCTCGCAGATTCTAACGTTAACATTGAATCTTAGATTATCATATTTTCTACTGAGGCAAGTAAGTAATATGATGGGCTTTATACAACAGGAATAATTAATTAATAATCTTTGCGTCAGGCAGGAAGCTCAGAATGGTAGCAGAGTTAAATTTTCAACAATTGGAACATAGACAGTCTCATTCGTCGTTTACACCAAGCTATAAAACATTTATTCTTTCCCACATAGTTCTGTTCGTTTAAATTTTTAACAATTTGTAAAGGCAAGTTGTATACTATATTGTCAAAAAGGTAAACAAATAGTTAACAATACACGTTTGACACAACATCACAACTTGTTTATGGGTGTAAACGCGGGGTCAGAAGAACCTAATTCTTTAGTTTTCTCTGCTTTTAACGTAAGCTTTATACCCTCCGCCTAAGCATTAAAATCGAAAAACAGTTTGTAAATGTACACTGTGATTCTATCACATAGAGTATTATCTATTGTAGTACTAAATAGTACAACCAAATCCCTGGTATTTTATCCTAAGCCGAAAAATATTTTGTGGCCTTTTATAAAACTTTTTAAATACAAATATGTTGGGGTCATGGATGCTAAGTACTGCTCAGTTCTTAAAAAATTGAGGAATCGTCTAAATGCACTTTTTTTTTTCTTTATTTTACTTTATGCTCGCCGTCCAAGTGGGGTAAGTACGACCCCAAGCAGTTGATGTTCGATTTATATAAATAAAATGATTAAATTACATTAAATATACATAAGTTACAATGTTAGAGCAAGCCAAAGTAGTTATGTACATTTTTAGAAATGTCTAAAAATATTTTAAGATTAAATTAACTATCAATTTGCTAATTTCATAATTTGTTTCATAACATTATAGGGCACTATTCAGGATATCTATGTACTCTAGTACGCTCTAGGCCCTGTTGGAAGCAAGATATGCTCAAGGATCACACACATTGCTTCAACAACAGCACATCTAGCTCCTAGCTCACAGATGTCGCTTAATATTTATTTGAAATCAGATTTTAAAGTAACTAAGTGACGAAGTTCCTCGATTGATTAACCAATTGGAATGTTAAAATACAAATAAAAATAAATACAAAGGTAAAATATAATATAAAAATATAGGTAAGTACTACACATACATAGCTATACTTCATAATAACATACAATTTATGCTAATATACACTAAACCAATACTTTTCAAGCAGGTAATTTCAAAGGCAATACAAATTGTATTCAAATAAAACTTTATGGAAATGTGAACAGTAAAAAAAAAAGAAGGGATTTCTTCATCACAACATAATTCATACAAAAATTGAAATTTTACGATCATCCCACCGAAATCATAATTGCACATTACATTTAATTAACTTATTCTCCTTATATACAAGACACGGTGCCACTGAGTGGTCAGGTGTGTGTAATTTGTGATCATCAGAGTGGGTAGTAGTCGAGTTGCACCGTGAGATGTTTGACGCCTGCCTCGCGGAAAATCCGTGACGTTTGCTCTGTCACATACCTAGGGTCCACTTCCTTCGCCACTTCGATTTTAAGCGCACCCACGTGGACGTCACTACACAGGGTCCAGAAGTGCGGTTCATGGACCGCGTGCACCCCGGCCAAGCCGACCACACGCGTGTATAAGTTAGGTAGCGCGCGCTCGAGTGATGTTGGAGTCCGTTGCATGAGCACGCCCGCGGAGTCACGCACTAAAGGTACCACACTCGCAGCTATGAGCAGGGCTATAGCCATGGAGCAGATGGGGTCGGCTCTCATCCAGCCGAACGTTCTCATGAGGATGGCTGAGATGATAACACCAACTGAACCTAGGGTATCAGCTAGGACGTGAAGGAAGACACCCCGCATGATAGCGGAGCCTGCTCCGGTGGGAGCCTCGGTGTCGCCATCGTGAGAGTGGCCGTGGCTGTTGTGTGAATGGCCATGGCCGCCGCCCCCGCCGTGGGAATGGCCGTGTCCACCGTGGCCGTGACCATGTCCATGGTGGAACGCGTATATGCCCACCATGTTTACTAGGAATCCCAGTATCGACACCAGCAGTAGGCGTTCGTGCTTCACCTGGAAATTATAAAAATAGTTCAATCTATAGTTTTATAATAGAAATGGAATCCTATAAATAGGCAATTTACAGAAATTAGCAATCGCTTAAATACACCTCCAATGTTGCCATCAATTTTTATGTTAGTTAGGTATCAATTATCGACGATGTTATAAGCTTCTTGTACATCATAGTTCTCGCTAAATCAATTTGATTCGATATTGGCAGTCAGGACTTGCAATCGTTTGATTTCACTGTTCGTGTGATTAATAGGGCAATTAAATACTCGCTATAAACTGAAATTAATTAAGTGTTTAAGCACTAGAAACTGAGAGGAACGCTACACGATCAAGTTTATCATAGGGGTACAAAAGTAAAGTCATATTCACAGACTGATGTGAAAAACGTAATCTATTTTAGGATATAGTGTGGCCATTAGTGCTGTGCACTCCCTGAGGTATGCGCGGCGAGGTGGGAGGCGAAGAAAAAAGTGCATGAGTTCACATGAGATCGATACATGTCGGACACATCTTACGATATCAGTTTGCATTTCTAAGGCAAGACTTGTGGCGGGACGATGGTCGGAGGTTATCTATATGTAACATATACTTACTAAGTTGATTAAAATGTAACCCAAATATACTCATATGTTATTAAAAATATGCAGGTGATAAATAAGAACTAAACTTAAAATTCAAAGCAGGACTTGTTTTATTGAACATTTTTTATATTTACAAACAACTATATATTCTGACGAAAGTTATTCTGACATAGATTCTGTTTCAACTTCATCTTCCATTTCGTCATCATCTTCATCTTCCACTTCGCCACCGGAACTTGAATCAGAGTCTTGCAAATTTATTATGAATGAATCGATAACATTATCGAACCTACTATCGCGACTCCAGTAATCATTTTCATTTCAGCTTTTCTTTTCTTAAAATATTCAGCCACCTTAAAAATAACAGTATCACGAGATAACGCACGACCCATCTTTGAATATTTATCTCATGTGCGTAAGACATAGACAGTCCGATACTGATGACACTACCTGCCGCCACGAGCGTTGACGGCGCACTGACACTACTGACAGAGCGCAGCAGCAGATTCTCCCCCCCGTCTCGCCGCGCGCATACCTCAGGGAGTGCACAGCACTAATGGCCACACTATAGTCAAAAGAAAGTGCATGTGTCTGGCATGTATCACAAAGCATATTAAATAGAATCTTATTTCAGTGTCGTTCACAATTTGACTATTTGAAACGGTCAAAAAATAAATATGAGATCACATAGAAAAAAGACCGCTCGTCTTAAAAACTTCAATCAACGCACAGAAATTGAATGTTAGGCGAAGATATAATTTTAAAATTGCATTTAATTTATAATAAGTATTCCGGTTGATTCTAAAAATTTGTGACGTTAAATCGTAATATTTCTACAAATTGCGCGTTTTGACAGTTCATAAAAAGTAACATTATTGACTTGACTACCCTTTCAAATATCCAATTATAACATAATCCGTATGAAGTTATCTGCTAGATTAGCAGAAACTTATCTGGAGTTGGACTATAAGATGAGAGCGTCTCTAATTTTGTACGACTATACAGTGTACTCTGAATAACATACACATGTCATAACCTTTTTTTTTTGAGGGTGGGTAATCATCCAATGACTTCTCCCGCTATGGGTGGGGCGGACGGGAGTGTGCTCTTACTGACTAAAACCCATCTATGTTCCTTCCGTAGCCTTTATGTTCCGGGGTAGCGGTAGCCCTTTCGGACAATCCCGCTTAACATGTCATAACCTTGAGACTACATTGTAAGTTGGATAAAGAAAGTTGTATATTATGCATTCTGCGTACTCTTTGCACTACAAAGAATTAAGTAACGTCACATCCTGTGGCTGAGTTCAAGTTCTATTAAGTCATAAAAAGCAATTGATAAGATTGTTACAGAATGGATTATGATGCCATTTATCTTTAGCAACTGGTTTTTATGAGGGTTGTGAAAAAGCCGAGGTGATTTAGTACGTTTTGGACCTTTTTGGGATGGCAGATTCCATGAAAATTAAATAGATGTTGCAGTCCAACAAGATCTGATGGAAGTACGTCTGTTAAACACCAGCAAAATTAAGAGATTTACTATGGATAGCCAACATTAATGGTCTTTTAATTTTCTCGAAACTCTTTGAACCATGGCAAAAACTACTCATTCAGGGACATGGAACGAGACGCAATAGAGGTTTTATGACGCCTATGGGCATGTGGCGCCCAGTGATAAGGACCTTGGTAGTGGTACTTTCTCGGAGAGGCACTTCCACAAGCTTTCCCATTATTTTGACGATCATAGAATTATATAATAGATAACACATAGATCTTCTAATAACAGTCACCAACGTTTATTTGGAAAGGAGTAAGTGACTCACAAAGAAAAGAAGATGACACTGGAGAGCAAGAAGACAGAAGATAATGTACCCTATACCTGTAGCCAAGCCTGACATTTCAATTTACTTCATAATCAGCCTATAATGATGACACAGGCCTCCTCTTGGTGACTGAGAGGGCCACCAGGCTCAGTACGGGTTGGTATACCTATATGTCACCATGTCTTCGAGTTTTTGTTTCTAGAGGATGCCGGCCGGTTTCCTCACGATGTTTTCCTTCACTTTTTTAAAAGCAGGTTGGCACTTACGACTCCCAAACTTGTAAGTCGCGGCCGTTACCACTAACCCACTGGTACTGGCTTTCTACAATTTACAATAAAACGATAAGTTACGACACTTATACACAGATATTTCAAACACGTGCCCTAAACTTAAGGATAGGGCTTATCTGCATCACGTCAGGCCTCGGAAATATCGTCACGTGTTGACATGTTCCGATGAAAACAGTTTGCCTTACAAACCGATCTTTATCTAATTACTGTGAAGCCGAAAAAGGTTCTGAAAGTGGACCTTCACCATTTGCAAGCTGGGCGATAGGCGATACCGATGTAACTGTCAAAAAAGAGGTAACTTTTTGTAGGTTGTATGTTGGCCAGTTCATATTAAAGAAATCTGGGATGTAGTACTTAAATCTGGGATGTAGTACTTAATCTATTTTACGACACGGTTGGCGCAGTGGTTGAGCGATTGACTGCTGCGTAGCATGTCGCGGGTTCGATTCCCGCACAGAACACTTTATTTGTACGACCTACAAGTATTTTTCCGGGTCTGGCTGTTTTTCTATCCATAATATGTATGTATTTACAAAAAAAAATGTATGTAAGTTTATCAGCCATCTCGTTACCATAACACAAGCATTAGGTTGCTTAGCTTGGGACTATAGGGCGGTGTGTGAAATGTCCAAGGATATTATTATTATTATTTCATATACATAACATACCGCGCGTCCATGGTTAAATCTTTATAACATTCTGAATATTGGATCTACGAATTTGCGACTTTCATTGTTAGTGTTTTACAAATTGTTGACGTAGTCGTTATTCTTCTACGATACTGTGGTCGAGCAGATGAAACGGACATACTTATTTAGCGTATAATGTTCCCACGGCTAGGACACAAGCCTCCTCTCTAATTAAGGAAGTGGGCCGTAATCTATTTCATATAACAAATGATATACTGGGTGTAACCGAAAGGGGTATATACATGCAAATGAATTGTGGTCTGTAGCATATGCTTTTGTATGTATATATCCTTTCGGTTACACCCTGTATAATTAAGTAGAAGTAGGTATAGCATGAGGTAGAATGTGTTCAATTGATGAAGATTCCGTAATAAAAAGTGTTGTATCAGCTGCAAGTCAACAGCCGTATTTTATCAAAGATAGGCATTTCCTGAACAGAATGCTAAGGTAAACGTAAACAATACGTGAGATTTTATCATGCATCGTTGTTTGAACATTGCTGACTGACATTCTCATAGCAACTAACTAGTTAAGTTTTAAAAATGTAATAGGTTGTATATGTAACTAGCGGCTATTCGGCCGACGACTTCATTTGCGTAGAAATCATAAGATGAGTTCAGCTTCCAGTCTAAACAGATGCAGCTGAATACCACTATTTTATATGGAGTGGCTACCTAACTAACCGCCACAACCCAGTACCTGGGTAATACGATACCCCTTAGTAAGACTGGCTGTCAGACTTTCGCGCTTCTGACTACCCGTAACGACTGTCAAAGATCCATGAATGACAGCCGGGACCAACGGCATAACGTGCTTTTCGAGACACGGAGGAGTCACGATGATCACCCATCCGCAGACTCCACGGACCAACTCCGGCAAGCGTAGCTTAACCTGATGATCGATCCGTGCGGCTGTTATTACTTGGTCACGAGCTCTTCAAATCATATGATGATTTATCCAAAGAAACTTTAATCCCCTTTTATACATATTTTTTTAATCCCTTTAGGGGTTGAATTATCAAATATCAGTCTTACTCTTAACGAATGATTAAGTCATAATAACTTTCTGTGTGCCAAACTTTAGCCTAATACATTAAATATGAGGAAAAGACGAGAAGTATGGAAGAAAAAAGACATGTTGCGCCGACCCCAAATAAATTGGGATAAGGGCAGGAGAATGATGATGACAAAATGATCAATGGTTTGAGGTACCTATGTGTTGCTAGATCATTCAGTCAGTCAGGGTTTCCTTTTATATACATATAGATAACACGACAGCCTCAAGAGATGGTACTCTATAGGAACGGACACACAATGTGCTTATTATTAGCACAAAAGCATTCCATTATTGACTAACTGCTACTTAGTAACATGTGTGACGAAATATTGCTTGTTTATTACGAGTAGGTACCTATGCTCAAAAATCAACAGTGGTTTGGTTACTACTATAAGCGGGGGTGGAGGGGCGTCTGAACCGAACAGTTTAGCTTATGAGCAGGCTGATCGATTTGATCCAGCCCGCGACACGTGTGTGACGCGACTTATTACGATCAAATTTGAACCGCGTAGAACAGGGATTCCCAAACTTATTTTGTCTACCACTTTTGTGCCCACTTTGAGGATAAATTATTTTTAAAAATAGGGGCGCCATTTTTTCACCTTCTTAAAAACCAATATCTAGATGAAATTACAAATCGCCTCCTAAGCCTGGTCGGCCGGGTCTCTTACTGCCCTCCTTTAGGCCTGCAGCGCCCACAAGGGGGCGTTATCGCCCACTTTGGGAAAAGCTGGTGTAGAGCATGCCAAGCATGTTCAATTTATAAGCATATGTGTCAGTAGCGTAAGTCCTTGAGAAGCGACCTGCACCGTTTTAATACGATACAAGGGCTCCAAGATCTTTGCAAGAGATCTGTCTATTGGGCAGAATCAGGTTGCGAAACTGAAGACCGATGATGGCAGAATCGTATACGTCAAACTGAATAATTGAGAGAGATCAACAGTTTCTATAGACAGTTATATTCCTGAAGACCGGTGGAAACATCGTTTTAATGGACCTCCAGAACTTGAGGGCAAAACTGCTATTTTTTAAGGGTCAAACTCCTCCTGCTCTGGGTGGAGCGGAAGAGAAAGTCAGACTCGTACTGACTAAAACCCATCCATGTTCCTTCCTTAGCCCTTTATGGTCTAGCGGTAACCCTTTCGGACAATCTCGTTTACCCGGTACCTAGAAGGGGGGAGGAATGAGATTTTAATGCAAAAGGTGAAGATCTCGGTATTTAAGCCTACTATTTAACTTGAGGGTGAAAACCTTTTTGAGCAATGGACTAGAACAGCTCAATAACACTAAATACTCATTCCCAACTGGTTGCATGTTCTTTTTTCACATGTAAATTGAGCCAACACCACACCATACAATAAACCCTGATACGATGCTGCAATGATACGGTTATTCATGACAATAAACTGTTGGTAATACTTATAAAATACGTGCCTTCTCGTCAGAATTGTCTCATTTATTTGCCAAGAGAATTTCAACACTATTACAATGACGCTGTGTTGAAAATCGTGGGGCTGAGGTAGGGTGAAAGTTGGTTTACAGTAGTACATTTTCGGTGTGATTATTGTATTGATTTTTATGGCGGAATGATTGCAGATAACATATTTAGGTATTCGAAATTACTTTTCATAAATTATTTTGGGACTATTAATAGATTTCTTGTTTGGGAATTCAACATTTAGGAATCCAAATGACAAGTGGTTGTGAAGTGACGGTTGATATCATTATGGTGTTAGGAAAATCCACATGACGTGGTTTACCGACACCAACAGTACCGAGGAATTTCCAGATATCAGCAGGTGAAGAAGAAGAAATGTTCTCAAGGATATGGCGGTGTTTGGCGTTGCGTATCATCTGATTACAAGGATTTCTAGCAGCTTTGAAAAAGTTCCGGTTTTCTTCACTGCGATCCAATATCCTGTATCATTCTCAAGACTTTCAAATTAATTTGAGTACTTAATTCATCATCATTTCAGCTCAAAGTTATTCACCAATACATCCTATTAAGTAATAATTTAAAACTAATGTCTTTTTTTCAATAAAACATAGTTTCAAAGATTTATTGTTTTGCTAGAGTCAATGGGACCATAAAGCTGATTAGTTCTGCTGATATTATTAAAGACATTCTACTATTAAATCTACTTTAAACCTTATTCCAATTGTGTTAAGGTTGTGTATTATATGGTATTTGTTTATGATCTTATCAATATTACAAGGAAGTATGTAAAACAATTGAAATGTTGTGCATTTCTACAAAGTAATTTCTTCTATTCTCACATAGTTACCTTGTGAACTAAAGACTTGGCTGGCTACTGCATAAAATATTATTTTCTTTGACCTTGAACCTTTCTTTTATACTTAAATAGTTTCTGCTCGCGTGGGTATCGGAAATTGTTACATTATTGGAGTTTTAGTAAGAATACACTATTTTTTTTTAAATATAATATAGCCTATGTAACCCGGGGTTAGTGTAGCTTCCCAACAGTGAATTTTTTTTATTTTATGGTTAAGTAGTTTCCGTAGCCTATTCAACGCAAACAAACAAATAACCAAATATTTCCTCTTTATAATATTAGTATAGATTGTAGATTCAACAGGTAACATTCTATCTAATTATTGTCACGAGGGTGAATGGAAGACGACAACGTGTTGCAACAACCCCAAGTGACAATCGACAAGTATAAGAGGACCAGGATGCCTTGTTACTTGGTTTTTAAGGACTCTCAATCACAGTTATAATTCATAACAGACAGAAATGAGTTGCTAAGAACTTTTTTGTGCTATGTCTCGCCATTTTAAACAGGAACGTAGTGAGGTAACTTAGAGGCTAAGTTTTGTAGCAAGTACAGAATGCTATAACACATAAACATAACATCACACCTGTATTCTTTTAAGATCTGCTTAGCAAAAAAACTGGTAGTAAAGATGCACCATGTAGGAAAGTTGTGAGCATGAATGTGGATAGCTATACAAGTAGAGGGAGACCAAAGAAATTATGGATGTATTGTGTGGAAGATGATATGGCTAGAAAGGGAGTGACTACCGAGATGATGACTAATAGAGAAGTATGGAAGAAAAAGACATGTTGCGCCAACCCCAAATAAATTGGGATAAGGGCAGGAGAATGATGATGAATGTAATAGGGGGCATGCCACCCATTTGCTATCAATTGGATACAAATCCAGACTCTGGGTCATCAGGTGAATAATTAAGGTAAGGCAAGGAAACTTTAACCTTGCACTAGCACCAACACTGCCACTATTGTTTGTGCTATTCTAAGCTGCCGCTTAAATTCTAATTGCCATAACCACACATAATTATGTGTTCATAGCAGTGTATGGGCTAGGCAGGTATTTTTAAGTTCAAAATCTATGCCAACATGAGTATGTCTATTTAAATTACCTTTTAATAAATACCCGATAAACATGAAATAATTATATTGGTGCTAAGGAATTTACATAAATGTCAGTTACTCAATATAAAACAGTAGTTGTTGCAAAGTTGTGAACTTATCATGCCAAGCAATAATGTAGATAAAAGATTAAGTAATGTTTTAAATAAAATATTATCATTGTTAAGATAACAGTGGTTGTATAATTGATTGAGCTAATTCTAAAACAGCTTTAGGAAATTATGTGAATTCTTACTAATATTATAAATTCGAAAGTAACTCTTTCTGTCTGTTTATATGTTACCTTTTCATGCCTAAACCACTGAACAGATATCTATAAAATTTGGCAGAGAGATAGATTGCAGGCAGGGAATATTATACTACTTTTAGTCTCAAAAATATCACCCAATGTTGCAATATAACCAACTTCCATGCAAGTTTAGTTGCATAGAGAAGCTAGTTGATAATAAATGTTTAGTTTGACAAACTATTGCTTCAGATAATTATGTATCTTTCATGTTGTTTTGTGGCAAAAGTAGGTACTTCTTTTAGAGACAATACTTAATTTGATTTTGTAAGTTTATAACTGGGGCTATCTGACTTTTCTAATAATTGTCACTAAGTCCGTAGTACTATTGATAATCTTTAACTTTATTTCTAAATAGGTACCACATTTGCTAAAAAACAGTCAGAAGCATAACAGTATGTAAATATTTCAAGCAATATACTGAATAAAAATAAGCACTTGTTGTCTCCTTTTAAGGCCAATTACAGAAGAAAGCAAGAAAAACTGACTAGGTATTTACCTCTGGTGGCTCGATAGCTCTTTCCACAGCCTCACTCATGATGAAAAATGCTATAAATAACAGGAACAATCCATTTACAAAACCAGCCAGCACTTCAGCCCGCGCATAGCCGTAAGAAAATCGTTCATTTGCGCGCCATTTCGACACTAAGGAGGCCGCCAGACCCGCCACCAGCCCCGTACAATCAAAGAACATGTGGAATGCATCAGAAATTAGACCTACAAACAAAATAAACACGTATCATTATCTTATTAGTATACAATATGCTACAATAGCCTTACAAGGAAAAACATGATAAATAGAAAAGAAATTGTTTTTTTTTTAACTTACCTAAACTATTCGTCCAAACACCATAAAACAATTCAACAAAGGCAAAGGACAAATTTAGAATAAGGAACATGAATAAATTCCTCGAATTCTTATCAGAATAAATTAGTCTCATCCAATTTGCAACCTTTTCACGTATTCCACCAACAGTTCCGCGCGGAAGCCGCGTGTCCTTTTGCGTAAGGGGCAACATTGTTTCTTTTGTGTTTTTAACGGGCTCTTTTCACGTCATTTCACTCAAAAATCACCAAAACTAAACATTAGTAACATAGCTGCATACGTGTACTTGACAAGCGGTTCTAACCTCCCACGATAATAACTTTAGGCATAAGATTTTAAGGAGAACCAACAATATTTTAAACACTTTAGTGTCTAGTATCGTTACTTATTTCATTTACACGAACTTTAATCGTGATTTTTAGATAATTTAGAAACTTTACATCGTGCGACAACCCAACTTGTCGTTCGTAAACTGTCAAATAAAAGACGATGTTACCATTTATAAAATGCCATGACATATATAATTTATTTAGTTCCACTGTATTTCATAATAATTTCACTTAGTCTTTGTTTTGTTAGATGTCTAGTTCAAAAATGAGAAACTTGCTCTGACTGCCTACAGGTACAGTGAAATGGGTATTTTATAAATTCTAAAATTATAGAATTTAGTTTCCTCTGAAAAGATTTATTATTCGTAAATATAATGTATGGACGATAACAATATGAAGCTGATTAAATGCGTGTAAATTTATATAAAAAGGTGCTTTTAAATCAAAATACAATATTTTTTAATTAAACTGTAACAAATCATGTAAACTTTTTCTTACTGGTTTGTCTATGATGAAATGCCTTTATAATTTAAAAACACTGAACTTTTTCCTATTGGTCAAAAATATCAACTTATGTATTAGGACCAATAGGATCAAAGAACTATGACTTATTATTTGTAATCGAAAGAGCACTCAATGATGAGTCATAGACTTTCAACTGACACTCGTTTCCGGAAAAGTTTTGCATAAAATCTATGAACATTAGTTTACATTGTTTATGTCTTCGAATTGCACATTACATTTTGGGATTTATTTAATTTAAAAAATTAAAATAAACCTCGTTATTACTATAAACTAGACAATTTTTATGTCCGAATTTATTTTCATGTGGATTTGTGTTCTCTTTGCAAGATTAAAGTTTCTTCCCGCCAACTTTTCAAATCAATTCCACCGGAAATTCGTCTATAGATGCGTTTGTTTCCGAAAAGTGAACGTTTCACGAGTCAACAGCAACGTCTTTCGAGAAGTTCTAGGCGCTGTTTGCGACATTTTTCCTTCTTTTATCCGTCATCCAATGTTTTATGTGATGAAATAACACGTTGATTAACGCTTATTTTCAATATTAGTGTTCATAGTCGTAATTAAGTAATCGCTAGATTACGATATAAGCTAATATGGGCGACGAAAGCCATCCTAAAACTCTCTACGTCGGTAATTTGGACGCGAGTGTTACAGAAGTATTCATATGTACGTTGTTCGGACAAATAGGCGAAGTAAAAGGTTGTAAGATAATCCGCGAGCCCGGCAACGATCCCTATGCCTTTCTCGAGTTTACGAGTCACACGGCGGCAGCTACAGCTCTGGCCGCCATGAACAAGCGAGTGGTCCTCGACAAGGAAATGAAGGTTAACTGGGCTACGAGTCCTGGCAATCAGCCGAAGACTGATACCAGCAACCATCATCACATATTCGTAGGAGATTTATCACCGGAGATTGAAACGCACATATTGCGAGAGGCATTTGCGCCATTCGGTGAAATTTCGAATTGTCGGATAGTCCGCGACCCACAAACGCTCAAATCTAAAGGGTACGCTTTCGTTTCTTTCGTTAAGAAGGCTGATGCAGAGGCCGCTATTCAGGCAATGAACGGGCAGTGGTTAGGATCCCGCTCCATACGCACGAACTGGTCGACGCGTAAGCCGCCGTCCAAGCCAAATGAAGGTGCACCGAGCAGCAAGCGAGCGAAACAGCCAACTTTTGACGAGGTGTACAATCAGAGCTCGCCGACAAACACGACGGTATACTGCGGTGGATTCACTAGCAATGTTATAACTGAGGAGTTGATGCAGAACACATTCTCACAGTTTGGCCAGATACAGGACATACGAGTGTTCAGGGATAAAGGTTATGCCTTCATTAGGTTTACGACTAAAGAAGCTGCCGCACATGCCATTGAAGCAACACATAACACAGAAATTAGTGGGCATATAGTTAAATGTTTCTGGGGCAAAGAGAATGGAGGAGGAGATAACCAGGTTTGTATACTTATCTGCAGGTAACTAATATTTCTTTGCAGCGTGCACAGATTTGCATGTTACAGCAAATATTTGGTGACAAAGTTGGTAAATGTAACAATTTGACATGAAGAAGCAAGCCTTACGCATCAGTTGTAATAAATGTCAACAACAAGTAAGATTCTACATAAAATTAGCCAAAAAATATCATGAAACTTATATTGTAACAAAACATACTATGATTGTATGGAACATGTTATGGCAGCGGTGAGTATTTACATCTTGTATATATTGTGGATTTAGCTTTCAAAGAAACAAGTCTGCATAATGGTTAGAGTATGAAAGGACTTATTAGACCATCATCTGTCACTTCATAGGCAGTTCCTAATTGGAAAAGATGATATTTAGAGTAGAATGTAGCTTCTGGCGATCAATGAACATACTATTTTGTAATCAACTACAGACGAAAGCCGCTTTCAAGTATTAAAAGGTCCAAATGCCAATGAAGGCTTGTTTATGCAAAATTAAAGGTATTATAGCATTTTTATTATTTCAAAAATTGTAGGTAAGCCATTGGACTTCTATTGTAGAATATTTTGTTCAGGAAACTATGTTTGGTTAATACATTATGTCAGTGACAAGCATTATTGATCAAATAATGGATTTAAACTACATCTTGCCAAGACTGATGGGGAAACAATTAGATTTACACCAAAATTTGATCAATTATTATTGAACAGGCTAGTGATTGGCTGGAAAAATAATAAAAGCAACTAAAAATACTGATATGGAATTCCCCAAAATGTGTTTACCTTATCTAAGTTCCAAATTTTCCAAATATACTTTAATATACCTTTGTCATTAAAGTTTTGTTAGTCAATTGTAATTATTACAATACCAGACACAATTTGTCATCGGGGAATACCTACTGTCCAACCAAAAACCTGGTTCAAGAGTGGTGCCTTTGATCAGACCATGCCCTAGTTACTGGAGTGTCCTAAGTGGCCATTCACATGCACCTTGGATGACCTGAACAATGCCACTGATGCAGTGATCAATGTGGCCGGGTACAAGCGTACATTCAACACGAAAAGCAATTTTGTTTGACCATACATTTCTTGCATATAATTCCCTTCTGCATTAAAGTAGATTCTCAGACCAACAAAGACCTGTTTCCCAATTTAAATTAACATAAATTGATTTTTAGAAGTCATTATGTTTGAGGTTATCTTCATTTGATAAATTAAGATCTAATTTCCTCATGCTTATCAATTGCATTGTAAGAATAATGTTATCACTGTAATAAGCCCAAAACTCATGTATGCAGCTCATACAGAAATGCAAAGTCACCATATTACTGTTGTTGTAAAATTGACCTTATTTTGTTACATGTTTGGTTGCTTTTGCAAACTTTCTCTCACACACTAAAAACAATTAATTGGCATTAACTCATGCAAACAAAACAACAACTGTGGTTGAGTTGAGACAACTCTTGTTTCAATCACAATAAAATAAGGTTGTTGCTTTGTGTAGTATTTTAAGCACTTGATTCATTTATGTCAGGGGGCATTTTGTGTATGTAAGTAGTGTAAACTCTTAGAACTGTATCATTTAATGTTTATAACTTGCCAACTGAACAAGAATCCAAGTTTCTTTACAAACTTTCATTTAGGCTTATTTTTATTAACTATTGCTGCAGGAGAAATGATATTCCATCATAATGTTTAAGAAAATAACTTGCTAATATCAATAACTAGGCTCGCGGAAAATACACTTTGGCTAGCAAATATCTTCTGCAAATAAAACTAGAAATAATCAATTTCTATGCCAAATATTCACCATAAAATTCTAACTTAGCATGAAAAATTGATAATTTGTTGAACATAATGTGATCACATTACCCGTCATAATTAAAATGGTATATTAATCAATTATTATAATGGCTTGATAAGTGATATAAATAGTATAAAGTTTTTAATCCATTTTAAATGTGTCAGCTGTGTATTAGAGAATGGCTAAGAAAGTTCTTATCATAAATTCTATTATGTCATTAACAGTGAACTTCACTGGTATTCCTAATTGCATACTTTGTTTACATGTTATGTTCATTGTATATGTATATAATTGCTTTTAAGTACTCCAATAACATGAGAATAATTTGTGATTCCAGAGTACGAACAATGCGACAGCGGCGCCGCCCGCGATGGGTGCACAAACGCAGTACCCGTACCCCTATCAACAAGGAATGGGCTACTGGTACGCTCAGGTAAATATCAATAACTTACATACCCACTTTAATCTTTTTATTTATTAAAACATCTATGGAGAAGATAAACATGTGTATCTGATTTACCAGACAAGAAAAAGTTTCTCATTGGCTGATTGCCTTCATCGTGGAATACAGCGTTGTTCTGATTGGTTATTATAGAAGCGCTATCCGCGCCGCGTAAGCGAGTTTGCAATAGTTTGCATCACACCATTTCCGTGCATTATTATTCCATTTCTTACGACTTCGTGATACCGACTTTAAAACTCAAAGAATTTGCACGACATGAGTTTCAAGTAAAAATTGTTATCAACAAGGAAATTTTTATTACAAAAGGATTAGTGATCGCTGTACAGTATGATTACTTTATCGTATTTTGGGTCAAGGTTAGAAAGCTGCGTACGCGCAGGCCAAAGCAGAAGCGACGTAAGCGAGTCTCTTGAAATAAGTACCCACATTATAATGACATATTATTGCATTTGTATGAAACAAATTCAACTCTCGAAAAAGCTTGTAACCTTGACCAATATTTTTTATTAAATTGTACTGAAATATCTAACATTGTCATATTAAAGATTGTTTTTATTGTTTTGCATACAGAATCAGGTAGTACTTTTGAATTAATCTAAGTTTTTTTAATGTGTGGTAGATAGATTTGTTTGGCGCTTATTAGTCCCTAAGCAAACCTTTGTGTGTAGTTTATACTTAGCTAGTTTCTTTTCAATAATCATCTATTTCGATTTTATTCTATCTGTGTTGTAGTTTCTTGCCTAGTAAATGTAGTACTAACTTGGTAATTGCAGATAACAACAGGTAAATGTGTTTTGTATTTTTGCTTTTTATAGTCGAATTGAATATTTAATCAATCATAAAAATACTCAAATTCGAATGTGTTTGGAAGAACGATAACATATCGCAAAAACGTGGAAAAGCAATTTAACTTTAAGTTAAAACTATGAGGAAAGTAAATATTTTTAACAAGCAAAAAGTTTCAAGTAATCTTGACTTTTGAGCTTTATGTTTATATTTAAGTTATGGATCAAAATATTTAGAAAAAGTTCAGAAACACAGCCCTTTATTGTTAGTCACTCTATGGTTCATAATATTATTGTTTGTTTGACTTAAAAATAAATCTTAACATCCTTTTCCTGTTGAGTAATTTGAGTATGAATATCATATTTAAAAAGATTTATTCCCTGTAGTGAGCGAACTAATGAATAATTGCGTGCTTGTTTGTCCTAACTTATGGTAAAAATTTGTTTGACTGATTAGTGAGTCTGCCTTAAAGTCTATTGCTACAAAACTCCTTGATAGTACCTACTTACGTTCATTCTAATTCCAAGATTTGCTTTTCTTCTAAATAAAAAATCAAACTATATGTGTGTTAAAATTCTCCTCGCGCAAAGGTAACTTTGATAAGAGTTTGTTATCATTTTTCCAAACATTGCCAGATGAAGTATCCAAGATTTGAACTATTTTCCGTAATACTTCGTTTACTAAACTACAGAATCAATGTTAGTTTTATAATTATTTTGACTGTGTTCATTTTATATACATGCTAAATTTTACGAGTCTGGACTAGACAACTAATTACCATAAATTCCATAAAACTACAAATCAATTTCTCATAAATTTATAATTTTATTAGAAGCTTAGCACGAAGTCATGCTTTACGTTAAAACTTTCACCTGAACGATTGTATAAAATAAATGAGCTGCTGAATTCTCAACATTCTAATTTATGATTGAAAGTTCACTTCACTTCACCTTAGTAACGTGTTTTCTACCAGTCATCTGCGAAAGCTGTTAAAGTCAACTGATCATAATTTATGACTCTAAATGGTGCCAATACACTAGCCAGATACACTCAAGGTGCTATACCTGTTAGCAAATCAGATGGCCGATAACAAAATCTTAGTTGCTAACGGTACATCAGGTTAGCAACAGCAGCGCTCTCTAATAAGCTATCGCCGTAAATTAAAACCAGGAAAAAGCAAATTAATATTATGGAATTTTTAATTTGGCATGAACCAGTCTAACAGTAAAAATTCTAGACTCAGATCTACAGGTGGTTCTAAGCTAAGCAACGTATTAATCGTGCAAACAAGAGCGTGTATTGTACACTTAAGTGTTATAGATCTGAATTACAGTAAACCACGTTCCGTACGCCGTGAAATATGCAAATGCGTCCATTGAAAGTTTCACGTTCATGAAGCCGACTATTGAATTTTAAACGCGCGTTGTTTTTGTGAGAGTTATGCGTGGTCTTGTAGCTACTTGCTACATAGTGTGCATGACATTGGACGGCTCGTAAATAATGATGCGGCATGAAACTTATGTATTTTAGTTGTTTGATATAGTTTGTTGGACTTTTTGTGTGAATCACGTTGTGTTTTTCGAAGTTTTTGGCATGATTATCGTCAGAATTCATTGGCATGCTAAAGTATGTTTTCAGAAATGCATGAAAACTTGCTCGTATAAATCGTTTTGAATTAATTCAAAATCCAAATGGTAATGTAGAAAGTTTCCTTCTTTATTTCCTCATTTTTAATTGATTAAAAAAAACTACCCTATTCATAGTTATTCACATACAAGGAAATACCTACTACAGGAAGTAGCTACAAATGAATGCTATCATGCACTCATTTTTGTAACTATGATTTAATCATTATTTAAAATGACATTTCTTCCTGACACATATTATAAAAAATAGGTATTGAAAAATACACGCTTGGACACATAAATCGGGCCACCCTGCATATTTTTGTTGCAAGTCTATCCTTTCCGTTTTTCATTGTTCTAAATTTGATATAGGTACTTGAATTCTTTGAACAAAGGAATATAATCCAAAAATACACTACCAAGTGAAAAATAACTTTAATTTCGGAAATCTTTGGCTTTGTATTTTCGTTTTTTGCTACCGACTTGAACGTCAGAATGGATAAAAAAATGAGGGAAAGCGATTACGATACTTTTTTGATGCAAAACGAAACAAATAACGTAATAAATAACTATTGACTTAGAGATTTCTAATAAAAACTTGTGACTGTGACTTGGAATTCAAATTTGGAACAATGGTGATATCATAATGATGGCCGATATGTCAGTTTCAAAAATGCATAAAAACTATTTTTCTGAATAATCATTATTTTGATGTTTTAGGCCTAAACATAGAAATGCACGGTTGCTCGACTGGAGGCCGGGAGTGTATGTACCTACTCGTCATCACAGTAATAAATGAACAAGAATACTACAAAATTGACAAAACTGTGGCTTCAATAAACTATCATTAAAAAAAAAAACGAATCAAAATATTCGTGTGTGGTCAGGGAACCCCTGTCAGGAACGAAATTCCTTGCGTCATACTGGCATGACGCACACACACCAATGTAATAGACAGAGAGAGAAAGTCGCATGGAGGGGGCATAACGCCTTTTCCTTACGTGACAATTCTACCAGTTAACTCCTACAGTACGCCGCGTTAAAACTTAATTCCAACAAACGTAAAATTTATCACTTTTGCGTGTCGACCGACCGATAATTCTCGCTATGCCTGGTGTTAATGGGTACACGTGTTATTTCAGGGCTATCCGGCGTTACAAGGGTATATGGCGCCAGGGTACTACCAGCAGTACGCCACCGCCTACAGCAACCCGCAGGCCGCAGCAGCAGGTACGTACCTGATCAATGAGGTCCAGCAGTGAGATAATTGAGCAGGATGGGAACCGTTACCGGTTATTGCAATCAGATTTCCACTTTTTTTAGCCTATTAGATGTTCGCCTATTCGAAGACGTTTGCTTATAAGAGGTCAACGATTGATACGCTTATATTTACCCACATTTCTGTGCGCTCTAATTATTTATCTTAATTTTAGATATGTTTCTCAGTAAGTGAATTATCTATGTAATTCTTATGAGGAATAAAGTTATTCTTAAACCTAATATGTATTTTATGGTCGTTTCGAGAGAATTATTTTTATGAACCTATGGGGTTCATACGACATTTGAGGGGTGAATTGTATTACTTTCTTGTTTTTGATACCTTGAGTCCCTGGTACATTCCAGGCCTATTATTTTATTATTGTTAATAGTTGTTAGTTAACTTACTGGGACTTATTTGGGACTGCCAATTATCCTAAAACAACTTTATTGCTTATTGTTACGCTTATATAAAAGTATGCTAACGCATATTAATACACGATGATTTTATTGCATTTATTAGTACCCATTTATGTCCAGTTGCCAATACTACTTTCAGTCTATCCTGGGGGACAAGCGTCACCTCTTATATCAGTATTATTATATGAATATTTCTTCACACTTGAAAAGAGATGGAGGTACACCTACAATATACCTTCATCTCTTTCTCAAACTGAAGTAATCCTTACTAATATTATAAATTTGAAAGCAACTCTGTCTCGTCTGTCCGTCACCTTTTCACGCCGAAACACGCTGAACAGATTTCGATAAAATTTGGCAGTTAGATTGCATCCTGGGGAACGACATAGGCTACTTTTGTCTCAAAAATATCTCCCGATATTGCGATATATCCGAACTCCACGCGGGCAAAAGCTAATATTAAAATAATACTGCTTTAAGAGTGTTAGTTGGCCCTTGATACTCAAGTGAGGTCTGTTTTGCAAATAGGTGTCTAGTTAAAATAAAACTGAGTGTTGTCAAACATACGTGTCGCTATCAGTGTTCCTATCTGCCACCTCGATTCTATTGTTATCAACCGGCGTGTTAACTAACGACTTACTGCGAACATTTTTATAGCTAAGTGACCGTGGTTTGTCGTCATGTCAATTTCAAATTGCCTATTCGTTTCTGCATTGAGATCAGATTTTCTTTTTGGGTTTTTTACTTGTCAATGAAATATGCTATAGCTTGTGGCTAAGTAAAAACAGCGGCACAGATCGATCCATCAGGTTAAGCTACGCTTGCTGGGGTTGGTCCGTGGATGGGTGATCATCTTTACATATCGAGACTCCTCCGTGCCTCGGAAAGCACGTTAAGCCGTTGGTCCCAGCTGTTATTCGCGGATCTTTGACAGTCATTACGGGTAGTCGAGAAGCCCGAAAATCTGACAGCCAGACTTAACAAGGAGTATTGTAATACCCAGTTAATAACTGGGTTGTGGAGGCCCGATGGGCAGTCGTTCCATGTAAAATATTGGTAATTGGGTACCTACTCAGCTGCATCCGGTTAGACTGGAAGCCGACCCTGGGCGGCCATTCCACAGCGTGATTTGGATGAACTCATTTTGAGTATGCCAAACCGATGTTCTTGTGTTGTTAGTGTTCGCGGTAGAAACACGGATTATTAATTGTTTAAGTTACCCAATAAAATTTTAAAGAAAACTGTTATTTCAGTCTTTTTTTCGAACTTTAATTTTAGTGGTTCAAATGTCAAAAATCCCTTTATTAGGAAAATGGCAAATTTCTTTATTAATGCAAAGGTGACTTGGTTTATCGTTACTGTGACAAACGAAAACACTTTATTTGATGAATCCTTAAAGAAAATTTAAATTAATATCAATCAAGAGAAAAGTTATTGCAAAAATATATGTTGATCCCTAGACACTTTTGATGTGTGTAGTTGGAAAAATGGCTAGGCGATTGATTGATTGAATGAAATAAGTATGCATATTTTATATAGCCCGTAGATTTTTTTTCGTGTAGGTAAACATCGTAATTTTAGTCCTTGCCATGTTTTCCTGAGAAAGTAAAACAGTCATCATATTGACATGATATTACCTACTATTATACCTACCTTTGATACTACCTTTCTTTGATATTCGGCTATGGAAATCTTATTTATCCGTAGCGTGACCATTTTAAAATAGGTAACTACCCAAATTACCATGCAGCCATCAAACTAGACACTAATGTGACCTATTCATTTTTGCACTATTTTCTGTTTGTTAGAAACAAGACACTACTGGTATGATGCCAAATTATTATTGGGCAGACTTTGGCTTTGCTCATTCTAGTGCCCGTAATGGACTATTTGGAACGGTCAAAAATAAAATTGGAAATCACAACACAGTCACATTGTTATATTTCATTCAAAATGTTATTGATATACCCTTTAAAATACTGCATTGTTGGGGGAAACCTCAGAATTGATGAAGAATATTAATACATAACAGTATTATCATCATCATCAGCCTACAGCAGTCTATTGCTGGACATAGGCCTCTCCAATTGCAAGCCATTCAGCTCGATTCTCGGCAACTCTCATCCAGCTGTTACCAGCCACCCTGCGAAGATCGTCGCTCCACCTCGCCCGAGGGCGTTCTACCACATGAACATTGATCACGTCTACCCCAACGGTCTTCGGTTCTACGGCTATTATGGCCGACTCATTGCTACCTTGCTAATTCTTTGAGCTTTATTACAACTTTGGTTCTCTGATATCCAGTATCCTGTTAGTCAGTTCTGAGGTTTCCCCCATCAACTACACTGAGAATCATGCTTTTGGCAGTATCTGTGACCGCAATTAGATATAATAAGTTAGCTTGTACGACCAAAATTTAAAGCGATTGACGTACACGGCCTTTTCTGTTCATTATCTTACCGTGAAAACTTAAGTGAAGTCAGCTTGAATTGAGCTGTCAACCGTGTCAATCCCTCAGCATAAGTTTTTACGGTGAGATATTACCAGGATGGACGTGTGTTGTATGAGTACTTATATGTGTGTTTGTTGCAGCGGGGTACCGCATGAGCATGCCGGGCGGCGGGTCGGCGGGCGCGGGCGGCGGCTGGGGCGGCGGGCCCGCGCCGCTCATGTACGCGTCGCCCATGCCGTCCGCGCAGTACCCGTCGCAGTAGACGCCCGCGCACCCCCCGCGACGCCGTGCAATGTCGCCTCATTCTGTGCCTCACGCGGTCCCCAGCGGACCCGACGTAATACAATACGAACTCTGCGTCAATTTTGTAAAACTGTCCCTGGACAGATAAGTTTTGGTTTAGATTTTATTTTTGTACAAGTCCAAACGGTTTTCCGTGTAGACTCCGATAAGTCGCGTTGCGAGCTTGCAACTACATTTGTATAAAATTGTTCTTGTTACTGTATAATATGACGGCGATGGTGTTCACGTCGCAAATGTATATTTCATAGCATTGCACACTGTTAGTCGAGGGACCTAACATCGTCAGGAAGTGCGGGTGGTGTGCCGAAATATATAAGCAATCGAGTTATCGTACATATCTCGACATGTTGACATTGGCAGAGCAGTCAAACAGTGTACAAAAATGTTGGCAAATAGCAATACCGTTCAGCTTAATGTTACAGGTGGTTAGTGACGGGAGTCTGTGGCCGGCTCTGGACGGTATCTAGAGTGCCAACTTTTGAATTTCATAGAGGTTTGATACGCGACGCCAGCAGCGTCCGGCGCCCGCCGCTGACTCCCTTCGCTGCTATTGACCGACCGTACCCACTAAATTATCCGTGTGTTGTCCGGCGCCATCTAGTTTCTGTAGACACAACTAAATGACGCTATGTTCGCAGCACCGTACAGTTTCGGATTCACGGCGCAACGGTGTTAGTCGACCTACATAGATAGGACATAACGAAATAAATTATAAATTTTTAATGAAAAGTTATAAATATATAGGGGGGAGTAGTGTCGCGAGCGGCCTCGTGTACATACGTTGATATTTATTGGCGCCCTGCGCTGGCAGACTGAACTATGTTCCCCGAGACTCCTCACACGACGCGCCAGACAGTTTTGACCTATTTATATTAAGTTGGGCACATGTTGTTTTGTTTGACCTGAATTGTTATGATTTATTGTATGGAAACACTGGTGAGTCAATAAAGCTGTGGGTCTGGGACAACGGGTGTTTGATTTGCTGTCTAGATTATAATATACTACAACTGTATTATGTTTCTGGGTCCAAATTTTTTTATATGAGTCGACTGCTAGGTCCATCTGTGATCGAATACAGCATACGTTCGGATGACGTGAATGATTAAAAATTATTGTAAATTCATAATGAAAAAGGTAAAATTTTGTAAAAGGATAAATAAATAGTTTAAGTTTACAATTACTTTTGATTATTGTTGTATTATTAGTGGCGTCGATCTCTGTTACAATGTACCCTTTTTGTGAAATGCCAGAACTATCGGTTTCTATAGATCACACAGATAAGGGAGGCATGCAGCCTTGTTCTGAAGTAATATTTTATAATTTGGGACACTTGAAATGATCTGTTATTACTGTTATCACGGAATTTGATAGGCCTTACACCATAAAAGCTCATGGCATACGTATAATAGGTCTTACATATAAGCAGTTGTTGCCTTACATGCCGAATGCTTATGTAGTGTACGGCCTATCTTAGCATATAAAGAAATATTGCAACAAAAGTGTGCAGAAAATATACAATTTCATTACAAAACATGAGTTGATTTACATTACACCTATTTGAGACAATACATTTCGAAATCAACGAATATTACTAATACTGTTACAATAAAAAAGTGATATTTTATTTACCCAAATTGAAATAAAGAACATTGAAAATATTTCATATCAATAATTTAAAATCAATTTTAGATAAAACACCCCCCGTACATAAAATAGGTAGTCGATTGGCTAAGAGTTCTGTAGAGCGAACATAACTACTCAAGCTAAATAAAATAGAACAGTTTCATACGAATATAAACATTAACGTCTTATTACTATACATGGTAGATTTTTTCGTATGACAAGTTACGGTAAAACGTGGTGAATAGAGATGCAGGGGTGAATCGGAACGAAACTTATAAATGGATTTTAACATTGAAATAATATAGTTTGTTGCCAACCAGAACAATTGATCAGTAAACACATTACAAGCCCATTTTGGCGCAGTCACCTCCTTCTGCGAAAAAGTTATGCTCGCGAAGGAGGTGGCGGGATGGGAGAGAGAAAGGTCCTCCCGTCCCAGCCGCCGCGGGAGACGCTCCGGGCGTCGGCAGCCACGTGACGACTCCCGGCCACCGTAGGCGCGGGCCTGCGGACGGTGAGTAATGGGTGACTCACCGTCCGATCAGCACCAGACCCGTGCCGTACGGCGCGTATATGTTCCACGCGCGCCTCAAAGAGATGTCAGCATATGAAGGGGCCCCTCAGGGCCAAGCCTGCCGGGTAAGCGGGATTGTCCGAAAGGGTTACCGCTACCCCGGAACATAAAGGGCTACGGAAGGAACATGGATGGGTTTTAGTCAGTAAGAGTCTGACACTCCCTTCCGCTCCACCCAGAGCGGGAGCAGTCATTGGATGATTTCCCAGCCTTAAAAAAAAAAAAAAAAAGCCCATTTTGGCCACAAACTATTATTTAATGCTAAATCGCTTTTAAAATTTCATCTCGATTCACCCCTGCATCCCGTTTCACCCTTACGGTACTGTACTTGGCTTGAGAAAAGTTGGCTCGCTCTATAGATGTGCCTGAGTCTTCCCATTGAGAGTATATTCTGCGTTGGCGTTCATAAGTTTCCTTGAAGAGCGGTACCTACCTAGTGAAAATTATGGCAGAGGCAAACACAAAAATTCAAACATTCTGATACTGCGTCAAGAGATAGTCGCCTTTCTGTAACGTTTCGACACCTTG
Organism: Hyppa rectilinea; assembly: GCA_951799385.1. Taxonomy (NCBI): domain Eukaryota; kingdom Metazoa; phylum Arthropoda; class Insecta; order Lepidoptera; family Noctuidae; genus Hyppa; species Hyppa rectilinea. The sequence continues at coordinate 3,615,741 of OX637319.1, forward strand.
CAAAATGCCGCAGTGCACTTAATTTGTATTAAACGATTGTCATGGAATAACGCTGTGTGAAGCTCAATATAGACACTTAAACATAACAAGAATGCAACTGAACGCGATCAACATTTCTAAACAAAGTTCAAGAACTGTCAGTGTCAATATTCCATAGTAATTTAAGCTCATAGAGATTTAGATAGCTCATGAACACGTTTTAGATGTGTTAATCTCATTCAGTAAATACTAAACTTATTGAAAAAAACTACGTGGCGGCCACCACTCTTCTAGGAAACCGCAGCTTTTTGTACGCTGCCCTAACGCCACGTCAAAACAACAAAGTTTGCTTCAATACAATCGCGTCACACTTGCGCAACGCTCTGGCGCAGAGTCTACATGAAAAGACCAACCCTAAATGCCTCTGAAATTCTATAGTTAAACATTTGGAAAAGAAAATAATTGCAAGTCTTCTCTCGCTATAACATAGGCATAGGTACCAACATTGCTTTGGTTATAGTCTGGTGGTAGAAGCTCGATAAAGAACAGCATAACTCGAGAACGCTCTGCAGCTCTTATAAACTTTGTAAACCCATTATTTTTGGGATGAAGTTGCCAAAGCGCCTGTTAGCAAAAACACTATTTTAGTTGCTGTCAATAATGATCTTGCTATTTCTCAATGAGTAGGAGCTAGTGTATCAATAGGTACGTACCTACCTAATGTACACAGATGTTCAAGCTATCTAACGCTTCAATTGAGTAAATGTTCATTTTTGCTGCATTTACACGATACATTTGAATTTTCTATTAATTTTTCGAACAAGCGGAGCGCGAGTGAAAGTTATGGAAATCGAAATCTTATCGTACTGTAGGATAATAGTGAAGCTGGACTCCCGCATCAATGCGCCCTGCATTGATGCGGGAGTCCAGTAGGAGATTAGCAACAAAGCCTTGTCAAAGCTGGACTGAACAGTTTGCGCCGAGTAGTTACTACTCTACCTACGTGCCGCAGGTTCGATTCCCGCGCGGAATAAATTATTTTTATAATGCCTTACAGCCTTCAATAGTTTTAGGTACCGGGTCTCGCTGGAAGTCTATAGACTATCTATCTGCATGGGTAGGCCATGTGATATTATTGGTCATGAGGAATTTGAAGAATCATGTACGTAGATACGTCACTACCTAAAGTCAACAACGATTTGGTTTAGATATCTAGGTAGGTACTTCGGTATACAAAATAGGTCATGCATTCGAGAAAAGCCACTATCAACGCTAGGCCGACGGTGACCGTGGTGGACTGAAACCTTGCAAAATATGTGTGGCGCCACGAAAAACCAATACAAGGCAAGTAACATTACAATCTACTTTGCTTTAATCCGAAGCACAAATGCAAAGCAAACCCTCGATAATTATGAAAACACTAGTTTCTGCCGGCGACTTCGTCCGCATAAAATTCGTTGATATATCCTATAGCTATGCCCCGTTACTTTCTTTTAGATCAGTGTTCTTTCTGACTTTTATTTCTTTTAGCTCGGCTCCTAAGCCTTCTCAGGAATTGGCCTGTCAAATACATAAATATTTTTTCTAATTCGAGTGGTAATTCCAACGTCCAATACCTTTTGCATAGGTAAGAATCCTATCTTCTAAATACGAGTAGGTGGGTACCTACCTACTTACTATTTATTTTTACCGGTAGACTCATCTAAGTCTAGCAACTAAAATAAAATAATTTTATGATTCAAAACAACCTACCTACGTGAAAAAGTAAATGAAAATACTTACAACACAGATTCCCTTTTCTGTCCTCGTCCTACACAAGTTCGTCCGACATTGGAATTTGAAAATTTACAAAATTATGTTGATGATTCAAATGGACCATTTCAGTTCATAAATTATTTTTATTAATCTCTGCTTGTCTTCTGTTGCACCCAGCGTTCATCGCCGACGTTCTGATTATCCTTAACCCACTTGTGACATCACAAGCTAAACAACAAGCATTTTATAATTTCTGAGAGAAATCCGTGCGGGGTTCGGGAATGACGTGAAAATTGCAATGACAGTGATCTAAAAATAAGGTCGACAGCGTCGCGCCTCTGCGTGCGCGCTCTCTTCAGTCGAGGACCAACCGTCGCGAGTTACAGTCGAACGATCATAAATCAGCAGCCATGGTGTACGAGAGTGACTTCTACACGACCCGCCGCCCCTACAGGCCCAGCAGCAGCTACAGCACCGTGACGGTGAGTGCCGCCGCCCTTCTAACACCTTCTACTGAGCGTGCCTCGCACCTCGCTCCACTCTCTCCCGGGAGCCGGACGCCCCTCGCACCAGCTCGACCTTAGCCACTCGCGTCCCTCAACAAACGGCTATCGACGCCACTCCCGCCTTATCGATTATGTATATAGTGTTCTTGTTAAGTGACTGGAATCCACAACCATGATAACGTGATACTATGATTTCTCGCTGTCTTCCCAAGTGTTGACTTCCCGTTTTCGTTAGTTCGCTTGTAAACATCATTGCTAATGATAAGCTAGGTCCACGTCGTCGCTTCTATCAGAAAGAACTTAGGTTTTGATAGACGTCGTTCGTGGTAGCGTTCCGCAAGTGGGTCATTTCGAATCGAGAATCGGAGTCGGAAAGCGGAGCTACCGGGCGCGCCAAATATAGCCGCGGCTGGAGCCACGCCCGCCCGACTAACGGCGACTTCTCCGCTTGCAGCGGCTGCCACTCGGCGACTGGGAGAAGGTGCCGTTCGTGCCGCGGCCGAGTCTCGTGCCGGATCCGATAACGGCTTTCGGCCGACGCTCGCGTCCCGGCGCGCGCCACTCCATCCTCGAGCCGGTCACACGGCAGAACATCGCGCCCAAGCCGGAGTCGAAGTTGGCGCCGCTAGCGCCGTACGTGTCGCCGCGCGATCAGACGCGAGCGCGCGTGCTTGCGGCCGTGGGCCAGCGCGAGCGCAACCTGGAAGCGGCCCCGCTGGGCACGCCGCGCGACCACATGGATGTGGTCCTGGCACAGTCGCACGGCCGGCCGCAGCACGCGGCTCATCGCCATGTCTTTTACAGCAACTACGCGTCGTACTGACGGGGGTAGTGTCTTTGTCGTGTGTCGCTTTTGCTACAGTAAGCTAGTCGGTCAGGTCGGGTCGGTGCGAGGGTGGGCGGCGAGGTGTGATCGGCGGTGGCTATAGGGCGGGGTTGTTGCAGACGCCGCGTCACTACGTGGTGGTGGACCGCGACCCGGTGCGCCCGCGCCGCGCCGAGGAGCAGTACTCGTACTCGTACCAGAGCACGAGCGAGCGCAACGCGGGCGCCGGCCTGCCGCAGCGCAGCTCGTACAGCAGCACGGTGGAGCGGCGCGCGGGCAGCGGGCCCGGCGGCTACTCGTACAGCAGCGAGCGCAGCAGCAACCTGGGCGGCCCCGGCGGCTACTCATACTCGTCCACGACGAGCGGCCGCCTGCCCTACGGCACCACCTACCGCCACTACTCGTACCGCGTGTAGCGCCCCGGCTCCCGCCCCGGCCCACCTTGATGTCCCCTGCTCCCTAACTCCCTGACCACCCAGCTTCCCCAACATGTAACTACCTAATCAGTATTCGCTGTAACGTAATGTGATCGCTCTACTTTATTTTGTTCATAAGTGGAGGTTGATCGTACTAGAGCTTTTTTTTAATGTTATTTTAAATTATTTAAAATGTGATTTAGACTGAATTTTTAATAAAGCTTGCGTTTTCTAATAAATATCTATTTTCTTTGTGTCGTGTTCACACAACAACCTAAAGAAACGGGTCGATGATGAGCTCGATCCGTGTTTACTAACAGTACTTCCTTGATACCCAATCTATGTTGGTTTGTTCTCTCTATGTGTCCTATTTTATTTAACGATTTTGTGATCTTTTTACTGTTTTTTTTATATGTAGGGAACTTCTAATAGGCAGGAGTAAAAGTAAAATTACCTATATGTTGTTATAATATAGCAGCTTTTGAGTTAAAATGAGATACTGTACCAGCGTCTAATCAAAATAAACAAAGTATGAAAATAGACAGAGTTGTTACGTATTGAAACCCGAACATGACATCATAGTATCTTTCCACATCCAAGAACAACATAATTTTTTACAATCATTTATAAGACATGGTAATATGTTTACGTAGGTAAACTCACAAACTTTGCAACCAAAACACAAAGCACATTACATCTCAAAAATAACATCAACTTAGCGACATCTTATCAGTTTGGTGCCAAGTTTTGACAACTTGCTGCACTTTAACAGAGCAGAACAAACTTTAACTTTTCTATATTCTTACTATACTTAGGACAACCAAGAACAAACAAAACTACTATGATACTATTTAATAAATGGATAAGTTTAACTGGTGTCAATTTCCCTGACAGCCGTGGTCGTCAGTGTACTACCTACCCTACTACTCGTCATACGTTCCCTACTATTCCGACCCGTACATTACGTACGTACCCAAGCTCTCACAGGTAAGTTCCAGACTTCTGTAGCTAGTGCACTGTAAGTAGATCATCCTTGGCTGCCGGGTATACGTCGCTCGCCATTCATACACACCGCCCATGGACAGATGCACTGACTAAGCACAGCTAAGTAAGTAACATTCAGTGGCGTAACTATAGGGTGGCAGGACTGGCATTAATGCCACGGGCCCCCGACCTGACGGGGCCCCCGGCCCGAGAGGCTGCGAGCTCAAAAGTGACCTAACATTTTAACAAAATTTAGTAAAAAATATGAATTTGGGGCCCCATGTAATGGATTTGCCACGGGCCTCAGATGGTATAGTTACGCCACTGGTAACATTGCTTCCAGCACACGTAAGCAAGATGCATATCATTATTTTAAGATTGCACCCAGTGTACTTGATTATAGAAATAGCACGTACACGCCAGCAGTTGTAAATATGTAAATATTTTAATTTTTGTGTTATTCATCACTTGTAGATAAGTCTGGCTTGATCTTATGTGGTTTCGCTGTGGGAGAGATGTTTTAGTTGGTTACCTAGGTATTTACGAGAAGGAATGAGTTTTAGTTTATACAAGAAATAATACTTACCTGGCCTTTTGAATACTTGCTTCAGAAAAGTATAATCTAGAAGTCGAATAATAATTGAATTAAAAAATGCATTAGATCGAAAAGCGAAGAATCGGTAAATTGACACAAAATAGATAGGAATAGGTTTTGCACTGGATTTTAGGGCAACTTTAGGTACTATTGTGATATAATTCACAACCTGAGATGAACAGTAAAGCCTTCGCCTAATCACATGATAATCGGGTGTAGGTACCAAGAACACTATCAAGGTTGTTACTAATAAAAACTCAAAGAAAACATAGTAATTTCTAAAGATATGAGTAAACACATCAAGACAAAAACTTCTCATTCAATCAAATCTGTTTTAGTTTCACCTCGACCTAATTATGTAACGTTCAACACCTCGTTAAACTAAATGCTCTTGTATTGTTTATTTCCAAACATCTTGTGCCAGAATCTTGGAACTGAAAAGCAATATTATAAACAGCCTTTAATGTTCCCACCGCTGGGACAGGCTGAAGACTTAAATCTATCACAAACTCAAGTTAATAGCTTTTTGCGAAACACAAATTCTTTTCGAAATATCGAAAGAGGTTAATGGTATTAAAGTAAGTATTTCCACCATTTCACCGTGACAAAAGGGACACTTAAATTGTAGGTATAATTTTATTAAGCATGTGGCCGTCTGTTATTCTCAAGACATACCCAGTTGGGTGCTAAAGGAATTTTATCTATCAATTAATCAAGCCACTTCTTTTCTTACATTTTCTGTTTTTCCCTGCTCTATTGAAAGTATTCGCTAATATGTAGCTGTAGGACGTTATAGCATAGTTTTCTTGTTTCGTATTGATTGCCATGATACCGATAAAGGATGAAGTAAGTAGGTACGCACATCAAAAATAATGCTCTGCCCGTGCCCCACACAGGGTCAACTGGGTAGCAACAAAAACTTTTTAAATGTTCAAATCTTTTCCCTCGGGCTCCCAATGGAATCAGAGGAAGGTCACAATCTTTCGCTCTTTGTCAGAAAGTAGGTAAAAATAATAATTTCAAGATTCGATCTATACCTACCTTATAAAAATCTATTAAAAACTCGTTCCAAGAAAATATCTTACAGAAACTGCCAAAAGTAGGTACTAAACCTATTTTTGGCAGTTAGTAGACACTATTCATAACTGCATCAAAAGCAGCTGTGGTGAGCGAATAGTTTAATAGCAGCCAAAATGTTGATTCAGACGTCTTGAAACGCAAGTGTTTTGTACGTCTGGCATAACCCGCATAACGATCTAAATCATTATTTAAAGGGCTAGCCTTTTAAATAATGATTTAGATCGTTATGCGGCTAGATGATAGTTTTATACCTCAACTTCTCAAGTACCTACAGCGTAGGGCAATTTGGCAATTCAAGTGGGATCAACGACTCTAGAAGTTACCCTCGAATTATTCACTATGCTAGACATATGAAAATATCTAGAATCATTTATTATATGACATCATTATATCATGTCCGCGGAAAGTAATTAATTATTCTGAACAAATAGACTACAAGCAGTTTTTAATTTCAAAAAATGCTCTAAAATGTTTTCACAGTTGCTGGATTAAATAGGATGGAAGGTGGTTCATGTAGGCTGCCAAAATTAATGACAGGCAAAATATTTTAGGAATGCGTCAGTTTTGAGACCTGCCTAATAATGTCGAAATAAGCGTTCTTTGTTCTAAAATACAAATCAACACTTGAAAGAATAAACACCTGTTGAATTCAAACTAAAAAAAAAGAGTAAGTAGATAAGACGAAGTCCCATCACCCATGTAAATAACGTAAAGGCGAAATGTGGGTGTACTGGCAAGAACCTCTGCCTTCGAAGAAAACAGACGAGATATTATATTATTCCTTAAGCTATAACATTTCTATTTTTATGGTAGGTAGTTAGGTACCAAATGACTTTTCGTCAACTTTAGATAAACATATAAATAAAACGGTAGGTAAGGTCTTTGTTAGATCAGATATTGAACATGATCCAAAACTGTCCAAAAGGTTGAAATGAAAAATGATGACCTAGGTACATGTAATCTGTGTGTATATTCTTTTGAGGCGATGTGTGCACAGATAGACCTATTTGACAAATACTAAAAGGAATTGAAAGGTAATGAGCTGCACCCGAACTCACAGGAGCTTGCAGCCATTAAAATCTGCCTAGCGTTTTCCCAACTATGTTGAGGTCGACTTCCATTCTAACCGGATGCAGCTGAATACCAGTATTTTACATGGAGCGACTGCCTATCTGACCGCCACAACCCAGTAACTGGACAATACGATACCCCTTGGTAAGACTGGCTGTCAGATTTTCGGGCTTCTGACGACCCGTAACGACTGTCAAAGATGCACAAATGACAGCCAGGACCAACGGTATAATGTGCTTTCCGAGCCACTGAGGAGTCTCAGTATGTAAAGATGTTCACCCATAGGTACACGGCCAACCCCGGCAAGCGTAGCTTAACCTGATGGTTCGCCCTGTGCGGCTGTTAGTTCTTAGCCACGAGCTCCTGTGAGATGCAATTCAAACGGACCAAAATCAGGCAACGCAACTTGTCTAAATAGCAGTGGTTGTTTCCACAGTTATGTTCCAAAAGCTACACGTGCAGAGTCTATGAACTATGTCTAATATTCAGGATATTTATTACATTGATTTCTTTATGATGCGTTCCTACTTTTTATCCTAGATAGATTATGTTTTAGCGGTCGGTGCTAAACGAATGCACCTTTATTTGAACAGGATGCTGTTGAAGCACGTTTCAGCTACTTTCAATTCTTCACGTTATTTATTGTGGTAGGTATACACAAATCGGTACAGTAATTAAAGCTTACAGCAATTCACGTAACACACGAGTCGTGGCAAAATGCCAATGTTCAACTTACTGTAATCAAAACGAACGCTAAAAACATTCCTCGTCGTAATAAAATAATGTTTAAAAACAAGTCGTTTACAATTATACAAGATTTACTACCGACGTTTCTAGTAGACGTAGCTTTAGTAGCTTTCTGATCCGGGGGATGCTTAACTATTGAAATCACAAACGCATGTAAAAAGAAAAACAAATGAGTGCAGATTTATTTGAAGATAATTCACGGTCCATTATCAAGGAAGGAATAAATTAAACGAAGAAAACATATTTCAACATGAAAAACCAAAACAAAATGCAAATTACTAGTGAAATCAGTCTGGAACTTCAGCAGTAGGATTCTTATTGCTTACACTGAAATGAAAACATTAATGAGAATCGTTGATGATCAAATAAACATGATCCCAAACTGTCCAGAACGTTGAAATGAAAAATTATTACCTATATTTGATTTGCCGACCCCAACATAGTTGGGAAAAGGCTAGGAAGATTGTTGTTCATGATCAAATATCTTCGGAGCAAACAAAAATATATTTTAGGACTATTTATCCAACTGTCCTGGTACCTACTAAAAAATTTAATTCAAACAACGACCTTGAAAGCTTAAAAAAATTAAGATGTTTATCCAAATCACTGGCCGGATGTATCACTCCCTAGACAAAGAGTGTGAAAACAAAAGCTGGAGCCGGATCAAGGGAGAAGCATTTTTGGCAACCGGACAGAAGCCAAGAATACCGTGAACGCCCATGTTATTATAAGAAACCTATAGAACATTCTACTCTTAAAAATGTTCCTACTATCCTTAGCATTTCCTCTAAGCTCAAAGTGGTAAAACGCTGGCACAGATGGGCATAGTAACTTGATAGCATAACCCGTCACTCTTCCATGACTGATTGATGCCTTCCTGTTGATTGAAACTTGGCAATTAAACAACTGAGTACACAAATGACATTACATTTAGAAAATGTCTGCTAAGTACTACCACACACGACGACGCAGATGAGAAAGAAATGGACAGTTGAAAAAAGAATGCCGCAGCTGTTCATTGACACTGAGACCAAGGTTATAGCTGCTTACTGCTAGATCATGTTTCTACTATATAAATAGAAGGTAGAAAAGTCACTATGGTAATAAAAGTTGCAATCACTCTCGCCATCTCCGTTGCGGCGTGTGCGCAGCGAAATAGTCTAATTTTACAACACTCGGCCGATGATTCACGCCGCCATTGAGACGTACAGTAAGGTCCACCACCGAAATAGCCCTATGATTTAACGTATTATACACAAACAGAAGTTTACAGAACTGTGTAGGAATCCATGTTTTGCGCAGAATTTCATCTGTGGGAAATGAGACAATGTTGCAACTTGCGCGCATATCGTACATATCTCGTTACATCTGCACCCACATAATCTTTCACCAGCAAAGCTTCGATAAACAGAGTTATTATTGTAAGATTATTTTCGGCACGAGCTTGTTAATAATATCTTATGCATGTTTTAAATTCTTTAGTAATAAGTAAATTTTCTTGCATGCGCACGAGTCTCATGAAAATACATTTCATGACATGCTTTCTGCATTACTTTAACTGCAGAAAATGCAAATTCTGTAGAATAATAGCATTTACAAGGCGTTTGGTTTGCCAATTTGTTTATTTAGCATGGTCGTTTTGAAGTTTTATGGTGAGTTCACAAATGCATAATGCGTGTATTATCTCGATATTCTACTAGCTTTCGCATCGCTGTAGCCCATTCCAGAGTAAGCATATAGGCTGCTCATCTTGAATTATAATGTTTCACCAAATTGTACTGTTTTAATGTTACTGACGCATACATACGTGAGTTTATACTAGTCAATACGTACAATGGAAACTTTATTAATAACCGCGCATAGCAGTAATAATGTGCCGTATGCTGGCTCGTAAACACATAAATTCATTGTTTTTGCCACCATAAAGCATCTGCTAGATTCCGATTGACCTTGGCATTGCAAAAATTCCAGGCTGAGCTGATATACAGACCGTCTGCTCCTCGCACCGTCACTCGACTCGTCACATACCCGGAGGCGCCCCACCACGTAGTGCGTGTGCGCGTGCGACCCTCAGTAGTCCTGCGGGAGTTGGACCGCATTGCGTACCGCCGTCGCCCCGAATTTTCCGTCTCAGCCGTCGACGACTTTTTCCGCTCTGAGTCCACTAAGGTACGGCCGAGGTTTTCGTTTTAAGCCTATTGAATTTTGGGACATTTTCTTCGCAATGAAGTATAGAAAGGCCAGCGCACATGCGCGGACGGCGGGGCAGTATGCGCATGAGTCCGCTAGCATACGATTGTGAGGGAGAAGCAGTGTTAGCAGGGGTGTATTCCGAATTTCAACCATGACATACACCACCCAGGCGCAGTAGGCGCCGGCGGCATATTCTCCTCAATGCCGTCCACCACATTCCACCGGTGTGCGCTGGTCTTAAGTTTCCAAATGAGCAGTCCAAAAAATTTTAACAGTTCCACACAAGACCAACTGTGTAGGTAATCAACCCTCAGTTTTGTCTGCAAAAGTTTATTTAATGGCCCTTCTAAAAATCATGCTTAATGTTTCCAGAACTTCGAAGATGAGACCAGCCGCATTCGCGCTGACACCGCTGCGCTACTCACGCGCGCACGTTCCGTTGTGCCCCGCGCTAAGACCGTATCACCCCTCGATACGATTTATTCGTGAGTAGACACTCTCCGTTCCTCTAAAAATCTTCGAGGTGTCTCACTTAAATTATGTAATAATAATTTGTGTAGTATCTAATGATGGTAGTTATCGATCTCGGTTATTTCAAAACCGGCAAGAACATGTTAATTGAAATCCTTGGACTCAAGAACGTCCAGAAGACCTTGCGCATGTACCAATTCCAAGGTTGGGTCAAGTTTTTAATGGCCTGACGAAGTAACCGTCCTAAAATAGCCGGCCCATTGATGAGTCTATCAAAAGACCGCCCTGGCAGTGACATTGACGACACAACTACCTGTCGCCTGTCATTTGGCAATCATGTAGGTACACGATGCATGCAATGAAAAACCTGTCTTGCTGCCAAAATCCAATGAACTTCAGGGGTTCGTAAACAGAAAAAAAGGGACCTTCAAAAAGAAGGATGTCCGTTCTGTGGGTGTACATTTCATCGCTTATTTCTTGCGTCAGCGCATGTTTTGAGTGTGACGTACGTGTCCAACTGTCCAGTATGCACAACCGTTTTATTTATAGCCCGGTTAAATGTCAGCGTTTGTTGTCTTGTGTCCACTAATAAAACAGCTAACGATTTATTTTCATTTAGATCTTGGCATGTTTATCGTGGCGCAAAAAATATTATAACATCCGTTAAACAGTCATAAACTGCGGTTATTTATTTTTCATACAACTTCATCTACAGATATTCGTACGGGGAACCAGTTCCGTATCGTTTTAGCAATGAGGCTTATCTCGCTAAGCTCGTGTTGCCCCTGCGCAGCGTGGCTGATCACATCCGCAACATTTCCTACTACAACAAACCCGCCGAGAAGTTCACTGGTGAGAATAATAACAAACTCCTACATCGCACAGTGAATATGACACTCGATGTTCTCCAACTTAACGAATTAAAAAGCTAATTTCTTTATTTGTCCGTAACTCTGTCCTCCTTTTGTCTTGTCCTTTTATTGTCCTTCAGTTTGATTACCGACTAACAGTTAAGTTCCAGTTTGACCCTGTCGTAACCGTGAGGTGTTCTCGCCAGGACGCGGTCACCTCGCATGTCTTCAATACACTGGTAACAAGGCCTTCTCCAAGCGTAGGCCTCTCTACAAGGAGCTTAGCATCAGGGACGACGTGAACCTCCTCTCTTTCTATGCCAAGAACAGGCTCGCGGCCGCCGGTCTGGCCGTCGAGAGTGCCACAGGTACCTCGCCACCGTCGCATCGCTAGCGCTCGCTTACAACCCCTCGCTTAATTCTTTAAAATGAGTCTATAAACCGGTCTAAAGTGAAAAGCTACGCCTTAATGGGCTCAAAGCACTAAACGAATATTAAACCGAGATATTAAGTCCGTGTCTAACCCTGCGTGTGGTGTCTCTTGCAGCGGGCGGCGCGCCGGAACAGCCGTCGGCGGCGCAGTGCGCGTAGCTCCCCGCGACGCGGCGCGGGCGCTGGGGCTGCCGCCAGTCGGGACAGCCCCGCGCTCGCGCCGTGTTCGCCCTTCGCGCTCTCTGATCTCGGTATAACACGCTAGAACTAACCAAGATCATCTATTTTTTTATTCATATTACAGATTACCTATTTTTGTTACTTCTGTTTACGAGTTGCGACCAACGAATTTATTTATTTACTAGTCATCGTTGTGATAGCGCGGTGTTGCGCCGAAATTTTGTCGGTGACCGAGACGTCTCGTTTTCACTTAACTCGACTGATTTTACTTAACAATAAAGAATTTTTACTGAAAATGTAGTTGTTTTAATCATTTGCACGTTCATTGTTCCCAATGTCACGCTTCTAAATCCAAGCTTTAGTAACGCTTAGCTTTCTGACTAAAATTGTTTTTAACTGTTCGTATAACACACGTAAATAAATACTTAAGATAAAATACAATATAAATTTTTATATCCCCATAAGATCTGCAGCGTTAAAGGTAAAATAAACACTGAATCCACATTTAGACTACACTTCAAATACCATTTTTTTCTGGAACATGCTCAAGTGTTATGCATATTACACCTACTGATTTAATCATGTTTGAGTAAAAAATGGACCCAATGTAGACGCCACACTGGACAACTGCACTATCATTCGCATTACAGCATGAAGCAGCACTGAAAAAAATTTACGAAGTCATAGCGAATACCATGCCATCAGGGTTTGTCATCGAGCTTGGTGCTGGGGTCTAACAGCTTCGATTAGACAGCATCACGATCATAAGCGTTGTACTGCGTCGCTTACTGTCCGTCATCGTTCTTGTAACAATGACCATTGGCATTCATCATTCATGCTGTGGAATGATTAGCAGTTGTCTCAAAGATAGCTAATTGTTTCACCAATGGTCATTGGTTTACGGGACGCGCGTAACATTGGCCTCGGTGCAGTCAAGCTGCTCCCTTGGAGGCCGAGCCGCAAGTTCCAGGTCCCGCAGATGATGGAAGACCCTGCTCTGGAACTGAAGGCAGCCAAGGCCGAACGTGCAGCCAAGTTCCGTGCGGCTACCGTTGAGCCAGTATTGACTCCATCGGCTGATTTGGCAGAAATAAAAAGGAAGAGGCAGGAAGAAGCCCGTGCTGCCGAAGAAAAGTACGTACCCTTAACGTATTACGTCTAGGTAAGCCGATAACGGTTATTCGTATCATGATGTGTAATTTAACTGTGGCTCCATTTATCTTACAGAGCATTAAAGGAGGAAGCAAAACGAGAGGCTGAACGCAAAGCTCAAGTACGTTTTATAGAGTATTTTTAGATTTTTCTTATAATTTTTATTCGACAATGTGTTAATAACAACTTTCATTGCTGTCAGGCTGAACGTGAAGCAGCAGAAAAGAAAAGGGCAGAAGACGAAGCCCGTAAAGCGGAAGAGGCCAAACGCAAGGCTGACGAAGATGCTAGGAAAGCCGAGGAAGAAGCTCGCAAAGCTGAGGAAGCTCGTCTCGTTGAGGAGGCCCGCTTAGCTGAAGAGGCCAAGCTTGCAGAGGCATCCCGCAAGGCAGAAGAAGCAAGACTAGCTGAGGAAGCTAAGAAGGCAGAGGCTGCCCGTCTTGCCGAAGAAGCACGCTTAGCCGAAGAGGCCAAACTCGCAGAAGAAGCCCGCTTGGCTGAGGAAGCGAAATTAGCCGAGGAAGAGGCCAGGCTCGAGGAGGAAAGGCAGGCGGAACAGAGGAGACAAGAGGAACTTGCAAGGTTAGAAGAGTTAGAGAAACAAGCACAGGAGGAACGCGAAGCCGAACTTGCAAGTCAGGTACAAAACTTTTCTAAAAAGAAAAATATCTCCAAAATAAAGAACACCATGAATTTACTGATTTCTGGTTTTCTCGCCATTTCAGGCAGCTGAATTAGCCGAGATCGCGAGACAAGAGTCCGAACTTGCGGCCGCGCGCCTTGAGGAGCTTTCACACAGTGGTTCTACTGCTGAAGTTCCTGAGGCTGATGTCAGGTGAGGATACTAACAGAATAATTATTACTAAGTAGTTATTGATCATTATATCCTCTGTCAGAAATGTGCAGACTACTACTACTAGACTGCAACTAAGATATAACTTCGAAGGCGTTGATTGCTTGAAACATAAGCGAGCCTGTTGTCCTGCCGTATGCACGTTACAGGAACTGATGGACGCTAGTGATGCCGCCAAACAGGTAGCTGAATTCTGGGCCGAGTTAATTTAGATTGCCATCGACACGCTAAGAAGAAGATTAAGCGACCCGAAAGAATAACGCGTCTATGAATAATACCTTCAATTAAAACCTCGTAACGTTTATTTCCAGTGAACCTGCTGCAGATGAACCAGAGCCCATCGTAGAAGAGCCCGAATCACCTGAAATTATCTCTGAAACACCTGCCGAGCCCGAGGCTGAAGCCGCAGGAGACGTCAGCGAAGACGAGAAAGCGGAACCCGACCTAACTGATGAAGAATAAACAACCATAGGCACTAATAAATATTTTTATAGCTAAGCATTTTCTGTTATTTATGTATGTAAATGCTAAACATCATTCATGCGCATTTTCTTCTAGACTAGACATGAATGATGTGATAGCACAAAGGTGGTTAAATTTGTCACCGCCCTTTCTTCTGTGTAATAAAATTACACATCAATGAAAGTCATCCTTCCTCGCGTATATGTATGTTTAGGAAATCTACCACCGTTAACCAATGATTTTTTAAACTAAAACTTAAATGTTACTAGTTTAAGTGTTTAATTAATGTTATATTTTGTTAAATTTTAACAATAAAAGACATATTAACATGTTGGTTTTCATTCATCTGATCAGATTATATCAGAGAGTTGAGTTTAAGTAGCTAATCCTTTCACCACAATGTCACGATGGATTAACTATTTGCAGCCTTTTGTTTTTGAGGGTGGAAAATCATAAAATGACTCCTCCCTCTGTGTGGAGCGGAAGGGAGTGTCAGACTCTTACTGATTAAAACTCATCCATGTTGCGTCCTTAGCCCATTATTTTCCCGGGGAAGCAGTAACCCTTTCAGAAAATCCCGCTTACCCGGCAGGCTTCGGCCCTAACCGGCCCCTTCATATGCTGACATCTCTTTGAGGCGCGCGTGGAACACGTACGCACCGTCTGGCACGGGCCTGGTTCTGATCGGATGGTGAGCTACCCATTACTCACCGTCCGCAGGCCCGCGCCTACGGAAAACCGCCCCGGGAGATGTCGCGCGGCTCCAGACGCCCTGGGCGGTTCCCGCGGCGGCTTGGCCGGCAGGACCTTTCCGTCTCCCATCCCACCTCCTTCGCGAGCATGACTGCTTCGCAGAAGGAGGTGACTGCCTCCCACTCCCTCAAGCTCCGGATCATGGCTTGCACCAGGGCGAGCGCGAGAGGTCGCCGTTGCCCACTATATACAGCATGACGGGCTGTTTAGGAATCAGTATTTTACATTAACATGACGTAATGCCTATAATCTGACGACAAACCCAAACCCTAGATTTAGTGATACTGGCTGTGTGATGGTTTTGTTACTCTAATTCATTGTAAATAAATCTTCTTCTTGGGGCTTTGGTTTCCGCACTCAGTCCTTGGCGGACCATTGTGCGTGGGCCATGGCGGCCTATGGCGGTTATTCCAGCCAGCCCACCTCCTTCCAGAAGTTGATGACGTCTCCTGGTCTGTGTAATATATCTGTAAAAGATTTAGGTGTTCCAATAGTTTGTGTCCTAATCTGTGTGACGCCTGTGCACTCAAAGAGTACGTGCGCGACGGTTTCTTCAGCCTCCATGCAGGCCCTGCACAGAGGACTGTCTGTTATGTCTATTGTGTGGAAGTGTTTGTTTAGTGAGCAGTGTCCCGTGATGGTCCCCGTCATCAGGCGCAGGCCGGTTCTGTTCAGGCGGAGTAACCGTCTGGTTAAGGGATGGCATCCCTGGATTGCCTGCAGCCCGGTGCCGAGGTCCACCAGCTCTCCGCTCGTGTGTGGGTGATTTCTTGTAGCCATCTGCGTAGCTGGTTAAAGGGAATTGGTATCATGGGTTCCGGTCCGCAGGCTGGCGCACTGGAGGCTCTCCTCGCTAGCTCGTCAGCCGCGTCGTTACCCAATGATCCGCTATGTCCTTTTATCCATTGTAGTGTCACTTTGTTGCGGTAGAGTACTGATATACGTTCTAGTGCGTTGTGACATTCTAGTGTTAGTTTTGAGGTGTGGTGTTGTTTCTTTAGGGATTGCAGGACCGAGGCGCTGTCGGAAACTATGCGTATTTGCGCATCGGTGACTTTCCTGGCTTCTATTGCGTGTGCTGCCTGTATGATGCCCACACACTCCGCCTGGAAGACGGTGTTGTGCTTGCCCAGTGGGCTGGATATGTGTATATTAAGGTCTCGTGAGAACACCCCGACTCCGCTTCCGGAGTCGGTCTTCGACCCGTCGGTGTATACTCCTAGTTCTTCCGGACCAGAGTAGTCATACTGTTCTTCGGTAAGTGATATGTCATAGTGTTTTTGAAATTGGTGTTGTTTTGGGGCTCTATCGCAGGGTGAAGCTAGCATCGGTTGATGTCTGATTGCGTCATCCCTTACCCGTGTGTGCTTTACTCTGGAATCTTTACTTAGGGTTCCTGTTATGTTTAGCCGAAAGGCGGCCATGGTTGCCTCCTCTCGCATGATGAGGTGTAGAGGCGGCAGTCCTAGCATCGCCTGTAGGGCTGCTGTAGGCGTCGTTCTCATGCAGCTAGTAATAGCTAGCAAGTCGCTGCAGTTTCTCAAGTTCTAATTTATTGTATGTGAGCAGTCTAGGTATGAAAATAGAAACAACTTTCACTGCTCTCTTTCTAAAGATATTAACATCAATAGTATACTGTAAGGGTTAGTTCGAAATATAATAAACAACTGGAGTTATAAATAAAAAAAAAATATAATTATGATACTTATAACAAGATTTCTTATGTCTTAGGTAAAATCTAATTTTGCTACAATAGACAAAAATTATAAGTCCATTTTCAACATTCCTTCAGTAGTTTTTGCTACTTCTTCTTTTGAAACTGGTTTAGGTAGCTTCTTCACTTTCGCAGGGACTTTGATGATTGCTGGTGCATTTTTGACCTGGCTTGCTTTCGGTTTCTTGCTAATTTCAACAAATTCTTTATCTATGTCTTGTACTTTTTGTTTAATCTGGAACAAAAAATAAAATATGTTTCGTTAACTTGGAAGTTCCAAACCAATCTTTGATCATTATCCGCCTAGCCTTTTCCCAACTATGTTGAAGTCAGCTTCCAGTGTACCAGATTGTTACATGACGGGACTGCCAATATGGCCTTCACAACCCAGTTACTGTGTAATGCGATACTCCAATAGATACTGAAGCCATTGTGGATAGAATAACAAAAACCTAGTTTAGACTTCGACTAATATCAAAAGAGTGGTAAAAAGATATCGCTGGATGACATGCGATTCATCACTCTCTAATGAATGTGATCAGTATTGAAAAGTTGCCACCCAAAGAACTGAAATTCGAAGACGTGCACAAATCCACCGACCCGCCCTGTGCCCGCGTGGTGTAATATGGCCCACTCCCTCCCACAGAGGAGGCCTGTGTGCCGCAGTGGGAACATTATAGGGCCTATAATGTTCCCACTGCGGCACACGTATAATCAGCCTATAATATAGGCTGATTATACTGTTATACCTAACAGAAAAGTAAAAAATTAACCTTACATTTTTCAATCCTAAGTTAACAGCTTTGGCCTTCGTTTTCTTGAGGCTCTTAGCTCCTGCAACTTTAAAGACGTTGGCTTTAGACCCCTTTTTGTTTTTACCCATTTTTCTTTGAGAAAATTGAGTATTTTTCCCTAACTTCAAAAGCGTGGGCACTACACTACGCAGCAAAACAATGTTTTCAAAATTTTCAAATGTTATTCTTAGTGTCAAATGTCAATGATACTGGCAGCAGTGGCAGCTGTGCTGTGCTGTGTCAAATCACTGTCAAACTCAAATGATAGATGATATTCTCCGTCTACCTCTACGGTCGCAACAGTAACGTTTTGGAATGAAAATCATTACATTTTCACACTTTTTGTTTTGTAGTTCTTATATTAGTTTTAGTTATTATAGCACTAACAAAACTTACGTTAAGTGAAATTATAATAAATTTTTACAATATTATTTCATTACTTCAGATTAGCTTGCGTCTATCGTGTATCCGAACGTATTTGTAATCCGTAAAATTGATGAATAGCTAATGAACTCCTCCGTGCAACACTTTGCTATTTCATTGATAAAGGGGCTGATTCTTGGTTTTTAACTAAACTACTAAATAATTAATTGATTTATTTGTGAAGCAGTACATAAACGCCGTCAAAATTACTTACTACTCCAAGTACAACGGGAATATTTCCGCCATGGCTAAGGTATGAATTATGCACACCGGTTTACTACTTATTCAATTTTTTTTTATTCGAAACATTTGCATACTGGACAATCTAGCTATGTAAACATGTTTTCTTCATATCTGGTTTAACTTGTCGAATATCTACTGAGTTAGGTACTACGGTTTAAAATCAGGAAGTATTCATTGAGACCGTGCATTCGAAATACAGATTCGTGTCGTCGTTTTAAATAATTTTATTAAGTATTACTTGTACTACAATGGGTGATATCGTTGAAACTAAGGTAAATAGCACAGAATCATGAATAAAAACAAACTTGTTGATTTCTGTACTCTCCTGCAAGGAAGCACGCAACAAGTTAGCCAATGCTATTATCCACCTTCGCGAAAGTAATCTTGTCATTCGATTCAATAATATATTTTCCCCAAACAATTTTGTGATTAAACTGTGAAGTTATTTTTTGCATAATTAATCCAAAAAATTACTATTCGAAAAACAATTTAATTCCAGCTTATAATATATGAAACAAAGGAAAGTTCTAATTCCAAACATTTTTTTTCTTTTACAGCCAGTATTGTATTCATACTGGCGAAGCTCATGTTCTTGGCGGGTGCGTATTGCGCTCAACTTGAAGGAGATCCCATATGACATCAAGGCAGTTAGCCTGATCAAAGGTGGCGGAGAACAACATTGCAATGAGTACCGTGAAGTCAACCCAATGGAACAAGTCCCATCGCTGTGTATAGGTAAATACTTTTCCACTCATATCTTTAAAAAAGATGCAGGTAAATTTCTTAATTTGTATATTTATTCTATTTTTAATTTTTTCTATTTTTCTTATTCTAGATGGGCACACTCTTGTAGAGTCTCTAAACATCATGCATTACCTGGAAGAGACAAGACCAAATCAAAGAGCTCTAATGCCCGCGGATTGCTTCAAGCGGGCGAAAGTTCGTGAAATATGTGAGGTGCGTCAAGTATCTTTTTTAAAGATAAATTTTCCTAAAAGAAACTCCTTATCCAATCAGAAACTATCAAAACACTAAATGTGTGTTATTTTCAATATTCCAGGTGATATCCTCAGGCATCCAGCCTCTCCAGAATCTGATAGTCCTCATCCATGTAGGTGAGGAAAAGAAGAAAGAATGGGCGCAGCACTGGATCACCCGAGGGTTCAGAGCTGTGGAGAAGCTACTCTCTGGGTGTGCTGGAAAGTATTGTGTGGGTGATGAGATCACACTGGCTGACTGCTGTCTGGTGCCTCAAGTTTTTAATGCTAGAAGGTACTTATATGGCTTTTATTTTTTTGGGTTAGGCGGGAGGGTTGGAAATTGTCCAATGACTTCTCCCGCTCTGGGTGGAGCGTAAGGGACGTCAGACTCTTATTAACTAAAACCCATCCATGTTCCTTTAGCCCTTTATGTTCCGGGGTAACGGTAACCCTTTCAGGCAATCCCGCTTACCCGGCAAATCCCGCTTACCTGGCAATCCCGCTTACCCGCCATACTTATATGGCCTAGGGTAAAATTTTTGATAAAGCTGTCACATTTTATTTTGTTCCGCCTATCCTGCTACACCTTGAATGACTGCTGAAATACTAGAAAGTGGTGGTGAAGAGCGACTGAGGAATGGACCTTTTAGGGTGCTATCTTTTAGTAACTTTGTCTTCGATTTTTCTATTTTACTGTTTGTATGTACAGTATTTTTTTTTTGTTGTGGTATTAGGTTGAATAAAAACGCTTTTCAGTTTGGACCCTTCCTGACCAGTGATTTTTATTGGTTTTCAGATTTCACGTGGATCTTCGCCCGTTCCCCATCATTCTCCGTATCGACCGCGAGCTTGAAAACCACCCAGCATTCCGCGCAGCGCATCCCTCATCGCAGCCTGACTGCCCGCCGGAAGTCGCAAAATGAACCCGGAATGATGCCACGTCCACATATTGGCCGCACACATCTTCGACTTCGCTTTTACAGCGCTATGTCTGAATTTCGAATGTTACGAATTTTGGCCTCGGAAAAAAGGTGTTGCCAATTAAATTTCGGAAAATTAGAACAAAAAAAGAAGCAGGAACGAATTTTAGTAAATGTCAGTGCCATTATAACTTATTGGTCTTATTAAAAATATTGTTAAAATGTATTGGAAATTAATATTAGGCTTAAAAGAAATACCGCTTCTGTATTCAAAATATCATAATTATGTGTATAACCAATTTGTGGACATGGTAGGAGTAACTTGAGTAGTTACTTTCATTTCTCAAGATTTTTGCAATTTTATACAAAAGTCACTCTTTTACTTTACTGAATATAGTCATAAGCTTTTAATTCTAATCTAGTCTGATAACTAATTTTAAGCCATTTTATAAGGTTTTTGGGTATTAGATAAATGTATGTACTAATATGTTTTTTAATTTATAATTATTTTGTCCATCAATCGAAATTATTCATAGGCTTAAGATTAAAGATTTTAAATTGATCAAGGTATGTGATTATTATGTTATGCATTGGATACAATTTTAATTATTATTGTTTAGTGACTTTTACTGTTTATATTTTGTATTTTTATTAAAAATAAATATTTTTTGTTTTAAACCCCTTTTTGATTGAACTCCAGGACTAGGAATCCAATCGGGGATAAAAATTCCCACTTGCACACTTTCAGATGTTACAATGTGAATGTTAAATCGTTACATCATGAACAACGTGTTGTCGAGTGTTCATGAATTTAATAAAGTTTTTGAAGCTCAGAAGTAGCTTCTGTTCCAGGGTAGCCCGCGAAATTCAAATTTTCTTAAGTTTTTTGCAATTTGCAGGCCAGTGATAGGTTGTATGTTGATGAACATTTGATTCGCGGCTGTAAGACGTATGTAGTTACAGAATTATAATCATCAAAATCATTAATACAACCCTCCGAGCTCTTAAAGGTGTAAAAATGACTTTTTACAAGGTCAAAGTCATTCCGGAACCTGGCCTGCAAATTGCAAAAAACTTAAGAAAATTTGAATTTCGCGGGCTGGTTGGAGGATTCACCTTAACAAAAAAAAAAAAAAAGTATTTCATACGAATAAAAAATAAATAAATCACTAGTTATCGCTATTTAATAACTGTAGATGAGAGGATTCAGCGGGTTAATCTGTTTTGCTCTAGATTCTTTGCAACATAGGCTGCTCAAGCTCATTAATTTTTAACCCACCTATCATTATTACTTATTAGCTAGGTACTAAAACACTTCACAAATATTTTTATTAATGAAGTACAGCAAATTTGTTTATTTTAGAACGCATCCATATAGTGTCATCTACCGTTGATTTTTGACAACTAATGGTGTAGCATGACTAAAAAGAACTGCATACTTTAGTGGAAAATTAATTCACCACCTAAAAATTACGTTTATTCCCAGTCGCCCCCGCGGTTTACCTTTTACAAGTGCTTTTGATTATTTTTATTAAAACAATCCAATTATTCCAAAATGAAAGTTATTTTCCATTTGTTTTTTTTTCAAAAGCCAGTTCTTTACTTCTGTAGAACAGTTTCTTGTTTTTTACTCATAAGTTGTGGTATCTATCTCACATAAATTCTTAAAGCATTACTTGATATGTAATTATCAGTGTCAGCATTTCAGGATGACATAATCAATATGATAACTAAAGTCGATTAAATACGTATTATTGAAACTTACTCAAAAACTATTCAAGCAAAGAAACATAAATAAAATTTAAATATTATGAATTACTTATTAATCAAGTAAATTGACCCAGGAGTGTGTGATCAAAGTGCGGCAACACTAAGCAGCTGACTGTCAAACGTATCGAACGCCCTCGGTTGGCCCGCTGTGATTCTCCAGTCGACCGACGGTGTTATAAAATTACTGAGTATTGTTGTGATTGCGTCGGCATCGGCTTCGTGTATGAACTATGTTATAAAAATGAATGCAGTGTCGTGTTTAGTGATTAAATAACAATGCCAATTGTAATGTACATTAGTGTTGTGCTGTGAAAACGTTGTTTGGTGCTGTTTAAGATGACCGAGAAAAATAAATCGGAAAAGATGACTAATGCATCGAAACCTGTTCCCATGAAACTTTTTGCGGCCTGGGAAGTGGACAGGACGCCTTCCAACTGCATTCCCAGGTAATTCTGTTGTTGTAAAAGTTAAAAAAGTATGATGTTTATGTTAAGTTTTGAGTTTCACATTCCGTCGAATATTACGATTTGCATGCCTTTGTATTGGTTAGAGATTGTAACGTTCGGTGCGTGTCTGTAGTATTATGTTTATAACGATGTTTTCGTGGCGCGTCGTTCGTAATCTACTCGCCGGCTTATCGGTGCGATGCCACATCGTTTGGTTCGTCTAAAACTGGAGGAGTTATTGTTTAAATTGTTGTTTTCACGCTTCATTATTGTTTATAGTTGGTTTTGGTCAGTGGGTAGCCTTTTTTTCGTATTTAAAAGTCTAAGTTCGATTAGCATGCTTATTAGAATAATCTTATGCAACTTCATTCACTTATTTTTAATTGGTTTTGCTTTTTCGAAAAAGATACTTAATATCTTGAGCTCAATGTTGTAGGAGATAACAATTCAAGCATCATTCAAGGTTATTTAAGTTTTAATCTAACTGGATTATAATACAAAACTGGAGCACATTGATTCTAGACACCAGATGAATCAACAGTTCTGTCAAGATTACAATAAAAAAAAACAGTTTATTTCATGGCTGGTTAGTGCATGCTCATTGCTCAGTTGTGAAATTCTAGTCCACTATTTATAGAACCTTTATAATGAAATCTATCACAAATAAATAAAAATAATAATAATATAAAAATTCCTGTAATTATTTGACTATAATTATTTTTAAAGTTATTTTTCCTATTATCTCTCTACAGCCGAAACATTTTACTTATCCAAAAAATAAAACAATAATAAACAGATTAAAAAACTTAAGCAAATAAACTTGTTTCTAATTAGTAATTCACATTGAAACAAAACCTCTTTGGTTCAATAACATCCTACATAGTTTTGAGTAAAGTAATTACTTAATTTGATTATACTGTTTATTGTTGTCAATTATAATGAGCTATGAAACAATGGATTGTTTGTTTGTTTGCAATTACTACCAAATGATGTATAAGAGTTATTATGTACTTATTTATATATTTTACGTAAACTGGTTATACATAAGGTACTTAGTTTCAATGTCATGCGGTATTGAACCCCAAAAAATGAAAAATATTGTGAGCAGCGACTCTCAAGGAATAAAACAGTTAAAGTAACTAATTAGATAGGTTAAGTAATTAGTTAAAATTAAACATTATCTACACAGTAATAAAGCGTCATTATCACTTACAATATTGTTAATGATGTAATTTATTGATCTTATTTTCAAAACATTTGCTAACACGGAACAAATTCTTATCATAATGATACTCATTCGATGTCCTTGCCAAAATGTACATGATTGTTAGTCAATAGGTGTACCTTCTTTATTTAAGTAATACAGTTCATCTTAAAAATGTAAGAAATAGTATCAAATCATAATATTAATTTTTTCTTACACATATATTATCTTGAACCTATTTGATTCTTTGATTATACATCTCTAGTAATATTAAATAATACCTACTATAATGTCTATAATATAGTGATTAGGTACTTTAGTTTGACAGATACCAGTGTACCGCGCCTTAGGAATGCGTGGCGAGGCGGTAGACGGAGGCAGTGACGAATGAGCGGCCTGCACTGCCCCCTCCGTCTCGCCGCGTTTTTTTAAGGCGCGGTACAGCGGTATCGATCATAACTATATGGCGGAGGACATCAGGACATTGCGATTTGCCCCGCTTGGGCGGAGCACCGCCGTGTCCTCTTAGAGGCGATTGGCGGCGGCGGCGACCTCTCGCGCCCGGCCCTGGTGCAAGCCATGGTCCGGAGCGAAAGGGAGTGGGAGGCAGTCACGCTCGCGAAGGAGGTGGCGGGATGGAAGAGGGAAAGGTCTTCTTGTCCCAGCCGCCACGGGAGACGCCCCGGGCGTTGGGAGCCGCGTGACGAATCCCGGCCACCGTAGGCGCGGGCCTGCGGGCGGTGAGTAATGGGTAGCTCACTGTCCGATCATGACCAGGCCCGTGCCAGACGGCGCGTACGTGTTCCACGCGCGCCTCATACAGTTGTCAGCATTTGAAGGGGCCCGTCGTCGGGCCCGAAGCCTGTCGGGTACGCGGGATTGTCCGAAAGGGTTACCGCTACGCTACCCCGGAACATAAAGGGCTAAGGAAGGAACATGGATGGGTTTTAGTAAGTAAGAGTCTGACACTCCCTTCCGCTCCACCCAGAGCGGGAGATGTCATTTTATGATTTCCCACCCTCAAAAAAAACACAGTATCAGACCGTACTGATCCATACCATCCATGTCAAATTAATGTTAGCCTCCAAATTAATCATCTTATGCTAAGTAGTTTATTAATATACTTTTTTTACCAAAAGTGTCACGTATTTCAACGAATCGTAATACCCCGCCTAAGTTGCGTATGCGCGCACGATCTTCCGCCTCTATGACCGCCCCTCTCCATTCAAACGAGTCTATGCCCATAGGAAACAGTTTGGATATGAATGATTGACGAGTGTGTGTCGACCTCTGTATGCTGTATAATCTACCTACAGCTTCTGATAGATTTGGTTCTTATATAACTAGAAAAAACAGCCACACAAAACTATCAAACCTTCGTCATACTTAAGGTCACTTGCACCTCGAATGACTAAATGCGTTTAACACTAAACATACTCAGACTTCATACAATCTCACCTCTGCCGTCTTCAATAGGTAGGTTTAAATAAGTCTAACACTAAACGTATTTAGTAATTTGTAGTACAACTGGGCCTTAATCTAAGCACGTGACTTTAAAATGTACCAAAGTAAATACAGCTTATCTAGGCTATGTTACTCTTGCACGCACGATCTTTTGCTAGTAAGTGCCATTATTGTTGCTTGGGGCATGCAGTACCGTACCTTCCTACCACAGATAATTTATCTGTTTTTTGCTTCCTACAGTAGTAGGGTCACACTGGAGTCCCGTAGGAAATAGTCCCGATACGATTGGCATGTGGGTGTCGACCTCAGGATGCCGTTAATTCACAATAAATTGTCGCTGTTTGATTACGTTTTTAACACAAGGACGGCGGTATTATTCAATTGAAATTTTTATTTCTAGTCTTAGCTGTGATGTGTCCGTATGGTTGTGATGTGTGTTTGTAAGTCAACACTCGATTTTTTGGTGTCGCAAGAGTAAATTTAGGATATTGGAAAGGTAGCAAACTTCTTGTATTGCTTGGTACGGATGTTAGCACATCAAGCTATCCCAAGCTGTCAAATTTTCCCAATTAAAAATGAACCTTATTTGTTTACAATAACGTTGAACTATCAAAGCAATATGACGGATTGGGGTAGCTTGGTGTACTGGTACATGGCCTTCTGTACAAGTACATGGCCTAAAAGAAAATCTTTCGGAATGAAAGCTTTTTGTCCTTGGGTTCGCGTGATGCTCTATTAAACAAACCTTTTACTCACTATGAAATAGTATCAAACCTTTTTCTGCTAAAGAGTTTGAGAACAAGAGTATATTATTACACAGAACTAACGATTTTTCATAGAAATTCGGCCTAAAAAATGGAGGGTGAGATTGGTAAGGATGAGAATTTTCTTGTCAGTAAACCCAATGACGACATGAACACTTATCCAATGACGCAGATACCTGACAGTTACCATAGTAATAATACATCAAAGGCTATTTCCCCTCATTCATGTACCCTTTTTTTTTTTTTCTGGCTGGGAAATTATCCAATGACTTCTCCCGTTCTGGGTGGAGCGGTAGGGAGTGTCAGACTCTTACTGACTAAAACCCATCCATGTTCCTTCTGTAGCCCTTTATGTTCCGGGGCAGCGGTAACCCTTACGGACAATACCGCTTACCCGTCAGGCTTGGCCCTAAGGGGCCCCTTCAACAGTTCATTTGAAGCAGCTGCAGTCGTCATTTCCATTTGAATTAAGTCTAAGTTCGTGTGTTGATCAAGGAAGTGTTGCAAGAACCCATTTTTAAGGTCGTGCTCACGCCTCGCGGACCGACTCTAATTGGAGAAAAAACTAGGAAATAAGGTCTTAACACTAGGGTAATGTGACTATAAATACTTTTCTATATGCATAAACCGTTTATAACACATTCTCGCTTAATTATATCGAGTGTCGACACTTTGCCGCTCAGGTGTATTATTTGTATCAGAGCCGTAAACATGTGTTAGATAACAATAAATATATGTAAGTAATACATACTTATTACATAAGTAGTATCAAGTACAACAACGTACATAAAAGTAAACAAACTTTCCACATAGACAACTGGTTTTTTTTTTGGAGAAATCTAATTTGTACCTTTGCTTTT
The DNA here is from genome assembly GCA_951799385.1 of Hyppa rectilinea. Taxonomy (NCBI): domain Eukaryota; kingdom Metazoa; phylum Arthropoda; class Insecta; order Lepidoptera; family Noctuidae; genus Hyppa; species Hyppa rectilinea. The sequence continues at coordinate 3,642,629 of OX637319.1, forward strand.
ACCCAATTTACTTTGCCCAACTTCTATTATCTAAAATGTTTCTCAGCCTGAATACAATATTTACCAAAGAGCCGCTTATCCTTGCCTTTGGGAAGATTATTAACGTCTGTATGAAACTGCCTTTGTCAGGCAAAGGTACTAAGAAATGTTCAGCCAAGATAAAAACCTTTTTCACAAAATAAAAGTTCGACGGGGAAAAAAACTTAATTAAGCCATCTATTTTTGTTTGGTTTGTATATGTAGTAAACAAGATCTTGTATAAATTAATAATTGTTACGTAACTATTGAGCGCACAGCTGCCGGGGAGTCGGATGCCATGGATTAATTAACCAGTTGCCTCATTGCCTAGATAGATACTCGTTCGTCAGTAAACTCGCTTTGAGTGAATTTTTCTCTAGGATTCCACTAGAAGAATAAGATCTTTCATTATTACTTTTCTATGTCAAGTATTCGTATTTCGTTTTATTTAATTTCTTTCTTTGTTTTTTATAACATTCATTTAATAAAGGTTTCGCCGATTGTCTTCAATTTCTTTTATCAAAAGACCAAAATAAAGAATTTGATTTAGAAATACATGGAATGCTTATCAAATATTTGTTACATGCAGAAGAAGATTTTATTCTTCTCTTGTAACTAGAACGAAGAACTTCGAGAAATCAAAAAACAGATCATCAAATTCATTTTCATAAGCTTCGAGCTTTAAGTGCCAGCTAACGCGTATCATCTTCATTAATACTTGTTTGTCTTTGGTTTAAGAACATAATTTCTTTGCATTCTACAATAACAACATTTAACTTTGATAATAATAATTATGCTACAATAATTGTGCCGATAGTAGTGATGGCCAATGGCATAATAGCCAAGAGCCTCGACCAGCATCTGAAGAGGCTCTCGTTAGGCAGTTGGATCAAGGGCTTGATCCAGAAAACGGTACTCTTGGACAGGGCGCGTATTGTTAGGAGGGTCCTCTCTCAGGAGCCCTGACCGTCGGTATCGGTAGCTTGGACCATGGTCCCGATACCGGTTGGATACAATTATTTTTTATATTTTATAAATGTTTTATAAAAATATTTAAAAATGTACTGAATAAATGTATTTAAATGAAATATAAGAACGATAATGCTACTCTATATCTGATAAGATCGTGGCTTGGGAAAAACAGAAGTCTGTAAGTTAACGCGTTTTCGGAATAGGCTAGCGAATAATTTCCAAGTGTGCTAATAAAATACTAACGTATTAGTAAAAACATTTTCTAGGAACCAAATATTCACAAAGAGTGAGAGCGATGAGTCATTGTACGTGCAAATACAAGTTATGCAAATGTCAGTGTCGGCATTGACACACACAGTACGATATGAGTTCCTCTTCACCACACGTTATATTGGGTACAAATTAATTCAGTATTATTTTCTACAAATCCACACATCTTAATTTAGTTTTTAAAGTCGGTCAGCTCGAGTCTTCGTACATAGTAATCATATGGGTTAAGCAGTGAAGAAATCAGCATAGGTCTGAGAGATATTTCTCAAAAGTATGTGAAGCTAAGTCAGAGGCCTATGGGCAGCATAAAACTCTGACACCAGGTTAGTTACTAACCACACGAAAAGAAGAAGATCATTTGGGTGAAGGGTCCATATTTCAATCTGCAGTTCGGGACGTAACACGTTAGATGGCAACCCAGTTTTCTATTGTGCCTGCGTGGCAGTCAAATTTAGACATTTCATAAATGTCATTTGCTTAATACTGTCAAATGTAATATGCGATAATCGATTGTTAGTTAGGGGGAAGCGCTAGGGTAGCTCGCGAAATTCAACTGTCACACATAAAGTTATCCCAAACTGTCAAATATTCCCAATTGAACATGAACCTGACGCTTTTGTGATAAAGTCGAAAATTTATCAAAGAAATTTAACAGATCGGGGTAGCTTGATGTGCTGGCCTCTATACAATAATCACAATTGTAAGATCGAAAATTCGGGATCAGCGGTTATATACCTTCCGGTATTTCTATGTCAGAGGTTTCTAAGTTAGAGTCATCATTACTCTAGGTGTGGGCGATAAATCGTATCAGATGTTATGCTATATTATAGGAGTTTTATTTTAGAAGCTGAAAATAAATTGTACTTCTATATTATCATGGGAAATTTATGAGAAACTAGTGTGTCATGGTGGAGGTGGCGGAGCTTGTAGCTAAGTACTAACAGCCGCATAGCCCATCAGGCTAAGCTACGCTTGCCAGGGTTGGCCGTGGCCATCTTCACATAACGAGAGTCCTCCGTGACTCGGAAAGCACGTTAAGCCGTTGGTCCCGGCTGTCATTTGTGCATCTTTGACAGTCGTTACGGGTCGTCAGAAGCCCATAAATCTGACAGCCAGTCTTATCAAGGGGTATCGTATTGCCCAGTTACTGGGTTGTGGTGGTCAGATAGGCAGTCGCTCTATGTAAAATACTGGTATTCAGCTGCATCCGGTTAGACTGGAAGCCGGCCCCAACATTGTTGGGAAAAGGCTAGGCAGATGATAGTGTGTCATGGTGGACGTTGTACTATTTTCCTTTTAGGCTTAGCTATAAGTATTTAAGTTAAGCAAACCATGACAAATTGTGGTTTACTGGTAATGCGCTATATTGCCAGTATAATAAAAATATAATTATAAAAGATCAGTGTCATAATAGCGTTGTAAATTCATTGCCATATTCCATTTTCAAATTTAAATAAAGAACACGAAACAACGCTCGTCGCCGCTGCCATGTCCACGTGCACGTAATTGATGCGCTTGCGCCGCCGAGGGTGACCGCAAGGTCGCCGTTACCGGGGGGTGACACACCGAGTGGGTGATCGATTGAGTCACTGTGGTCGGTGCCCACTTACGAGTTACGACTCATCTTACAACGATATTCGAGATCTTCTGTATACTAGTCATTCAGTAGATATTGACCTAATGGCTGCGTCAGTGAACGGTGTTCGCGTTGCTGAATTTTGGGCCAAACAAATTTAAAATATAAATATATATTTAAGTACTATTTTTGTTATCGACACGCTAAGAAGAAGTAGATATGTACTGTGAGTCTGTGACTGATAACAAACGCAGAATAAGCTTCTTCTATTAAAACTCCTTACAACGCTAGACCAGCTCAAGGTCAAAGTCTTACCACAGAATTGGGGTACAATAATATCGGATCCACCAGTTAAAAAAAAATTGCTTTGTAGGATGTCTATGCGTCTTTGTCACTCATAACTATGCGACAGTCTCTTTCTAGAGCTCGTTGACTGTGACTACCGGGTACCCGGCTAAAGACACTACGGTACTCTTTTGTTTAGTGTTTTTATTAACAATTAGCGGTCCCTGGTTTCGCACGGATGCCGTTTTTCGTGATGGATGTCGATTTGGAGTGTCGTGTTTTCATAGATTGTCCCGTTGTTCGAAACGGTTAATTGAACTTGAGATGAAATTCAAGAGTTTATTTTCGATTGTTGTCCGCCACAAGTAGTCTCGTAGCTTTTCTAAGAAACCAATTGCTCATACGCCGTATAGAAGCTAATTCTTTAAAAGAAAGAAGTGACGTCACCTCCAAGATGCAACAATAATAGCATGTTATATTTGAGAATAATAATACCCAGTGTAAGTACTGGTTTTTATTTTGTCAATTTAAATGAAGAGCCTAAAATGGATATTTCTAAACAGCATGTGAAGCTAAGTCAGAGGCCCATGGGCACACTAAAAACTCTGACACCAGGTTAACCATTAAACACACGAAAAGAAGAAGAAGAAATGGCAGCGCACGTCAATCTACTAGGAGTGCAGAGATTTGCTATCTCTAGAAGAAGAATTAAAAAATAAAACCTGAAGTCACCAAGACCCTGAAATACGCCAATGGATACCGAATACTTTATAGCAAAAGTTAACGAAAACAGTAATTAATGAAAGCATCGAGGTCACGGCTGTCTCAAACTAATATACATAATTACTAATTAGCACATTATTGCTTGCCTGACAAGGTCGCCGGTTTTGTAGCAAGTGCAACGCCTTGTTACTAAACAGTGCATGTTGCATTCTAGACGTATTGTTTATGATTACTAGTGTTATGTGTGTTATTATTGTCTATAAATCATGCTGAACAAAAAATAACAGCAGTGTTAGGTTTGTGTAATTTTTTGCTGAATAACATGATGTGCTCGTCTGCCCTTGAAAGTAGAATAATGCATTATATATTAACAACAGCCAAAGATCTAGAAATAACAGCCGCGACCAACGACTTATCGTGCTTTCCGAGGCATGGAGGGGTTTTGGTACGTAAAGTAACTCACCATTGCAACCCAACAGAGAGTTTTAAATAGTAATCTGTAAAAATAAAGTCGATATAAAAATAAACAGGTAAAATTAGCGTACAAACTGCTGCAGTTTATTCAGATAAACAGATAGATAACGCTAAGAAAGTAAATACGGTTGTATTTATTATTCTCAGATACTCGCTACTAAGCAACTTGAATTTAGATAGATTTAGTAGGTATCTATTTTTAAATCGCATTCGTTGTAGTATTTTCACTTGCAAAACGCTAAACTAAATCTGTCATTCATGATAACATCTTCTATTTCAGTCAGTTCTTCGTTTCCATCATCATTTATAGATTCTATATTATGCTTTTTCAGCTTAGTTTAAAACCAAAATCTTAAAAGATGCTACAAGTCGACCTTGTTCGTCGGTACAATGCATGCCCCAAATTCCGAGCCATAGTAACAGCTCATCCGTGACCGAGTCACCGAGTCTACTCGAGAGCCAATCATTCAACACGACACCAATTATCTCTTTCGACGATAATAAATGCTGCCAAAGTTTCTTTAAGCAATTCCTTACGACCCTTAAATAGAAACGGTGAAATGTATTTACATTTCCTAAACGAAAAGCAATATTAGGAAAATTGTTAAATGTTGTAAAGTTATTGACGCAAAGCGGAATTATATTATTATTGCATGACGTAATAAAATATTGTAATGTTGAATTTTCCTCATCTAAAAACTTTCCCCGGAAAATCAGAGAGTTTTATTAATAAAATATCCTATGCTAACAATATTAATGTACAAGGATATTTCAAGTATCACTGTACGTCATTTTGACAGTCTACAATTAGTTCCAAGGGAGCTGAAGTATTATAAAAATCCAGAAAGAATTCGCTTACTGATGATCCATCATCCAATATCGATGCGTCAAACATTTACCAATAAATTGTTGGCAAAAATCTTTGTAGTAAAACGTTAGATCCCCCAGATGTCGACCACATGTTTTGTATCGGTTTTCGTTCAATATTTATTGAAAGGTTCCATTGTTTTACGAAGTTGTTATTTAGTTGTGGACACAATAGTGACGCTTCGCCCCGAAGCTTGAACACAGCTGGTCCTTTGATATTGTCTCGAAGATCAATAGACAAGTTTTCCAATAAGACCCGTCCTGTCTGTAATTAGTTCTGGAGTGGTAGAATGGTTTATCAACTATGTTAGTGCCATGTCGAACACTGAACTTGTATTACATTGCTTCCATTGATGTTTCATTGACAATATTGTATATGTTGGTAGTTATGAAATGAGACAGTAAATTATTTCGTCATCGCTATTTCATCAACAGATTTACATAATTATATAACATATTATTCATCATGATGTTGATTCATAAGAAATACTTCTTAATTATTATTCATAACGCAGTGATAGCCTAGTGGTGTGACCGTCACGTGACGACTCCCGGCCACCGTAGGCGCGGGCCTGCGGGCGGGGAGTAATGGGTGACTCACCGTCCGATCAGCACCAGACCCGTGCCGTACGGCGCGTATATGTTCCACGCGCGCCTCAAAGAGATGTCAGCATATGAAGGGGCCCCTCAGGGCCAAGCCTGCCGGGTAAGCGGGATTGTCCGAAAGGGTTACCGCTACCCCGGAACATAAAGGGCTACGGAAGGAACATGGATGGGTTTTAGTCAGTAAGAGTCTGACACTCCCTTCCGCTCCACCCAGAGCGGGAGCAGTCATTGGATGATTTCCCAGCCTTAAAAAAAAAAAAAAAAATATGGTGTGACCGTCGGACTGCCAAGTCATAGGTCTCGAGTTCGATCCCAAGGCACGCACCTCTGATTTTTCGGATTCATGTGCGTAATCGTATTGTATAATAAACACTAGCTTAAAATCGGTGAAGGAAAACATCGTGAGGAAACCGGCATGTCTGAGAGATATTTCTCAACAGCACGTGATGCTAAGTCGGAGGCCCATGGGCAGCATTAAAACTCTGACACCTGGTTAGTCACTAACCACACGAAGAAGAAGAAGATAAATACTATTAAGCCTTCGATTCAAGTGGTGCTTGCTCTTTTATTCATGTTGTCACAAAAGAATTTTGTCACACAAAAATACGTGCAAACCAGGACCCCCTGACGTGACAGCACTTTGCTGAGCGATAGAATTACAAACCTGCGCGGAGCGAGCATATTGCGTACCTGTGATACATCGCTGTCCTACTTCCTAACAGCCGGAGCTCACATTACCAACATTAATTGGATACAATGCTTGTAAAACACAATTACTCTACACTTAAAATTGGCTCGGTAAATCTAAACAGTAATTTCGCTTCGGCCCCATATCTCGATACCGTTAACTGCAATGAGTGTGAACAGCCCAGTCAGATCGGTATACTTTTTGTGAACTGGTCGATGACCCGTCTACCTCACGCTCCATCTAATCGTGAGGTACTTAATATTTGGCTTATTACTTTTTACGACCGCTTTGATCAGAGTTTAGGGAGCGGAATGAACGCTAAATTGGCCTGTCTCTCTAGCTTTTTGGAATAAAGTAGGTCAGTTTAACTAAATTCATTTTTCGTTTAATTAAAAATTATGATCTAGATTGCTGTTCTGTGTCATGCTTAAGAACCGAGATATCTGAAGATTCCCAGACGAAGTGTAATGTCTATTCTTATTTCCAGTTTTTTTTTTCTGAGAAGTGCGCAAGTAAATCATTCTACAGTTACAAAAACCGATCAGGCTGTACCGTGTTTATCCCAAAAGCCCATAGTTTGCGAATATATGTGTTAATGCTTCGAGAAAGTCTTCAAATGTACAGTCAACAGCAAAAGTAGATGATCAAAATCAGAAATTCAATACTAAAGAACGGAGTTCGCGTCTGACCTGTGTGGTGTCAGAGTGATTCAAAAGTTTGTGATTGGAAATTACACCAAACAATTACTACTAGTACAGCTGCCATATATTCGTGAACTCCGTTCATTAGTTTCGAATTTCTGATTTTGTTCATCTACTTTTGCTGTTGACTGTACTGTCATTTTGTCCAAAGAGTTTGCTTTAAACATGCAAACTTTTTTATCCTGTCTGACCGGCGCGGCGGCTGATTAGATTGCATCCATCAATAGAAGAAAATACCGAATCTAAGTGTTTTATTTCCACATCTCAGTCCAGTCTAGGGTTTAATACAGGTCTTAAATCAAGGCTATATCAGCGAACAATAGGCGATACTTTTTCGTTAGTTATTGGGGTATTTTTTGCTTGAATAGGACTTGCAAGGCTTTGAAATTAAAATAGTTTGGAGCGTATTTCCCAATCTTGAGCAATTTTAACTTTGGCAGTTGTTAGATTACAGTTAATGTTTCCCGTACATTTGGTACTACGAGTATTTAGACTGACGATGTACTCATCTGTTAAGAATGCCGTAGTTTACGTGTGTTTACATGCCATTACGATTTTATTACAACGGTTTTCAGTTCATTTATTAGCGTGTTCATTATTGAACAGTTAGATTGACGTCAGTTTGGTTCTGTCATCTAGCAATTTTAAACGCACGGAAGCAATCAATTTTCGGGATATTAGAACAAAAAGTGCCATCATGGCCGGAATAGATCTCATGTAATTACCCGGAGTTAATCGAATGTCGGTGTCAGTCAGTGTTGATGGCTTGACGCTTGATGTGCCACGTTGGAAGTGACAGTTTACGGCTGATGGGTTTTCAAAATTTCAATCAAATCACAGTTCAATCTTCGGTTGGAAGGAAAATCGTAGTTCTATACGATTGCAATAAAACATGGGATCAGAAGCTGGACACATAAATGTATTTTATTGATACGTGGTTTAGTGTTTCCTTTAGTGAGATGATTCATCAGTGACCGAGTAATGGTTCTGAATCATCTTATTTGTTGTGATTTTAATACGTGCATTTAGGTATGTATTCGTTGTGTGTATTTTAGTACGCAAATCATCATTGGTTGGTTAGTCGTTTTGTCCAAAGACTGAAATAAAAAGACCAAGCAACGGCAACATACCTAAAACAAATGTAGCATAAACAGATTATGATGAATAACTCAAGTGCACTTGCACTCTTAAACCGCGAATTGTTTAACCAACTGCCAATCAACTGCGTCTTTTAACTAATTATTTGTTTATTCGAACACCATCGTATCTTTATTGCTGTTTGGATATTATAATCACGCTTTGAATTTTCTTGTAATGATTTAACGCTTTTACTCACTACTTCTGTTAAGTAATTTGTATACAGAATGTCTTGTGAATGAATCAATTCCTTATCGTTTGTTGTATGTTTATTTAGTTTCGTTCTCATTTGATGAGTGCAGTTCAGTTTCAACATACGTAGCGTCATTTTGGCCAGTCGTGCGTTTCTTGTCCCAGTTCTTACCAGTCACAGACACCATCATTTAATTTTTCACAACCTTCGTGTCCTCATCACGATGTGCATTGTCGCGCAATTTGTTGATGTCACCATCACAGCGATGCCTACTCTACTATTATGTACTTCAGGTAATTTTCTCTACGTGGCACATCCGAAAACATTGTGAAACTGCTTTTTGTATACCCGGCCGCGTTTCTGCAATACTGCAATTAGCGTTCTGTTCCATGGCTTTGTCATGAATTGTTCCTTTTTTATTTACTGGTATTTTTATTAATGGTTGGTTGGAAACGGCTCGGGTATACAGTATTTCTTCATTTCAAAAGCTTCAGTGATTTCACAAGTGGCAATTTCGGTTTAGTTTTAGACTAGCCTTATATCGACTCATGTTTTGAATTTGTAAGTCGCACATTTATTTGGATCTGAGAGCAAAAGCTACCAACTCTTTGTCATCGTTATTCATAAATCGCATCCAAGAGAAAGTATAGAGTGGCAACCAGCTAGTATATTCTTGACATCCTTTCAGTCCGCGACGACAATATCATTTACAACTGCAATTTTAATAAGTTCGTCACTGCCAATTTAACTTCTGCTTCGTCCATCAGCAAGTTTTAATTAATTCAAGTAAGTTTTATAAATCATGTAGAGGTCAATCCATCGTGTTAATGGTGTGAGCCTGCTAATGACCATGACTTAAAGTGATAGTTTATTCAACTCTGACATTGTTGGCTCCGTTGTTTTATGTGCTTGTTGTGCATGTGACGCGATAGGCGTGCGATTACTCGCATTGATTGCTTTGAGGCTTATCTTTAAACGAATAATTATAGCTTCATTGATATTTTCTTTATTATTTTGTTCCATTATATGAACGTAAATCATATTTGCCATAAAAATACATGACACAAGCACATTACTGCCGTCTACTATATCTAATTTAATTTAAAACGTTTCCGTATTAATGACTGCAAACAAGAAACCATTCATACTTAATCGTATTATATCCAATAAGGTTCTTATTGGCTATAATGACACTGCAGTAGCAAATATCTCAAGCTAACAGAGGTTAGAGGCAATAAATATGGAAGAGACATTTCAAAGTGCCGATTGGAGCTGCTGGTGTGACAAATGGCGCGGGTGCGCGACATTAAAGGGCCTATGCACACCACGTTTTTTAAACGCGCCGTCGACGCGCGTTTGTATCGATACAGACGCGATACGCACGCAAGTCAGACGCAGCCTGTAGACCTTTGCACACCTGACGCGCTTGTGTCGCGATGCAAACGCGCGTGTGTAGCGATACAGACGCGCGTGTGTAGCGATACAAACGAGATGCAAACGCGCGTGTGTAGCGATGCAGACGCGATTCAAACGCTACTAGCGTAGATTCACACTTCGCTTTCCCTCGTTGCTAGCGCTCGTATCGGTGTCGCGCGTTTGTATCGATACACACGCGCCGGTGCCGCGCGTTTGTATCGATACAAACGACAACAAACTGCTCTGCAGGATAAAAACGCGCCGGCGACGCGCGTTCCCAAAACGCGCGTCGACGGCGCGTTTAAAACACGTGGTGTGCATAGGCCCAAAGTCGTACTGTCGCATCTATTGGACACCTACCTTAATGCGCGAACAATGGACGATTTCAACAATTCCGTGCGTATTGTCACTTGTTATTTGTGGACGACGCCATGTTTCCTGTTAACACATTGTTTCCATGTCATTAACATAATATTAAGTGTTTTTTTTATATTTCAATGGTTCATGTTTTAATAATTTTGTAATGTATGTGTAAGCTTAAGATAGTGGTATGGTCACGTTTTTAGTTAGCTATATAGACCTATATCTTCTTGACTACACTGTATGTTACTGTAGACCTACTCTACTTATTCTTAGTTCGTAATTTATTTTATAAAGATCCTCACGAAAGTCACGTCTTGTGCACTCAACAAATTCTAATAGATTAAAACTTTCTTTGTATTTAATGTTTTCGTTATTAGTTTTATAAATAGAAAACAAACGACAAAGAGTGCCTTTAGAATTTAATTAATTTCTATTTATTGTTTTTAAGGATTTATTTTATTGTGTCAGTATTTTCTAACAGAAGTGACGCAATCGGTCTTTCGGTCCGAGAAATTCCAAGAATACCGCTGAAAATAATTAAATTTTATGAAATAATCACTGTTGTAGTCAGATTAATAGGTAACTTACGAAAACGATTGAAACAGTACATGCGTCTTGAGATAATACTTATTCTATCATACGTCAAATAATTTACACTCAAGACAGAACTAATTTACACTTACAACCATAATTTCCTTCCATTTCTTTTTTTTTTCTTCTTTTTTCTAAGCAGTGATAGCCTCGTGGTATGACCGTCGGACGGCCAAGTCTTAGGTCTCGAGTTCGAACCCAAGGCCTCTGACTTTTCAGATTCATGTGCATATTGTATAATCATCACTTGCTTAAAAATTGGTGAAGGAAACCGGCATGCCTGAGAGATATTTTTCTACAGTATGTGATGCTAAGTCAGAGGCTCATGGGCAGCATTAAAACTCTGACACCAGGTAAGTCACTAACCACACGAAAAGACCATAATTTCCTCATTATCGTTCAAACTTTAAACACGATTATGTCCTAGTTACTATCATTTACTATTCAAGTTATTGTTTAACCGGAGTCATAACATAATTGACACAACACTAACATTGAACTGACGTGGAAGTTTGAACAATAGCAATGTAAGCCTCTTAGTGACATGTGACGTTATTGGTGAATTTCCTAGTTGTAAAGATGTCAGTCTTATCACCTGCCTTGATGCATGTTTGTATTACTGTCTTCATTCTAATCATCATCATAATCAGCTTTCAGCAGTCTACTTTTGGATATAGGACTTTCCAATTGGACGTCATTCTTCTCGATTCTTGTCTTCTCTCATTCAGCCGTTACCAGCCACCCTGTGATTATCGTTGCTCCATATATCCTTTCAAATGACCCTTCCTGGTCTGGGTGGAGCGGAAGGGAATTTCAGACTCTTACTGACTAAAACCCATGTTCCTTCCTTAGCCTTTTATGTTCCGAGGTAGCGGTAACCCTTAAGGCAATCCCGCTTAACTCTTCAAACCTACCATAGTTTGACGTGTTACTTAGTGTTATTTTGTAAGATTTAATCAACAGCAAACGATTTTGCTTTAAGCAAACTTGTTTCAACTGTAGCCTTTTCTCTAAGCTCTTTGAGCTCCAAACTACATATATTTTCAAGTTTATCAAAGAACTTATTCTTCACTCGCAATCGTTTTTGAAGTTAATTTTGTAAGCGTTGTACAATGTACTTAGAGAAAATAAACTTGTAGAATTTCATCCGGTACCTACATCTTGACTTAATGTTCAGTTAGATTACCCACGTGCCGGACAATCAACATAGCATAAACATTACAACCAGCCAACTTTACCAGGAGTAGTAAAACCGATTTCAATTGCCCCATATTGTCGTCGTATTCTCTTCCCGTACGATACGGAAATAAACTTGTAATAAACTTGCAGCGAAGTTAAGACTAGACAACTTCGTTTTCCGAACGGTGGGTGAAATCTACGAAGATGACTATCTCGTACTACTTCGTACTGAATAGATCTTGAGTTGCAAGTTTCTAAACTTGATTGCATTGCAATTTTATGTTAGTTCTTTCTAGAAATCTGGAACATGTACTTTGACTTGAGTCTTTAAAGTATTTTCTACACAAGAATATTGAATGGAAGTTGTATCTAGGTCGATTCGAAGCACGTAAAGAAGGAAAGGAAAAGCTAAAGTTTCATTAACTGTGCCTTATGGCGACAAGCCTCGTTTATTTCGATTAAAATGTTACAATTCTCTGTAGAAAAATCGCAACTTTAATGTAAGCAAACAACGAACAGTGTTTTTGCTCTATAGTCTATAGTCGTTAATATGTGTATGTATAGTCTTAGAATATGTTACCAATGTGACTTGTTTTTTTTTTCAAGGGAGACAAGATCACTTCGTATTAATTTTATATAGATTTTTTTCAGTAAACAACGTTGACAATAATGAATGTCAGTTAAATGACGACTTGATTTGAGAGACCACACGTAAAACTATTTTAAACTATTCTGTAAGATATTTATCTAAGGAGGCAAACTGTCTCTCCTTAATACAGGTTGCTCAGCAACCTAGCTAGGAGGACAGTAGTACTACGCTTAATTATAAAAAACATTGAACTTATTACAAAATGTTAAAACAATGTGGTACAAATAATAAATAAATTTATTATTATATTACTTCGGGTGAAAGTCCAAAAGCCCTAGAAATTCGTCATCATACGATCGAACTTAATAACCGAGTTTCATAATTGCGTATCGAAAGCGCCAACCAAATATTAAATGACAACACAATAGGAGATTTAATGCATTCTACGCTTTCGCTTTCCCTTTCAATCAGTGTTGACTGTGTTCAGTTCTTATAAGGTATATTATAAAGAAAGTTTAACACATGAAATTAAATTGTAAATTATCTTTTATAATAGGTGTTGTTAGAACCATTGGAAAATCTTGTGTCTCCTACCCAATATGCACAATCTTGTGGATTCTATGTGCAGAGGCGTCATTGTTTTTTTTTTTTAATTAGCCTTCCCAGACATCCTGCAGAGCAAAGGCCTTCACCCCAAATCCTTCCAGACATCTTTTTCTTGAGCCACCTCTAATTATCCTTTGCGGTGTGCGTCTAGGTCGTTTCGCCACCTCTTTCTGGGCCGATCGCGACGGCTAACGGCGGCTAACGTGACCCGCCCAATCCCAAGCATATTTGGAATTATATTAACAATTAGACAAATATTCTCACTGACATTCTGATTGGGATATTTATACGTTGTTGATTCTTGAACTTAAATCCAATTTCATTTAGAACTGTACTGATTAATTCTGACACCTGAAGCGTAATTCCCGGATTTACTCCAAAAGCCAAAGGCTTCATTAGTAATTCTGTCGAAGTCTCGACTTTTGCCAACTCCCTTGATTATTTGTCGCTCACAGTTTCACGTAAATAAAGTTCCTTAATAGCAAATCGCCATTTAATATTCCATTGGAAAGGACTTGTCCTTTTTGTTAATAGATGGAAAGTTAGCAGCTCATACTTTTTGGACTTCGATCCTGGCGAAAGTTTTGGGGTGACTTTGAAGAGTACGGTCACTTTCCGAAGGCTTTAGAAGAATTTAGAGGGTGACAGATTCTTATTGGGTAGTAAAAGAATTTGCATAAAAATTCGTTTAATTAAACTTCCAGTAAACAGCGCTCAATAAAATTGTAATTAGTTAACAAAGTCGTGCAAGACTCATCGATTTTGATGCTCAAGTGCTTGCTGTGGTACAACGTAACAACAAACAAGCTATTTAGGGATTCGAACGACCCAGATTTGATTTCCACCAGTTTGGTTGTGCCAACAGAGTCGCATAATTGTATTTGCCTATCATCAGCCTTATTTCCTTGTAGAGATGGTACGAATATAAGGCCGGAATTGAATTCAAATTGATAGAAGAAATTGGGGTCTGGTGCTTTCCGACTATCACAGAGTTAGATCAAATCAAATCAAATTTATTTGTGAACCAATAAGTCTTATATTAGTTGATAATTGGAGCTTACTGTTAAGCCAGTAATGCCTGTTAGGAGACTCAGATTAGGATTATCTTTTTGTTTATTTTCAGTAGAAAGCTAATTTAGGAAAAACGTATACATCGAAAACCAATCATGGATTTAACATGTGGTGTTGATTTCCAGGTTCAGGATGATTTCTTTTTATTTTAAAGTTCAAAGTCAGAGAGGAATGATGGAACGCAACCTGTGTAAACACCATGTTATTATTCTAAACATTAGTTGTATTATTGATACAGCCGGAAAGCGGCTTTCCTGTTGTGATGCACACGCTCTTAGGTTTAGATAAACATTGTACGTGTGTCTGGTCTTGACGGTCGCATGTAGCTGTGTTATCCTTAGTTTCATGTCGTTATTGTTGTAATAATGTTTCCTTACGAGCTTTGCTGTTCTAACTACAACTGTGGTGTGTTTGGACACAGACATTATTTATATGCATTTGGTTCTCATTAAGGTTATCAGCAGCTCAGACCTGTTTTATATAGACTACACTCGAGAGCAATGAATCCGGGTCACTTAAAGAATGTTAAAAATCTCGGAAACTAAAAATGATAGGTTAATGCAATAAATTGTATTTAATAGACAATGTAATACTCCTTAAATGAAAGTAAAAAAAATATGAGTCACCATACATTTTATTAACACAAAATTACATAAAGAAAAAAACTGCTGATCTCTCCTTAAAACAAAAATAGGAAACATGAAATTTTTGAACTTTATTACGATTTTCTTGAATTTTAATACTTCGTATTGCCTCCTCGTGCTTCCATTACTGCGTTTACGCGGTTTGGCATGCTGTACACCAAGTTCCTTATACGATTTTGGGGAATATTCTCCCATTCCTCTGTGAGAGCAATTTTGAGCTCACGAAGCGTGATTGGGGGAGGGTTTCGTTGTTTTACGCATGTGCCTAGCTCGTCCCAAGCATGCTCGATCGGGTTGATATCCGGGCTGCGCGCTGGCCACTCCATACGAGTAATGTTCATCTCTTGAAGGTAGTCATTCACAATCCTACCAGTATGAGGTCGGGCATTGTCATGCATAAATATAGCATCCTCACCTAAATTGACCATAAATGGACCAACGTGATCATTGAGGATTTCTTCCACATATCTTACGCTAGTTAAAGAGCCGTTTTCTATGATCACCAGCTCTGTGCGACTTTCAGAAGAAATTCCGGCCCACACAAGTACAGACCCACCACCGTAGGCTACTTTTTCTTCGATGCATGCTTGCTTGAATCTTTCCCCTGGTCTTCGATACACTCTGTGTCTTCCATCGTGCTTGTAGAGCATAAATTTTGATTCGTCGGAGAACATAACTTTTGACCAATCTTCAATACTCCAATTTACGTAGCCCTGGGCATATCTTAGTCTTGAAATACGATGCCCACGCTCCAGTTTAGGGCCGTTTGCAGGTCTAAGGGGTTTTAAGTTAGATTCAGCAAGCCGACGTCTTACTGTCCATGCACTTGGGTTACTTCCTCCGAGGCGTCGAAACTGATTTGTGAGTTCAGTTCCTGTGAGAAAGCGATTTCGAAGCATGGTGTTCACCAAGTATCGGTCTTCTCGTGCTGTGGTACACCTGGTTCTGCCCGTTCCTGGTCTGCGTAGGTTAGAACCAGTTTCTTCGTAACGTCGGAGAACTCTTTGTACTGTTGACAGCGACACACCGACAGTCCTGGCTGTATCGCGCTGACTCCGGCCGGTTTCCAGCATTGTAAGTATTCTGGTGCATTCTTCAGGCGTAAGCGACATAATTTCAGCTTGAATAATGAATATAGAGCACTATCAACATGGTTTATGTACCCACATAAATGACAGATTACAAACAAAAGCAAAACCAAATGCTGTAATTTCGTAGTTCCATCTTCGAAAGTGGCCCTTTTTCAAATTTGATTTTTTTATGATATAACTTTACAAAAACTAAGAAGTTTTAATACCTTCATTTAAGGAGTATTACATTGTCTATTAAATACAATTTATTGCATTAACCTAGCATTTTTAGTTTCCGAGATTTTTAGGATTCTTTAAGTGACCCGGATTCATTGCTCTCGAGTGTATTTATTTTTCCTTGTCCATTAATTCCGAACACAATGTATAGTTTCCTTACGATTCCTACCAGATGCGTAGTGTCTTCAATAATATTTAAACTTCAATATATTTGAGTAGGACAAGGAAAAAAACACAATACCTAATATAATACTATGCTTTATGTATTATAAAGTAAGAATTATGCCAGTCACGTTCCGAAGGGCCCTGGATTATTCTCGAAGCTTCGAATTTTTTGGAGAAAATTAATTATGTTTGCCAGACGCTCAGGATTTTGACTGGTATTCATTTTAACTATTTTGCCATCCAGTCCTAAAGTAGGGTCTGCTTTTGCTTTAGTTTTAAAAGGTTCTCATTCAGTATTATCTAAAAACAATATCTTAGCGGTGTTTGGTACTCGTATAACATCTAATATTTACTGGTAATAGTTTATCTACTTATCTAATCGTTTAGTGGGTACTCTGCGTTGAATATGTGCTGACATGAAGAGTTTTTGTTCTAAGTCCTTCAACTTTGTTAGCTAGAATACCTTCTTGTTCAAACTACGTTGTAAGATTTCCAACGTTTTACCGAATTAATATACGTATTCTTTTTTATCGACGATCAAGAGGAATGTCAAATGAGCCTCGAAAAGTTAATCGGATGGAACTCAAGTTTTCAAGCTAATGTAAAAAGTTTCCAACTCGCTAAGGCTCTGTAAAATTTAGCGCCAAAGGATTTTCTACTTTAATTCTAGGTATATACAAGTGACAAGAGAAGTGTTTGAAGCACGCATATTTAGAGCACTCCCGTCCTTACTCAACCTTGGCATCAATATCATCTTCGCAACCAAACCGAGACTTCAACCTTAGCTGTCAATCTAGAAAACGCAAACCTTCAAGTCTATAAAATGCGCCTCGATACGGTAAGGGACTTGAGCCTGTTAACTCTTTGAGCAAACGCACTCAACGATAATACTTTAACGTTAACGTAACTGCGTGCGTTTGCTTTACGTAACGTGCTAGTTCGGACAATGACCGTGGTTAGTGGAAGGTTGAAATGCCTTGTTATGTGTCGATGACAGACGAGATTTATTCGATTGTCGATACTGTTAAATGGTGTATTGAAAAGACTGAATACACATTAATGTATATTATATTGGATATTAGAAGGTTAAATGGTCCTCTATATATCATACTCAATTAACGCAACGACCTTTCAGTTTCAATTAAGATATTAAACGGATCAGTGAGAGTGTTTAATGAGGTAACAGTTTCACACCCAATATAGTCAGCCAATCTTAAACACCCTCGAAAATTGGGTCGTCATAAGGACCCTGGAGTAGATCCTTATCATTAATTTGGGTTACTTTGGCTACTCGATCACCTATTTGCGAATATACTAAGTCTGTAGGTATAGTAGGAGTTATGCTTGTAGCCATATATGTATGAGCTTGTAAGGAGTATATGTGCACTTTAGAAAGTCACATATAAACCAACGTTACAGCTTTCGTGAGAGTTTGTCGTTAATAAATGTGCATCAGATAACCGGACGAGTAACGAGTGACAGCATATCTTCTTCCAATACGTGTTTGTTTTTTAAGGTTCCGTACCTCAAAAAAGTAAAACAAACCTTGTAGGATCACTTTGTTGTCAGTCCGTCTGTCTGTCTGTCAGTCTGTCAAAATCCTTTTCCTCAAAAAAGCGTGGAGGTATCAAGTTGAAATTAAAGGCAAATACGTATGAAGGTCAATCGTCCCTTGGAGATAAAAAAATAGAGTAATTAATTTTGATTCTCGGCTTATTCTTTTTTGTTTAGGGTGGGAAATCATCAAATGACTAAAGAGCCTATCACTTCCTTGGAAGTGATATGCTCTTACTGACTAAAATCCATCCATGTTACTTCCTCTGGGTTTATGTTCCGGAGTAGCGGAACAGCGTTCCCTTTCGGACAATCCCGCTGTACCACCAGGCTTCGGCCCGAACGGGCCTCTGCGTCACCTAACTTCCTGCTGAACGCGCCGTCCGGCACAGGCGTGGTCCTGATCAGACGGTGAGCTACACATTACTCAACGTCCGCATGCCTGCGCCTACGGTTGCCGGGAGTCGTTGCGCGGCTCCCGACGCCCGGAGGGTCTCCCGCGGCGGCTGGGACTTGACGCGCTGCCCCTCAACCATCCACTCGGTTTATACTTAAGTTCGCAATTAAAGCCAAGAAGATAAAGAAAAGCGACGAAGAAATAATTTTCATTTATGAACAAATATAACAGTATAATATTGAAGAGTCTATCAAGTTTAGAAGACATTTTTATCTATCTATCACATGTTTCCTCTAATTTTTGTATATGTGTCAAATGCTTTAGATAAGTTGCTATCTCTCAAGGTAAATTCTACAAAACTTAGCATCTATCAAATCTTCTATATCGATTCGAGATGACAATATCTCTTGAGAGATACAACCATGTCGTATTTTATATAGGAAATAAGATTTTCCTCTTTCATTTCCCAAGAGACGGCGTTATCGACTGCGTTATCAATCGTCGTGAATGCTAAAGCCTTATCGACTTCAATACAATGCACATTCTACGCTTGCTCTCTTATCTCTCCCTCTCTGATAATATTGTTCTTGTATACCGTAGCTAATATTTATATTTCCTAAATGATATCTTTGTTGTAAACTTTGTTCTTTAGTGCCTTATCTTCTGTTGTTGTAAACCTGATTCATACTTATTAGATCTAAGATTGTGTCTTCACGCGTCGACACACTTGTACGGTTATCGGTCTGATTGTTTGTGTACTGATAAGTATTTAATACACTAGCACCTAAACATGTCAGTATTTCGATAAATTATAATCTTTTGCACTTTTTTATTGAGGGTGTGAAATCGTCAAATGATTCCTACCGCTCTGGGTGGAGCGTAAGGCAGTGTCTTACTGTTACTGACAAAAACCCATCCTTCAATATCCTAAAGTAAAGGTTTTAATTCGCTAGATATCCTTGCTTTGCTTTGTAGGTAGGTTTATTCCAATCAAATTCATATTTTGTACAACATAAATAATACGGCATCAAAATATCTTCAAGATGCGAAAACCATCATCATCAGCGTGTCAATGGCAATCTATATCTCCTCGGCCCAGAATTCGGCTACGTGGTTAGCGCCATCACTAGCGTCCATCAGTTCCTGTAACGTGCATACGGCAGGACACACAGGACACGAGATTAAGTGTCCCATCGTTTGTGGAACAGCACCACATTTACACTCCAAGGCGGAGCTGTCTATGAATCCCCATCTGAGCAGTTTTTCCTTGCTTCGGCCAACCTGGGTCCGGAGTCTGTTATATTTTACTATAATATATACCATCATCTGCAATGTCATCGTAAGCGACAACAAACTGAAGCACTAAAGAATTTACCAGTAAACCAGGTGCTTATCGAAACGAAAGCGCAAAAGCTTCTCTTTAGACATACCAAATTCAAACAGTACCCAAGATCAATTTTGTCTCGATGCAATTTAAATGTCATCCGCTTGTACATTCGAATCACCTCTCGGTACCGTTCACATCCTGAGTTTCTCTGAACGTAGGATGGCAGTAATAAAATCGGGCACTGAGCACGACACTTTCTCCGATACGCTCGACAGAGTCCGTTGCTCAATCGAGCGGGTGACTGGCTGCAATCGCAAACTTCCCCTTCATGTGGAACAGTGACAAAACAATATGAACTATCGAACAGCATGGAAACTAAGTTCAGCATTCAGACAGCTCATGGTATGCCGCAACCATGCTGCTATAGATATATGGACTACATGATTTGTAGTTGGCTGTGAAAAGTATTTTGTCCATGAATATACCAATGACATAATATACTGCCTCATAGTTTTGTTAGAAAGCACACTTGTGACACACCGCAAGATTAAAGTGTACCAAGTTGCCTAAGGAAATAACCAAAACATTATCTATTTACATCATTATCATCAGCCTACCTGTTTTGAGTATGAATGTGGATGGCTTTTCAAGTTGAGGAAGACCAAAGAAACGATGGATGGACTGTGTGACAGGTGATATGGCTAGAAAGGAAGTGACTACCGAGATGACGACTAATAGAGAAGTATGGAAGAAAAGACATGATGCGCCGACCCAAATAAATTGGGATAAGGGCAGGAGAATGATGATGATCATCAGCCTACTGCAGTCCACTGCTGGACATAGGGCTCTCCAGTTGCACGGAATTTACATGTGAAGACGGTTTTGGTTCATAACACGTAGTGCACAGTTTGAACAGTAACATAACAAAAAGTACTAGACTTGCTTGATATCAAGATAGTATTTAATTTGTGTTAAAGTGTGCTTCTCTTTGTATACTATTCTCATAATATATAGCCTAGAATAATGTTCAAATTATTAGAGATTTTTAAAAATAGACTTCTTATTTGAAAAAAATCCGGAGATTACCTTTCGTATATACACAAACTCACAAAATTCGCTCTCTCTCTTTGTAACATTAGTATAGATTTATTTACCAAGCTTTCGCTACGCCTCTATTATAGAAAATTAGATTTGCTTACGGAACATCGTCATGATGAAATCCGTGGGGAACCAAGAATAATATGGTTCTGCGCGTTGGGAATAACAATTTCTCCGTAATAAGAGGCTGCAACGTTGAAAGTGTTTATGAGGTGTATAAAATCGAAAATTATGGGTTGTTCAGCCAATCTATGGTCCAGGATACGACGTGACTTAGGTACATTCGATTTCAAAGAAAACTAAGCAGACGAAAATTACCGTGGTGTAATCGATTTACGATCAGTTCTATAGATACACCTGCTATCATCAATATAAAATTATCTATGGCCATTAAATTGTCACCTTTGCCTCTCGATTTATCGCTGAAATGTTAGCACGGATCGATTTCAAGTAACAGTGATTTTGGACACGACTTTGTGTCACATATTCATTTATCATATACGCTTTCGATTTATCTACTTGTCTAGTGGCATGTAATCATTAATTTATTTATAGATGACCAATAAAAAAACTAAAGAGTGCTAAATCATCAAGAAATTGATTTGATTTTTACTGATTTTATCCAGGGATTACTTTTACCTACAATCTCCTCGTCGTCCAAAACTTCAGGGTGATGTGGCTACTCTTACTCAAGTTTCAAGTTCAAGGTCATCTTTAAATCTCTGTAAAGAATCTGTCTAATATAATAATACTTGGCTAATAACAACTTCATTATTACAATATACCATGTAGTGGTTAGGTGTTTGTTTAGAATTTTCATTCGCAAAAAGGAAAGTATCTTTCAAGGATTTTGGACGAAGGCGACACCTCATTACTTACAGCCCTTAATCCTGTTGCTTGTTAACACATTACTTGATCACGATAAAATAGCGGATTTTGATAAGTAATCATGATTAATACAACGATATACAATTCTAATCAGACTAACAGTCACTTTTGCAGATATTCCATTCAGTACCGTTTACATGAACAATTCAATCGATATTATCTTTGAAACCTATCAATCGATTCCGATCATCGAACTCGCGTGCAAAGCAGTTTATAAACACACGGTAGCGCACATTGGCATTAACAGTCACTTTCTCTATTATGTTTCTGTCATCGTTAATTACTCCAGTTATATCGGGTCATTCGGGCGACCGCTACTCGCCAGTTTCTGGCCATTGTTCGCTATTCCACCGAGATTTATTTCTTGGATGATGGACAGTTTGCGTAATTACCTCTCGCGCCCAGAATTTTCGGAATGAGGGATGGAGTTCTGTTAATGGGATATTATGCAGCAGCAGGCATGCGATAATTAATATTAAACTTCGTAAATATTTCCAGAAAACCGCGGTGTTGATGTTGATAGTGGAAGTGATTTAGATGCAGATTTTTTGAAGAATGTTCTTATTGTTTTCTGCTTGCATTCTATACAAAACAATGGTGGTTGCCAAACGTTATCGATCACGCCGTAACTTTCCATAAGGTTAGTCGAAGCTTCGTTAAAAAACAATTTCAGAAAGATTAGTATCTTTGAAACTATTAACCAATTATTAACAACACGATTGAATTATGGGTGAGATAAACCAATCTCCATGTTTCTGTATTCTCTTTTGAACAATAAAGCAGTCGGCTTATGGCCATTAATTTAATTCACCTTATCGGATATCGTGGGAGAATAGAAACAATATGCCGCTTCTTGTGTTTAGTGAGATAGTTCTTCATTCTTTAGAGGTTATACTAAATCTCTTGCCAACTAGTATTTTGGGAAAATTGTTTTAAATTGACTTGTCTTTACTAATCGCAACATTGAACTTAATACCTTCATAAATGTACGTAATATTCACTAGAAATTGTGATTTCTATGGGCATCTGGCAATTGTTTTTAAATGATTTACAGATGCCCACAGAAGAATTAGTTTAAATGATTCTGGTTGAAATTATTCGTCTCCCGAATGTTATGCGACTGTAATATTTATTTGAGATTTCACTGTTAGGTGGTTGTCATCTAAGATATTAATTTTTGAATTAGCACTCGTTACGTTGTCACTATCCGAGCTTTTACAAAATCTGCTTAAAGATGGACTCTCATAATATTGCGAATTGTTTTATTTTCCTCACGAAAACCATTCATCTTCCTGACGTTTTCCTCCTCTCTCATTATATCATTATTTTTGTGAGCTTGCATGTTTCCTTACTTGGTGTCCTAGCACTCCTCCGCGCAAAAATGACGTTCCATCAATTAACTTTTCCGACATGACGAGCATAGCAAGCTTGTAATGTTTAATTACTCTAATTAATAAACTTGGCAGTTCCATTAAAAAGTACGCATCAACATTGTTGTTTATATAAAATGCGTGCAATTTTCAATATTAACGTCGATGTGACGCATGGCCATTTATACTTGGATTAGTTCAGTTTATTCAATTAGCGATTCAGCGGCACGTGAGTAGATAATATTGTGCGTGGTATATGGCGTGACTACACGCCTACCTGTAACGAGATTTGTTTGGATATCTAATACTGTTGCACAATGCGTGCCTCTGATTGCACCTATTAAAGCTATCATGAAAACTAGGTTTAACTCACTGCAGTGATTTGTAGGTATTTTTTTAATTTATTGCATAAATTATCATTTTATTATTAACTGTGAAATTGGAACGATCGATTTCAATATGCTTTTCAGAGGAAACTCCACGTTCACTCATGTTATGATAGATTGGATAAATCCAATGCCCGGAAAACCTATATTGAATGGTGTAAGCTGTCAGTAAAGTGTTCTAGTTCTATCAGATTGCTTTGAGTGCTGAGCCGGTTGGATATGAAGATACTATCGACAAAGTAATAAATGGAAATGGTCTGAGATTAGACTCTGTGATATTACAAGAATTTTGTAGGTTCGTTATAAACGTTGCAACGCTTTTGATTAGATTGATTATTGTGTTGTTTTTACAATTGATAGACTCAAGTAATCTTCAAAAAACTTCAACGACGTAGTCACCTTGTCAAGAAAAATGCAGTATTCTGGTAATATTGGAGTAAACTAAGAAATACTTCACATCATTATTCGTTAACAGAAAAAATACTTCTGTTAGGACTACTCTAACAAACCAATCCATTGAAGTGACAGAAATATCTCAGAATAAACGTTGTTGCCTGTTTGAAACCAGTAGGTATAGCAATTGTGTCCGTCTGTTTGACAGTGTTAAAACTGATCAAAAAGCAGCTTTCATCATGTGTCTAAAACAATCCATTACTAGATGTCAGTACTGATATTTTTCAGTCACATTCCATGATTATGAAGTTTGTTATAACTTAGTTTCCTTTTTTTTGATGGTTGGAAATCATCAAATGTCAATCCCGATCTGGGTAGAGCGGAGGGAGTGTCAGACTTTTACGGACTAAAACCCATCCATGTTTTTTCCTTAGCCCTTTACGTTCCGGGGTAGCGGTAAACCTTTCGGATAATCCCTCTGAAACTTGGTTCCCTGGTTTCAAATTTTCTGACAGTCCGATGCGAACATTCTGTATTCTATCTACATATATATGTAACACAACAACACAAGTTCCATCATGGAATCCAATCGTGACCTATCGCTTGGAACTTGTTATGATCTTCATATACAAGCGCGGGAGGAAAAACCTCGCGAGTATTTTTTTCGCTGTTCAACTTGCCAAATTGTTTTCAATTGTGCAATTTGTTACGTTACGCCATCGGGATTATTCATACCTTAGCAATGACTTACATATGTATGTAAACTCTTTTATTTGCAACTCATAGATAGTAATGTAAACAGTACATGAGATCAAAGAAGATACTTTATGAAATTAAAATAGTGTGGAATTTTAAAGCAATTTCTTTTGTTTGTTAAAAGATTCGGAATCCATCTTATATATTTTCGTATCTGAAATACTAAATTGAGCTACAAATTACTTTTTGTTTCGAAATGGATGCGTAAGACTTACTTAAAGTAAAATATATTTCACATTATCCAGCAATTTCGGAGTTTAATTTATGTGGGCTTAGTGTTAGCTCTATCTATGTTTTGAGCATCCATTTATATTCTCCGACAGACGCATGTAGGTCTCGCGATACGCCGCATCAGGCACATTTCTGCTATCTGGCATTCGCCACCCCCCGCAGTTAGGGTTTTATCAGTCAACGACGTCATGACCTCTGCTATCTAACCCAGTATGTCCGTAAGTAGGGTAAACTTTATTGTAGAATAAGGACCTTTTATGTTCGGGATAATAAAACTTTGTTTGTGATACTTATAATAAATTCCTTTTGTTCTGGAATTGTACGCCTCATTACTTTTCCTCCCTTTTTAGCTGTAAACTGGTATGTTACTTATGACCCTACATTTGTTTGCTCCAACTATTCGCCTCGGGTTATTTTACTTACGATATTGCCAGCGAAAATTGAGAGTTGGTAAGATTGCTCTACCAAAAGTTATTGGAAAAAATGCACAGAGCAATCAACAGACGTAAATATTTCGCTTGCATCGAACTGGTACACGTGTTCAAAGATTGGACAGTTTGCATGCACGGCGCAAAATATTTGTTTTCATATTAAACAAGAGCCATTAATTCAAACACGCCATGTGGTGCTGCGACGCTTCAAAGACCAACGTTATAAATTATGTAGACGCGACAACCGCTTTGAAACATTATCCTCTCCCGAAACTGTCTGAGAATGTTGATGGAGGACATGGCATTTATACCACGAAAATGTGGAATATCTTGTTATCATCGTCAACAATTCATATCTCAGGATTTGTATCAGAGAGTAAGAACAAAACAAGAATATGGGACGAGAGAAGAAGAAAATTGTGATAAAAACTAAGGAGGTGACTTTTGGAAAAAGTTTTCAAAAGTCAAGAATGTGCTGCCTTCATCACCATAATTTCAGCCCTGTCTTGAAACTTTTGGAACGCCAGAGCATAAACGCACGCGTGTGCCCTCCACTTCCCAATATCCGTGGTGTCTTGTAATTGGTTCATGTCATCTAATACGTACGAGAGCTTAAATTTTCAAGATATCTATATAAACACTCACAAGAGTAATGATTTACTTAATTGTTAATTTCGTGTTATAGTGGTGTTGCCATTGTCACATATTTGTGTCGTTGGCGCACAGGGCTTGCGCTTGCTTGTCACGTGTATGTGACAATGGCGCTCAAAAAGTTACGACGTCCACTTCTGATCATAGCGTCTGTGGCATGATTGTGCTGCCTTGCTTATACAAATAATGTCATGATGTCACCGATTTCTTCTTTTTTAAATATTGCTAAAACCGTTAATATCGTTGCGCCCTATTTGTGATACTAAGATATCTGTAGTTTATTTCGTGACCCAGTCTATTTCAATTGCCATCTCAATAAAAAACGTAACGGATTTGCTTAAATAAACAAGATAAGAATACCGAATATTTCGTAGCACCGAAAACAATTTCGAATTTTGAAAATGATTACACTGTTGACATATAAAACCTCAATCCGTATCGATAAAGGCAATAAATGTTTTTTATTTATCACAAATCATGATCCTTTTACCCGCTTAGTGATCCAATAATCTGGATCAAGTTATATCGAAGAGATTTGAAATCATAATCTCTGAACATCCAGCGCCATCCGTTTCTGCAACTGTAAATCTATTTATATACCATCTGCTTGATCGCTTGTCCCATAATTGGCGTTATCCAGCTGTGCTTAGTTACGTTTTGATATCAAATAATTAGCGCTTTGCGAATTAGATTATAACACGTTGGTTATATATCGTTATATGTACATATATATACGTTGCCCTCATTGTTACGAGTAGGAGCCGGCTATTGTTCATAATTCTTGGAATTTAGAGTATTTTGTATCATTCCTATTATAACTTGTGAGTTTGTGACGTTTTGACGTCGTTTAAGCTTCGGTGTGCGTTTAAAGATCTTGGTTAGCATATTAGTGGTCCGTTTCGCGGTAATCTATTTAGGTTGTGGTCATTGCGGGTTTGAGTCGTAATTATTGTAATGTAATAACTGTAATATTATATCCATGTTTGTATTTATTCCTTGTTCCCAGGTTATCTGATGCATCTGTTGACGGGATGCTTTTTACAGAAATACGCAGTTGTGTGACATTCGTGATTGGTATTTTCCTTTCACTGGGAAAGTATTTTTAATTTTTACAGACTGGTTGAAATCAGTTCATTGTCCTTCTCTGTTGATCTTGCACTCATCATGTAATATTAAGTCAACAAGGTCTAAATGCCATCTTATCGCATTCAGATATCATCGTATTTGTAAACACTGTGACATACTTGATTATACTTATTTTGTTTTCGTTTTGTTTCAGGTAATCATTGTTTGTATGCGGAAGAAGAGATTTGTTTAAAAAACGGTGATGGACCTAATAAGGTTACTTGGGGGACACCGAATGGTAAATCTAATTTAAATAACAATCGAACCTCTATCTGCTTTTGGATTTTGCGATGCATGATTTTGCGCGCTGCTCATTATTAATAACAATGAAGCCTATGACAGGAGACCACAAACCTAATTTCGATTTCGATCAAAATTCCTATTAGCATAGCTAATCAAATTCAAAATTAGGTTCTATAAGCCACACTGGCATACAAATTCCGACCTTATTTCGTTCAGAACCACTTATTCTCACCCATAACACGTTTCCGTCCAATTCGTATCGTAGCAACAAGTGACGGATTTCACTTTCGCGTTTACCGGGGTCGGTGAACTGGCTATGTTTGCCCTACCGGCTTGGAAAACCAAAGTTAATTGCTTGCTAAAATGTCAAGCAAACAATGTTGTAGCCTCTATCACAAAGGTATACGGCCCAGAATGAATGGGGTTTTGTTTATGTAACAGCATTACTAATGCTTGTAAAAGGCCACCGTCCAGCGATTTACCTAATCACGTAAGCGAACTGATAGTGGAATGGTCGTAGATGATAGTATTGTTAGGGTTGGCCTTTCAGGCTATCTACTATTTTATGCTAATAGGAGGGGTCGTTAATAGAAAATGTTGGCAGGAACCTATCTGTTTCATTAATTTATGTAGTCAGGTTTCTGCTAAAAGACAGGCTATAAGCCAATTCTAAAAAAAATTGTTGAGTAATTCTTCACGTTATCACAAAAAGCAAGTTTATCTTTATGTCATTGTCATATCAAAAGGATCTATAATTATTTATTTATAACAAACAAAACTTACCTTTGTCTTTAGGAAGATCGTTTATTTATCGAGGAAGCATCGGCTGAGTGGTCAGTAAGTTCACTACTCAGAAAACCATTTCGATGTCCCGCCTACCCTCGTTATTGCTATATTTCTCTTAGTGCCCCTTTGTTCACTCGATTCCCCCTCCCAGATCGTTCGCCAAATCAATAAAGCTTTTATCGTTAATGGTCGTCTCCGCCGATGTTTACGAATTAACCAACCTCAAATTGTTGACGACTTTCTGAGATTTTTTCCGCTTGCCGCGCCATTGGTATTTATTTGTTCTTTTTCATTTAGCTGCACGTCTTTAAACGATCATTTAAGTGTTTTTATTTTGAGGAGATCTTTATTTTTATTTTTGAATACGTTGTTTTCTGTCTCGTACCTGATTTAAAAACAATTTGTAAGCTTATGAGCATTTGAACTTGTATCTGTGCTTAATTAGTCTTTTATAAATAATGAATGAGGTATTTAAGTAGTTCAATCTCATTAAATGACGATATCAATATTATTTGGCTTCATGTGCTCTATCTTTCGCATACTAATAAGCAGTTTCATGTTTTACCCACTCACAGTATTAATAAAGCTGTTTAAGTCACTTGTTGGTCATAGTAAACTATTTGTAATTTTTGACTGTACGATTTATTTTGTATGTTGAAGACATACTAGCTGTCCAAGTATAATATTACCGCTACCCCGGAACATAAAGGGCTAAGGAAGGAACATGGATGGGTTTTAGTCCGTAAGAGTCTGACATTCTCTTCCGCTCCACTCAGAGCTCCAATCATCTGATTGGATGATTTCCCACCCTCAAAAAAAAAGTATAATATTGAAGTATAGTGTAGTGTGTGTATCTTAGTGTAATATAATAGTTGCGTGTTGCACTTACTTATAAATGACAAAATATTAACCAGAAGCATCACCTTCACTGTTGTGAATGCTAGTCTATCTTCACACTTGACTGCGAAACTTCAATGACTTAACTCCCTAAGCGGTTTCAAACTTGCTACCTCTGTCCATCTCATTGAATCTATTGTTGGTTCTCAACTTGCACGGTAAGTTACTTGTTCACATTGTTTAACGTAGAATCATGATCATGATATTATTAAACAAAGTGTTTGAACAGAACTGTACCGTCCATTCGGCACCCAAACTTTATTTCTGTTTTTGCATTTAAAACTGTTTTAAATGTTAAATTGTGTTGAGTCAGTGCAATAATTGGTCGTTCCTTGCATAAAGTTAATTGTTTTAAGATGCGTCATGTGTGAACAACTGCTTTTCATAAAACTGGATGATAATTATATTAACTATTGTTTGCACTTGTTTTTGTTCATTAACTAGGACTTTTTTTTATCAAAATTCTCACATAGCTACAGTTTTTGCTTAATATTTAAATTAATTTTAACAAAGGCTTTTGATAGATTTAGGTCAGCTTCGTTAAAGCAGTTAGTTAGTTGTTTTTCTAGATTATTAAAGCGCTTTTTAGTCTTATCTGATTGAAGGCTAAGATTTAGTCTAGCTCGCACTTTCATCAAGAAATTGTTCTTAAGAAATTTATCCCTAAAAAAATATTCTTTTCTACTTCTTACTATATAATATTATAAATGTGAAAGTTTGTATGTTACTATGTTTGTTACTCACTCACTCAAAAACGTCTGAACGAATTTGGAGCACAGATAGTTTATAACCTGAATTAACACGTGCATACATATATGCATACATTGTGTTAACGACATCTCACCACAGACAATGGTTCACCTCCCATCTTGTACCGCATGCCCTTCTTCTTCTTCTTCGTGTGGTTAGTGACTAACCTGGTGTCAGAGTTTTAATGCTGCCCATGGGCCTCTGACTTAGCATGACATGCTGTTGAGAAATATCTCTCGGGCATGCCGGTTTCCTCACGATGTTTTCAATTATACAATACGCAAATGAATCCGTAAAATCAGAGGTGCGTGCCTTGGGTTCGAACTCGAGACCTATGCCCTGTTACTGTTACCCTGCCCTGTTAGCTGCCCACGTGAGGACCTAACGGCTGCATCAGCAAACGGTATTCGCATTGCTGAATTTTGAGCAAAACTAATCTATACTAATATTATAAAGCTGAAGAGTTTGTTTGTTTGTTTGTTTGACTGCGCTAATCTCTGGAACTACTGGTCCGAATTGAAAAAATCTTTTTGTGTTGGATAGTCCATTTATCGAGGAAGGCTATAGGCTATGTAACGTCACGCTACGACCAATAGGAGACGAGCAGCGAGTGAAACCGTGCGGGAGCAGCTAGTATACGATATATACGTGTTATTTTTGCCATCGACTCGCTAATAAGAAGACATTATAGGATTCTTTTTATCCTCATAGTACAATTCCGTGGGAGATTTTCCGACATCCACTCGGCCCACTAGCAACGGCTAGTAAAATACGTAATTTTATTTCAACAAAACAATTTTTTTTCATTTTAGTACGTTTGTCCATCATTAATTCATTTCATTGTCTTATACGTTCTGTCAAAACATTTTTCTTATCTCTTCAACTCGTTAGACGTAATCCATCACGAGATAGATTACTTTAATATTCAATTTATTATACGCTCTAAGTAATCATAATTGAGTTACAACTCAAAAGACAAAAACGACTATCGCGTGGAAAAATACATAAAAAGCTTTTGTGTGTTAGCTACGTTAATAATAGTTGTCAATATTTTTGTCTTTGAGATAAAAAAGTATGCTAATATCTATCATATTGGATCTTTATTATGTAACTGCCATAAATACGAATAGGTACATTTTGCAATAGCAGAGAATGGCCCAGAAATGCGTTTTATTGGCAATTTGTGTTCCCCGTGGAGCAGAACAAGCGATCAGGGAAACGAAGTCAATCAGAAATCAATCTAGCTGGCTGGTTCATGTTACAAACATAGATACGTTAAAAACAGAAGTTTGAAATAAAACTAAAACATGATCCAATGAACTTGAAACTAGAAATCGTTGCACCGATTTCAATATTTAAATCACACAAGCTGGCATAGCAAAGAAAGTGGAAAGAGAAACTGATTTGAATACGCTAGACAATGAAGAATTCTAATCCAGTATTTTATTCATGTATTTAAAAACAAATAATTACCACACTGACCTTCACCTAGTAAGCAGTTGCAAATTTTATGTTTCACAGTCTTTTCGTGAGGCTTCTTTTTACTGCAATTGTTAAGACAGTTTTATTACCTAATTTCGATAAAGTAAATAACTAAGGTAAATGCAAACTGGATTTAAGTTTTTAACGGAGAATTTCGATGCTCCTTAAGGATGCTGCCGTACCATGACCGTGCTAAGAACGTCAATCAATCTGCCTAGCCTTTTCCCAACTATGTTGGGATCGGCTTCCAGTCTAATCGGATGCAGCTGAATACGTGACCGACGTGATCGTGCCGTGCTAAGAAGTTATCGAGCAAAAAAAAAAATTTTGTATTGAGAAGTATGAGACTATACCCACTAGACCGTTCCTTCAACCAATTCCGTCGCGCGCCAAGCGCAGAGTGGCAACGATTGTCGGCGAGAAAATGTTGGCACAATACGCTCCGTGAATAGCACGTGGCGTTGCAATACCGATGCGCGCAGGCGGTGAAACGGTGAGCGAACCTCTTATAACCGCGTATGATGATCGTTTTTTCCTCGTTATAGGAGGAGCACGTGGCTAAGTAATAACAGCCGCACGGATCGATCCATCAGGTAAAACTACGCTTGCCGGTATTGTGGTCCGTGGATGGGTGACCATCTTTATATATCGAGACTACTCCGTGCCTCGGAAAGCACGTTAAGCCGTTACGGGTAGTCAGAAGCCCGAAAGTCTGACAGCCAGTCTAACCAAGGGATATCGTTATCGTTGTTCGTACTGACTAGATTGTGGAGATCAGATAGGCAGTCGCTCTATGTGCAAAATTCAGCTGCATCCAGTTAGACTGGAAACCGACCCCATCATAGTTAGGGAAAGGCTAGGCAGATTGATGAACGGAGAATTCTGTGTGTATAGGTATAGGAAATTTTTGTTTCAACAAAGACCGAATGAATATTATTCACACGCTCTTCCTGGCGCGTGTCCCTCATGCTAAAACACGGATGAACTACCACAACTGAGAGAATAGGATCCTTACGAATATGACATGCGCATGATAAGCTACGGTCACTAAAACCGTCATGCATGAGTAAGCTACGTTGTTGATATATTCACGTGGGCATAGTAGTTCGATACGGTCATAGCACGATCATGGGATAGTACTAGAGAGCTTGAACTTAACATGGTTTTTAAACTAAAACCTCCGCGACTTTATTATAAGTAACTGGCAGATTGGAGACTAACATTGATTGATATTAATGAAAAGAAACGATTTAGACAGTTAATGCCACAACTTTAACTTAGTGAGAATGTATTCATAATAGTAATTAAATTAAACTAACTCGGAGTTTAAACTACACGACCCGGTACCACACTCCGTGGGAGTTTATAGTACGGTGTAGTGGGCAGAGAGCCTTATACTATTTCTAATAAAAACAGCTACACATAAACAGGTTCTCTTTCTATACATAAACCAGACTAATCGG
Source organism: Hyppa rectilinea (assembly GCA_951799385.1). NCBI lineage: Eukaryota > Metazoa > Arthropoda > Insecta > Lepidoptera > Noctuidae > Hyppa > Hyppa rectilinea. The sequence goes on from OX637319.1 coordinate 3,675,298, forward strand.
TGATTAGTCACAAAATCATAAAGCTTCTTCTAAAATCATTATGTCGAAAATATAGGATATCGAGGTCGTATAAACACAAGAAGTGAAGATACATTTTTGAGCGGTTAAACTAAATTAACGGTCATCGGCGTGGGTTATATTGAAGAAAAATTGGTTAAGTGTGTGATGGACTCACATCGCTTTCACAATTTATTATTCGTTGAGTTGTTTCTTTGATCTGAAAATGGGGCGGATAATAGGCAATTCTTTGAAATAGCAAAAAAACAAATTCCATTAAGCTTTTCCTTCCGGGTGCCAATGAATTTACTTGAAATTTTTTTAGGTCATATTTCAAGACTGTGTAAGCAATATTCTTCAAGACGAACCTCGTAGAGCAGATCATTCTCCCCTAAAATTAAATTGAAATGTCTGATAAAGTGGAGTAACGAACCATGTCAATGAACATTAACATTAAAATTGAATAACATTAACCCACATTATCAAGTTACAAGGGTTTCCTTTATAATTATTGTATCTGCTTCTTCGAAATTATCGAACCATGGTTATTGGGATATAGGAAGCCAATACAAAGAAATTAAATTAAGATATAATTGTATTGGGGCTGACGGATAGACCCTTTTATCATAACTGACTTCAGACTGATAAATATTCAGAAATGGTTGGAGAAAACATAATGGTTAAGGATGTATCAAAAAATAGTTATTTGTTATGCAAGGCTGGAAAGTTGATTTTTGGCGCGAGTACTTCTATTGAAACCTGAGTAAGCGAAGGATATAGAATCCTGAGCGTGACGAAGGTTTCAAAGGTACGAGACGCAGAGAAGCTTTTCTGCCGAGCGCAACACACAATTTTTACCTCACTACAGCGAGGAAACTGCTAGGTGCAAGAAAACAGGTGTTATATGTTGTTGAGTTTTATTTTGTTCGAGCGTCTCAGATACATTGACTCATGTGAAGAAAATAACAGATACTTGGCAATGTATCTTATGAGTTACATAGAATATCTCTAAAATTAAATACCCTGTATTTTGTTCTATATCCTACTTGTCCTCTAAGGAGAACGAAAGAAAAAAACTAATTTAATACAAATAACTAATTTAATTTAATACATATTTATTTTTGCCAAGCCAAGGGTTAAATAACATTATATTAGTATTTATTTTATTTAAAAAATTAAACTTAAATTACTACACAATTGGGTATTTGACAGGGTAGTATTTTTATGGCATATTCAAATGTGACGTCACAGATTTTTTTAATCAAATGGAATACTTATTAACATTAATTCCAATTTTACAATTATATTCTCGCAAAATATTTAATTTCTGTACTGTGATGGAAGTTTTTAAGGTGAGCGGTATTATTTAATATTTTATTTTAGAATTTTAAAAACTCTTTCCACGCTAGAGAGCAAAAATCGATTTTCGGCTCAGATTTCGAATGACAAACGACTCTTTCCGAGCCTGTGAGGTGAAAAATAATATAAGTACGGATAAAGCCGAATACTGAACTATATACAAAAACAATGGTTTATTAATTTATTAATTTCATAATATGATGAAGATCGTGGAAGGCTGCGGTGTCCCCACACTGCCGCCTTCTAGGATCTTCGTCCATTATGGGTGTGTTGCACTAAAGTTTTGCCTTTTCTATTCATCCACTAAGAAGTTCTCAAAACATTATTTCGCCACAGCCAGGCCCTCGGGCGAAATCACTAAATCTTTCTAAAATATAATTATAAACAACCTCACCGTTAGTACTGCGGGTCGTTTACCGGCAGAGCCGAATACCGGGCGATGTTTTGGGACACATTCGTCATCATGATCCTTGAACTTGTGGCACACTTTGAGGTGAGCGTGTCCGAAGTTTGGCGTGCTGCTCGGTACATAGTTCAGTTACGCACCTTACGGTTAGGTAGCTGTTAGTACGTTTGAGCGCCATTCATGGTTCTTCATTCTTTTGTTAAGTTGTTGTTGGTGTTTGGTTCTCATTATGGTTGAGTGGTTTAGGCTTTTTGTCAAACTCAAACTCAAAGCATTTGTGTCAAATAAACCAATTACAGGCACTTTTAAATTGTCATAGGGTTGGCTAGGGGCCCATTCCAAATCAGTTGGTACCTATGGAGAAGAACGGGCAAGAAACTCCACGGACACATCTTTTAAACAAAATATGGTTAGAAAAATTTGGTTTCATCATTCCTATGACTTTTACTTTATGGCTCCCAATATTTTTTTTTATAAATTAATATTATTTTGCAACTATGTCTGTCATATCGCTTTTTTTAACATAACAACAATACGCCTGTAATCTACGAAGGGTTAGGTAGAGATGTACCTATCTTTAGTACATTGCGCCAGTTATGTTTAAGTCCCATCAAGCAAGCACAAATCCATTGTAAAATAATTTTATTAAAATGTCGATATTAAATAATTGTAGTACAAAAATGTGCAGTTGGTTGCTCTGAATCGTTCAAAGGCTATAAAGTGGAATAGGAACAAATATAGAGATAAAACTTATAAATAGAACGACTGTTTAATCAATTACTGCATGTCAACATCCTTTTACGTATAATATATCAAAACAAACACAATTAAATGTTACACAGACGTACTTACCCAGCGCACGATAACACAAATTGAGACTTCGATACGCAGTTACACATATTACATGTATTTTTTACAAATTAAGAAGAAAAAAACTCGTCCGTCAGTACATTTAGAGTGGAACTGAATCATCGAGGTAAACGGTATCTCCACACAAAATCATTGAGCTGAGCAAAATTCAATTTCAGAAAGCGCTTTCGAATGTTTCAGCCGTAACTGGTAAAATTAGCGAACCGTCTATCTGCTGATTGGTGTACCTAAAGACTATGGGGATTTGACTGTATCCGTCGGTGTGATCGACTGATGTTAATAATTATGATTTTATGGTCTAGATCTGAATTTGAATTTTTGTCTCAAAGGAACTCCTGATACCAAATAAGTATTACTTCGTCTCTTAGGGAATAAAAATTGTTAGAACCAAAAGTAAATAAGAACGTTTAAATTTTCATCAAATTCAAAAGCAACTTGTGTGTAGGTAGGTAAGGTACATACAAAATAAGCTCTAATTGATGTTTCGCGTAGCGACAGAATGCTGAATTTTATTTCAGAGGTCGTTTGCTTTTACCGTAACTTTATTATTATTGAAAACATTTTTCTTCGTTTATACCGTCGTTTTAGATAAAACGCTACGAATTATTTTATTCCTACGTTTATTTTATTTTATTAATCCACATCTCTCTCGGTTCTGCAAAATGTTTAGGAGGCCTGGATATTTTTTGCTCATAAGGGCTTTATCGATCGTCCTTTGTTAACCGTTGTTCCAAAACGGTAGGTACTCTTCATTTTTCTCTTAGCAGAAGCAACAAAATTGTAAGATTAAAAAAAACTGTTAGTATTTACAAATATTTGTACGACCTGCAAGTATTTGTTACGGGTCTGGGTGTTTTTCTATCTCTAATATGTATATGTATTTACAAAAAAAAGTATATAAGTAGTTTATCAGCCATCTCGTTACCATAACACAAACATTAGGTTGCTTAGCTTGGGACGATATGGCGTTGTGTGAAATGTCCAAGGATATTATTATATTATTATATTATTTCAGCACTGTGAACGTATACTTCTGTTGATATTCCAATAGAATGGTGTAAATTAGTCGTGAAAAATCGATCGACGATTTATATGAACGTTCTATAAAAGTTGAGGAAATGGTGGTAATACCTAGTCATGCTGAATATGAGTGATCACTCCATTTTGCAATACCTATCAAAAGTCGCAATTCTTTTATCGAATCCGGAATTCTGCAAGAGTCTTGACGCAAAGACCTGTCTTGCATCCAAGTATCATTGTTTTGACATCCTGCACGTATCAATAATGCATAGGTGCTTTATATGTTAACGAAAGAGAATTTCATGAATCATTACTTCTGCCTGACCTGCCGTGTCCTCTAAAACAAAGTGTGTAAGCGTAAGCTTTTAGCGAGAATTGCTTGTGACATTATAGATTTTGGTACCAGACACCACCTGCGCCATCTAGTCTATCTTGTAACATACATATTTCATTTCACAACACCTGTGATTTCTTTAGCATTTCCTAAAACAATAACTATTAAACATCGTTTCCGTATTACAACGCTTTGTCTTAATAGAAAACATGAATATTTATAAGTGAGGAATCAAACAATTATTTTAATTTGACGATTAATTGGTCTATTAACGAATGTCCGGTGATTTTTCACTTTATTTAGCTCCTAATAATATTCTTTAACTTAATTCATGTAATTTTTGACTTCATATTCTACTTAGAGATTAATTCCTGGTTCTGCTTATGAACATTTTTCGTTTTGGGTTTGCAGCTAAATTAGGTCACAAGGGTGTCCCGATTGAGAGGATTTTGACAGCCCCCTCTCGGTAAACCAGAACCGTCTAAATGGAACTGGTTTGATTTCGACAATGACGAAGGGTCTTGAATATACAAATACCACACTTAGCCACAAGCGCACATAATATGTATGAGTGTTGCAGGATGGAGTATCAGAAAAAGCAATATCTAACCTCGTAATTATTGTAGAAGGAGTGGTCTTCCCACCCGAGTATTATTAATTCGCTAATTTCTCTCTGCCAAGGGATGCAACCCGCGCCGCGCGATAAGTAATTGATATAATAAGTTGTACTTTTCTCACTTGGTTAGTTTCTGCTATGATTTGTTCTATCATTAATATCCTTACCAAGAATTACTTGCATTTTCACGGATATACTTTCTCATTTTCTCTCTCTCTACCTCTTCTCTAGAATCGTCACCAACTATATGAGAAATACCCTCAAATTATTTCTTGATTGCACGAAAGATTATATTTCAGTTGGATTATAATACAGGTAGCTCCCAACTTGAGCAACTACTAACCCTTCGCTGCCTTTCAAGTTGTACGAATTCTCTATAAACACACTACAATGCTCGCGGCTCATTGTCGACACAATTTCTGATGTAACATTTGGTATTCAAAGTAACCACCGGTTCCTTTGTGATCTGCCCTTGGTACGTTGATCAGTTACTCGGATTAACAGAGCGGGACCCGGCCCAGTTCCCGGTTACGTTACTTTGTGTGCAACAATGTCACTTAATTTCAATTTCGTTACTTTCCCCTCTTTGGAGTTAAGTGTTTTGTTCCAACATGTTTCGTTAATGTCATTTATGTTTTTGTGTGCGTATGTGACATCAGTGTCGCTTTCTATATCATCCTTTATTGTTGCTGTTTTGGCTTTTTTGTTTCGCGTAATAATAAATTACATCAAAAGTACTTGTCTCTCTAAGTGGGTCTCAAACACCTCATTCTCGGTTGACTTGCTTGGATTGGGTCCCACCTCAAATAAAACTTCTATCCCATGCCTCGTTCAACCAAGCTGTTAATATTTTCCTCCCACAATATCTGGTCCCAATATTTAAGTCTTGGAATGCTGCATTTTCATTCAAGAACGAGTGCACTTCGCATTTGTAACTTAAAGATGGTCGTAACGCTTTCAAGAATTGAACTGATTTCAAAGAGCTTACATTGAAAATATTTCTAGTGTTGGTTTGGGAAATTAGGAATTATAGGCGTGATGTTATGTCACATTTTCGTTTTATTTTCCATATAGTATATAATTTTAGTTTCTGTTTAGTTTGTCACCTGTCTCAAGTAATTATCTACTTGTAAGCCTGCCTTATCTGCCCACAGGCTGTTCACATTTGAATATGAATGGGCTTGAACCAAATCAGTATTTTACGCATACGTTTGAAACTGCGCAGTTGTAGCCGCTTGTTACATTATAGTGGTGGATTGTCAGTGATTGATTGACGAGCGGTCCAGGTGTAGAAGCATACCGAAAACAGGCGTGAATCGGTTTTGGTATGTTTGTTATATGCAGATATTGTTTACTACGGTGTTAATGAATATTCATGTTAATGTATGGTACTAGAATACAGATTGTTTCAGCTGTTTATAGTTTAGCACCATCTGTGAATAGCATAACGTTATCAAGAAAGAGTAGTGAAACAGTTCAAAAATGTATGTATTCTGTAGTAACTTGATATAACACAATCATGTCTTTAACAATCTTCCTTATGTTCCTAATGATGTTCCAATAAAAACTTATCTAGAAGTAAATCTTTCGAGTTTTATTTGCCTCATCAAACAAAATATTCCGAAGAAAAATTTCATTAATTCCTCGCAAAGTATTTATTTGATTATTCGGTTCAAACTCGGAACTTCCTCCAAGAATAACTTGAAATTCAGATTTGGTAATAACATCAAAACCTGGTAGATGATTCGGCAAAAGTTTTAGCAAATTGAATTCGAGTTCGAACCATGAATCTCTCTTTTACGGAAGAGGATCACATTTTTATTTGGCAAGTTGTCTGTACATATAATTATATCTACTAGCAACCCTTGCGTGGTTTTTACGACTTGTTGATAGGCCGAGATTTCTTTATTATGTAAATCCGGAATAAGTTCTTTAAATGATGGTTGCGACAAAAAAATCAAAATCCATTGCGTAGTTTAGAAGAACAACGTAACACACACGAGAAACACGAAAAATTACCTATTGAATTGATTATGAAAGATAAATCTAATCTATTTTTACTTCAGGTTTGGCCAGCGCTGCCTGATTCCTGACACCTGAAATGGTGTTTCCTGTGTGTTTTCGCGTTCAAGCTAATTGGATTATTCGATTTGTCACAACCATTGTTTTCCTCTAACAGTGCCTTCAATTAGTCTAATTAAAATAATGATTACTGACTTGCTTACAAAGATGCATGGGCGTGGCTGATCGATACTTGTTTTATGTCACTGCTGCACAAAGGCCTGGCTCTTGCCCGAATTGAATTGAAGGTTAAGCTTACGCTTACCGCGGGCCATTCGTGAATGAGTTACATTACATTACGTGTCGAGACCCCTCCGTGCCTTGGAAAGCACGTTAAGCTCTGGAAGTTTCGGCTTCCATTCGTAGGTCTTTAACAGTCGTTACGAGTAGTCAGAAGCCCAAAAGTCTGACAAATAATCTAACCAAGGCGTATCGCGTAACCCACAAACTGGGTTGTGGAAGTCAGATAGGCAGTCGCCTCATGGTATTCAGCTACAACCGGTTAGATTGGAAATCGACTCCATCATAGTTAGGAAGAGGCTATGCAGATTTTTGCATTGATTACCACGCTTGCTAAATAAAGACGGGTTGGAGATTTTAGACTTTATAGTAACTATAAGTCCAGGTACCCTCGGAATGTTTTTCCTTTTGCGATGTAGGTTATGTCTAAAATAAATTCGTTCCATAATCAACTTCAAATTGTAGGATATGAAGTTGAATTTTGGTCGTTAACTTAAGCAATCGATCGATCAAAACTTCACATGCGCCGCGCACATAGGAAATATACATAACTCCATATTTCGTAATTATCCAATCAACAAGTTTTAATCACTTTCTCATTTTATCGCCACATAAAAGTACAAGCTCTCAGAACATAATCAATAAAATCAATTAGGTTAATTTGATTGTGCAACACTGTTGGTATCGCTGGGGTATCGTCGTCGCGTCCGTTATCTCAGGCACGTGGCGACCACCGTGCTTTTTATTCACCATGTTTTATGGATTTTTATTGTAATTAAACCATAGCACATGGTGGAAACCAATTCATTCTGTTTATTTGGATTCGATTTATGTTCAGTTTTATTCGGGTTTCCTTTGGTTTTATTTGTTGGATTATGTCATTTAGTGTGATGAGATTGACTTGTTAGTATGATGGCATAATTTTTATAGATTTCAGAGCTAACGTCATGTAGTAACGGGTCTGCAAAGTAATTGATTTGTGTGTAGAATCGGCTTTGAGGCTTGGCTTGTATTAATGTTTCATAACATTATTACTTGCTCGATAATGACCTTCACATTTTGTGCAAATAAGCCCCTATCTATACCACACCTTAACTCATATAATCAATCATTATTACTAATCACCCTGCACCCACATTCAGATCCACTATCTCACCCTTGTCATCACATCGTGTGAAAACCGAACAACAAATTGTGGAAGCATCCAAAATTGCATAACGATGCGCTAGTTGGTATTGTCCGGTCGGTAGTGGGCACCTAGTACAGTGGGTGACTCACGCGCACTCCTATCCCTAAAATAGCGGCACATTTGCGAGGGGTCGTGAGTAACCGGCTCGGCATCCCAACTGCCTGTTTGCTAACATTTTTATTGTTAGAACATGTCCTTTGCATAGACATGTTTCCAGGCTGCTTTAGGGATGTCAGAAGTATCAAAAGAATATTATATAGATGTAAAATGTATCGTATCCTATCCCTTTCCGTTTCATTCCAAAAAAAAAGTATCGCACGGAATTTTGTGAGAATATTGTTGTTTTTACCGACTTCTAAAGAAAAAGAAGAAGCTTTTAATTCGCATGCATTTAGATAGTTTTGATATTAGGTTCATCGACACTTTTTCGAAAAAAACTATGTTGGTAGAATAAGTATTGCGATAGAAATGTGACTAATTGAATCGTCAATTCGCCGTGTGATAGCAATTATAATTTTAAATCATATTCAAACATATATTATATATACAGTGGCAGCGATGGTATTGCCAATAAGAAATATCATGAAGAATTTGATGTTCTTTAGCGGTCAATCAAATCCGTATACGCTGTCGTGAAAATCATTTTCAAATGTTGTAACCGGCGTTGATACAATACGTATTATCTACCTTGACTGACAGTAATCTAACCTGGACTCAAGCCAGACTTACAAAAACGGCCCAAAAACATGTTTAGATCTCTAGAAGTCATAATATTTTCTTGCTTGAAGTTCCCAATCTTTCGCATTTTTTTTATTCAACGCTTGGAAAATGGCAAAAGTTTTATAGATTCGCTAAGTTTGTTCAATGTGACTTTTGCCAGTAACGTTGTTAGCTAATTTAGCGAGTTTATTCCCTAGATTAAATTAACTCAATGAAGTAAGCGTTGTAACTGTCCGATATCTACGTATACATATTACAGATTAAAGTTGCTTTTCGTGTTTCTGAGTGACCACGTTCTTCTAAACTACGCATCGAATTTTTATGCGATTTTTACCATAGTTTGTTGCCAAGGCTTTGCTAAAATTTAACTACGCTTGATTTTCTCCTGTGTTAATACCAAAATGTAATGAAATGCATTAACTTTATCCACGTGATGCTTGCTATTAAACCACTGATCCATTAGGCTCTTATCAGAGAGCTCCCATCCCATATGCAGCACTCCCGGCCGTCACAGCCACTTGTGATATCAAAGACATTACAGATACCGGAACAGTTCGCTTGCCCCAGATTATTTGATTTCCTACGTGTCGACTGCCGTGGGAATTGAACTGGTGCAGTTCAGTCAAGTGATATTATTAAAGCAGGTTTCGGTATTAATGATTGATTCGATCGTTAATGTTTAATGCATTTGTCTATTTCATTGTATGTCTTGTTTCAGGTAATTATTGCTTGAAATAAGCCTGTATATTGCCGTTTACAGGTCAGGGTTTAATTTTACTTTGAACTTTATATATAAAACTTAGTATCCATTAATTTAGTCGTATGTTAGCTTTAAAGCATCGTTATTATACTAGCCCTGACTCTAATATGATTACTTTTGCAATCCCCACAGTCATGTCCATTTCATAATGTCTGCAGTCCTCCGCCTACGCATTTAAAATGTCCATGTTGTTGTAAGTGGGCGATTCGCTTATTTTTCTCCATTTTAATAGAGAGCCCAGACGTGGTCCTCTTGCAAACCTACGTAGTTTATTGACCTGACATCTGTGCCGCGTGCACTCTATCCATATTGTTTTTGAATAAGTTATTGAATTTATTATATGGTTCCTTTCTGCAAAGTTTGTTTTATTTTTCATGTTCCATTGGTGTTCTAGTTTAATACTTTAGGTGTCCTATTTCATCTATTCCATGATCGACTGTCATCTAAGCATCTCTTACAACATCTGTTGCGTAAAAATGTACATGCAATAAACCAATTTTAGCTTATTTTATGCACTATCTGTCCATCCGTGAGTCAGCAACTCAGTCTGGCATGCCTTTGATGCCGCTGGCTCCGTATCGCATATCTGACAATTGTACACATCGCATTCAATAGCTACAAAGTACTCGATTGAATGTGAATGAGGTAAGGTACGGTGTCGGTGAACTTAGGGCTATGTCAATTGGCGTCAATTGATTCATATCTTCTATTGATAGCGACTTATGATTGATTGACCCTAACTCGCATTCCTTTGTAACTACATAGCTGTTATTGTTAATCGAGTGAGAGTTCTTAAGAATTGATACTTGTTCTAGTCTACCAAGTTTGGCTTAAGGAATTTCCGAAGTTCTATGAATATTAATGGAGTTTAAAATAATGGCTGGGCTAAAAAGCTGTGACTATAAATAATAGGGAAAAGTATGAGTAGGTATTGCCAAAGCAGTTAGTGAAAGTTGGTTTTTGTTTGTTTTGTAAATCCTTGGCTTACATAACATTTTGTGATATCATTTATCACGTTTCTTTCACTTTCGAAAATACAGTCTCTTTTTAACACTTGGTTATTCTTATAAACTCTTTTTAACGATAACATATACCACCATATTTACGCAGTAAAACAACGCAATAATCCATTTTCAATACCTTTTAAGGTTATGCACCAATTACAAAGCTAGCTAATTAATATGAATGAAATACAAGTTAGCGATATACAGCATAATAAAACCCAGTAATTAGTGAGTCATCGTCTTCTATGGATTTCAGATCGATCGATATTATCATGACATAAGTAACCAGTTGGTGGGTTATGTACTCTATGGGTGGGTCAACAATCAATCAAGCTGTCTGCCTTTTCTCAACTATGTTGGGGTCGGCTTCCAGTCTAATTGGATGCAGCTGAATATTTTACATGAAGCGACTGCCTATCTGACCTCCACAACCCAGTCAGTAACTGGGTAATATGATACCCTTTTGTGAGACTGGCGGTCAGACTTACGGGGTTCTGACTTCCCGTTACGACTATCATCAACGAATGACAGCTGGGACCGTAGCTTAACCTGATGGATCTGGCCGTGCGGCTGTTATTACTTAGCTACGAGCTCCTCGCGGGTGGGTCAACACTATTATTAAATTAATAATTATTAGCTAATCTATCGATAAAAGAAAAGCGATAACACACTATCTACACGATAAAATAATGTTATATAAATAAAACGCCTACAGAAAGTACCAGGGACTCAGGAGCACTAGAACAATCATAGTTAGATTTCCCTGGAGGGTACGACCCGTATAATAAAAGACGACTGACGACGGTTCTTAGTCGTAAAAATGTATGCTAAATATACCTAGTTATAGCCTAGAACATATAAAGCCGTCGCATGGAGAAAAAAAATCCATCTGGTATCCTCCTAGAGCCATATACAACATAGAGTGCAATGTGCTCTACAATGTTAACATGTTCTTGCAATAAATTCAGCAAAATTATATAAATAATATGAAACTTACGGCGGATAGTTTGAAAATGTGCAATTTATTATAGGCCGGGAGCCAGATTGAATTATGGCCGCGGTAATGTACTAACACGTAATGGAGAGCCTCACAGTAATTTATCATCGCATCGTAAAGGCTCATCTACTATATTATTAACCCACGCCACACCAGGCAGATTGCCAGATTAAAAAATAATACGTATACGTATAATTCAATGTTGATATAATTTTCGAATACGAATAGCGGTTACTTTAAATATTGTTCATATTATTTGTATAATCTGAAATTCTGTCAGTCATCTTCCTTTACATTTTTAGGGATCCGTGGCACAAAATAAAAAACGAAGCCCTTAAAGGATCAGTTAGTTGTCCGTCTGTGGGCTCTGTTCGTCTGACGTTAATTTCTAGTTTATCATTATTTATGTGACGTATATCGATGTATAGCAACATGTTTTTCAATTATAATCTAATTTTTTTTAGGATAACTTCATGCCAACTAGGGCACCTTTATGTGCGTGATCTTATCCGGTTTTTTTTTGTCGTGAGTAGCTTTTGCCCAAGCCGCGTCGCGCTTGTCTGCGGCAGCCTTAAAGCAATCTGTCGTTTCTTTTCTTTCTTTCAAATATTTTCGCTAAGATAATCCGACTCAAATTGTAAAGAAAAGGTTTTATCAAAATTACGAAGGCAATTATTTTAATAATTATCCCTGAAAGTTTTGTTTTGATTTTGATAGCTTCATCTTTCTGACTGACCGACCCCTTTGACAATTCAAAAGTGCCTGTAACTGGTTTATTTGAAATAATTGCTTTGAGTTTGAGTTTGATAATGGCTTTCCTAAATTAAAAGTAAAATATTAATACTATCATCATCTGCCTAGCCTTTTCCCAACTATGCTGGGGTCGGCTTCCAGTGTATTTTACATGGAGTGACTGCCTATCTGACCTCCACAACCCAGTAACTGGGCAGTACCCCTTGGTAAGACTGGCTGTTAGATTTTCGGGCTTCTGACAACCCGTAACGACTGTCAAAGATGCGCAAATGTCAAAGTCGGGACCAACGGCTTAAAGTGCTTTCCGAGACACGGAGGAGTCTCGGTATGTAAAGATGGTCAGATGATGAACCCATCCACGGCCAACCCCGGCAAGCGTTGCTTAACCTGATGGATCGACCCGTACGGCTGTTAGTACTTAGCCACGGGCTCCTCTAAAATATGAAAAATAGCATAAAGATAGTATCTTTATGCTAAAATAAATTCAGCAATGAATTTTAGAACTTCGTAGCTTGAAAACTTATTTAACTTACCTATTTCTCGTGAAAAAGAATAGAGATTAGCGTGATTAGTGCTAACTGCGTTCACTTACGTTTAATTTATACGATATTAACACGATAACACGTTGTTTATGTAGCTGTAAAGCTTTTTTTACATCGTAAAACTTCTTTTAAATATGCTGTTTTATGCACGCTTTTTTCTTATAATTTTGAGGTATGATTGGATTATTTGTGAAGCAAAGACTGCATCGTTATCATAGTGTGTCTCATGTGTAAACCAATGTGGTTTTAAACCCTAATTAATGATTATTTTGCAGGGTTTCGCAAAGTGGGCGTTATCGCCCACTTTGCGAAACCCTGTTTTAAAGGTATTGTTTAACAAACATCGTGTACCTACTTATATCACTGATGCACGATTTTTACCCAAAGAAAACAAGCAAAGACATCCACGCTTTCCGTTATTTAAAAAAGCTCTTTCCGTCTTAAAATTTTTTCATCCCACAAATAAACTATGTGTTTTCAATCCAATAATTTAACTAGGCTAATTGACAAGACGTCCATTAAAATCAATCACAAAAATAATGCTTAACGGACGTAGACTAACAAAAGTTAATTAAATACATTATAAAAGCTTTTTGCAATTCAAAACACAAGGGGCTTGTCGATAAAAATATTTCTGACGTAATCATATTGATTGTAAACTTAATAAATTGCGTCAGGCTTTCTAATGGATAATGAGATGTTCGCTTGTGGGTAAATACATTAGCCTACTCGGCTTCGAATGACAGAGAACAATCTTTTCAATGTAAAAAACACTGGCGAGCCTTACCAAACGGTTTGATTACGTTCCAAATTCGAATAAATTTCAATTGATTAAAATTTGCGGCGTGCCTTTTTTATCCGAAACATGAGTCATCGTGACATTTCGTTTGACTATTGTTTTGCCGGATATTTTATTTGCTTTTAAGTATTCATTTTTAATGTTAGCTTTTCGACTATAACTGGATTGTTTGGATTGCCGTTTGATTTAGCATTTTAGATGTTTACAAGAAAATGAAGACACATATTGTAGTGTAGCTATACCGTTTACGTCTTAGCACATAACTTTCATTCATTCATTTTGTTTTTCTTTTCACCTTTAGTGGTGTAGTATTTTTATTCTGGGCGCATCGTCTTCACATATAATTTTATAATTCATGTATACAAAACATTGTAATTAACAAACAACATTGGTGAAATTTGCGCAAAGACTGCTGCTTGTAAAATAACTTCCTCAGAACTATAATCCCGAGAAGAAAAGACTGCTGAATAAATAATGCCTTGCCTCCACTAGCTTCACAACCAGCAGCATTTTATCAAAGAAACCCAATTTGCATACACACAAAACACTTCCAACACCAACAAAGCACGAACATTTTACCAGAACTTCGCAGTCTCCCGCCCTTTTACTACATAGATGCGTTTATTTAGCTCTCCATTCAACGGAACCGAGCGTCCATGTGACCTGGATTCCCTCAGTTTTCAGCTCATTAAAATGCCTCACATTGTACTAATATCGTGTCTGAGTACACCTGACCGCGCAATTGTGCAGGCCGCCCGTCCAGTCTCTAGCCGATACTCGGATCTGTTTAGCTTGTTATGAATGGGGCACGTGGTTTAAAAAAAGTAAACCCGGTACTAAAATGTGTTACGGTTGGTTAGGTTATTGTAGTGCTGTCAGTTGCGTTTCGTCCTACGCAGCTCGTAAAAGACGAATGAGGGGACGCAATTTGTCTGTAGTCATAAGAAATGGATGATACACATATTGTCATAGGCTCATTATAAGTGTGCGCACATTTTTTTTTTGAGGTTTGGAAATCATCACTTGACCCTACTGCTCTAGGTGGAGCGGGAGGGAGTGTCAGATTCTTACTGATTAAAACCAATTCATGTTTCTTCCTTAGCCCTTTATATTCCGGGTAGCGGTTACCCTTTTGGACAATCCCGCTGACCCGGCAGGCCTCTTCCTAATTGCTAACATCTCTTTGAGGCGCGCGTGAAACATGTATGCGCCGTCCGGCACGGGCCTGGTCCTGATCGGTCGGTGAGCTACCCATTACTGACCGTCCGCAGGCCCGCGACTATGGTGGCCGGGAGTCGTCATGCGTCTCCCGCGGCGGCTGGGACGTGAGGTCTTGTTCTTCAACCATCCCGTCACCTCCTTTGCTACCGTGACTGCTTCGCAGAAGGATGTGACTGCCTCCCACTCGCTCTAGGTGTGAGCGCCTGCCTTGTTAAATTGTTTCATGGAAAATGTCGTATTAACTCCAAGATTAATGTTATATTACACTCAAAGTCAATATCTATTTAACTTTAGCAAGAAATTCTCAAATGTCTCTCTGAGATAACATCTATTTTCATTTCCTGAACACCAAGCGCTTCTTAAGATTAATTTGTTAATGCTACATTAGTTACTTCCGATAGCTGTCACCGTGGAGTTCTAATTTCAAACGAGTAACGTGTCTCTAATAAATTAAGTGGCTAGTTAGTGTCAGATGGAATTTGCAACGGCTCCAATATCAAGCTAATTTATTAACAGTCACGTAGACACTGCAGTAAATAGAGACGAAATTAAAGTGCACCATGCTTTACGGGTACACTGATAAAATGCGAGCCGACACGACAAGGACACTGCAGCCGGAACCAAGGCTGCTGTTAATATAACCTTTATAGCCACTTGAGAATGCCACGGTCATTACCACTTATTAAAATAAACACAGTTTTCCAAAACAAATATATGCAAAGTAAGCAATTTATATTTCATAGTGTTATTGCAGCCGGGAACTAACATGCGGTATTGCGACGCCGCTGCAAGGAAGGACATCCGATTGAATGGTAGTTAATTTTCAAAATAACATGTTATCGTAAAAACAACATAGGAATTGTGTTGCCGATGGTTATGGGAAGGTAATCGTAACCTTTTCTGGATTAAAGTTACGGTGAATTCGTTTTTACAGAAAAATGAATTGCAGAAGTGAATTTTTACGAAGCATTCTCTGTTAGAAGAAATTCTTTGAGAAAAGTTAGTGACTCAAAGAAAATCTTCTCTTTACCATGGCCAAGGACATGGTCAGTGTCATTTGGCACGAAAGCAAAAGTAACGCAATGCAGAAAACATAAGATTCCACATAGACTTGCCAACTCATTTGACATTACTGAGAAACATCGTTTTTGACAAACGATGCATGTTTCTTTCATCATACAAATCTAGAAATTGTAAGTGAGCAATGCTTTCGTCAGCTAACGTCGCAAGAGAGAATGAAAAATATAATATGTAATGTGATGTTATTATAAAATATGATGGGATTCATATTGGCATTAAAATGTACGACTGTTGGTTTAAGGAAATTGCAAAAGAAAAAGACGTCTTTGTAAAAGAAAATTAAATGGAGTGTGTAACGAGATTGTGAAACGTTATCTTTTAGGCAATTTTGAGGTTTCTTTAGTCTTCACGAGAATTAGTTACACAATTGAGGTTGAATCCTTAAGTCTTGGTTTTTCTTGGTATCGTATCAAGAGATACTATTTTAGGGTTATAATACAAATAACAATAACATCATCATACATTTTTAACCAAACACAGCAGCCGATAAAAGGTCGAAAGGGGAGATGGAATAACTATTTTACTGACAAAGTTCTTGTAACAATTTGTAAACTGCGTGAGAGCGATTATATTCCTTAGCTGGTCCCTCAGGAGAATGTCGCTGCGACGACAATAGTCACGTCTTTATGTAATCTAACATTAATGGATTAGATTAGATGAGATAAAAAAGAAAAGATTTTCAAAGTTGAAGTACCTATATAAAATAGTAATGACTTTTTAGATGTTTCTTTAGCTAAAGTTGAATAGGACATGTCCCACAGAATCTAGAGATGATTCAGCTGAATTCAAGATCATAATCCAAGTTAGGGCGACGGACAGTCAGATAAGAGACGAAATCGCCAAACCTAACCCCAGTAATGAGTCTTTTCTAAGCTCAAATAGATTAAAGAAGAAATAATAATAAAAAATTATCAGAAACATACGAGTACCATCAATCTTGTTAAGCTTAATTTAATCCCAATCCTTTTATCGATTTTTTGTGTAAAGCAATGATCATTGAAAGCATTCATGTGTACACAATGGGATCCTGCATTATGTTCGCAGATTGCAGTAATGTTATTGACAATCGCTTTAACGGTATCTCAGAATCCAACCGGATTGAAACGTGGAAAATAACAGACGACTCCATTGTTGTATTATTTTTCTTCACTGAAACTTATAAAGGAGACGTAACGGTTATTTTCTTCTTTAGATGTGTTTCATATTTAATGGATGTCTGAGCAACTTTGAGATTTTGTTTGAAATAATGAAGTTTCAATTCAAACATTCTATTGTTGAACAGTAATACAAGGAGTGATGCTAAACATTTCAGTAATTTGTATTAGCATATCTTTACGAAAAGGATTACTGCTGTATATGTATAATTAAAAGGGCCTAAATGCCCTTTTACGAGACAGTCAAATTACTTAAAAGTTTTAGCGATTTGCTTTGTCTGTGGGTGCGTCTAGAAGTTGGGTTTTTGTGTTGGAAACCAACAGCTTTGTTTACTTGGCATTGTTATTAGGTTGAAAATAGCAACATAAAATTGGTTTAGTATTGTCCAATTGTCTTAAAGTTGGACTTGGAAACTAATGCGATTATCAATAAAATGTTGACTTGACTTGATCATAGTATAAAATTAAGGATACTGGTAATATCTCCAATGCCCAGGTCACATCACTTCTGTTGGTTAGTTTCTAAAAGATTTTCAATATTTAATTAATTGGTAACAATGAAACGCTAAGTCCTAATATGGAAATCAGTGACAATAGGTGAATCCATTGTCTCGGAACGTATGCAACTATTTACTATTATTAAACTGGGGCAAGAGAGTCGAGTGGGCACTATATTGTGTCAATTTCTCGAGAAGTCCTCTTTTCCGCCGCGCCCCCTATCGTGCCAGCTGCGCGTTAACTCAATGCTACGTCCATTCTGCCAAGTTCAAGTAAAATACTCGCTTTTGTAACTAAAGAAATTGTTTGCTTCTTTAAAGGTCGCAAGCTAATGTGTAAACTGTTAACGATGCGAGTACCACACTTCCTTCTGTCATGGTACTGCGCATGATCCATGGAGAAATAGCCGTTTTTTCTTTATTCTTTAGCAATGGTGTTTGGCGTTTTCTCTAGAGTTTCTTTTATACGCAAGTTTTTTTTTTATGTTTCGGTTTATTTTATATTTCGGTCTCAATTTTCTTTATGGCTTTAAACGTGACTTTTTTCAGGCACGCACATAGCGAATTTCATCTATTTAAGGATCAGCAATTTGCTTAGTTTGCATACAAACGTCGTGCGTATGTTTGAGGTTTACCGCATCAGTGAAAGGGCGTCTTCTTACAAGTTCATGGTCAGAGCCAAGTGTTAGGACTTGAGGCGTCTAGACCTTCACGTAAGGTGACCCGACCCGCAAAGACGAAGAGAATATATTACTCAATATCTTTAAAGCGTTACATTAACTTTCATAGTTGGGCCGAGTGTAAAACTCTGTGCTATAATATTTCCTTTTATATCCATATATTTCATTCACATATTCTAATAAGCTCGAATTGTATTTCCATAGTGAAAATATACCTGAAAGCTTCATAATTCCAAAATAGAAGTTGTGTGTAAAAATAAACACAAAAACAAATTCTGTATTTAAAGAATTCGTTCACGCAGTAAAATTAACGGTCACACGCATATGGCGCGAAGTTGTTTCAGCTACACTCATAAAATTCTTTTATGGATGGCTTGAGCAAATTAGTCCAACCTTCGAAACACCCTGACTAATTAGTGAAAATACTAAAGATGCATACGTTACGCATTTTAAACCGTCCACGCTTTTGTCGTTAATCTTAGTAGAACTAATTTAAATTCTTGTTAGTTTTTCACGCAGTGCTTTCTTCTTGAACATAAATAGCTTTGCTACAGTTTATAAAAGTAAGCTCGCTTTGAAATAATTTACCGACAATACCGTGGTGAATCTCAACATCCTCCAGAACATCGCTTGGATGTTTAACTGCTTTAGAAATCTCTACGCATTTTTCATTTTCAAAAGGCAGTTTTATTCTGCCCATAAAATATTTATTACCTTCATTAGGGGAAATGAGGCTCTTCAAGCTTTTTGCAGTATTTACCTCCGCTCCGTGCATCTGATGACACTCTCAGTATGTAAAATATTTCACATTTGGAAAATTGTTTTCGTTCGGGAACATTAGCGTTGATTTATATGTTTTCGCTTTAGTCGAGTGAATTGAGTTCCATGTTCATTTTCATGGTTGGTTCTGAACACATGTGGAATTTATGTGCTGATTTAAATATTACTTGTGAACGAGCAAATTGACACTAGTGTAAATGCGAAGCCAAGTACTAAAGAACATGATGGAGGGATTGTCCTAATCGATGTTTCGGAAAACAGAATTCTGGAATCCAATAAATTGTAGCCGACACAGGCAGACATGCAAAGCCAAGTACTAAAGATGATGAGAAAGGGATCTTCCAAATCGATTCCTTGGAAAACAGAATTCCAGAATCTAATAATTTGAAGCAAAAACAAGCAGTACATAGTATTTTTGTACCCATTCCGAATGATGATAACGATAAAGACATTGTAACAGCTTTTATATTTACATACATGGATGAAATTTTGCATACAAATGGGCGTTCCGACGCGTTCATCGATTTCGGCCTACAATGAAACCATCCCAAAACGGAACAATACTTGTTAACATATTGTAAGTGAAGAACAAAGGCTTATTATAAAATCAATTATCACGACATTGTGTTCGCAAGCGGCTCGGTTCGCTCGGTCGTGATCCGTCGTGCGGCTTGCAATCTGCGGGATATTTAATTGAGGGCTTGGAGAGGTATTGGATGTTGGCTAGAGCTTTATTTAGTTCATGCAAAGTGGAAAACCGTAGCAATTTATTTTTTACTTCACTCGCTTCTTGAACCTTGAAGCGAAGCGATCATATTGTTCACGACGATTCGTAACCAGTAAAATATATTTTGTTTTTATATTAACTTACATTCATCGAATAGTGATTCTACGTGAAAATTGTTGGTGCAACTTTTTATAATCTCAATTAAGTGGGCTACATATATATTTACAGTTAATATATATTTTTTTTAGTGTATCCAGGTACCTTAGACGGATACCTAGCCCTGGACCTAAGTTTCAGATATCCTAGACCTTCAGAAAAGCCAGTTTTATTGAGTTTATAGGTTATACTATTTCAGTTCTTTCTTTTATTGTTTAAATGGTTTTGACAACTAGCATCAATGGCATGTCACGTGCTGAACCAGCCAAAGGTTTTTTGTCTAACTTGGGACCTGGTTCAGTACTTGTCAAGTAATTTAGCATGAAAATCAGATTTAATTCATTACATACATTTATTATAGTAGTCTTTGTTTGTAGGTAAATTTATAAGAAATGTTGTGATGTATAACGTGGCTAGTATACTTGAATATTCAACGACGTTAAGATATATTATAAACAGTAAAAAATAGACAAAGTAAAACTTTACAACAGGAACCGATTTACGGTTCTCGGTAAGGTAAAATTGACCAACCACTTATACTTTTTACTTAAGCGCGCTTGCAAATTTGATGAATTCGTAGTCATCGGCAAGGTACCTACTTTCAAGCTAGTACTCCTGAAGAGTCCTTCAAGGGCATCCTGAACACTTATTACAACTTATTATTTATGCGTCAAAATAACCCTTCTTTATAATTCTTCAAGACATAGTCGCCATCTGATTCACGAAAACGCGCAAAACCTACCGGTGCCAGACGTCAGCCCCGCCTGGACTCTTCTCCTCCTACCCTCAAACCGAGATAAAACTTAATAGGTATACAACCTCTTTGAACACTTCGCGACCAGCAATCACGCCCGTCCGGCATAATAATTTAATATTATAACTTGTTCTTCTGTTAAAACATTTTCATCATCACACAGCTTGAATTTATTCACTGATAATGCCTCCATTTACATTTGCCTCTTCCCTCGAATATGTCATAATCCCATCCTCCAAACCTCACTGTACCCTTTTATGTTACATAGTAGAAGTACTAAGGTACATGAATTCTAAATTGGAATTGTAATAATGCGAAGCAACGTTCGCAGTTACACCCACGTGAACGAGAACCCCACACACAGGGGTTCTCGTTCACGTGATACTTTTTGCATTAATAGACCTGAATTAACATTGTAGTGTCGCCTGAAAAGAGTTTTTACAGACGTATGTTGATTAAAAACATTTTGGTTAAGAAATTCCTTTTTTAAAAAACGAAAGCTTATATCACAGCATTTCTGAAGACCGCTATCGCGAATAGCTCTGGCCTTTAACCTTTTGAACGCCAATGTCGGCTATAGCCGACATGAGCAAGCGTGCCCTGTGCGCCAACGACGGCTATACTCGACAAAAAACAGGTCGCAGAAAAATACAAAATAAACCTATTAAATCATTACTTTTATGTATTTTATTGATACACCTTGAAAGCTGAATGTCTAAACATTATTTAGTTGCATACAGTAAACAAAAATGCATATTCCTCATTTAAATATTTGATGATAAAAAGTAAAATAATTTATGGTTAAAAAAGTAAGTCCCATGACGCCAATGTCGTGCAGAGCCGACTGCTAGTGATGTAGTATCATGTTGACGTATATTATATTCTTAAATTAATTTAGGTAACTTAAGGTATTGTAATATTTGTCATTACAGTTTTTATTGTTCTAACAAAATATAAACGATTGTAAGCACTGAGAAAAAAGTAGTTTTACTATATTAAAAACTGAAACATAGTTGCGTAAATACATTTTCGATATTCCCTTATCGCCAATCATGCGCATCCCTAGCAAGCTCTCGATAAGCAGTCCCCTCTGCGCCATTGTCGGCAGAAGTCGACTGACTCGTGACGTCGTAAGCGTATAAAGTGAATTTTAGTGCGGGAAATATGGAACAACAAGAAGTATTTACCACTGAACAATTATTACGTATCTTGGAAGGTACTGAAGACGATGAGTTTTCTGAATCTTTAGATGAAGATGATTTAGAGGTAAGTTAATTTTAATTTAAAGTTATGTTTTGCTTTACATGTAAGTATGTACATACTTAATTGGTTATTATATTCTAAAGAGTGCTCTCTTATTTCGCCTACTCGCTTACATTTTGTAAGGGTACCTATATAATCATATTCAACTGAGCTTGAGAAATTACGAAAACAATTTTTACCCACAATCAATTTTTACCCACAAATTAAAATTAGCTTATGGCACAATTCAAACCAAACGGCCGGCACTGTTACTAGCAAACGATTTTAAGCTTTACCTCAACTGCAAAATGCGCAGTATCGCCTGTGAACTCTCAAGGTCTCGCGGAGCCGCATGCCTTTTTGAATTTTCAAGCGATACTGCGCATTTCCTAGTCGAGATAAAGCTTAAAATCGTTTAACAGTAAAAGTGCCGGCCGCTGCGCTGCCACTTCGGTGTGAATCTACCGTGTTTCATAAATCAGAAACAATTATGAATAGTTTACATAAATATGCATTTGTAGTTACTAACAAATGAAATGAAACACCATAGATGTCTACAATTTATTTAATTTAACAAACTTTTACAAAATGAGCATACCTAATAATAATATTTTATGTTGACTTACAATATTACCTACAATAACAAGTAATAAATTAGATACTAACATCGATAAACTGTATGACACTATGGTACAACTCTAATGTACATGCAACGATGTCTTATAAAAGACTCGTCGACGGCGCCAATGTCGGCTATTCCCGACAGTGAGGTACATCAGTACTGAGAATAGTGCTGTACCTAGAGTTATTTTCATTTTAACTGTTGTGTGTCTTAATCATTGTTTTTATGTTATTAACAACTTCGGAACTACTTGAGTGGAACGTTGTAAAATATTTAATATTGGAATGTTCTTTTTAACATATTAATGATCGACCATTTATCTGGCAAGTATTGATAAAAAAAATAATAATAATGGGTATCGATATAATGTTGAAATCCCAATTTTTTTGTAGGTATTTAATTAAGATTTTCGGGCTTGGCGTACAGGGCATAGGAATACCGATATGGCGTGGCGGTGAAAAGGTTAAACAAAATTTTAGATATACGTCGTCTCTCATGTCTTCGTAAAAGATAAGTCAAGATATTCTAAAGCAAAATATAACTCATATTATAATTCTGCGTAGGTACTATTCTGTACTAAAACTATTACTTACATCTTCTCATTGTTATTCCTCACGAGTATTAGGTACACTAGAGAGCTTCTACTAACGATATTATATGTAAGGAGTTTGCGTAATCGAGGCAGTAATGGTCTCACATGTCACTACCCTATGCGGAATTTTAGCATTTGGTGATGTGGTCATCCTTTCCACAATTTACTGTTTGTTTAGAAGCACTAACGCATTTAAAAAATAACTAGTTCGTCTATTTTAAGCTTTATTTGGCATCTTACTTTGGATTATATAAGACAAAGTATTTTTTTAATGATCTCTTTTATTATTCTGTTTGGAGAATTTTATGTGCTCCTCTCCGGGACTATCGTAGTAAACAAATTTGCCTATGTTGCTATGAACGTTGGTGCTTTTATGAGTGTGGTTTCATATTGAATTTTATCTAGTTCCTCGATGTTTAAAAAGCGATGACTATTGAGCATTATTCCAAGGTTTGATATTATTATTATTATTTATTTATTTATTAAAGTAAAGTTTACAAAAAGTCTTAATTTATTGATTGATTCACTAACTTCGATGATTCGTTTTCGACGGAAGTTTCAGAGAAAAGAATACAATTCAACAAAAACTATAAATACTCAAAAAACTTTTCCACAGACATAACAAAACAAACTGAATTTCAATAATGTATATTTTTCTCGCATAGTGCTGATTTAATCGATACTTCACGAGTAAACATCGATATCATTCGATAAGTGCGATTATATAATCGATTACGATTCGGGGCGATGCCAGCAATAATATTTGCATTTCACGTATGCCAACGTCAGGTGTGATGGAGATGGCCTGTTTTCTTGCAGTAAAGTTAACACAGATTGTGAGAGTGTCTGCGGTCTGTAGCAATTAAGGGTTATAGTTGTTTTAATTGCTTAAACCAATTAAACGCAAGCTGCTCCAGGGATTAATCGACATTGTTGTGTTAACCTCTTAATACGTTCTTGTTATTTCTTGTCAGCTTAATTCTTAGTAGTAGTACTGATGTTTGTTTTGTGTCTTGGCTGATGTTGGGTAAAGGGGTTTAAATGGTAGCAGCAATAAAACTTTTATTGTCACCGTTTCTTACGTTATGGCTTGCCACATACGTTTGCTTAAAAAAACCAACGTAACGACACTTTTCTTTTAGTCCTGTCCCAATTGTTATAAATGTCTCATCCTACGCATTAGTCAGCTCTTTTATATTTTTGGTAACAAACGAATTCTTTTGTTTCAGGTACAAATCATCCTCAACAAATACATAGAAACGTTTACCAAGATATTTGCTATCTGTTTCATCACACCCAATAACAAGTATTTCTTTCTCACTGTCAAACACGTTCTGGAATGTTTTTTTTCACGTTTGAAATTAGCGTATTAAACCCTTTTATCTGCTATTATATTTAAATGAGTCATTTGGCGGTCGGCGTAGGTGTCCAACGTGTGAACGCCGTGGTTATTGCTTCATTATTTGTGGCATTATTGGCTTTAGTATCATTATTAAATTAGTTTAATAGAGGTTCGTTAATGATGTGTATTATGTCATCATCATAATCATCGGGTGCTTCTGTCGTATGGTGTGAGTATGTGAATATTGCATTATTAAGTTACATTGTTACTGCTGTTAGCACTTTGGCGTAATATTACTTAACTGTTGCCACGTAACTTCGAGTAGTTTACTTAATCTAAGCTCTCTCTGCGTACTAGACAGTAATTAGCATGATCTCTTTGCAACGTCGCATAATTTCTTTGGCTTGAGTTTTTAGAAGGCTTCTCTAAGTTCTTACAAGTTAAGCGCAATGTTTAGTAAGCACCCGTATTAGGTGTTGTCTTCCTTCTTTGCTTTGTTTGCTTTTCGCGGGGTATTATTTTACCGAACAATTTTATTAAAGACTGTCTTCAGTAGGTACTTTAACTACGGTCTGTCAAAATACAACAAAAAATTACAAAATAAAACCATTTAACATTTCATTCTAAAAAAGTTTATGTAGAATCCGGCGACAGTTAAAAAAACATCCACATTCGCAGTCTAAAGAGGCACGGGGCAGAGCTAGATCTAAAAGCTGTATAAAATAAAAGGCTGGGAAAGCGTTGAGAGATTAGGGTTGACAGACCAAACAAAAACCGGTTGAAAATTCTGACATTAATTATTCAAACTTGCAGAATTTGCTCCATTTTCATTGAGACACGTATAATCCGATCGTTGTAGTTAAAGGAATATTATATCTGCTTATTTAGCAATGACTGCGACGACAGTGATACCATTGAACTATCAATAAGCGGAATAAAATGTCGTAGAAACTTCGACTGCGTCAAAAATTCAGTCCGTGTTAT
Source organism: Hyppa rectilinea (assembly GCA_951799385.1). NCBI lineage: Eukaryota > Metazoa > Arthropoda > Insecta > Lepidoptera > Noctuidae > Hyppa > Hyppa rectilinea. Next base: position 3,700,796 of record OX637319.1, read on the forward strand.
GAAAACTTAATCTAGGACAGCCCTAAGCGACGAGTTCGCAGTGCCACAGAATTTCACTACAAGAGAAACCTTTCTTACTTAAACACAGTTATACGTTTGTGGTTTTCTGAGAGGCTATTAGATATGCTTTCATTTTCAGGACCATTATCTTGTCGGAAGTTGAAACTGAGAAAGCAACTTAGTAAGCTTTTAGTAAAACAGACCATATAAATCGTGACGTACATTTTGTAAACCGTTCAATGGGTTTAACCAGTTAAAAACTTGGAATTTGGAAAGCCTAAGGCCCGGCGCACATTGATGGCACGACATGGCAAGGTATTTTTAGGCGACGAATAAAAACATAGCTTAATGGTATAGAAAGAAAGTTGAAATTACAATGTTAAGGCTCGGGGCCCATTGGCGGCACGGCATGGCAAGGTATTTTTACGCGAAGAATAAAAATATAACTTAATAGTATGGAAATAAAGTTGTAATTTCAATGTTTGCTTAAAACTACCTTGTCGTGCCGTGCCGCCAATGTGCGCCGGGCCCAAGTAAAATAATCACGTCTAAAAATTGTTAAAGTTCAAAGTAAAATCTAAAGAAACCTTATCATAAATATGCCTGAACAATGTGGTTAACGAAGCTATGTAGCAACGACCATGTAGGTATAAGAAGCCTAAAACATACCTAATTAGCAAAAACACCAACCAAAGCACGACGTTCAAGAAAACATGACCTTAATTGTAAGTTATTCAAGCAAAATTCGATGAAGTATTGTATGTATTTACAGTCACTACAGTAAAAATACTCTGAAACACTGTAACTCCAGTTTAGAATGGTTGTATTTGCGTCGTAAAATTATGTTCAGCTAGACTTGCCTTATATTTATTATCTACAAGCTTCTAACCCGCGACTTAGACGAAGTGAAGTTTCTTGTTTTAACATAAAATTATATCTTATGGGACACTCGGCAATACTGTAACTACCCGTTAGTGAAAAAATCAGTATCGGAGAAATGTCGGTCCGAAGTAGTCATAGCACTATTTGTATGAGAGGTTGCTCACTAGCTCCGAATTTTCCGTTAAAATTTAGCACATTCCTAATTCGGATTGAACTCGGATCTTGAATTCGGATTCAAGATCCGATATCGGGTCTAGTGCGAAACCGCTCTTAGTATGTAGGGGAAATCCGTTTACCTCTGCCTCATGAAATATTTCTATGCTGTATAATGTGGTGCTAGTTTGAATATTATACTATAAGAGAGTTGTTAGACATTATAAAATCTTCCACATGATAAATCCAAAACCCGCATTATTTTAAGATCTGGTTCTGCATCCGTTGAAGCCAAACTATTATTTCTTAGTTTTAGCTTTTACATGAAGTTATTGCCGTCGTTCTGATAAGAGAAACCAGACTGCACTGTTATTTTACGCTTGTATGAACAAATTCCTTCTGTTCTTGCACCGGCTCATGTTTCTTAATTAAACTTACGGCACATAAGGAAGATAATTATACTATCATGTCATAATTTTCAAATGCAAAAACTACTCCCTGTTTAGCTTTTGCTTCTAACTTACGTAGATTGCACACCCAGCCTACTATCTAAGCTAACACTTTTATTTAAATCACCAAGGAAACTACAGCGTTTATACTGCGTTTCTACACCATTTCACATTTTCAACCCATTGGCTTATCAGTATAAACTCCAAGCTCCACCTCGGATTAGCCGACAGTAAAACCTTACTATGCAAGCAAAGAAAAAGTACATAATGGACACTTAGTTACTCTTCGGGACGCAAACGGCTCGCAATAATCGTTTAAGTGAAGTCCAAATGACTTCTGCATTCTTAGTAGCTCCGGTCTTGCATTTAATGTTTGTTTCAAGTGCACCCGAAGAGCGTTGGCAGTGTGTGGGTGCAATTACTTTGATGCGAAGTTCCAGAGCAGTTTATAGTGTTGCATATTGAACTACCCGCATATTGAAACTAACGGCTTGTGGCCTCTCCAAGTTTGTTTGATAACAGAGGGATATCATGGCCTTGTTTAGAACTGTCTGGAGTTTGTAATTGTAGATTGTAATTGTCTTTATTGGCTGATTCTCTTGGCTTGTGACACACATTAGTGCCCGTATTACAGAACCACACTCAATACCCAAGCATTACACAAAACTAGTTTTAAGTAATGCTTGGGTCTTTTTTTTTTTGAGGTTGGGAAATCATCAAATGTGAATCATCAAAAGTGTCAGACTCTTACTGACTAAAACCCATCCATGTTCCTTCCTTAGCCCTTTGTGTTCCTGGGTAGTGGTAACCCTTTCGGACAATCCCACTTAAATGCTTGGGTCTTGAGTGAGCTTCTTACAGAACCTCGCAGAACGGGCGTACGTACGTACAGGCCTTAGTAAATAAATTTATTTCTAATCACTATTAAAAATGTCTTTCCTATTTCTGAATACTTATTAGTACGTTAGTTGTGTCGCCTAGGACTCGGGAATAAAGCCAAATAATGGTCCTTCCGAAAAGTTATTCGTCGATTTCAATTGTTGTTTTACGAAGACAAACAAATGAAACTTAAAGATGTTCTGTGCCATTCCAATTTATCTTACTCGTGTGCCAGTAACCCTGAACCAGTTTTGTATTCTGAACGGAATTCAATAAGCTGTCACTAACTACAGGGTGGGTTGGAGGCAGTCCAACATTCTAATAGATTCTGGATCACGTGGCATTCATTTTAATTTATTCAGCACATTTTTCCAGACTCTTTATTTGAAACTGTAAGAAAAAGTTCGACTTGTTTATGTTGCGCAAATGTGGTAAAGTACTGCCTTTTGTTTTAGTCACGCGGCTTCCAGATTTTTATATACATCCAGTCAAAAAAGTATCGGGAATGGATGATTTGTTTATCGTTCCAAATTCAAATTTTTGTTTTTTTGTAGTTGTTAGATTGGCACAACTGTTTTCCATTTTGGCGCGGAGTTTGAGTTGCATCTGTTATTTATATTAAATACAGTGCTGGTTTTAGTAATATCATATATAGTGTGTATTGCGAATTTCATAATGGACAAAAATATCGAACAAAGAGTTTGTCTTAAATTTTGCATCGCCAATGGAATTTCGTGTTCGGAGTCACTGAAAATGTTACAGAAGGCTTACGGTGAATCGACTTTATCAAAAACTCGTGCTTATGAGTGGTTCAAAGCGTTCAAAAGCGGTCGAGATGTGATGGAAGATTTGCCTCGCTCTGGTAGGCCGTCAACGTCTGCAACTGAAGTTAACATCGCAAAAGTGAAGAAAATAGTGACTGAAAATCCCCATTCAACTCTGAGAGAGATAGCCGCCGAACTTTCTGTATCTCACGAGTCGATCCGTACCATTTTAACTAATCATTTGGGTATGAAACATGTTGCTGCTCGGCTAGTCCCAAAAGATCTGAATTTTCTCCAAAAACTCAATCGCATGAAAGTCGCTGAGGACATGCTAGAACGAGTCAGTTCGGACCCAACATTCATGAAACGCATTGTTACTGGTGACGAGACGTGGGTTTACGAGTTTGACATGCAAACTAGTCAACAAGCTTCGGAGTGGCGCCTTCCAACTGAACCGAAACCGAAAAAACCACGCCAAAGTCGATCAAAAGTCAAAGTCATGTTGACTGTTTTCTTTGACTATCGCGGTGTTGTGCACTCTGAATTCTTACCGGAAGGTCTAACGGTAAATAAAGAATATTATTTGAGCGTTATGCGGCGTTTAAGAGAGCAAATTCGACGAAAAAGGCCAGATTTGTGGAAAGAAAATTCTTGGATTTTGCACCACGACATTTCGCACAAGGCTATCATTGTGAACGTATTTTTGACCAAACACTCAACAAATACCATCCAGCAATCACCATATTCACCAGATATGGCTCCTACTGACTTTTTTCTGTTTCCTAAACTCAAATTACCACTTCGTGGCACCCGTTTTCAATCGATAGAAGACATAAAGGAGAATTCGCGGCGAGAACTGAACTCAATTCCGGAAGCAGCGTTTAAAAAATGTTTTGATGAATGGATTATTCGTTGGCGCAAGTGTATCGTTTCTAAAGGAGCATACTTTGAAGGTGATAAAATAAATTTGGATGAATAACAGACATTTTGTGTATTATTGATCTTTTCCCGGTACTTTCTTGACAGAGTAGTATACTTTTTAAGGAGTTCTCAAGGCACGTTAACTCGTTCTTTTTTTCAAATGCTTTCTTTTTCTCTATCTACAATGTTTTTTCGTTGCCAGCTTGTGGTGGCGTTGATCTTTTCAGTAGAATACTCATTGTTAAATTTTGGTGAAGGTAGCCGTCAATAATGTCAATGCCTAACCTCAAGTGGAATGACAACTCACTTCACCTCCGTCTTCAAAGTGAGATATATAGAACATCATCCCTTAGGTATAATCGTTATGCAAGAGGAACCCTCTCCCATCTCTGTATGCGACAGCACACATACCCATTCCTTGAAGAATGATTCATGGGCGTGACAGAATGTTATGACGAACAACCCACCGAACATATGGTTTAGAACGGATGTCAACATAAATAACATCGACATACACCCCTTTAAAATTATGTTTACCATGCAAGCCAAACACCATGACTATAAAAACAAACAAACAATGGTTTAAACCCACATTTTGTAGGTTAAGGCATTAAACTAAAACTGGGGTATCGATTCAGCGTTATTAAGCTTACCTACTCATTTTGTTTGGAAAACTAATATAGACGATGACTATGAAAAGTTTCAGTTGCTCGGTATTCGAATTGCTTCCGATTTTCGATTTCATTTGATTGATGTACATTCATACTATCAATCCATTATTTGATTTTAGTAAATCAAATGCCATGTCTATGTGGTATTCGGAAACTAGTAGACACCTCTTTTCTTTCTAATGGTACAAGACGTCTTGAATAATTGAGAAGGTTGGTTCAAGAAGAATGTATATCTTCTATACGTAACCAGGCAATAAATTTCTACTAACCTTAGATCTAGGTGTTAATTCTTAGATCCATGGCAGACCCGTGTTCATCAGAGAACATAAAGATACCTGCTGATATGATGATGATATGTTGTTTAGTATTATTTTTAAACCGGAGATTTATTGGTTTCGGTATCGCCGTAAATATTGAGCGCCGGCGTCCGTTACTCAGATTTGGTCGGGCCGATTCCGGCTGTCTGGCTGAAAAAAAAAAACAGTAAATTTATTAATTCGTATTTCAATTTCTCTTCGAATTTTAAATGAAATTGAAATGTTGGTTTCATCTGACATACTAACGAGACTACATGTGAGGTGCTATTTTATCTATACCTACATAAGTCCAGGTACACATAATCTCATAAGATCAGAGGGTTCAAATAAATATTAAGTAGTTGCCTTTTATTAATGGTCTTTGGCACACAAAAGGCTTCCTTTAATGAAAGGGACATAAGCTTCTTATAATCTTCAGCTTTATATACCATAAACATGGTTTTGTTTCGTATGTCAACTAGTCTTTTTCTTTCAACCGCCTTTTAGGGTAGATTTGTCCTTCCATTGGAAAATGAAAGCTAGTACCTATTTACAGTAGTCCACCTTCTTGATGCTGTTTCAGCCGGTCGATTCTGTAAAAATCTCACCATGAAAACTAAATTGAAGTCAGCGTGAAGTGTCGTTCCATCCAATGGTGCTCGGGATTGACACTATTGACAGTTCACGTAAAACTCACTTCGCTTACGTTTTCGTGATAGTTTTACAGAATAGCACTACTGGTCTAAAATGATTAAATAATGTACTACTGTTACCCATATTTCATCACCTTTTACGTTAACTGTTATCTATACCAGAATGAGGGATATCTTTATAGAAAATGGACTTATTTGTGGATGTCTTTTGACCCAAAATGTTTGTATAGTCCATTTTTAATAAAGATATTAAGTTTGATCCTGCTGACCCCAAAAGAGAAAGCAAGCATAAATAACTGTACTTATAAATGTTCTCATATAAACTTACATAAGTGGAGTCTCCCGAACTCATAAGTCACGATAATTACGAGTATACAAGAGATAACTCGTGCGCAGGGGTTATCGGTCCTGACAATGGCGGCGTAAACGCACCCTTTGTTGCGCCAGTGAATCAATCAAGTGTTCCTTATCTTCTAATTGATGAGAATCAATATGCATTCAGCTTCCTAGAATGTGGTATTGTTTGTTGTTCTCCAGTGCAGCATAATGAAGCTTTGTAGGTAAAGGAATTTGAGTAAGTGGTTGTTAGTCTTCAATGATTCATGGATTATTTCAAGATGATGGATCATTCTTGGTCTTCGTTTAACCCATTGGATGTTCGCCTATTAGAGGCCGTTTCCTTTAGAGGCTTAACTATTATACCGTTGTATTTATTGTCGATTCGAGAGAATTATTCTTATGAATCTATGGGGTTTATACGACATTTGAGAGAAAAAACCCAATATTTATCAACATGTGTTAATTTTGTAAGATTTTATGATGAGTTAGTTGAAGCAATGTAGCACTACCCTAATGACCGCCTTGACAAACAAGACAAGAATTTAATGATATTAACTGAATTCGGTGCTTTAGATTTACAAACAAGAAATCCCAAATTAAATAATTTGCAATATCATTCCTAACCATTACCCAAAATCCTAACCAAACAAAATAACAGTACCGCAGACGAATAATACTATGTACCTACTTCCTTAAGCCAAGGAAATGGGCATTCCTATTCAAATTAGGTGCGTCGCCCACCGCTTCGGTCTCAGCGTAAACAAGGCTCGTGTAATTAAATCTAAATGCGTATCTTCATTCCTCGCGAGTTCCGTACATAGAATGTTTACGTGTTTGGCTAGAATGTTTATCATTGCGCTCGCGCTGTTGAGGTGTGGTGGACCAAGAGATGGAAGATCAACGAGGAAATGAAAGCCAGCGTTTGCGAGAACAGCGTCTTTATGAAAGAGAGATTAGTTAATTGATGAAGTAGATTGTATATTAATCTTGTGTACCCATGTTAATATACAACCTGTAACAAAATTAACGCAATTCATTTTAAAGGGTCATTGTACTCATCATTTTAAACAACTTTCACTATTGAACCAAAACTGAAATCGCGAAAAAAAATCGACTGCCCCATACATTTATATGCGCATAACTCAACAAAATGTACTGAACGGCAGATTTTTTTTTTCGCAATTTTATGGTTGGTCTCGTAGTAAAAGTTATTCATAATGATGAGTACAATGACCCTAACCCTTTAAGAGGTATTGCGTTAATTCTATTACACGTTGTATATTAAATAGCCGAAGTGGAAAATAACATCATTTTTTCTTCCGTCTCATAACTCTATCATTCATCCGGTGTTCTAGTTCGTAGGCTTTGGCAAATACTCCATTCAAAGCCACCCATTTCAATATCGCAACAGTGCGGAGGATAATTCAACATCTTTAAGGAAACCGGTTGGTGTAACCGTGGAGTGCAGTGTCGAGAAACTAATAAATATTCAGAGCAGACACGCTCGTACGCAAGTCTATTTCTGTTCCTAGGAAGTATCGTTTGCATTATGTATTCATGACTTAGACGACTGTCTTGTGACAAAATTAGGGTGTGTCGATAAGTTAGCATCAGTTATGGAGTTCGTTTTGATTTTATAAGGAAGTTTTTTTTTAATTCGTTCTATTTTCGGTTGTTGTGAATGTTTGACATAGTTTGAAACTCACTAGGCCTTCTATAATGGTTGATGATTGTACGTATTCCGTTCTTAATTGGGGTAGGGGGGGAGCAAAAATTGATTCTTACTAGATTATAACAAAACCGATTTACCATTGGCTGATTAAACTCTTTTTTATGGCGATTATACTCTTGTTCGGAGTCCGGACACCTATCTAGTCATTATCGTCCAGCGACATTATATTAAGCTTAATTTATGAAGGTAGACGTACCTGGTAGTAAAGGTATTCTTTGCTTAGCCTTTTTTTTTGAGGGTGGGAAATTATCAAATGACTCCCCCCGCTCTGGGTGGAGCGGAAGGTAGTGTCAGACTCTTACTGTCTAAAACCCATCCATGTTCTTTCCTTAGCCCTTTATGTTCCGGGGTAGCGGTAAACCTTTCGGACAATCCCGCTTATCCGGCCTGAGCCTGAGAATCCAAACATCTACCAGCAAATGGAAACAACAACTTAACGCGAAAACATGACTCCACTGTTCTCGAAATTCTGACGCGAACCCTTCCTCCATATGCCCTTAAAGCTTATAGCATGCCTATATAAATAATCAGATGCATGTAAGGCGTGAGCTTTTACCCGTTACGACCGTGTTCCCTTCACATTTAGCGGTGCTAAAGTTTGGGGAGCTTCTTCGGCAGTAATGGCCGACGAAATTAATATGGACGCCGTAGAATGTGATGTTTCCCTCCACATACTGTGTGTGGACAGTTCACTGTTCATTTTTATTCATTCGAACACACTATAGAAAATTCTTATGAACGGAATTTCATGAAACGAGTAGATGATAAAAGGTGTTCAATGAAAGAGTAGGTAATTATTATTATTAATTTATTTCAATCAACTTTGGACCATAAAAAAAAAAGTAATGGAACGTACGAGTAGGTACCGGTTCTAATCGTCTGTTAATTAACTAGTTTCTTTTGATAATGTTTCGTTTAAAATAAAGCATAATTGAGGTAAATTAATGAAGAATTGATTAAAGAAGATTTCTTAACACCATTCTTTCAATTCTCATTATACAACAATCAATTTAATCGCTTGTGAATTGTGCAAAGATAGTAAAAGTTTTTCTCGCCTCCCCAGCTGAGCTGAAATCATCAACGTCGAATATGACAGCGAAGTTATTTGATTTTATTTCATTACTCGCTGCTGAGGGACCATCAATTTTAATATTTCAACGGGGCTTCTCTCAATGTTCATTTAAAAATGGGAGATTTTTTTTAGATATATCATATTTACAAGCAAAACGACTTTATCTCTAGTTTATTTTGTTCGTTCAATTAGGTTTAATTCAGTACAATATTCTGCTAATATATTCATATACTTGGACGAATTCCTTTGATCCTAAAGAAGATTTATCGCAAAGTCTACGGCATGAAAATCGTTGTCCGTATTTAACTTAGCTTTGGCCCTATATTGATGAAGTGCTTCTATCAGGCTGGCAACGTATTGGGCAATCATGCGCGTCGGCTAATATGGTGACCGTAGCCTAGTTATCCAGCCTGACCTGCCTACGGTACATTAGGTTGGTTGCTTCGAGCTTTATTTGTCGTAAAATGGTCTAGGCTAGGGTTTACGACGGGATGGGTTTACGGATGTGTTTTTGCTAGCTTGGCTAAAAATGGGACTGTGTACAGTTTCACATTTATACTCTTAAACGATCTTGAAACATGTTAATATTTTTGCCAAAACTCATAATACATTTTCCTGATTTGGAATGTAAGCGCGTGTGAGTGTAAATGTTGCCAGTAAAATACTGATCCATTATGGATCCAAATCCATTTCTTAGTAGCAGATCAAACAAATAAATCGCTTCAGTCTCTGTATTCAGAATTCACCTCAAAAGATAATGTAATTAAGTATAAATCCAATACACAAACACAGATCCTTCGAATTAGAATTCTAATTGAATCCCAATTTACCGTCAATATCAATGGGCTATACTCAAATTACCGAATTCTGAATAAACACAAAGGAATCAGGGATCAGATTTATTCGTGCATGAAGACAAAGCGGTCTTTTAATGGTGCTGGTACTCCGGTAGCCCTATGAAGGTCGAATTGCCACGTGCTCGAATAATTATGGGTGTGAGGGTCATACATATAGCCTTTTCTTTAATATTGCGATTGCGCTGTGGTTTCTCTACGTGTTCATCAAATTAGGATTATGAACTTTGGTTGTATTTAATGTTACTGATAGGTTCATGGGTTTAAGAAACAAGAGATGCCTGACTGCAGCGATAAGTATTATTGCCATTAATTCGTTTTTAACACGTTGAGCGCCAACGCGGTCACCGGTGACCGCGAACAATTGTTTTTCTATTGAGTCTGCTGCGTGGCAGTCAATGCCTTAAGATGCCAGCGAAGTATATTCCATCTACGAATATTAATTAAACATAAATCCTTCAGAATTACAAATCAAATTAAACATTCCAATTTGGCTTCAATGTCGATGCCCAAAGCTCCAATTACTGTTCTGAGCAAACACGAAGGTAGCAGAGATCATTGAATTAAATCCGATCGTGCGTAAAGACAAAGGCTATCCTTTAAGGGCACGAGCCTTGCCAGGGTCAAATGCAGGCACGTGCTGGAAAGATGATGAAGCTACTTATATTGATGGTACATAAAAGTACCAATAGCCTTTCAGGTTGCTCTACAAATAGTTATTAGGACACACATCTTTTGAATACACTAACAAAATTTTCCATTTTCAATTCAACCACAAAACTCAAGAAACCCTATCATATCTACAAAGGTAGCCAGAGTCATTGGATTGAATCCGATCGTGCGTGAAGAGAGGCGATCCTTTAAGGGCACCAATAGCCCTACGAAGGTCAAATGGCTACACGTGCTAGGAAGATAAATGACAAAATAGAAACAGCACTTCTAGATGCTCCATTTGTGTTTTAGAAGACACAACATACACTTGAGAAATAATGTACAAAGCTCAAAAAATGTTACCATACAAAGGCATCGGAGATCATTGAATTGAATCCGATCGTGCGTAAAGACAAAGGCGATCCTTTAAGGGCACTGGTAGCCCTCCGAAGGTCGCATACCCACGTGCTGCTTAAATATGTATTTACGTTTTAATCAACCTGAGGACGCGCATGTCTGGGGTTCTAATGATGTCGCCTGTTTGATTATTATGTGTTAGTTTAACTCCTACGTGTCTGCTGATATTTGTACTCAACATTCTTGTTAGTTGATAAATATCCCTGCTACATCAATTTTATTTGGAATTAAAAGTTGCTCGGGAATTTTGTCTGAGCGTATCTTTTTCCAGTAGACTTGAAGGTAGTTTTTAAAGAATAGTAGAAACTTTTTTTCATGACAAAGTTGCTCATTTTATGTGATCATTTCACGGGATGGATCTCGTGGTACTAATTAATTAAAGCTATTTCGAAGCTGCAACAAATCAAAAAGTACAGCAATCCAGTTTTATTAATTTAGTTTTACTTTTAATTAACCTTTTGTCCACGGGAGGAAACAGACGCTCTGAAATACCTAGAACTAGCTTTTAACTCAGATAAATCTGCTAACGAACACGTATTAAATATGAAATTGTCTACTGCGAATTTCGGTTACGGTTTCAACCAAACAAAGTTAGTGTTATCTCAATTCAGATGAACAGAACCAACAGTGGAGCTTCAAAGTTGCACACGTCCCTCCAAGAATAAATTTATTCAACTTGGCAGAGTTGCCAAGCCAAAGCTTTCCCCTTAAGGTCTTTGGTTTGCCTGGCTTGTCCGAGTTTGGGACCTGTTTCGGTCTCACCCCTCCCACTGGCTTCTCATTGTTGTTCAGAAGTGTTTGGCTTCATATAATTTGCAACAATGTACTGTTTTCGCCTTTGAGTGCTTAACTTCTTCGTCTTTTGTAAATTGCTTTGATGCAACAGTGTCTGTCACAAACAGTTCCTGGTTTGTTTATTTGTAACTCTGAGCTGTTAGATTGCTTGTTGTTGAACTGTTTTTATTATCTATACTAATATTATAAAGCTGAAGAGTTTGTTTGTTTGAACACGCTAATCTCTGGAACTACTGCTCCGAATTGAAAAATTCTTTTTGTGTTGGATAGTCCATTTATCGAAGAAGGCTATTAGCTATTTAACATCGCGTTACGACCAATAGGAGCCGAGCAGCGGGATAAACCGCGCGGGAACAGCTAGTATTGAATATAATTAATTTATATTTCGTAATTCTAAAAGATGCGTGTTTCTTGGCCATCTCGCATAGTATGATTACGTGTAGCTTTATGTCAAAGGGTCGACCTTTAACTCGAATGCCGTAAAATAATATGACAATATGTCACATAAAAATGTCAGAACACCTACAAAAGTAGCTGTGCTATAGTATGTAGTTAAAAAGCAACATAAACTAAAAAACGTTTCAGCTCATAAAAGACAGAAGGTAACCTGAACCTATAGCGTTGAAAGAATAACTTTTAACAACGTCACAACTTATTACGACGATATAAATAAGAAAGGGGCGCAAAGAGAAAATAAAACTTCTTCGACACGACCACTTTGTCACATGATATACTAAATTCTTAACGAACGGTTTCTTTGCCTAGTGCCCTTTCATATGAACGCCCTGAAGAACTCGTTGGTCGGTGTTTCGAATCGTCGATCTTATCTCGATGGGCAAGTTGACTTATTTGGGTAATGTTTTGACCGTTTATGTGACGATAACTATATCAATTCATTCTGTAAAGGTGTCGTTATTTCATCTATTAGGTAACTCTTCTACATGGGTAACTAGAAATCATTGCCATGAATCTGGACATTAAAATTGTCACTAGGACTTTGATATGCAATTAAATATGTCTTAGACTATACAATATGGTTTAAAATGGTAGCAATATACTCTAGAGAACTTTTTTAGTCACTGACTAAAGTCAAGAAACTGGCAAAAACATACCTTGTTAATAATTTAGCGTTGCAAAAAACATCAAGTAAACATGCTCACGAGCGGTGCCAAAGCAATTAGCGTTACCGTCGCAAGTTTTAATGCTCAAATGACTTCATTTAGGTAAACAAGGTGCCAAGTTCCAACTTTGTACAGTCTTTGACGTTGTTAGAGAGACCTGTAACATGACTATGCATAATCTTCTTCTATGATAGTTTAATGTTATCAACATAAGAGGGTAGCTTCTGACATATTAGTGTAAGAAAATCTGACACGAGTTTCCTCCTTTCAAAGGCAGTGATGTGAGAGGTTGCGAAGGCACTTCCAAAGATTAATACCTCCTCAGTTATTTGATACGGAGCTCAAACACTGCCTTTGTCGCGTCGTTTCTTTTTGTTTTTCCTTAATATGTTTGTGATAAAATTGGATAGGCTATTTTTTTACGGAACCAGATCCTGTCGTGTTGTTTGATATTGACATATAATTTCATCAATGAGATTGGTTTAGTAAGCTACTCAAAATATTTATTTTGAAGTCATTTTAAACACGTATTTATTTATTACCCTGAACAAGGATTGGATTGATGAAAGGACCGTTCTACACATTATTATTGTCTGGTAGAATCTACTTAATTACTTATAGGAACCTCGCGAACGAAACGGTAACTTTTTTACTTATACAACAAACAATACAGACGGGAATTAATTCGTTCGCGTGAAGTACTGTCTGCCTTGATGCAAGGGGGAAGGTAGATTGATGTGGTGCTATTATTAAGGGCTGGATATCGGCTCGGCCTATCGGAAGCTTACATAATATAATATATATATATATATATATATATCATTTATTTCAGGTAACAAAGACCCATAACATAAATACCTTACAGACTATCATACATATTTATAAAAAACTGATAGTAACTATAACTATTGTACACGAAGTGACGGTGTCGTGTTGCACTGCGTGGTGTCGCGTAGCCTGCATGCCGTGCATTTTTTTTAAAGCAACGCCTTCCATTTTTGCGATTGATGGTTTTAGGTCATTGAATTTTAGAGGGGTTTTAAACAAAGGGTCATCTGAAAATATACTTTATTGCAGGGTAGATTTATTATTGAATTGTATTATTGTCCTTTACCTTTTATCTACTGTATTCTGATCTTTATATATTTATTACCTATTGAATTTTATTTTTGACATTTAATTTTTATTGGACTGCATTTATTTTAGAATGGAATTTGGATTATTATTAGGATTTATCTTTAGTGAAATTTTACATTATTATATATTATTTTATACACAAAAGAATTAAGAAATAAATGACTTTTTTTTTTTTGAGGGTCGGAAATCATCCAATGACTTCTCCCGCTCTGGGTGGAGCGGAAGGAAGTGTCAGACTCTTACTGACAAAAATCCATCTATGTTCCTTTCGTAGCCCTTTATGTTCCGGGATAGCGGTAACCCTTTCGGACAATCCCGCTTACCATGACTCATGACTTAGATGTTTCTACAAAAACTGTACTTGGATGATGTATTCATTTTCGATTTGTAGAATTTTAACGCAAGTGCTGTGGATATCGTGACATAAACCGGACATATCTCGAATTATGAACTGATAATAAAAATACGAACAATGTCACTGTTTGAAGTAAAAATATGTTATTTCAGCTCCGAAGTTATAAAACTCTCGTCCATAAAAATAAGTATGATGACGTCATATTTCCTCTTCCGATATTTCTATATCCTGTTATTGTGTATTAATATAACTTAGATTATTGTTATGTTGCCGTAAAGTCGCTTTCCCTGTCAGTTATTGCGTTTATCCCATATCCGGTCGCCTACGTCCCTTATATAGCCATCTGTTCAGGATATGTGCTTAGGGAAGCCTGAAATTGATTTCTGATGCTCCCAAAATATATAACGTCAAGTGTTTGTCTTCCTACCCATTTGTTTTTTGAGGGTCATCAAATCACGCGCTCTGGGTGGAGCAGAAAGTAGTGTCAGACTCTTACTGACTAAAACCCATCCATGTTCTTTCCTTAGCCCTTTATGTTCGGGGGTTGTGGTAACCATTTTTGGTCAATCACGCTTAGTCTTCCTACCCTAGACTTACCTTAGACCCTAATTATTATAAGGTGTTTAGGTGCAAATAAAATATTAAATAAATTTTGGGTTTAAACCACGTGATATTTATGGAAATCTACACAGACACAGACACTATCACTATCACTTATAATATAAACAATAAACCATTTTATAACCTTGCACTGATGCTATCAAAAAAGAAAATGCAATGAAAATTGAAACATTCGAAGAGGAAATTACTAGGTACTGTTGAACAAACAATCGTACAACTAGTGCCAGTAACTCGCACAATCGGTCCCAGATAATAACTTGCATTACACCTTATCTATCACCATATTTCTCAGTTTAATGACGTGTTTCAACTATGCACTAGCGTACTGTATAGTGGAAGTTCACATCGTTGTACGAACTAGAATTTGTTGCGTGTTAACGCTATCGTGTTCCCGGGAGAGGAACCTGACGTGTAAGTAGGGAACGTTCGGCTTATCTTTCATAAGTGTTAGGGAGACTACACACCAGGTAGCCTAGCGTCTTTGCCAGGTGCTAACAAGAGTACAGCTTTGCGATATGCTCGTGTTCGCATACCATCATCTGCCTAGCCTTTTCCCAAATATGTTGGGGTCGGCTTCCAGTCTAACCGGATGCAGCTGAATACCAGTATTTTACATGGAGCGACTGCCTTTCTGACCTCCACAACCCGGTAACTGGGCAATACCATACCCCTTGGTAAGACTGGCTGTCAGATTTTCGGGCTTCAGACGACCCGTAACGACTGTTAAAGATGCACAAATGACAGCCGGGACCAACGGCTCAACGTGCTTTCCGAGACACGGAAAGAATACTCGGATGAAACTACTTATCCAAACTTTCATGTTCGCATACCACGGAATAGATATTTTATCTGTTCTATGTCGCATACCTAGACTGCTTTTTAGTATGCCATCTCCTTTAGCCTGTTCGCATTACGGTTTCAAGATTCAACGTAACTCGGAGCGTTTGAGTACAACTTTACCGAGCTGCTGAGTTCCAAATTACTAGGGACCTACTTAATAGTTAACACGGTTACTTCTTCAGTGCTTTGACTGAATACAACGTGTTAATGTTAACGATATTTTCGTTGATTCCTTTTTTTTTTGTTTTAGGTAAACTTATTTTCCATCACGCAATCCCAGAAGTGACAAGGCTTCGGTAAGGTGGACGAATAAGTGTTGACTTGGTTAAATATAAGTTGGAATTATCTCCATAAATTCATCTTATATACATCATCCGCTATTGTTTCACTTTAATGCTAAACTGATACTAAAAACATTTAATCAAATAAGATATAAACTTACTTATCAAAATCCCTATCTTAACTAACAATTGCATTTTACCGATGCATGTTGCTCGCGCAAGTTTTTTATTTATAAGTTTTTTCCGCTTACAACACAGAATTGAGCGAATCATTCCTACCCATTCATTCCTAATCGACCAATCGGAAACTTTCCCGCCACTGCGAGCATCCGTCAACTGTGATTTGGACAAGAAACGTCAGTGTGTTCATCGCATTCAACCGCTCCGCTACATAATGAGTCAATTCTCAAGACTCAACCCGCGCCGCTTTATAAAACATAACCTCAAACCGCTCACCGCTCATAACCGCTAATTATAGTGAGCTAGTCTCGTCTAGCTTACTTAAAAAGTCTAGGTCCAGACTCCAGTGTGAATACTGACCCGCAAACCGCTCATCGCTAATACCGCTTACTCAACCCGCATCCGCATCAAAAACTGTAAAACTATTATAAATAAGTGTTGGCCGACACAAGTGTGACATTTAAACAAGTGAAAAAGTGCATCAGGAAGAAACCAGGGAACACGTGAGACGTCTGCAAAGGGCTGTCCTTGCCACGTGTTTCGTCCAGAAGGTCTCAAGTAAGTCCATCCATCCATATTCCTCAAAACCTCATTTCCCGTGTGCTCAATTCTGTGTCGACCAGCAGTCCACGACGCTAAAATCTACATTACCAACAAAAATTAATACCCCGCTATAAGGTCCTTCGAGAAATCGTTTAAAACTTATCCACCACATGTATTAATTTGTTTAATCACTTGCTAATGTTCATCAATATATGCACACACTTTCGTATACTTAGTGTGACAGGCGTCGTATATGTAAGTTGCGAGTGCATAATTATGTAAATGCTTGTAACTTATGTGTTTCGTACCGCACTGTACCTTCCATAAAGTTCGTATACCATTCGTGCGTTTGACTTGTACGCGGACAGTCGCGTACAAATTGATTTAGAATTTATTATCGTATCGACTCGCTTTGTCGTAATGTGGTGAGCGGAATTTTGATTGTTTGAATTTAATGATCACTGCACTATATACATATTTTTGCACGTGTAGTCACACAATTTTAATAATATTTTAAAGTGAAAAGCTCTGAGTTCTGAGCTCTGTGAAAAGATTGAGTATCAGATACCCACTACGAGGCGAATTAGACCAGATGCTTCGGATACCAAAATTATTCAAACCCATTTAATGATATCCCAATTTGTGATAACATTAGATCGGATTGGGTCATTAGTAAAGTGTTTCAATAAAATAAATAAATGTCTAGAGCCCTTTTATGAAATAGATTTTCTAAACTCTCACGCTTTAAAAGTAACAAATTATGTAAGCCCAACTTATCTATTCTTCTTCTTTTCGTGTGGTTAGTGACTAACCTGGAGTCAGAACTTACTGGCTGACTGTTTTCTGACGGATCTATAAGATTTTTTTTTTTGCGTAGTCGCTAAAACGGTGTTCCCGTATAAGCACATTACATAAATCAAGCACGTTGTTCGCAATAAACCAGCCCCATCTGCCCACTCTCAGCTGTTGCAGGTGTTTCAAACGATGGCGGTGATAACATCGTTAGCATCCCCGTCGTCAGGTGCTGCAGGTTTTTACGTAAACGTAATAATTTATACAGCATTATTAAATTCAGGCTCGACAGCTGAAACTTTTTGATAATTTGTGCCTCGAATTTTAAATTGAAGGCCGTAGATTTATTTTTCATTTGTATTTTTATTACTTTTCTTAAAAAGTATAACTCATTTTTTTTGATATCCTTCACTTCAAAATAATCTATAATATTTTAATAATTTTGTAATATTATCCTGATTAAAAGATAATTTACGATGTGCATAAATCACTTAACCACCTATTATTCAATCCCTTTAAGTTACATGCCACGCAAGCTTCCTCATTTTAGAAGAAACAGGTCGTCATGTATCTGTCTGTGTTTGACGTAACCTTTAACTTAATACCAGCTAATCATCAATCTCCCAGCCTGAAGCTCAGACACGCTTGACCTTTCCCTAATCGAAATAATCGAAAGTTTGTCTGGATCGCAAGTCCCTAAGTGGAAAACTTCTAATTCGCTTATCAATACTTGCATGTAAACATGATTGTGTTCGTGAAAACATCCGAGTATTAACATACGTAATCAATATCATTGAACGCGTAATATCAAAATATTGTGTCATCAAAGCGATCAAGGTTACAAAGTTTTTTTTACGACGGACTAAAAGTTGCTGATGCAAAAAAATATGGAACGGCGCTAAAATATAAAACAGATACATAATATTACCGCATTGCCAAAATACGAAAAACTATGTTTATATAATAGTGTTGATACATATTATGTCGAAAGACAACAGCTGCTCAGTCCATTCAGCAATTGGCACGCTCTTGAACTTAAAATGCCAGCATATCTTCCGCATTTCTTCGAATTTGAACCTTAACGGATCGTGTTAAAGGTCATGGTACATTTTGGCAATTGAAGTCGTGTTGCGGTATTCAAATATGTTGGCTAGCGGGGCATACAAACACGCAGGCTGTGCCAAACGCTGTCTATCCGTGCGTAGTAATAAAATGACTGGATATCATCCAAATTATAGGAGACTTGTTCCGTTTTTGGGGGTATTCAGTACCAATTAATCTCGTGAAACAAAGTGATTAGTGGGTGGCGACGACCGATTGACTCATTAAATATCTCTTATTGTTTTATTACTAACTGGCATTTTGCACGCGACTTCGTCCGCGTGCTGTTTTTAATTATCACTTTTAACACTCAGGGGTAATGTAGCTTTCCATTAGTGAAGGAATTTCCAGAATCGGTTCAGTAGATCCGGAGATTACCAGGGTACAACCTCACAAACTTAACCTCTTCACAATATTATTTTATGTATATTTATATGGTTAAAGCCTGCTTTTTATTTACTGCCAAAGCTGCTTTTAAAACCATTTTCCTAGCTTCATCTTTGTAATAACTAGAGTTATCATAACAAATATTTGGTTGCTTACAAAGTTTCACAGGAACTTTAAATAAGACAAAACTGAGACAGACTCGAGGGCACAGGATCCGTATGTGTAACTCCAAGTTAGGAACCTAGTTACAACTGAAAGTGAAAGATATCTGAAGTAAACCAAACTTGGATCCAACAGAAGCTTTTCAGCAGATAACCATGAAGAAAGGATTTTGTGCTAATGATGTAACTTCATCTAGACTTTATGTTCGAGCCTTGCAAATTTTGGAATAACTTAATTAATCTGAAGCTAACAAGGCCTAGTCGTCGAACATCTACGCGTTGTTATAATATCGTTATTGGCTAAGTAATAATAGCCGCACCGGGGGATCCATTAGGTTAAGCTACGCTTGCCGGGGTTGACCGTGGATGGGTGACCATATTTACATACCGAGACTCCTCCGTGCCTCGGAAAGCACGTTAAGCCGTTGGTCCCGGCCGTCATTTGTACACCTTTGATAGTCGTTACGGGTCGTCAGAAGCCAGAGAATCTGACAGCCAGTCTTCCCTAGGGGTATCGTATAACCCAGTTACTGGGTTGTGGAGGTCAGATAGGCAGTCGTTCCATGTAAAATACTGGTATTCAGCTGCATCCGGTTAGACTGGAAGCCTACCCAAACATAGTTGGGAAAAGGCTAGGCGGATTTATTGATCAGGAGTCGCTAATATAGCATTAAAGACAGACGGCGACATCAATCATATACATTTCACAATCGGAGAAATTAATTGATTCCGATATAGCAAAGACTAGTTATTATGGGTATATTTAGATTACTGATTGTCTCTTTGATCTAGCTAGTGGTTGCAAGCGCTACTGCTGAACATTCCTCAATTCCCGGGTCAGGCAGTGATATTAATAACTATAAAATACAGAATACAGGCATATAACATCATTCCTGTACTCCCCGATAATAATTTGAAAACAATACTGAATATTGGGCACGTTTTGATAGGACTTCTATTCAATGTTTTTATAACCCTTACTAAAATGAAAATGCGTTTGAAAATAATCTACAATAATAAATTAATCAGTAGGTTTTCGAGATAATTTCAAGTCGTTCTAGAAGCATCATACTTTGTATATTTCTTGTGTTTTTTTTTATCTTATCTTATGGTCTTCCGACCTAATTTGTACACCAGCCATGGTCAAACATGTTGTGCCAAAGAATATCGTGCAACACCTACAATAAACATTATACCATGTTTATTCTACACATGTTTTTGCAAATAAATTGATCTGTATCTCTCTTTATCTTTATGAAACTTTTATTACACCGACTAGCTGACCCGACAGACGTTGTCTTGTCTTAACTATGATACCTACCTATCTACCCTACCTACCATACCCTACCTACCCTACCAACCCTACCTACCCTACCTACCCTACCCTTGTTTTTTGAATTTTGTTTCCTACAAACCTCACGGAGCCCGAGACCTTTCCAACGAATGCAAAACCGTGGAAATCGGTTCGTGCGTTCTGGAGTTATAGCGTCAGGAAGGAAAACCCGACTTATTTTTATATTATAGATAATAGCTATTGTTCATATATTTCATGATTGATGGCGATCTACGAATCACATTCTCTTGGGGGTAGAAAGGGATGATTAATATCTTACAATCTTTTACGTAATGTTGCTTCATTAGTAGTTCTTGGTTCTGACGTAGCTTTTGTGTTGGCTCCGACTCGATATTTAATTTACTACTTAGCTGTGTGACTGCTGTCTGTCTGCAGAGCTATACTATCTGTGACATTATGTTGACGGCCTCACAGCAGTAAATTATGATGTTCAGGAATCGATTAGGGCCATGTCTTTGATTTTCAAGAAATTGAGTGCAGTTGGTTTACATTGATGACTTATTCATTCTGTATACCGAAGTCATTAATGACACTAGTGGATGAACCGTTACTTTCTGGAAATACAACTCCAGTATTCCCAAGTTTCGCATCAACAATATTATCAATAATGTATGTAACACTAAATAAAACTTCCAGCTGACATTGAAATATGGTCTTAAAAGTGTCAGGATCCGTTACACATATTTCCAAACCAAATTAGGTTAAGTCTGGGTGCCCGCTCGTGTATCCTCGTTCTATCACGCGGCTCCTTGCCCCTGACATTCTGGTCACGGACAAGACGAATATTATTTATGGATGCAGCGAACGGGATATAAAAATTTAGAGCAAGTCCAAATAGAATATCCAATTGAATTCGGGCGCGTTTTCGATAAGAATTGTCTTTTGGTATATACATTTTATTTCGTGAAACTACCAGTTATCCATGATACTACGGTTTCTTTTGAATTCAGACCGACTCGATTCCTAAAAAAAGCAATATCTATTTAATTTGCTCAAAAGAGAAAAAGAATACTCGATCTGCATTAGCTTTCAGAAACCCATTAACAAATGTTATTTTAGAACGAAATTGGGTCAAGTTTATCCTCTGCGGTAGTTCTTGCGGTTCCTCAATCACCATTCGTGGGACCGCTTCTCGTCCTTGACATTCACACCCCCTTAACAGCTGTAGCACGATTCATTTATTAGACTCGTGTTAAAATAGCGTGGTTAATACATTTTTATAGGATTTTTTTTCTGCGTGTTAATTGGTTTAAAAAAAAACTAAGCTCGCCATGCCAATTAGTTCGAAATTCTGTACGGGTTTAATTGATTAATGTTTTTGTCAATCGGTAGTCTTTTGATATTAAGAGTTCATGTTGTAGGATTAATTATAATTGCTAGTTTGAATGTTGCCGTTATAGCGCCAATCCGGAACATACAAACAAACATAATAATATGTACTTTTCACAAATATTAAAATTCTACAATTACCTACTGAAACTGAACTGAACTTCAATATCGAAACTGTACGAGCTGAGCATATTATATTTATGACTTGTATTTAATTCTGATTTTTATCGTGCTTCACTTCAGTAACCGTTTTGATATAAATGAATCATGGCGTGGGCATCAACTTAGGTCTACTCTAGTAATATTTGCTTCACAAGGGCATAATGTCAAGTTTCCAAAGAGAAAATATCTCGATTGATTTATTTTTATTGGACCCTCGTTAACATTAAATGACGTTTTAGCCAAAAAGTACAATAAAATTGAAAGTCAAGATTTATGATGGGGAGATATCTGTTGGACATCTGAGTACGTTGACTGTCAGGACGAAAGGTCAAGCTGAGGTCGAGAGGTAGACAGAATACAGAAACAAAATAAGCAACTTTCTTTTCCGAGTATTTCGTAGCAGTAGACAGATCATTTACAAGATTAATTATTCGCGAATCATTACGAATTTTGAGTAAAACGTAGCAAATTTTTATTATATGTAAATGAGTACCACAACACTCCTTATAATATGAATACAGCAGACGTTGATTTTTGCACGGCTAAAAATGTAACGGTATACATGATCGACATAACAATAACAAACATGACTAAGTAGTGAATAATTAGCTATTTTAATAGACAGCACATAAAAGAGCTATGAGGATAAAGTCATGTCGAGAATGTTACTCAACGCGTACTGATTTACAGATTGGTCACCAGTTAGTTCCAAGATAAAATTATAATAATAGCACTCAGAGATGTGAATCAGGATAATCCAGATCATTCGACGAGGATAGTATCTACAAAGACTCATACTTTCATCCAACAAATTTTGATGCCGTGAAATTTTCTATTACCCACGCCCGACGACATGACCAGAATTTTATTTTGAGGATCGAGTTCGCGTGTACCGGACGGGATTAGTGGATTATTTTTATTTCGTTCTTCCAGCCTTCAGTGTCAATCTAGACACGGATCATCATCATAAACATCTGCAGTGAAACGAGTGTTTTGATCATAAAATATGTCATTTCTTTCGCCAGTTATGTCACCCGAAAACACATGACCTCTAGAACGAATTACGGTACATCATAAAGGTTTGTTTTATGATGTCCCCATGAGCAACCTTGCACCTATAAACAGTATCATTTGACCTAGACCGTGTACTCGAATTTATCTTGCGATAAGTGTGGCGCCGCTAATAATAGACTAGGTGTCGCCGACGGGCGTTGCCCGGATCGAGTCGTTGAGCTTAACTCAGACGGCGAGACTTGAGACGATTTTGGTAATAAGGTTGATGTATTTGCAGGTCTGCCTAACGTCCCGGCTAATGTTTCTAGACATAAAATGCGGCACGGAATATTAAACAATAAAGTATTTCACTTTGAAGATAAAGCAAGTAAATCTCCCGGCGAAGCTGTCTTTATTTACGCTTGCCATGTATCAAACTTTGCAACCCTAAACTTTTTCTTATACAAGTTCTACTTGAATGCTTCTTAGTCGAACTTGGGAGATTAATTTCCTCCGAACAGCTGTTACCAATTCTGTGAATTTCAATCATTTGGAATTTCACTCAGACCGTTCACAATTTTGATCGTGGTATTTACTCTTTGCTATATTCAAGTTAGATTTTCTTAATTGTTGTTCAAATCAAAGCAATGGTAGGCTCATGATCATATTAAATAAACTTTCTTGTAGACATTTCAGTCTCAGATGTATACCGACATTTCAATCTCCACCATGGGGTTATTTAATTCATTTTTAGTCGATTTTTGCTTGGTAGCAATAATTTATGACCAAGTCTGAAGACACATTAGCAAAACACATATTTGTACAGATTTTTGTACAAATATGTGTTTACAGAGGATTGCACCATATATTTTGGCCGTACTCCTAGTGGATAAATTAGGGCATTAGGTGGTTTAATAAGTGGAGCTGACAGGGGTCGGTCGAAGCAACGGTGCATGTAATTTTAACCTAATTTGTGGTGACCTTGCGAGCTACTTTACTTTCCACACAGCGAATTAGCAGGATTCAGTCCGAAATAAGTCTCTCTAGGTTTATTGGTTTGTATATTATTCATGCATTCATTCTCTCATTATCTCGTAAACCTTTGGGGATTGCGGCATCAATAGACAGATACTTTCTATTAGTATATATAAATCTCTTTACTCAGTACACTGTCATCTAGAAAATTAATTAAACACCATTATATTTCACGCGTACCCGCAACAATTTCAAATAACCAGCCGAGAAATAGGTGCTTGATTAATTCGGTTGTGAAACATTGCAGTATATTTTATTTTATCACAGAGGTGAAGGTCGCGAACTTGGCTGTCGCTGGCGGCAGTTCACAAACTTCGTTAATTTGCAGCGAGTGCTGCTGGCAGCTTTAATGGCTGTTTGCTACGTTTCAAAACTTGGCTCTCTCTACAAGGAGACATCCGATTTGCAGCTTAATTGTGAAGCGCTTTTCTATTTCAAAGGAAACATGAAAAGCGCTGCACACAATAGAGCTTGTTTTCTCACGCTTATTTTATGACATCTGTGTCTGCAATTTTTTGGGAGCCTTTACGTAGTTCAGGTGCTTTACGATTAAATGACTTGCTGGGTTTTGCTAATCGCTATAAAACTTAACACTTCTTGAATACTCTAATCCTATTGTTTTTTATACTTAATTGTTTTATGTTGACCCTAAACCCCTTATCACCAAGGTCTTCCCATCTCTCTCTTTTATAATTATTATAGACAAAGGATATTAGATGATTATTTTTATTGCCACATTCCACCATTTTATTCGTATCTGAATGACTTCCTGGTTATTAATCACAGCAAACAAGTACATTGCGTCCGCAGAGTTTGTACAGTGATAACAAAAATAGTTTGTCAACTCGCACACACTCTCATTATTGGATCATAGCCGAGTGAACGCATCCGAATTCTTTACGCGCATATCTTATCGAAATGTCGTGTCGGCTTGGGGAACAGCTGTTCATACGGACTAAGAAAATGATAGAATGTGTTACTAGAATTTAGTGTATCGGGTGCCAGCATCATTTTTAAGAATATGTCTATACAATTCCGTTTTTTTAATTTTTGCTGTCCATCCTTGATAATGACTGCGTGGCCAAATGTTATCCATAGAATGATTTATCAGTTACTAGCTTTTGTCAGCGGCTTCGCCCGCGTGTATGTAGGTAATTATCCCACGGGAACTGTAGTACATTTTTCCAGGATAAAACGTAGCTTATATCCTATTCCAGACTATAATCTATCTTTGTGCCAAGTTTCATCCATATTCGTTAAGTTGTTTTTGAGTTT
This sequence comes from Hyppa rectilinea, assembly GCA_951799385.1. Classification (NCBI taxonomy): domain Eukaryota; kingdom Metazoa; phylum Arthropoda; class Insecta; order Lepidoptera; family Noctuidae; genus Hyppa; species Hyppa rectilinea. The sequence continues at coordinate 3,725,991 of OX637319.1, forward strand.
ATTCGTTACAAACATACATACAAATCTTTCCTCTTTATAATATTAAGTATAGATTTCAGTTAAGAAGTACTATGAATTACCTACTAATCTTTTAACGTCTCTCGTCTTCCGCATGCCGTGAGTAATCCCGGCTTTCAGGCGTTCGCCTAATTAACTTAAAGAAACCATTTCAAATAATTTCCTATTCACCGTTGATTTACAGCACTTCCTGAACGATACATACCTACTTTACCGAATTCTTTTATAGAAGCAAGGTGCTCCAACACTTTCTTTAATAGGCAATAAACATACAATCTTGGTTAATTAAAACACGCACGTACGTACTCTTACCGAAACTCACACGCACAACTGGCGCAATATACATATACCTACTGAATCAGGTAGCGCCACACCGCGAGGTAAGCTAATTTACTAACTATGGGAGCTGCAATATCCTGCATCGTCTGGACTGCCTTGTTGGTATAATGGTCCCAAGCGCTACTATTGAACATAAGGTCCTTCAATTCCCAAGACGGTAGGATTTTCTATCTGGATTTTCTCAGTACCTGCTTGGAGTCTGGATTTGTGCACGGTTGATGGCAATAAGCTTGCCCTCAATACATAGGCCTAAACATAATTGACGAAATGTCGCTGTACTATAGGTAGGTATACCTGCCCAAGCCTTTGGGGTAACAAGACGACATGTTATGAAGTGATAAGTTACACCGTCAATCAACGATTATTTACGAAATTCGATATTGTTGTGGAAGTGAAGAGACAGAGCCCATTATACTTCGTCAGAATCATCGGGTTAGCAGTGTAGTTCGCGGTATTTGTGGACTAAAGTACGAAAAGACGTAGCGACTTGGTAAGCTAAGCTAAACTAAGCTATGTTAGCTTCGCTCGCAATGTGAACTGTGCCTATAACACATGCCCACGTCAGAACGCGGTATGCTAATACTAATACTTATCCAAATATTATTTTTAATTATAACCCGTGTGTTTTGTTTCACTATACGCTTACGATAACCTCTCAATTATTTATAAACATAGTTATTTTTACGTTTTCTGCTTATGTATTATTATGTAGATGTTATGTGATTGTTTCCGTGCGTGTTTACTATTTTTCGTTGTTTAAGGCTCCGCAGATAGGCGCGTCGCGACTTTGGTGTAGCTATTTATGTGAAAACGTTATACAAGTTGTACTATCGGAGACGCGACGCGCCTGTCTCCGGGAGCCCCAATGCGTGCTAGAGGAATTTTGTGCGTATGTTTTGGAAATGGTATTTGGATTCTAGTAGTTTTTTATAATAAGTTTAATAATAAGTTTTCGCAAGAGTTTCTTACTAAAGAACCAGAAAATCTTGCACGTTTGTTTACCCGACTGCAGGTAGGGTTACGTTTTATTCACTTTTTCTAAAATAATGAGGTATTTCGTTTCTAAACTATGCATTCATGACTTCAAAATTCTACCCTTTGTTGGTTAGCACTATGCTGTTTTATTGTTCAACCAAGCTCTTCACTTTTTATATACTCCGACCTCATTATGCTTGATTTTAATTAAATCCTGTTTTCACTTTTTTAACGAAAAATAAAATTATTTTTGGTAAGTAATTAAAAGTCGATTTGGGTCAGTAACAAGTAGCTAATAAATTATCTATTTGAACAAGGCCTTCTAATTAAAATAATTATCGTAATATAATTTTATTAAAGGATCTATTTGCTGTAATGGCGGCGGCCCCTTTAAATAGGCTTTGTAGGGATGTGGTGTTGAAACTGAAAATTCAATCGTGAATTACTGTTCATTTTACTGTTTCCTAATTTACCTGCATAGTATAAAACAAAGTGTCTTCCCGCCGCGCCGTCTGAACGGTCATCAAAAGATCTTTTTAAACCGCACAACGGATCGCCCGCGGCTTCGCTCGCGTGGTATGTCGATTCAAAGTAGCCTGTATTCTTCTCCAGGACTCAAATTACCTATATACCAAATGTTATTCAAATAGCACTCCACAGTTGACAGTAGCCTTTACATTGCACCCGTGCGAAGCCGGGTCGGTCGCTAGTCTACAACAAATACCTTTTCAATCGAAAAATCAATTTTGTGTAGCATGTTGTCGACTTGTTACGATGACTATATTTAATCTGAATGTTATATCATTTTCAAAACAAACTAAAATCACAACGATAAAAAAAATATTAAGCTTTCGAATTACGTACCTATCGATTAATCATACTCGATAGTGGCAACATCGATGAGCGGGCTATTAATCGCACAGCACTTGCTATCAATAAAGACAGAGTGCGTGACGTTTTATATTTTTCTCTACATAATAGAATGTTTTCGTGCTTCGTGCAATACTTATGAAAAAAAAACACCAATATTTTATCTAAGTACTCGTATTAAATTTGCTGTATATTTGGGTTGTATGTGGTCATGATTATGTATGACCTATTAACCATGAGCCGTGAAGTTGAAATCAACTAATTTTTCAGAAAAAAACATACTTAAAGAAATTCTATAGTCTACAACTAGCCCCTAACAACCTGCCCAACATTCAAATCCACTAATAAAATAACCCTACTTTAATCTGTTACGTCATTCCGGTACGTAAATTCTTGACAACCCTTCGATGCTAAAAATAGCCTTTCCAAAAATAGTGTAACTATTAACCCCCATAGGTAGCGTCACCAGTTGTGACGTGACTCACCGTCGCGTCACAGCGCCTGACTGTACGTTTGTGTAGCTTACCCTTTATATCACTCTCACTTTTTATCACACGCTAGCTTTAAAACGACAAAGGCTGTATGACCGGGAGATATATAATGTAAGTATGAAATACACGTCCGAAGGGGTTACCACTACCCTGGAACATAAAAGGCTAAGGAAAGAACATGGATGGGTTTTAGTCAGGAAAAGTCTGACACTCCTTTCCGCTCATTGTAGTCCATTCATTGTGTTTTTGGTTGTTTTATTTTTTTATTTTCCATTTATTGTTGACATAATCTACTCATTACAATGTTTTTTTTTAATGAGTTGTATTGCAAAATGTGGTTAGCTAGAGACCTCGACAGTTGATCATATTTATTTATCCTGATCCTAGTTAGTACTCATTAGCAATTAATTGATTGATTTTACTTCGATGGTCCTAGTTTATCATTTGTAACTTCGAGTTACGGCTGTATGGACATTGTACAGCATTGCACATGTAAGCGGGCACGCGCTTTTACCTGGAGGCTTTTTTTTTTTTAAAATTTACGCTTGAGTAGTTTTAATTGGTATTTGACGTGTGCTAGCTGACATGTGGCAAATGATTGATTTTAATGTGATGAGTTTCGTAATGTTATTTACTTCTCATACGATAAATGTGTTTGTGTAGAGTCAAGTTCTTCCAACTAAACAGACAGCTGTGCTGCTGGGGAGTTTGTTGCGCCACTTCTTCTTCCCAGCTAAAGCACTAGGAAGTGGTGAAGGGTGGGCGTTTTTGGGGGACTGTCTTATGTAACTTTGACCTTCAAAAAGTGCTGATCTTCAGCCTAATTTGAATAAATGACTTTTGATTTTGATTTTTGTTCCACCCAGAGCAGGAGAAGTCATTGGATGATTTCCCAACCTCAAAAAAAAAAAATACATGCATCTTCGTAGGCTCTTTCAATCAGTTTCCAAAGGTTGCCGGGATGTCTTCCCCACATAGAAGGCAAGATCTACTCCTCAAGTCTAATAACTTATTAATTGCATCAATTATTTTTGGATACATGAAGTAGTCGTGGTCCAGTTTTAGGTCGTGGGTGTGTAATTTATTTCATCACCACTGCTCTCAAAATGGTGAAGGAAAACATAAGAATCTTCTACATCTACCAACTCACACTGGGCCCGCAAGGTGGATTATAGTATAGCCCACTCCCTCTTGGATGGAGGAGACCTGGGGCTCAAGTCTGCTATTACAATAGTGTCAGAATGGTCGATCATTGATTTCAAAATTGTTGATTTTGACAAGTTTCGTAATCTACTAATATAATGGCGTCATTATGACTTTCCAATGGTCAACCACTGACACACCATTGAAAGAAATGGCTTAAATTGGTAATCTCGTACGTAATGACAGTTGAATGTCAGACTTAAGCGGTAATCTGCTAAAATTTTGACAGTTCCTTTGATCATTGAACTACCATTCCAACGTCATTGTGCAGTCATAGCTTTTAAATACGTGCAATACTGTGCGTCCATAAAGTTTTTGCATTTATATCGTGTTTGTGGAGTAATATTGCATCCAAGATGCATTCAGTGCGATCTAACATCTTGGAACTAGCTAACGCAGTGGATGCCAGAGAAAGAAGATGCAGGGAATCCAAACAACGTCGATTGGCCCGTCGTCGGTTAACAAGTTACTAGTATTGTGTTTGTGGAATATATAATGATTGGAAAAGGACTCAGTAAGGAAGTTAATTGAAGAAGTCATTACCATTATGGCCAGACGAAAAGTGAAACGATAGCGTATCGGCAGAAATGAAGGTGAGAAAACTGAATTTGTCAATGATTTATTATTCTTTAGCTAAACACGAAATAAGTTGATTAATCGTAATTTTTTTATTGCAGATTCTAATAGCACTTGCATTTTATGCATCAGGGTCCTACCAAAATTTTATTGGACAGAGTTCCATCCATAATGTTTCACAAAACAAGAACAATTAATGAAGTTAGAGGCATTAAATAAAATATATAGCCATTTACTATATTTTAATGTAATGTAATCATCATTCATTTAACATAAATAAAAACAGATAAAACGTCAGTAAGCAGTTATGTCACATTTGACTTTGACAGCTAAACAGATAAAATATTGAGTTGTATAGTTTCACATATTTTATCCGCGTTGCACATAAATTTAATGTTTTTTTGCTATTGACGAACTTCTTACTACTTCAGATTACTTATAACACTAATAGATAATATGTAAAAATATATATAAATGAAACCTGAAATGAATAAATGTTCAAATTTCTTAGTAGTTTTTAGGAAATCATTTCTACCAACGGTTTTTAAAATAATGACAATACGACAATGTCATTATGACACAATTCTATTACGAGACCATTGACCGATCAATGATCGACCATTATAAATTTGCAGATTACGAACTTTTAGCAAAATGACAATGGGATCGTGTTGGTATGACGAATTTATTAAAAATAGCAGACTTGGGGCCCTGTGTGCCAGTAGTGGGACCATTATAGGCTGATTATGTATATGTACAGACGCCAGCACATCAAGCTATCCCTAACTGTCAAATTTTCTCAATTAAAAATGAACCTTATGTCTATGCAATAAAGTTGAAATACTATCAAAGAAATTTGTCAGATTGTGGTAACTTGATGGGCTGGCCTATGTACAAGGACCCCTGGGTTTTGGTATTCATTCATATATGTACAAAGGACAGGAAACGTGTTATTAATTATGTTGCATGTCCATCTAATTTTAAGAATGGCGTAATTACCTACTCATCTTCAGTTCTAGATATACTTTACATGAAATATTATTCTGTATATCTAGACTGTCATTACCTGTAACAAGTCTTAAAGAAAAACTAGAACTCGTAATAATTACAAATACACGATTGTTAGAGCAGTTCCCACAGCAGGTAGAGCGTGGCGGCGCCCGCGCCTCCTTCGGTATGAGTCACTTTGTTATTTCGTCTGCCAGCGCGTCTGTGCGACTTGTCGGTAGGGCTGTCCCAAGCCCAATTTATGATGTCGTCGCTACTTGCATTGACCATTGAGCTTTTTGTTCCTCTTGTCTCGTGATAAAAGTATACTAGTTACTTACTTACTTATATAGTAGTTACTTACTTACATGGTAGCTGAGCTGTTTGCCTTGGGCAATGGCGGACCTTACTTAAATAGTTAAATATCTCCACGGGAGAAGAATATTTTAATAACAGGGATTTCAAAGATTTTCTGCCAAGAATGTTTTGGCTTCACTGAATGAGTAGAGTAGAAAGAGAGAACAAATAAAATAGAAAATTAAATCAGACTTGAAAACCTCACTCTAACAAATTACAGCTAAAAATAACAGTCAAATAAGAATTTGCAAGTTAAAGAAAAGTCACCAAGAGAAACGCTTGAGATTTCTCCGAGAAAATGAAAAACTGAAACTGAAACTGTCTCGGGGATGGCCAAGTATGCATTCAAACGAAAAGCGGGTAGCTTAGAACTTTAAATGCACTATTTTCAACACTGTTTTTTAAAAAACAATTATGAAGAGTTTCAGTGATTTGGTAAAATTTAATGTGACCTAAAAAATAAATTGTTACGGAAACAAACGGCTATGTCTTATTAGTCTCCATTATAAAAGTAGCCCAATTATTACAAAATACTAAAATAGACATCCTTATAGAACCCACGGGGCGTAACCCCTCGATGCGTCGATAATTACCGACCGGTAGCACAGCGACAAGACATCTAATGACGTCATTTCAATTCTTTCGACTCATGCGAACCTAGTACTCGTTTCCAGTGGAAATGTATATTTTTATTTTTTAATGAAGGCGAGGGTTGATAAAAATGAAATGCTTTTATCTCTGATTGTTGATTTTGTAGAAACATGATATGTTTCAGCAATTACGTTAATGGTTTCGCCGGGGATAGGCATTGATATAACTGTCGGTTAGATTGCGATGTATCTATAACTACAGATACCTTTATTTTTTTAGAGTATGGGAAATCATCAAATGACTCTTCCCGCTCTGGGTGGAGCGGAAGGGAGTGTCAGACTCATAGGCCCGTATTACAGAAGGATACTCAAGCACTGATCTCTGTTTAAAACTAGTTTTAAGTCAAGTTTTTATTTTAGAACGTTCCTCAAGCATAAATTCATTGATCATAGTTCAGCCGAGTTTGGCTTTATATTAGAACGTTACTCAGTTCGTGAATCGAACCCAAGCATCACCCAAGTGTGGTCGGGACCGCGCTTGAGCAGAGATTGTTACATGTCATGTCAGTCTATTTGCGTCAAATTTTTAAAGCAATTATAGTGGAATTGAAATAGGATCATTGTTAAAAGAAACATTTGGAGAAGTTGAATATTACATGTTATTACTCCGTATCGGATTTTCTAGCTGATATATTTTGGTTGTGCATCCATGATTGTGTTTGATGATGAACTGTTTCTGTGTGATCAATGGATCAATGTCTGCATGCCAAAATGGTAGCATCTCCAAGGATTATTTGATATTATGTAACAACCCTAATGTATTGAGAAAATAAATAAAGACAACAATAACACATTCTACAATATTTTTTTCAATAACAATTCAAATATAAGGTTGAACTATGGCATTCCTCTCTCATACAATTGTGAATACTCCAAAAAGAGGTAGGTACAGGTATCAACCACACAACCGTAGGCATTCCATAGCCCCAGAATTGCAAATTAAGTTTACGTTTTTATGCGATGGCCTCATCAACATCCCGACATCAATAGTCGGGCAGACACAACACCCGTCTAGTCAGAGGATCCTCCCTTTTCTATTCAGGATGAGTAAACTTGTCACCCTGTTCCTCATACCTCTGTAAGAACACAATGTAAGCCCGAAAGGCAAAATGCTAAATATCCAAAAATGTATGGGAGTGAGACGAATGATTGGACAACCAGTTACAGCGCACTGGTCCGAACAGAAGGATGTCGTCAAGGGTTCCAATAAACGTGGTAATTCTCAACCTGCAAAAAGAGTATCATCTGATGACGCCGCAACGTTTCGCTACCAGAGGAGGCAGTACGCATTTAAGGGTTTACGTGCTTATAACACATACCTACAAAAAGAACATCAATACATGGTGTGTCGACTCCTAAATTCCTATACCTGGTTACAATATTATTCATTTTTATAAATAAAACAAAAATATGTAAAATAATATTTTTTTTATTAACAATAATCAATCTTGAGTAATATCTATCTTCTATCTTTAGATTAAAATGTATTAGTAGTAGTAGTGAATTCATCTGCGTCTGAATATCTATGTTGGCTGGCATCAATAATAGTTTGGATGTGGTTTAGATCGACGGTATTAAATTGTTGGGGCGGCATTATTATTTCGTGCTCTATATCATCTGGATCTGCTTTAACTGGAGTCACCATATCTGAAACTAAACATAATAACATTTGCATAACATGCTCAGAGAGGAATCCCCACTCTTGACACCCCATAGGATAACAAAATAACGCTAACTTATTAGCTCCAACTGTACTGGTAGTAGAAAGCAAATTTTGGGAAAGAAAAGTATTCAGAAACATCTTAAACAACGACGACATCATGACGTCACGAACTTCTACAAAGAGAGCTAAACACCTGATGGTGGTGGTGGTGGTGGTGGTGGCTGTCAAGGCAGGTTAAGGTTCCTGTCGTAATAAAATAGGATTGTATTTTATTAATAATTTCAACAGTAGGAAACTGATAAGTTAACTTATATTAAAAAATAGATTGGTACTTACTGACTCGCATCATAAGGGAACTATTACATTTCTCCGCAGAACGGACACATTCAGCCATTTTGCTCGTGTGCATGTGTGAAATCTTTCAAAATTTCTATTAGCGGTTTTTCCCAAGAACAATTTTATGAATTGGTATACATTTATATTCAGCAAAAGAAACACAAAAAACGTTGTAAACAAACAGATATTTTCTTATAGGTATTTGACAGTACTGACGTTTTAATTTCATAGTTATTTATGGGCATAGACACCTACAAGTTTGCTTTTAAAATTACTATACTTTACTTCAAAAACCTTTATTTCAATAAATGCGGGATTATAGTATTCAGGACAAAGTAAAAACCCAGATATCCTAAATAGTTGAGCGTTTTATGCTATATTTTAATATTTCTAATGCATTGAAAATCAGAACAAAATTGGTAAATAAAATAAATCGTAAATGAAAACTGACTGTTGTATAGACAATAGACATCTCTGCTTGAGGCTAGATTTGAGTGTCGATTCAACTGAGTATAGTTTGATTACCGTCCTGGAATAAGAAAGATGCTCAAGCACTGAATCTAAATTTAAACTGAGATCGACTGATTGGCGATCAAACTAGACTTGAGGAACGTTCTGCAATACGGACCTTAATGACTAAAATCCATATATTTTTTTCCTTAGCCCTTCTTCTTTTCGTGTGATTAGTGACTAACTTGGTGTCGGAGTTTTTATGCTGCCCATGGGCCTCTGACTTAGCTTCACATGCCATTGAGAAATATCTCTCAGACATGCTGGTTTCCTCACGATGTTTTCCTTCACCGGCAAGTGATAATTATACAATACGCACATAATCCGTAAAATTAGAGGCGTGCCTTAGGTTCGAACTCGAAACCTATGACTTGGCAGTCCGACGGTCACACCACTAGGAGATCGCTGCTATAAATTATGTTCCGGTGTAGCGGTAACCCTCTTGGACAATCCCGCAAAGATATCACTACTACGTTGTTTTAATTTTCCATGAAATCTAAAATAACACTTTTTGATTTTCCATTGACTTGGATAGCTACATTAATTTCACCCATTTCTTCTTATGGTGCTTCTTCAGCTACGGTTCACAAAAATGCCCCATATTTGTACCCTTCTAATTTAAAAAATCCGGAACGTCATTGTTTTGTTAATGCTCTTTCCAGTACACTTTAACAATTTTTGTTTCACCTCTGTTTACGTCAATACTATTGCATTAAAGCTTCTTTTCTTTGAGCAGAAATAGCCCATGTATAATGTTCCAATTTCTGGAACTAAGGTCATCTCTCGGTGAAAACGTTTTATTTCCTTTTAGCAATTATACAGCCACCAATATAGCTAATAGCACAAAGCTCATTAGAGTTGAACGTTCGTCTTTATAGCTCAACTATCATAATATGTAGAGCTGGATTACACTCTCGGGTCTTATTGTGTAAAATGGAATGCTAGTAGCGACGAGAGAGATGTTGATATTTACATAACATGCAGTAGATAAAACGTTTAAAACAATTTGCCTTAGTAGTTTTTCGGTAGATAAATTGTTTATTTCACACGTCAAGCATATATTACACCAGGCCCGTGCCGGACGGCGCGTACGTGTTCCACGTGCGCCTCAAAGAGATGTCCGAAAGGGTTACCGCTACCCCTGAACATAAAGGGCTAAGGAAGGAACATGGATGGGTTTTAGTCAGTAAGAGTCTGGCACTGCCACTCCACCCAGAGCGGGAGGAGTCATTTGATGATTTCCCTCGCTCAAAAAAAAAAGCGTATATTCACCAAAGTTCGAAGGATTTGATTAGTCCTCAGTTATGTTGCGATTATGAGTCGATTATGTGTACGAATTCCCCAAGGCCCCAGGCAGCTACTCAGAATTTCATGAAGGATTTTTTTGTTGTTGTTATGGTTTTTGTTTTTTTTTTATGATTGTATTTAGCTTAGTTCATGATCTTCCTGTGAGAGCCCCAATATACTTTTCTTTATTCTTTCTTTTTAGTACTTCAACGAGGTATCTATAATAAAAGTGGTATATTTTGCGTATATTTATTCCGTCGAAAGCTCGAAAGTGATACCTCAATCATTCCACTCTTCACTTACAGAAATGTAGATGTATTTCTCAGAAATATTCCGAGAAACCGGCACGGCACCGCAGTCTTCCATTACGAAAATCTTTCAGTTCGTGACAGTCACAAGTTATTCAATCGAATCGATTAGAAAAAACAATGACATCGTGCGAATCGACAACATCGTGTTATGTGAATTACGGGAGCGAAGCCGGCCCGCATGGTAACAGCATTGTTCAACATAATCGATACTGTAGCGTCCCGATCAATCGACGTATTGACACGGGATGAGGCAGAAGATCCAGTTCGAACCCAAACCACACACGTCTGATTTTTCGGATTCATGTGCGTATCACTTGCTTAAAATCCTGAGAAGGAAAACATCGTGAGGAAATGCCTAAGAGATATTTCTCAACAGCATGTGAAGCTAAGTCAGAGGCCCATGGGCAGCATAAAAACTCCGACACCAAGTTAGTCACTAATCACACGGAAAGAAAGAAGACGCGAAGTTCTCCTTCTTCTCTTCTTTTTTCTACGAAGATTTGACGTAAGACGCGTTTGGGAGGGAAAATTATGTGATCTGTCCACCTGTCTACCTATAAGCCGTAGTGGATCTTCTGCCTCGTATCTCCTTGACATGTTACACAATGATCCAAGTGCGTTAACCGAGCGTTTAGCCGAGCCGGCCAGTATCGATTGCGTGCGCCAATTAAACTTTGCTGTAATCAGACTAAAATGAACTCTGTATAAATAACTTGGGCAAGATCTGTTGTGTGTTTACACGTTGTGGTAATGTTTAGTAGTTGTAGTAATTAATAGTTACTTATTCAAGCGCGTGTACGTTGTTCCGGTGTTTTTTATTTGTAGTCGTATATAATGATTATGTCATAAGTACTTTTTATGAATTGTCAAAACGCGGAATTTGAACGTGATTTCTGTGAAATATAACAATATGGCGTCACAGATTTATGGAATCAAGTGGAATACTTATAAGCATTAAATGCATTTTTACAAATATATCTTCGCATATTTAATTTCTGTACGGTGATGGAAGTTTTTAAGACGAGCGGTCTTTCTATGTGATTTCATATTTTATTTTTGACCGTGTCAAATAGTCGATTAAAGACAACACGCATGCCATTAGGATTGATTATTTTGGAGTTACGGTGAGTGAGAGTCTTGTGGTATACCTTTTATTTAATCGGCTCCTACCTTCATCAGCATAATCTTGGCCGCGGTTATATGCCCCTTTAGTATCATACTTCCTTAGTCTATGCAAGTCCCATTCTGGTCTTACTCGAGGTCTTTTGCCATCCCCCCATCAAGCTGTTAGTCTAGTCTGCCTACGCTTCTTTCACTGTCTTTCTTACCTTCGAAGTCATATTAAAGTTTTTCTTCCACAGTTTTAATAATATACCAACTTATATCTCAAACTATTCCGCACTACCCACGCTGTTATATCTCTTTTCAATATCTCTCCGCAGATGTATTTTACCGTACACAGAGCATCCTTTTAAGATGCTGCCAGCTATTGATTTCAGAGCGAATATAAAACAGTTCTTTTGTTCATTTGTCTAGTGTTTTACAAAGATCTCGAACGAGGGAATAATATAGATCTATACAGCTAGACATTTTCTTGGCTTAGAATAAATAAATTGAAGCTAGAATTGTTATTTATTTATAACCTTGTTCATAAGTATATTTATATTCATTTGAGGTAATAAAATGTACATTTATTTGGAGAATATATCAACATAATCCTTAAAAATCGGTGTTTCTTATGCTAAGTCATTATTCATAATCATTCTCTTCACATGAAAGCGACAAGGTTCCCGTATGTTCAGGAACGATACCACGAATATAAATTTTCCCCATTTTAATGATATATTACAGCTGTAATCTCCCCACCGCATATTTTCTTTTATCATAAAATTAAGGAAAGATTTGCGTTAACACGTTTTCAAGCCTGGCGGCGTGGGCTGAGAACGAGAATTTTGGATAGCATTGTAAATTGAGAAAATTATCTCGGAACCTTTCATTCTTATCAGCGTTAGTTGTAGTTTATATTCAGTACTTTAGTTATCTCCTTTAAACGAGTATCATTAAATTATATTTTAATTTACTATATATATTTTTTTAAATAATATCTTCGAGAGATTTTTCTATTACGATTTCTAAGTTTAAGGAAGAAAAGAATCTTATAATTTGATTATAAAATTGCTGCATTGGAATTTAACTTGAACATAACACAATTTCTGATTATAATAATATGGTAACAAGTTGTCTAAATTAAAAACTTGGAATGTTATCTGAAATCGTGACAATACAAATAATTATGTTGAAGATTTTATTGATGTAGCTATCCAGTAGTTTATATTGCTGGCTTTTGGTATTATAGTCCCTTTTGTTTGGAGCGAAAACCTGTAACAGACATGTTGACGACGCCCGTAAGTGATGTTGTAAAAGGTCTCGAGTTTTTCCTTTTGAAGTACAAAAAGCTTTAGGCCCAGACCCGAAATCGATACTTAAAGTAGGTTGCCCGCGAAATTAAAATGTTTATACGTGATGAGTTTTTTTTTTATTCGCGACCTTTGCAAATAAGTATTTTCAGAATTATAATCATCATTGGCTTTTGTCATGACTTCATGAAATAGTTATTGCGTAGGGTAATATGAACTTAGAGGTTTTAATGATTACTATGATTAATGAACGTGTGGTTGGGTTTTTCGATTAGGAATTCCTCAGTAGCAACCCAGAGTCTGAATTTGTTCCCGGTTGATGGCAATAGGCTTATAGGAAGTATAGAACTTAAACATAACTGGTGAAATATAGGTATATCCACTATGGGTACGCCAAGTTCATTGAATCCTTGTCCTAGTGTTCCAATTCTACTTAATTTTGACTTAATTTTTGTATATCGTCAGAAATGGCGATGACAGTATGTGGTTTCATTTATTGCATATATGTGGTCTCCATATTGTATAAGCCGACCACTTCAAGTCGGACCCAATACAATAAAATGTTAGTACCGTCCCGAGCCCATTGTTTTCCATAAAGAATTTAGGCACAAAAAGGTTAGGTTTATGTGGAAGAATAATGTTGAGTGTGGTTTCGTATTTTCGATGCGGTTAGAAGATTGTCCTTGACTATACGTATCACTGGTATACATGTATGTAGCTTCAATCTAGTCGTTGGCAAATACTTACGAGATTATCACGAAAAGTAACTACTTTTTTCAGCGATTTCTCAGTCCTTCCTATATTAATGAGAATTGGTTGTATGTTTTTATATTCTAATCAATTTTTTTTTCTATCATCCGTTTCATTTGTTGCAGGCTTGTGACTAAATAATAACAGCCATACGGGTCGATCCATCAGGTTAAGCTACGCTTGCCGGGTTTGGCCGTGGATGGGTGACCATCTGTACCTACCGAGACTCCTCCGTGCCTCGGAAAGCACGTTAAGCCGTTGGTCCCGGCTGTCATTTGTGCATCTTTAATAGTCGTTACGGGTCTTCAGACACCCGAAAATCTGACAGCCAGTCTTACCAAAGGGTATCGTATTACCCAGTTACTGGGTTGTGGAGGGCAGATATGCAGTCGCTCCATGTAAAATACTGGTATTCAGCTGCAACCGGTTAGACTGGAAGCCGACCCCAACATAGTTGGGAAAGGGCTAGGCAGAACGATCGTGTCATTTGTAGCAGCTCGGGTTTTCAGCCCTATCATTCTTTTGTTCTTTTGCGGTACCTTTTTACCCGGATTTTATTCCTTTACACTTCGAAAAACATGACACCACTCATGCGTAGTTTTTCGCCCTTTATGCCCGCGACAGTACTATCACACGTATCTACGTTCTTTCCCTTCCAGAACGTTAAGCTTTAAAATTCCATTAGATGGGTGTGTGTGTGTGCGCGTGCGTGTGTGTCTGTGAGTCTATCTCCATAAATTCGCTTCACACGACCCGATATTCATGAGGGTGTCGTGAAAGGCCTAAGCCTCACGACTTAGTGACAGCTGCTATCGGACTTAATTTATGTTAGAGTCATCTAAATATTTAAGCAGATGAGGTTTTGGAGTTTTTGCTATGTCTGTCTGCTGGACTTTTGTCTGGCTAGATCATTTGATAAGTCTTTAGAATTATTGCCGCCATTCATATTCGTTCTGTGTTAAATATCAGCAACAAACTTAACATCCCAGCGTTGATCTGCTGGATTCGTTTTCTCTTTTGCCGATTTTGTTGTTTGTATCTATTCTTGTATTTATGAGTTCTTTTCGTGTTAGCCATCCCTTATAAATAAATTTAATTATTCAGATAGCAAAGATCCATTGGGTTAGTAACAATAGTCTTAACATATGTTAGTACTTCACTACATAGTATAAAACAAAGTCGCTTTCTCTGTCCTATACCCCTATATGCTTAAATCTTTAAAACTACGCAACGGTTTTGATGCGTTTTTTTTTAATAGATAGAGTGATTCGAGAGGAAGGTTTATATGTATAATAACATGCAATTTCCGTCATCCACGCGGGCGAAGCCGCGGACAGAAGCTAGTAACTAATAACACAGGTAGTGTACAAGTGACAAGTGATCTCACCAATAAGCTATCATGTCTCCCTTATGTTGCACCTGCTGTGATCACCCTAAGGTTACCAACCAAAGGCGAGCTTTTTTTACTTATACAAAAAGTTTTTAATACATATATAATAATACTAGCTTCCACCCGCGGCTCCGCCCGTATAATTATGTTGACAAATTATGCACATAAACCTTCCTCTTCAATCACGCTATCTATTAAAAAAAACCGCATCAAAATCCGTTGCGTAGTTTTAAAGATTTAAGCATACATCCCTGATATAGGGACAGAGAAAGCGACTTTGTTTTATACTATGTAGTGATACTTGGTAGGAGCCGCTTGTCGCCATCGATGCAGTTCTCCTTCATATCACTTATTTCTCCTTTTTTCCATTACCAGAACCTTCTCATCCAACCTGTCTTAGATAACATAAAACAGACAAAAAGACCATGAAACAAGAACATTATTTATCTCCTAAAAACGAAGAAGCTCGTAAAAGCGTTGCGTGTCGCAACATTAATATTACCTATATACTCGCTTCCTCTACTGAGGCGTCGGTAAAGCGAGGCACGTGTCTGAACGTGACCTGGAGTAAAGAGGACCAGACACCTCGAGACACATGTAAAAAAGTCCTGCTCTTTCAATATCGTTGCATGTTGAGGAAATATCTCGACGAGTTGCTTTTTGTATTTGTGGATAGGTTTATAGGTTCCGTACGTAAAATTGATATAAATGCAGATTTTATTGATGTTATGATATGATTTTTAAATGTAGTTAAAAAGCTGTGTGGGGTTTCTCATCCATAAGACACATCCGTCTACCCTTATTTAACCTTCTTGGACGATGCATTTCCAAAAATCTTTCCTTAGGGTGGCCTTTGTTAAGCGGGATTATCCGAAAGGGTTACCGCTACCCCGAAACATAAAGGGCTACGGAAGGAGCATGGATGGGTTTTAGTCAGTAAGAGTCTGACACTCCCTTCCGCTCCACCCAGAGCGGGAGCAGCCATTGGATGAAATCCCAGCCTTAAAAAAAAAAAGGGTGGCCTTTGTTAAAGGAATTCTTGTGCAAAACCCGCTTCTAGAATCATCTTGTGCAAAACCCGCTTCTAGAATCATCTTGTGCAAAACCCGCTTCTAGAATCAGCCAGTCTATAATGCTCCTACTGCTAGGACATAGGCCTCCTCTCAGTGAAGGAAATCCACCACGCGGGCCCAATGCGGTAGATGTCACATGGCTTCGAATTTTCAGTTCCAAAACATGTTGGTTTCCTAACAATGTTTTGCTTCACCATTTTTGAGACCAGAAATGAAATACACAAAGTGCCTGTCTAGGTTCGAACTCATGACGCACCAACTACCTACCAATACAACTGAGCCACCACTGCTTTATGCTTTTAGATAACCAGACACATTTCCAGTATAATTTAAACTTTTTAACAAGCACCAGGCCCTCCTAACGGCAAGTACCTTTGTTATTTATCCTTTGACAAAGAGGGACTAAATACAGTACCGTCTCACGGTTCTCCAACTTCTGTTGGTAACATTTCGGGTCATGACCGCACCTTGATTAATACCTAGGATTATTTCGGATGCCTCTGTTGGAGTAGGATACAAATTACAACTGATGGGCCGCGTTTCTGTGGTAATTTCCCGTAGTTTATTTTCGGTAATAGATGTGAAAATATTCCTAAAATAGTATTTTGGTGCTAAAAGAGGAACAGGGTGGGAAGTCCCTCCATTGAAAAGGGAGGATCCAACCAGACAGGTGCTGCGGGGATGAGTATATACAGTTATATCGCGCTGTAAACTCTGTTTGCGCGATATAGGATTTTGTGTGACGAATAGTGTCGACTTTTGACACTTCGCTCGCTATCGGTGCAGCACCTATGTGGCTGGATAGATGGCCACAGTATATTCTCAACTTTTTTATTGCAAACAGTTTTAAAAACTATGGGCAGTTGGTTTGTAGGAATATGTAGAATAATCTAAACTAAAATTATTATGCGATAGAAATGAGAACGCGAAAGTAACCAAAACCAAATAACTTTACTTTAAACCATTATCAGACAAAATAACTAAATGAAACTTTGGAAGTGATTGGAACTGCTAATGGCGATACCAGACCTGGCAAACCCTTAAGCGTTTGACCTTCTTCTGCAGAACCAGCATGGCGTACAGAAGAGCTTCGGCCGTCGGTGGACAGCCCGGCACGTATATGTCCACCTGGAAAAATAAAATATACATTTTACACTTTTTTTGACAGAATACAACTAAAATATATCGAAGGCGTCATTTTTAGTGAACATCTTTGTCCATTCCTGCTCTATTAAATGAGATGAACAAGTCAATAATGGAACTCAATGAGGTCGGTGTATACTGTCCGACTAATAGACAAAACTAGGAGAAACACCAAAACATACTCAGAAGATCACAGTCTGTTTTTTGCCTAATTATTGGTAAAATAATCAAATTCATGAATATACTCCAAGATAAAAAAACGAACTCAAAAAAAAAATACAAAATTCTCTGTTTTCAGGATACTCATGTAAAAAAATAATTACCGGTATAATTCTATCGGCACCCCGACACGTTGAATAAGTGTAATGGTAATAGCCTCCGCCGTTGGCGCAGCTTCCCATGGACACCACCCACTTTGGCTCGGGCATCAGGTCGTAAGTCTTGCGCAAAACCGGCGCCATCTTGTTGGTGACTGTGCCGGCGATTATGATCACGTCCGTCTGTCGAGGTGTGCCTCGGAAGACCATGCCGAATCGATCCATATCGTACCTGGAAAATTGGAAAAGGCGGTCAGGGTTTGGTATCTAAATCTCATCAAAGTCACCATCATCATTCTCCTGCCCTAATCCTAATTTATTTGGGGTCGGCGCAACATGTCTAAATCTATTGACTAGAAAACATTTGGACGATGTAGCTTTTACCTTCTGCTGCTCTAAAAATGACGCATACGCCACTATTACACTTTTTAAATATCAGATGCCTCAACCTGATCTCTGGCTTGGATCACCTGCGTGGCTTGCCATTCCAAACACATACTTCACACTGTCTGAAAGCACCTTGAAAGTTTGAGGGTCAACGTGCATTGTCACAACTGACTTACGAAACTGAATAGAATTTCAAACGACCCAGCTTTAACAAGGGCTTCGTCGTAAGCAGAACCCATTGACGCTGGGTTACAATGACATTTGATGGGAAATGTCATGTCTCAACCTTTAGGGGTCGAGTCGTGGGTCTCGAGAATCTTAGCTTCGTTCCAGAACAATGGTATTGTTGGTGCGAATTCGTGATGGGAACCTACAAAGTTTAATGGTACCTACAGAAAAGTTTACACAAAGCATTTGAATTTATTATTAAGCTTTTCCTTTATTTTTTTATGAAAAGGAGAGTGGTATAAACTGTCGCGTTTTCTTTCTTTAGGTCCTATTTAAAGTAGCTTTTGTATAAAAACTTTTTGTGCAAAAAGAAACATTTTTTGTGCCTGAAGTGTTCTGAAATTAGAACCGGAATCAAGCTTGCTATGAGAAATTCATTCTAATTAGTTAATGAGTACGTTATATAAAATTCCCTGTGCTCTACTTGTCAAAGGTTGTGCCTCAATTATGCAACAAGTACATAAAACGAGGTGTAGTGGAGCGAGTCGATAACTGCGCCTCAGCTCCCTTACTGAAACGATCTCGTATCAGTTACGCGGTCACGATGCGATATTGTTTTATACTCAGCTGCAGCGGTCTCGTTTAATTACTAGATCGGTTGATCTAGAACGGGTTTATAATTGTTTACTATTGAAACGGTTTTTACGTATCGTTTTATTGTTCAGGTTTTTTGGAAGTGTCAGTAATTTTCGAAACGCATTATGTTAGTTTTGCGTATTTGTTCTCATACTCATGTAGAAGTATCAGTGCTAATTTCAAATCCGGAACATACATCCAAACAAACAGACAAAAATTCTAACAACTATTACTTCGGCATCACCCACAACTCGCATCAATTACTTTTTTTTTAATTTCTAGTTTCACAGCATTTTTGGGAATTAGACAATCCATTGTTATAAAATAATATGAAAATTAAGGTAGATCAGTTACCTGGGCCCAGCATAATGCATCATCTCAAGGGCACAGCAAGCCAGCCCGAAGGTCACGGGCCACAAAGAATTCCTACGGCCCCAGTTGAGGATGTCGTCTGCGCGTGCAATTGTCCATTCCACCATAGACTGAAAAAAAAACCGATTAGATTATTAAAAATAGCTTAAAATAAACCTTAGGGCTCGAAAACCACCTGGTGCAGCGATACCTTTTTAAGGGTAGTCCTAAGGACTAAAAGGTATCGCTGCACCCTGTATACAATTTAAGCGTGTAAAAATTATTAGCCTTTGTAATTTTAATCCTTGCAAGTTAAGGTGTTGGTCCCGGCTGTCATTCGTGGATCTTTGACAGTTATTACGGGTAGTCAGAAGCCCGAAAGTCTGACAGCCAGTCTTACCAAGGGGTTATTCAGCTGCAAACCGGTTAGACTGGAAGCTGACTCCAACATAGTTGGGAAAAAGCTAGGTAAATGATGATGACATTTTTATCCTGAAAATCAACTTAAGATAATTGGTTATTACTTCTGATAACCTTTATACGTCTTCTGATAATTATTTATACGTCAAATACTAAGATGCAATTTACTTGTGGCGTGTCATTTCATAATTGGCAAACTGATTAATGAATATTTCTGAAACTTACCTACTGAATTTCCAATTAAAACCCAATCAACACCGAGAATTGACTGTGAATAATATTTATTTTAAACGAAATTAAATAAGTACTCCCAAGCGTGCCAATCTGATTGAAAGTTGATTAATTATTATCTGGTAGTGTTTTTTTATTAATTGAAGCACTATAGTAATTAAAGAGCAATCAATATGCCTAACCTTTTCTACATTATGTTAGGGTCGACTTCCAGTCTAATCGGATGCAGCTGAATATCTGACCTGACTTTCTATCTGACCTCCAAAACCCAATTAGGTAGGTACTTGGTAACATTTGTACGCCCCCTGCCAGGACTGGTTGTCAGACATAAGGTCCTTTGACTACCCGCAACGATTGCCAAAGATCTATGAATGACAGCCAACGTGTTTTCCGAGGCACGGAGGGGTCTCGATATAATGTAATGGATGGATGAATGACCGCGACAAGCGTAGCTTTACCTTCGGTGCGGGTGTTCTCATTTAGCCACAAACTCCTAAGTATATACTATAAAAATTCATCATCTGCCAGCCTTTTCCCAACTATGTTGGGGTCGGCTTCCAGTCTAACCGGATGCAACTGAATACCAGTATTTTACGTGGAGCGACCGCCTATCTGACCCCTTGGTTAGACTGGCTGACAGACTTTCGGGCTTCTGACGACCCGTAACGACTGTCAAAGATGCACAAATGACTGCCGGGACCAATGGCTTAACGTGCTTTCTGAGGCACGGAGGAGTCTCAATATGTAAAGATGGTCACCCGTCCACGGACCAACCCCGGCAAGTGTAGCTTAACCTAATGGATCGATTTGTTATTACTTGGCCACAAGCTCCTTGTACTATAATAATTTAATGTCTATTATCACATTACACATTTATTATTATTACATTACTATTGCATCATTGACGTCACAGTTTCACTTGACATTGACATTCGGCATCGTGCGTGATGACGAAGAATTTGACCGAAATTGAACCCACTAGTCATCCAATAAATATGACAAGCATTCCGACATTGGGTTATTTAATGTATCATCAAGAATGTTTAATGAATGGGCAAGAAGTCATGGACATTGGGCCAATATTTGTATCCAGACTGGGAAAATTATTTTAACTCCGTGGAATACAGACTCGAGATATGAACTGAAGACTGTGGGCCAATGTTTAGCCAGCATTCCAATGAATTTGTTAAGAGAATGATGCGTAATCTGCTATTAGTAATCTTTTGACTTCTGATCTCAAGACTGGGCCAATGTTTGCCCGGTATTCCAATGAATTTGTTAAGATAATGATGCGTAATCTACTATTAGTAAAAAGACTCCAGTGACGTAGGAGATTCCTGGCTGATTTGTAACAGGGATTTCGAAGGAATTTCTAATTTACAATAAGTTTATTCCGATTCCAACGATGCGGAACAAAATACGAATTTAAATAGGAGAAAGTTTCAGGGTTTGTGTAACAGGCTGGAAAATAACTTTCCTGTTTAAAATGATATCAACAACAAAATTGCTTTTCTAAGTAACTTCGCAGTTCTGCTACACGTGTAACCCAAATCCCTTTCCTCGTTTATTCTCTTGATAACTAACTAAATTGAGGCTGAAGTTAATTCTGTCAAAAGCATCAAACCCAATAGTTATAATTGTAGTACCAATGTTCCAATTAATTACAAATGCGGAAGTTTTTTAATCAGGCCGAAAGAGCCTATATCAGATGATTTCGTCGACCTACGGCCGACACACAATCAGTCAATCTGCCTAGCCTTTTCGCAACTATATTGGGGTCGGCTTCCAGTCTAACCGGATGCAGCTGAATACCAGTATTTAAAATTAAGCAACTGCCTATCTGACCTCCATAACGGCCGACACACAATCATGGTTTCAAAATGGATTCCATTCCATCCATTAAAAAAGTTCAACTTTGCGAGATGAAAAAAAAATTGTCTCTACAATAAGGTCCAAAATTCTTTATTTATATTGGCTCAGGGTTTGTAGCTGGAAACTGACGCCAAAATTGTTGGGAAAATGCTAGGCAGATTGGAATCTCGGGCACGTGTCGTATTGTGTGTAGTTATTTCGATTCACATACTCCCGTAATGCAATCCGGGGACCTGATAAGGACACGTTGCCGGACATCCGGATAACGCTCAATCCTGTTCTGTAATTGGAATGTCCGTAGGGTTGGCCTGCGGAAAAACGAGAGGGGCAATTCGCGTATTTTTAAAAACACAGACTGACAATAATACTTCTATTTTACCTACGTTCTGGTCAAGATACTGACATTGATTAACCGCTAAAATGATATCGAACCTAGATTTTGGACGTTTTAATTGTGGTAATTGGCCTTCTGCTTCACAATTTTTTTTTTGCGAAATTCGTTTGTAAAGAACTTTTTAAAATTGAGTGTCTGAATATAACGCGATATTTTTCGAAACAGTAGTTTTTAAAATTCAAACTCACTTTTTTAAATACTCTTTGGTAAGTAATTATATTCAATGTGGGAATTGAATGACATTTCTAGGAATCTACCAACATAGAACCAAAATTCTCGTCGAATGCATAACCCTCCTGCCTTCTGCTTTTTTATCATACGTGTTTGAAACCCACTACAACATCCGCTATCAGGTGCGTGTGATCCAAGAACGTAGGTAGGTATTACGTCCCGGATCCCGTATCCTCGTTTAATTTCTCTCTTAGTCCGGCACCGTTAATCCGGGATTACCGCCGTTTTGTGCTGGATATTATCCGCCGCACATACACTAGTGGGCTTTTGTTTTGTTGTCATGTTAGGAAGATTATGGGCGTACATTAGTAATGGATCGTGCGCTACTTTAGTGTTTTTTTTATAGTTCATGAGACTGACTTTAATCTAAGTGATCCCTACAAGCTGCAGGTCTATTCTGAAAAAATGTCTCTGTGAAAACATAGGTGACGTGAGCTGTCATTAATAATATATCCTTGGACATTTCACACAACGCCATATAGTCCCAAGCTAGGCAACCTAATGCTTGTGTTATGGTAACGAGATGGCTGATAAACTACTTATATACATTTTTTTTTTTGTAAATACATACATCTTATATATATAACTCTTCTGTGCGTGTGTATGTCACTGAACTCCTCCTAAACGGCTGGACCGATTTTAATGAAATTTGTTGTGTGTGTTACAGTGGCTTTGAGGATGGTTCAGATTAAAAAAAAAAATTAAAGAAAAAATTACAAGGCGGAACGAAGTTCGCAGGGACAGCTAGTATCTATATAAATAAAAATCAATTGCTGTTCGTTAGTCTCGCTAAAACTCGAGAACGGCTGGGCCGATTTAGCTGATTTTGGTGTTGAAATGTTTGTCGTAGTACAGGGAAGGTTCAAAAGGTGAGAAAAGGTAGGTAGGTAGGTAGGGTAGGTATCATCGTTAAGACAGGACAACGTCTGTTGGGTCAACTATATATAGAAAAACACCCAGACCCGTAACAAATACTTGCAGGTTGTACAAATATTTGTTCCGTGCGGGAATCGAACCCGCGACATGCATAAATGAAGCTAGGGATTGAGACTATTGGCAGATCACTTTAGGCTTACTTCACCTGAGCTCGTGAAATTTTAAATCGATAAAACTACTATTTTACTAATGGACAAGAAAACAGTGAAAAAGAAGTACAAAGGCCCACTCCTAAGAAAATAGGACACATGGTCTGGGAGAAAGAAGATAAACACAGAAATCTATGCGAATAAATAAAATTGAAGTATCTGTTTGTAATTACAAAATAACAGCCTTTTACCAAGTGCTTATCTATACTAATATTATAAAGAGGAAAACTTTGTTTGTTTGTTTGGTTGTAATGAATAGGCTCAAAAACTACTGGACCGATTTTAAAAATTCTCTCACCGTTGGAAAGCTTAGTTTTCTAGGAGTAACATAGGCTACTTTTTATCCCGGGGAAAATAACGGGTCCCACGGGAAAGACCACGGGAGCGAAGCCGCGGGCAAAGTGCTATCTATAATATAAAAATAAGTCGGGTTTTCCTTCCTGACGCTATAACTCCAGAACGCACGAACCGATTTCATTAATTATTTTTTGTTGTGTTTGTTATTGTCAGGAGTAGGTTTTTACATTTAAAAAAAGTAGGTAGGGAAGGTAGTTACGGTAGGTACGGTAGGTAGGTAGGTAGGTAGGTAGGTTGGTTAGGTAGGGTAGGTAGGGTAGATAGGGTAGGTAGGGTAGGTAGGTAGGGCAAGTAGGGTAGGTCAGGTAGGTATCATAGTGAAGACAGGACAACGTCTGTCGGGTCAGCTAGTGAAAGTATATAGTTACAATGCCTACAACATTTTTTTTGTAACCTTTGACTGCGTGTTTGTTCCGGCTAATCTCTGAAACGTCTGAACCGATTTTGACGAGACTTTCACTGGCAGATATCTGATAAGGAATAACTTAGGCAATTTTTATTTCAGGATAAATAATTAAGGTCCACGCGGGTGAAGCCGCAGGCAACAGCTAGCGTTAATTAAATGTGCTATCAAACTAAATTATGGCGCACGTATTAAGTCTGGCTACTGCCAAACACGAGCCTGGGGCAACGCGAACAAAGCATTGTTTAATATAAATATAATAAATAATATCCGATGCGATTGATGCGAATAAAGTTAGTTCCTTCAGTTTATAATTATAACTATTTATTGCTTGTTTCATCTCGGCTTTCAAGAAATCCCTTTGTTTGAAACTACGTACAAGTTGGGTTCATAATCTCATGATATATCAGTGATTTTGTGGGAAGTTTATTCGCTCCGTGGCAGGCGATGAGAAATAAACCCTCGTGCTCACTAGTTCTTCTAGCAGTTCATCTGAAGGAACTACTGAGAGTAATTGGGATCAGTAGTTCCTTTGCAAAGCTAAAGGAACTACTAAGACTAGATAGTTTCTTTAGCAGTTCCTTTGAAGGAAGCAAACATATATAATGCTGCCCGCTGCTGCCGCATTGGCCTGTTTTAGGGCTTAGCTTTTACAAAGGAACTACTGATCCCAAAAATGTTAAGTAGTTCCTTCAAAGGAACTGCTAAAGGAACTAGCGAGCATAAAGGAAGTAAACAGAGCTTATGTCAGACTTTAGAAAGTTCAATGTTCAATTCCGATACGATGCGTTATTGGTCATCAGGCGAACGGCTTTGAAGGAAAGACAAGAAGAGTAGATCCTATTTTAGTTTTGGCGAAACGATATTTAATGTCCAAATAGGTTTTTTAAACGACTTGGACTGCTTTGACCAAAACGTTTGTAAAATATTGGCTGAGTTAGGATTCTTATACTAAGACAAGCTGACCCGGCGAACTTCGTTCCGCCTAACAGTAATTTTAACACAACAAAATATTTTTTCTAAAATAAACGTAGCCTAGTAGTAATTAGTTACTTCTTATTACATCAGCTACCTGCCAATAAAATTCCCGTCAAAATCAGTCCAGCCATTTTAGAGATTAGCCGGAACAAACAGACAGACAGACAGACAAAAATTGTAAAAAATGTTATTTTGGTGTATGTACCGTATTATATTCAAATACATGTAGTAAAAAACGGTTATTTAAATATTACAAACAGACACTCCAATTTTATTTATATGAATAGATGAATAGATATCCATATTTTATTCCTGCACTTATCGTGTCCTCTCCACTCATCTCTTGGCGATACAAGTAACAAGACACTCAATTTGAATAATAAAAATACAACTTATAAGACCTTATTGCGATGACATCACGAATAATAATGTCAAAAACCACTAATCCCCACTTGAAAGGTATACTACTCAATAATTTATTTTTATCTCAACTAGGTTCGTAATAAAATTCGTCGCATATTCCACAAGCTCGTATATCTACGCTGACGCGCCATAACTCACGTTGATAAATTATTAGATACACACCTTAGAATATGCAGCACCAAGTTGGTCATGTAGTACACTGTGTAACATTAAGGACCATACATCAGTATTTGAGACTAGGTTTTGCTAGCGGCTTCACCCGCGCGTATATAGGAAATTATCCCACGGGAATTGTACATTACAATATATGCTATTCCAGACTATAATCTATCTTTGTGCCATGTTTTATCCACCGGATCCATTAAGTACTTTTTGAGTTTATTCGTTACAAACATACATACGGTTAGAGCTCAGCTTCGTGTGTGTGTGTGTGTTTGTGTGTTTGTGTGCCAGTTTTCCCTAACACTAGGCGACACCTAAATAAAAGCACGCTTTTTTTTTTTAAGGCTGGGAAATCATCCAATGACTGCTCCCGCTCTGGGTGGAGCGGAAGGGAGCGTCAGACTCTTACTGACTAAATCCCATCCATGTTCCTTCCGTAGCCCTTTATGTGCCGGGGTAGCGGTAACCCTTTCGAACAATCCCGCTTACCCGGCAGGCTTGGCCCTGAGGGGCCCCTTCATATGCTGACATCTCGCTGTAAAATACAATTGTCGGCTTAATCCGATCCAGCCTGTCCCTTGCTGCCCCAGCAAAGCCCTAAGCCTAGACGGTGTCGGCACAACGTCGTAGTTTGAACTTGAAGTTATTTTTTTTGTGAATGGCATCTCCATTTACAAATAATAAAATAAATACAAGGTTCAGTGCTGAGCCGGCAGGCTTTGAATATCTATCAGAAAATAGTTTATATGGAGAGACTGACATAACAGTGATGTAGCACAATCCAATCCTTCGGGGATACTGAATTGAAACTGTTCACAGCAAACTTAGGTTCTGACTGTACATGACGTAACAGATAAATAGTACTTTTAACCATCGACACAAGGTTATAAATGCAATGATGGACGCGCGCTCGTGAAATGCAACAATTAAACAGCTACATATTGCTGCACAAACATATCAGTGGAAAGGATTTCCCAAAAAAGAAACGATGGAACTGAAACGTACATCACAACTAAAAAGATTTCCATTTTGTTCTTTCATATTTTCAATTCTGAATTTAAAGTTTATCTTGGGAAGCACGCACCGCCCTAGTTCAGCGGGAATATAAAATTGAGCGCGAGTCTGCGAGAGACGGTCGCCGAGATTTAATTCGGCACTTAGAACAATATAAAAACGTTTTGAAACTGTTACAATTGCTTCCTAAAATTCTAAGAGCAGCGGATATCCTGGCATTCGTAAACAGAACGTAGATTCTAAATATGTTAACGTCTCGATTTCAGAAGTTAAACTTGTCAAAAATGCGGCATATTAAGGCACCTCGCCGTCTAGACGGGGTTTAAGTGCTGATCGCGATCAGTTTCAGCGGTGATTGATTCGTTTATCCTTCGTTACTACTGGAAGTCTCACGTGTAGATATAGATAACAACAAGAGAAAATCCATTATCAGTACATTATCTGTTTAATTAACGCAACACCAAAAATGTCTAAATCTATTACCTGTCCGGGGTAGTGGAACGGTGAATATCTTCGGACTTCTTCCGTCTTGAACGCTTTGCTCGCGTGGGGAAATACGGGGGGAATCTTCCTAGCTACGCTGGGTTGAGGGGGTGGCGGCGGCGGCGTCGGCCCAGGCGCACAGTCACCCTTCAGAAACTTCTGATCGGCAACGTCGCATCGGAACGTGCGTGTTGTGACGAGTCCCCATATGTTGTCTTTAGCAGGAAGTGTAGGAGCCACGAGGGTCTTCAAATTTCTGTGTTCCTGTCTGTAAAACGAAAATAAGAGGTAATTATTAATAATGTACCTTCTTAGAACCGGTTGTTTTAAGAGGGGCTTAGAGAAACCAAAGTTTAGCGGAGGGTAAAATGTGCCTTGATTTATTCAGGAAGGTTACTTTGCGGTTAGAAGTTTAGTTGACAACTCCTGCTGCTAAGGCATAAATGACTGACATATTGGCTGTAAAATGTGCTGCTGGGGAGTTTGTTGCGCCACTTCTTCTTCCCAGCTAAAGAACTAGAAGGGGGTGAAGTTTTTGGGGGACTGTCTTATGTAACTTTGACCTTCAAAAAGTCCTGATTTTCGGCCTAGGTTGAATAAATGACTTTTGATTTTGAAAGACTCTGCTCACACCGTAAGAGAATTAAAATTAATTACTGCAACTGGTTCTAAATATGGATATACTTATGGAAGATAATGGGGAAATAAAAAAAACGTGAACGTGCCACTCTTGACCCTGACTCCTATGAGTCTTATGACCCTGGTACCGTAACATGAACTAGATAGACTGACTGCGACTGTTCATCGAATGCATCTATAATAACAATAAATATTATTGATAAAAACAAGAATACTTTCTAATTTAGAAATATATTGAAGAATGATTCAGATCATCTTCAGATAAAGACCTTTAAATTAAAAGTTTTAAATGTTTTTAAGGAGTGTTTACGAGCAATAATTATTTTAATAATTTGTTTAGAAAATAAATTATAAACAAATATTAGCTTGCTTATCGACTAACTGAACAGACAGCTGTGCTACTGGATAGTTTATTGCCTCACTTCTTCTACCCAACTAAAGCATTAGGAAGAGTGACTGTCTTATAAAAGTTTGACGTTTATTTCTATTATTATTCTGCGGCTTACCAACTTATTCAACCATGCAAAATTACATTACTAGCAAATGAAACAATAATCAGTCATGATCCCATCTATTAGATGTATGAGAAGTTAATTCCATCTTGTTCGTGAATATCAAAGCTTACACATCAACACCTTACACGTTACTCAAGTGTAATTAGTTTCGATTGACTCTCGAGATATCAACAACTTGTTTAATAGGGTGACGTCCCTAAGACGTAATTGTATGGAGTCGTGTTACGAGATGGAAAATTAGAGTTAATTGGAGTGTATTATTGTTAATGAAATATTTGGATGGTAATTTAGTTAGATGATTCGTATTCCACGCTTCAACGGAATTCAGTTACTTTGGAAAAATACATAGGTCAGAATTAAGTTTGGTTTATAATATTCTAGCTTGTGCCAGTGACTTCGACCGCGTTTGCATGTCAGAACGGGGTTATTATAACGGACACTTACCACCGGGATTTAAAAAAAAAGTATTCTATGTGCTATTCCAGACTATAATCTATCTCTGTGCCAAAGGAGAATTAACAAAAGTGGTCCAAATATCCACCACTAACGAGACCTATGTTAACTTATAATCCACTAAATAGAGAGTAACTTTCGCTATGACACCAAAAAAAAATAAGCTGTCAGTAAAAAGTTACGACTATATGAAAAATATTAATATTTTAATTTGGTTTTACTTGGCTTGTGTGTTTTATTAAAACACGAATAAAACTA
The DNA here is from genome assembly GCA_951799385.1 of Hyppa rectilinea. Classification (NCBI taxonomy): domain Eukaryota; kingdom Metazoa; phylum Arthropoda; class Insecta; order Lepidoptera; family Noctuidae; genus Hyppa; species Hyppa rectilinea. The sequence goes on from OX637319.1 coordinate 3,755,114, forward strand.
GTGTGTAGCATTCTTGCGTTTTATTTCTTCCGGGACTTTGACCAAGTCTATTTCAGCGAGAACCTAACTTGGGACACCAAACGGCATGACACGACATGCGTAGATTAGTTCAAAACTCCAATGGGCAGGATGATATTTACGATATTTTTCGCATAATAAGGTAAAAAATATGACTTTTCACTCAGTCATAACTTTTTACCGACTGCATATTTTTGGTTGCGGTCTGGTTATAATGACTCAGTATTTAGTAGACATTTTTATTACATAGGTCTTGTTAGTGGTGGAAATTTGGACCAAGCTCCATACATTTTTGGCCATTCTCCTTTCACCCAGATTCGTTCAGTAGTATTTGCGTGAAAGAGTAACAAACATCCATTCATTAATACATCCTCACAAACATTCACGTTTAGCATATTTGTAAAATAAAAAGTAAAATATGGTGTAAACAGTTTTGAATGATTGTTTAATTTAAATGATTATAAATCAGAGCTGTTTGAATATGTATGAAAATGCAACTTTAACATCCTGCTATTTATGAAAAAAAAATATATGAGGGAGTTTACTTTGCCAGGGAGAGTTGGTTTTTAAGCTCAAGAAAGGCAGTGCATTTACGGAATACCACTTATTATTACGGAGCTCGAGTTCCTCTTTGCAGTTTAGTTACAGCAAAGCATCTCCGTTGTTTAAGCATGTCCCTTCGGTGCTGTTCGCTTGCACTGTTAAACTATACACCATTCTAGGGAACGGAACAGTCCTGCTGGAAGTAACATACATTTTGCAGCTAATAGTCGTGTATTTTAGGGTATAATATAATACTGTGCGACCATTGCTAAATGCTTGCCCTACTGAACAAAAATCTTTAGCAATACAGTAATTGTGTCTACTGCTAAGGAACGCAACTCCATGATTGTACGGTCGCCAGCCCATCAAGTTATGCCTATAACGATCATATTTCTACAAATGATTTTAAACCTTAAAACGTTGACTGTAAAGTTCAAAATCGATTGAGGAAATTTGACAGTTTGTGGTAACTTGATGTGCTGGCGTGTACTGTCACCATCATTGGCATCCTTGTTCCACCTGCTGCTGTATTGGCCCCCTCACTTTTGTAACACGCTTCCCTAGTCTGTGTGAGTCTAATCCAGGGCCTACTTATGTGTACTTGTAGGTCTGATTACGGATTATGATAAAACAAAAGCAACAAATCAACTGGCTTTCCCAGCCTTAAAAAAAAAAGGGGGCACTTACTAACAAAAAATTGAATTTGAAGGAATTTCTTTTTTATAGAACCGCAAAATTTATGAATGGGGCCTATCCAACGATACCCCACACAATGGCATAGACGAGGTAAAACATCCCCACACTACGTAGTGTGTACAGGAGGTACCCTAAATACCATTTTATTCATGATTTGAGTTTTTCAATTTGTCGGCGTGATTAATATGTACGTAAATTATAGCTTCATGTTACTAAGAGTCTCTGAGCTAAGCTACGGATAGACAAACAGACTATGTAACTATGTGACTATGTAACCCTAAAAAACTCACTCTAAAAATCTCTTGGTATTCTAGTTATTGAATGTAGTGTCAATGATCGTGAATCCTTCCTTGGCACTCGGTGTGCCCTCGTTACGTAGGTGCAGAACGTGACTAGAAGCGAGTTCTATCGCATTCATAAAACTGTCGTATCATATGCCATTATATTACATGCATAACGCTGTGAACCTTGCTTCATTATATCAAAATGTGTGGTTCGTTGTTCAACCGTTGAATACGTAATCAATAATTTTCCGGGACAATTTATGTTGGATTAATTGAATTCGTTTAATATTTACAACGTGCGTGTGAACCGCAGCCCATCGAGGGTAAAGCGGGATTGTCCGAAAGGGTTACCGCTACCCCGGACCATAAAGGGCTTAGGAAGGAACATTGATGGGTTTTAGTCAGTAAGAGTCTGACACTCCCTTCCGCTCCACCTAGAGTGGTAGAAGTCATTGGATGATTTCCCAGCCTTAAAAAAAAAGCCAATCGAGGGTAACAGATTTAAGAGCTGCATTGAATAGTGCTGATAATCACCGTACCATACGACCCCACGTGTTCAATCATAATTATTTGTGAAAACTTGTCTTCTTCTTTTCGTGTGGTTAGTAGCTTCACATGCTGTTGAAAAATATCTCTCAGACATGCGGGTTTCCTGACGATGTTTTCCTTCACCGATTTTTAAGCAAAACTTGTAATTGTTTATATTCATGTTATTAACAAAAGCACTTTTGTATAAACATGTGTACATTTTCCAGAACTTACAAGATATATTGATAAAAAATGTCTCATTATTTGACCAAACACGGGCGGATTCAGCGGCCCATATCTGCCGGCAGAATCCCTAATCGCCTTTGAAATCCTAAGGGAACTGCCGACGAGGGCTGTTATCAAATACTTTGTAAGATCTACTCATACATACACTTCTATTATTCACAACGTTTAATAGTTACCTTAACAGATTTTCTCTGAAAGCGTGTCCATACAAACGTAACATACCTAAATTGCTACAAACTAATATTCAGTCAAAAATTATTTCGATAACCGTTGGGTCAGCTCGCAGCTATGCTTTTGACAAGCAACACATTGACGGCAAAGCGTTCGTTCTGAATTCGAAACTTGTTATTAAATCATTTTGAAAGAGTTTTGTGCATGTAGGTTTTAAACATTTTGTTTGAAACTGGAGTATTTTTGTGAGCTCGTGTGTTTAGCTGTTACTGGGACAGTTTTTGCGGCTCCTGCAAACAAACTATTAAATTAAATCACTAAACTAAACATTTTACTTAACAACGACGCTTAAATGCAATTATCCAAGTCTCACACGAATACCACGTGTACTACCAAACAGAATTTAAACTACACAGTTAAAACACGCCAGAAGCCTAGCACTGTATTTGGCGCCCCCATTAACACGATAGGCCTGCAATGTCGTCGACCTAAAGCCCGGTCTACATAGATTGCAGTCGGTGCAATTACCGCAGCGGACTGGTGAGGGGTTTTCCAATGACGTGGCGATGCATGGCGGGAACTGGGCCAGGCATGTCTAGCTAATGGCTTCCTTTGCCGGATTGGTCGGCGGTATGTTCTTTGAGAGATATGTGGATGAAATGAATGAAGAACTCATTCATAGATATTCGTCAAGCGAATACCAGTTCAGTTAAAGGCAATGGCGATTTAATGAAATTTGTCTCTCGAGGGTAATAATAATCGGTTTAATTAATGTTCGTAGCGCCTTATCTAACATAATACAGGCGCCGTGAACGTTGGTAATACAATAACATTACGTTTTTGTATTACCTACCACGGCGCTTTTGTGAGGAAAAATATTGTTTAGAAAACAAAAATGAAGAAATCTGGGAAAACAAGATAAAGAATTGTCAACATAATACGCCAATCAATCTGCCTAGCCTTTTCCCTACTATGTTAGGGTCGGCTTCCAGTCTAACCGGATGCAGCTGATTTTACATGGACCACTGCCTACCTGACCTCCACAACCCAGTAACTGGGTAATACGATACCCCTTGGTAAGACTGGCTGTCAGATTATTGGGCTTTTGACAACCCGAAACGACTGTCAAAGATGCAAAAATGCCAAGACCAACGTGCTTTCCGAGGCACGGAAGAGTCTCGAAATGTAAACATGGTCACCCATCCACGACCAACCCCGGCAAGCCAAGCTTAACCTGATGGATTGACCTGTGCGGCTGTTATTACTAAGCCACGAGCTCCTCCTCTTGTCATCATAGTACGTATACAGTAAATTACTAAAGAACAAAAACTTCTCAAAAGACAAAGGTGACGAATGACGCATACGAATTTTCTGAACTGAACTCTATTTATACTTTTGTCTTGAACACGACAGATTCGGCCGTAAAAATCTCATTTGGAAACGCGAAATTCCGAACTCATTTCCTTCCTTCCTTTGTAGGTATATGAAAAAACTTTTCTGAATACGTATTTCTTTGCATGTCAAATGATTTTTTCATAAAATGTCGCGTTGATATAGAGACTTCGAGAGGAAACCGAAGATAAATTTATTTGGAAAACTCGCTTTTGTAATTCCGAATCTGTCCGGGAAGCGTTCGGAATTTGAAATAACATGACAGAATCTGTCAGTTTTAGGCGCTGTCAAGTATATTATTATTAAGGTCCGTTAGACCCGTTGTACAGTCACGAGCTTTAATTGATGAGCCACTAGTCACTGTTCGTATTTTAGCTGTGTCACGCAAATAGGTTTTAGTCGGTTATACACGTACGTCCAGACACAGAAAGTCATAATGTTCTGAAGTTTGAATTGCAGGTCTAGCAACCGTAATGCGACAATTGTTTTAGCGTAGCCATGGTAACGTTAGCTTACGGGGAAATATAATGATTGTTATTTGACATCCACATTTCAAGTGTCACGGACTTCGAATATTTGTTCAGAAATAATTAACTAATGAGTTCTAATTCAAAAGAGGTCAGTAGCAAAATAGACTGGATCAACGTATGCAACCTATTTAATAATCTCTACAAATATAAACCTAGACTATTGCCGATTATTAGAAATTTCCTCATTTTTTTCGAGCTTGCGGTTTTAGTTCGCATTTAATCGTCTAAAATCGTGTAATCTCGTGAATCCATAAAACTGCAATATTGATGAAGAAAGATTTGCAAGTTGCTCATCAATCAAAGTCCGTGACTGTACACTCAGGTTTATTTGCCGTGTGCTGGCATGATCATCAGTGGTGTATGAATTAGAACGGAGGTTCGTTGGCAGTTACGGCGGCACTACGGCATGCGCCGTCACCGTATAACCACACAACCGGTGGCTTGCCATGTCACATACAAGCTTTTTTTTTTTTTTTTTTTTTAAGGCTGGGAAATCATCCAATGACTGCTCCCGCTCTGGGTGGAGCGGAAGGGAGTGTCAGACTCTTACTGACTAAAACCCATCCATGTTCCTTCCGTAGCCCTTTATGTTCCGGGGTAGCGGTAACCCTTTCGGACAATCCCGCTTACCCGGCAGGCTTGGCCCTGAGGGGCCCCTTCATATGCTGACATCTCTTTGAGGCGCGCGTGGAACATATACGCGCCGTACGGCACGGGTCTGGTGCTGATCGGACGGTGAGTCACCCACTACTCACCGTCCGCAGGCCCGCGCCTACGGTGGCCGGGAGTCGTCACGTGGCTCCCGACGCCCGGAGCGTCTCCCGCGGCGGCTGGGACGGGAGGACCTTTCTCTCTCCCATCCCGCCACCTCCTTCGCGAGCATAACTTTTTCGCAGAAGGAGGTGACTGCCTCCCACTCCCTCTCGCCCCGGACCATGGCTTGCACCAGGGCCGGGCGCGAGAGGTCGCCGCCGCCGATCGCCTCTACGAGGACACGGCGGTGCTCCGCCCAAGCGGGGCAGGTTTGCACCGTGTGCTCTACCGTGTCCTCTGGGCGATCCTCGCAGTGGTGACACCCGGGCGTTTCCTCCCGCCTGATGATGTGCAGGAACCTCCCGAAACATCCATGTCCGGTGAGGACCTGCGTCAGGCGGAAGGTGAGGGCGCCGATGTCACATACAAGCTCACACAATTATTCTGCGGTGTGGCAATCGCCCCATACCGTAAAGAAACAGCCCAAATATACTCGAAATTGAACTGTATACACATTACATAATATATTACCTCGGAAAGCAGGTAGAAGGAATATTAGAGATGGAGCGAAAGACACAATGTCGTCCTCATCTCATCGTTATTGTCTTCGCATGCAAACGTCTTTAAAATCACATTTGTAAATGTATTGCAAATTTATCAATATGTAATGAGAAGTAGAAAATAGCTCTGGATTTCTCGTAGTCTAACTTGTCACAACGTATCATATATCACATGTTGAACAGGTATCTGTTCTTTTCGACAGCAGTGATAGTCTAGTGGTATCACCGTCGGACTGTCAAGTCATAGGTATCGAGTTCGAACCTGAGACACGCACCTCTGATTTTACGGATTAATGTGCGTATTGTATAATTATCACTTGCATAAAATCGGTGAAGGAAAACATCGTGAGGAAACCAGCATGTCTAAGAGATATTTCTCAACAGCATGTAAAGCTAAGTCAGAGGCCCATCCCCATGGGCAGCATAAAAACTCTGACACCAGATTAGTCACTAACCACACGAAAAGAAGATGTGTATCTGTTAATAGTGTAATGTAAGATCCCCAACGTGTCAAGACCTCCATTTGGCTGTTCTTCCGGGGTTTTGTCTGAATTTCAAAGAGTTAGGCGATTAACACACGGCACCGCTCGACCGCGCTGTAGGAGCAGTTAGCGGCAGAAACGTGTACGTGTGTTAGGCATCAACAGATTTCTTAGAGACCTATGCGACATGAGATCCGCCTCACCGCCTACCGCGGCGGAGCGCGGTGCCGTGTGTAAATCGCCTTATGTATGAATTTTACAAACCCATACGCCATAAGCCTATGAACTAGTTTTAGGAGCTCCTGTGTCAGCATGGTGTAATCACACTCATCCAGCAAGATTCCATATTCCATCTTTTCATCTTAAGTACTACATAATTGCTCCTTGCTGAGGACCGTCGACTTGAAAGTCCGGACCACACACAGCGGCTTTCTCCCCTTTTTTACTCCACAAAAAGTTATATTATTAAAAAGTTTTTCATTGTGTAGGGCCTACCATTTCATGAATCCTGTTGAAAGCTACTTTTCTCTCAGATATATAGGCGGCCATTTTGTGAGTACATTGCTACAGATTTTGCTGAATTGAGGTGGTTATGGGTGGTTCTAAAAAGTTGTTGAGGCACTAGTTTGATTTATTGGTTAGGTGTGGTGTTAATTGCCTTTTAATGATGTAGAAATTGTTGGTATTTTGAAAATGTTCTGGCCTTGACTGACGTAGCTCAAACTCAAACTCAAAGCATTTATTTCAAATAAACCAACTACAGGCACTTTTGAACTGTCAAGGGGTCGGTCAGTCAGAAAGATGAAGCTAGTTGCTACTTGACTGATTCTTGAGAACCTGAAATGTATGTTGACTATTTTCTTCCTTATTTGATTACTGTTTGGTGATTTTAATTGAGTTGCCTTTGTCGACATCCACATCTTCTCCTCAAAACACCATATTTCTCTCTTTTTCATTTACCACTACGTCCAAATTATACAGCCTCGTATTATAAAAGTCGTAATAAATCCAAAGGGAATCGCCATTATCCCGACAAAAACGTTTTAGATATTTTTTCTGCGAGAACCATTTATTCTGAAACCCATAATGTGTTTTTTCTCAATATACCGTTCCAACAAATTGAATATCCGTACATTAACGTTTCGTAACGATTATGGCTTACCTTTGGATATCTGTTAAACAAGTAAAATTAAAGACATTATTTTGAAATTGTGTTAATTGGTTCTCACTTTATAAAATTAAAATTGCAGCTATAGTCACCTTGTTTCCTTATCAATCTGCAAAGCCTTTCCCAAATATGATGGGTTGAATACAATACATGACTAAATACATTTTGTCTCTTCATTAATATACAATTTAACGTATACAGAACCCTTTCATATAACATAATCCAGTAAGTCTTTACCCCTTTGTTGTATCCAGCTAGCTCTACCAAAAGCGAAGCTAGCATTACAAATGGATTACCCAAATAAAATATTTAAAGAAAAAATACAAAAATGACACTCCACAAACATAAAACCCCATTTCCCTCATAATAGCAGCCCCCAGTAATAAAAAATTGTTTCCTTAGCGAAGCACTCCGCACCTTCCTGCCTTTATTACTTCTTTAATTATGGACGCACTCGATAAGCACTCTGTCGTCGTTAAACCAGGTTTAACGTAGCAAATCGCGGCTTAACGAGATTTATTGTGAGAGCTATACGTCAGTTAGCTAACCAACAGTTTCGTTTCGTGGCTATCCGTTCGCTCGCGGTCTGATGAGGGCCTTCATAAATTTTATTGTTCTGCGATCTGTGACCACCGAATTGATTGGATTGCTGTGAAATTGGAGAATCAAGTTTTGTTGTGCGCTGGGGAATTGTTAGCTCGTTGATAACCTGCAATGCTTCCAAATTGAATTGACTATTTCTATAAGAGCTTTGAAGTTTATCTAGACTGTCCAGCAAATAGACCAGGGCTGAAGCTTGTAAAAATGGTCAAAAGTGAAAAAAAATAATAGTAGGATGAAAACCATTGGAAAAGGTAGATAATATAATAAAAAAGAAAGGAAAAATAATTTGCGGGCAATCTGAGTTCGGGAAGTGGATGGCGGTGCGTTCTTAAGGGTAAAAACGGTTTATTCTCGATTGTCGGCAAAACTACAAGTCCTATTGAAAAAAGTTTAATGGCCAAGTTGTAGGTAATAAAAAGATCTACAACTTTTTACACATTTTTCACATAACCTCAAAATTTATGTAAAAAATTCAAATAACCAAGTTTTTGGTTTTTTATTTTTCTTTTACAAAAAAGATATTTTTCCATTAAATTTGGTGAAAACTTAGAACTATGTATAGATAGTATTTATAATAAGAATAGTATAGAATAGAATGAATTACCCCCCCATCCTTGCCCCCTTTCCCCTTGTAAAATGTTCTTTTATATCTATAACTAGCTGACTCGACAGACGTTGTCCTGTCTTAACTGTGATACCTACCCTACCTACCTACCTGCCTACCTACCCTACCTATCCTACCTACCCTACCTATCCTACCTACCCTACCTACCCTACCTACCCTACCTACCCTACCTACCCTACCTACCCTACCTACCCTACCTACCCTACCCTACCTACCTGCCGACCTACCCCACCTACCAAAATAAAAAAAATGTATTCTGCTATTCAGGGCGGAGACAAATCCAACGAAACAAAAACCTTGAAAATTGGTCCAGCAGATCTCGAATTATAATGGAGGGAACAAACCCGACTTTCTTTTATATATATATATATATAGATAGATTCGTACGGTGTACTTAATAAAGAGTACGAGTAATCTATTCTCTCTAAAAAGTTTGATCTTCTATTTATTATTAGAAATCTGATACGATTATTTAGCAACACAATACAATACTACAAAGACCCCACTGTATTCGTATTAGATTGAACTGTTCATAAATACGGGCATTCATCAATGATGAAGCCTGTCTGTTGCGAAGTATAGCATCCATTAGATTACTGCTAGATTTGCATTTGATGCATATTGATATTCAATATTCATGCCCTAATGGCAGATCTAACCATCTCTTTATGACTATTGGATCTAATTTATGGCTATTTCTCAACAGCTTGTGAAGCTAAGTCAGAGGCCCATGGGCAGCTTAAAAACTCTGACACCAGGTTAGTCACTAACCACACGAAAAAGAAAAGAAGAGATGGCAGATCTACTATCAAAGATGTCACATCTCGATATAACTATACAATAATCTTTTGTTGCGTGGAAAAAGTTGGAACTAACGCCGCCATCTTGATTTTTAAACGATTTCCAAAAGGGGGAGGTTCTATGTTCGTCTGAATGTATTTTTTTTTTATGGAGGTATGTTCACCGGTGTTTTCATCGGCTTATTGGACGACTCGCACGAATTTAACTCGCACGAAACGTGCGAATCGACTACTTTAAAAAATATGTAGTCGATTCGCACGAAGTTCATTTAATGGCGTGCGAATCGACACCTTCACAAATATGTAGTAGGCTATTCGCACACGTAATGTTTTTTATGAAATGCAGTTAAGATAAAGTACACTTGAGTACAGAAGTGGTAAGGTCAAATGTGTTTTACTCGTAATAGATAGATAATGAAAACACAATCTATAATAAAAAATATCTGTATTAAAATTAAAAATTTAAAAAAAAAAAAAAAACATGTAGATATGCCACGTTTTAAGTAATAATTATTACTTATTTAATACAGATCTTTCTTACTTTCAAGTAAATATCTGTTATTTAAACTTCGATTATTTTTTAGTTTTATTTCAGTGATGGCTGAATACGACTGTAAGTACTTTAATTTTTTTATTCCTTAAAATGAAATGTGTGCGAATAGCCTACTACATTTTTGTGAGGGAGTCGATTCGCACGCCAATAAATAAAATGTGTGCGAATCGACTACAGAAAAAATGATATTTTTAAAAGTAGTCGATTCGCACGTTTCGTGCGAGTTAAATTCGTGCGAGTCGTCCAATAAGCCTTTCATCAATAGTGGACCGATTTAATAAATTCTTCTTTTATTTGGTAGAGTAAGGGTAGTTATTGAGTTAGCTTCGATGATACCGATTTAAGCCACTTTGTGTTCAACGAAGTTAATAACATTTTTATCGAACCATCGCACAAGCTTCTACCAAATGAAATAAAAATTTAATAATCGGTCCATAATAGGGATGCTGACAGGATAAAAAAAAGAAATTACACTTAGTCCGTCAGTCGGATAATAAAAAAAATATCGGACACGTATTTTTTGCTTTATCTATATAAATAACTAGCACTTTGCCCGCGGCTTCGCTCCCGTGGTCTTTCCCGTGGGACCCGTTATTTTTCCCGGGATAAAAAGTAGCCTATGTTACTCCTAGAAAACTAAGCTTTCCAACGGTGAAAGAATTTTTAAAATCGGTCCAGTAGTTTTTGAGCCTATTCATTACAACCAAACAAACAAACAAACAAAGTTTTCCTCTTTATAATATTAGTATAGAAAATCAATTGCTGTTCGTTAGTGTCGCTAAAACTCGATAACGGCTGGGCCGATTTAGCTGATTTTGGTATTGAAATGTTTGTCCAGGGAAGGTTTAAACGGTGAGAAAAGTTAGATGAGTAGGTAGGTTAGGTAGGTAGGTAGGGTAGGTGGGTAGGTATCATAGTTAAGACAAGACGACGTCTGTCGGGTCAGCTAGTCATATTAATAAAAAATGACTTAGATTAAACGCTGTTAAACATTATGTAACTTTTTTTTTTTTTTTAAGGCTGGGAAATCATCCAATGACTTCTCCCGCTCTGGGTGGAGCGGAAGGGAGTGTCAGACTCTTACTGACTAAAACCCATCCATGTTCCTTCCGTAGCCCTTTATGTTCCGGGGTAGCGGTAACCCTTTCGGACAATCCCGCTTACCCGGCAGGCTTGGCCCTGAGGGGCCCCTTCATATGCTGACATCTCTTTGAGGCGCGCGTGGAACATATACGCGCCGTCCGGCACGGGTCTGGTGCTGATCGGACGGTGAGTCACCCATTACTCACCGTCCGCAGGCCCGCGCCTACGGTGGCCGGGAGTCGTCACGTGGCTCCCGACGCCCGGGGCGTCTCCTGCGGCGGCTGGGACGGGAGGACCTTTCTCTCTCCCATCCCGCCACCTCCTTCGCGAGCATAACTTTTTCGCAGAAGGAGGTGACTGCCTCCCACTCCTTCTCACCCCGGACCATGGCTTGCACCAGAGCCGGGCGCGAGAGGTCGCCGCCGCCGATCGCCTCTACGAGGACACGGCGGTGCTCTGCCCATGCGGGGCAGGTTTGCACCGTGTGCTCTACCGTGTCCTCTGGGCGATCCTCGCAGTGGTGACACCCGGGCGTTTCCTCCCGCCTGATGATGTGCAGGAACCTCCCGAAACATCCATGTCCGGTGAGGACCTGCGTCAGGCGGTAGGTGAGGGCGCCGTGACGCCTCTCTAGCCACTCCTCAAAGAGGGGCCTTACCGCCACTATCGTGGCGTGCCCAAACATTATGTAACTTGAATTTAGGACTAAAAACTTTTATTGAAAACGGTTTTAAGACTTTTGTTTATTATTGATTGTAATATTTATGACACAAATTTAGGGCATATTGTATTTAGGGATTTCAGTTTTATGGCATGTGATATCATGTGACAATAAGTTCGGGCAAGTAATTTTTCGGACAAATGATGATGAGGACAAAAAAAATATGGCACTTAAGATTATGTATAAAAAAGTTAGGAAACACGATAGAGGACCAATCGGAGGTCATACACAAAAAACAGTACATACAGTCGAACATAGAACCTCTATTTTTGAAGACTGTTAAAAATGTTTACCATAAACGCGTTTATAAATGACAGTGCCACACTATCCATGAGGAATGATCTGAATAAAGTTTATCTATGATGGAACGCTTCAAAAACTAATAGCTAAATCTATAGACGACACGGTTGACGCAGTGGTTGAGCGATTGACTCTGAGCAGCATGTCACGGGTTTGATTCCCGCACGGAACAATTATTTGTACGACCTGCAAGTATTTGTTCCGGGTCTGGGTGTTTTTCTATCTATAATATGTATGTATTTACAAAAAAAAATGTACATAAGTTGTTTATCAGCCATCTCGTTACCATAACACAAGCATTAGGTTGCTGGGGACTATATGGCGTTGTGTGAAATGTCTAAGGATATAAAGATAATAATATCTGTATATGCCTTTCACAGCTTAGCTTTTACACTTTCAGATTTATGTCTAGTGGTATTAAAATCGGTGAAAGGCTTAGAATGTTTGTCGTGATCTAGTTGCAGGTGTCCAGGTCCCGCCATGTTATAAACGGCGGACATGCGCGTTCCGGTCGCCTTTCTATTCCTCCAGCCACTGTCATATGCAGGGTTGGCAGAGAGATGCTGTTTATATCACTATTATATGGCAACTTTTACCAGATATAATCCTCGTTTGGTAAATGGGATCATTACTTCTGGGATTGAATAGTTAGCAGGGTAAATAATCGGTCAAAATTATTGATCATCTCTGTGATGAGATAATGTCAAAGACACAGTGTATTTTACTGCATTTAGGGCTGATTTTTCAAGAGTCAGATATTATCTGAGGAATAAATATGACAGTTTGACATATTTTCCATACTAAAGCTGTCAACCTGCAATTCTGTCGATCTGGTATCACGATGGGACATTTATTACGATGTTCTGCGTGTCCTGTACACGCAGGACGCGATATTAAGTGTCCCATCGTTTGTGGAACAGTATTTCCCCTCCAAGGATTAAGTTTCACTTGAAACCACTAAATATTTAACTTGAAACTTCCACAGATTCTTTTTATTTGTATTTTCTTTACAAGGCATGTAGAGCTTAAAGCAATGGCGTAAAGAACTATGACATCTGAGGCCCTTGGCAAATCCATTGCATGGAGCCTCAAATTTATATGTTTAACTAAATTTTGTTAAAAATGGTAGGTCACTTTTGAGCCCGCAACCTCTCGTTCCGGGGGCCCCGTTAGGCCGGGGCCCGTTGCATTTTGACAGCCTTGCCACCCTATAGTTACGCCACTGGCTTAAAGCTATACAAAGATAAACTTAGCTTAATTAACCCTGAAGGCTTAACTTGCCATCAAAAGTAAAATTTTCTTTCCAGACTAAGGCCATTAACATTGGGGCTATTAACATTAATTTACACTATTAATGTAATGACTTTACTTAATGGAAATTATTTAGCACTTTTACTCGTTGAGTTTATTTTTAGTAAAATGGCCAGATTTAATTAATTTTTAACCATAAACTATGTAACACCATGTTCTATTGAACCTAGTCGCAAGAGGAAATTAAAATTAATTTCTATTTATTTTACTCACCAACTTTGCCCGTCTTCCTTTACATAGACTACGATTCGTATATAATATTTACGACTGCGTGTTATACAATGTATTCGCAATTATATAGTTTATTATGTACGTGGTTTCCGTGAGAATGCCGCTAACTTTTATACAGGAAACATAAAGTTAAACCACGTTAAGCCATGGGAAAAGTTAGCCGGCAACCCTGCAGCGGTCGCGTCAAGCTCTGGCTAGATAAAGACTGGTTCAGGCTAGACGATTAGCTTGCGAACGAGCGACTTCTTCAAAGTTGCACTTTTACCGGTATATGGTATGGGAGCTTAGCATTTTGGAAATGAGTACCTACCTGTAGTGTGATATTTTTTGACGCGTTAGGGTTGGTTTCACTAATTTTAATTGGTGAACTCGATCAGCTCATCTAAACTGAGTTCAAGAGCTGCCAGTGTCACTAATGGTTTTGGATGTGCTTCATTCGTGAAATTGGCACTTAGTATGACTGTTCGTCCTATGTAGGTTCCCAATTTGATGCTCTCTTCAAATTGGTTCAAATAATGTTGGTACTTTTTAGGTATGTAGGTAATTGTAGTGTCTAATTTCAGAGAAACCATTTAATATGAGGCAAACATTACCCTAATGTATGAACAAATATGCACGACAATACGAAGAAAAACAAATTACTCAATTCTGCGAATTACGCATATCAATTAGCGAATTAGGCAGTATGACCTTAGTTCGAAACGCGTGGGTCTGTTTGCACTAGTAACTGTATCTGTTGTATGTTTGCACGTATGTTTGTTTGTCTGTTCTAATAGTCTCTGATGACTCTGTAACTATGGGCTTCAACACACGGCGATTTACCTTTTGAACACCAGAGCATAAATGCACGCGCGTGTCCTTCACGCCAAGCTACAAATTTATGTCTTCTTGTTACAATGAATTACCCAATATCCATTGTGTCATTTTGTTTCGTGTCATTAAATACGTATGAGAGCTTCAATTTTATAATAATAAACACACACAAAAATAATGATTTAATTGTTTATTCTGTGTTACAGTGTACCCGAATTGTCACATATTTGTGTCGTTGCCGTACAGGGCATGCGCTTGCTTGTCACGTATATGTGACAATAGCGTTCAAAAGGTTAATTTACGAGCCGTCAGTTGACGAACGCTCCGTATGATCATGTCGACAGTGCGTTTTCTTCCTTACTAAACTTGAGAAATATGCATAAGTTTTGCTGGCAGCGAGTAAATAAATCGCCGTGTGAGTCAAACTCATAGCATTGATTTCAAATAAACCAATTACAGGCACTTTTGAATTGTCAACGGGTCGGTCAGAAAGATGAAGCTAGTTGCCCATTCCAAAGCAGTAGGTACCTGTGGAGAATAACAGGCCAGAAACTCCATGGATACTCCACGTTTAAAATCATTTTGAGAAGTTTGACAGTTTGGTATAATTTGTTGCGCCGCCGGCGACCGTACTTTCAAAGACAAAAGAAAAAGACAATTCAAAGTAAAAATAAATAAATAAAAAATTATTAAAAGTTTATAAATTTTAGTAAGATAATACCTATTCATGTATTTATGACGAACAGGAAAGAGTAAAATAGATACCTATTAAATATCAATATATTTAAACGGTAAACCATTTCGATATTTTATTGTTTATTCACTGTATCTAAATCATCATCATTAATTTATTATCCTGTGTCATCAAAACGTAGTGCCGACAAACGAAACGCGGATAATAATTATAAAAATAAATATGACTACTGGGAAAATAATTCTCCTTTATTATTGTGAGTACAAAAAAGTATTTTTGTTAACACATAATAAACATTATTGCTCTCTGTGTTCTGGCACGAGGTATGCGCCCGAGGCGCCAACCAGGCCGATGTCTTTATGTAACAAAAATATCTTAGGGCCTTAGTAGACGTGCTTCTTTTAGCAGCGGCAATCGCGTTTTTTGGTTACTTGACTTAGCGATTGAACTCTAAGGTCCGTATTGTAGCCTGCCGGGTCAGCGGCATTGCCCTGCGGACGGTGAGTAATGGGTAGCTCACCGTCCGATCAGGATCAGTCCCGCGCCAGACGGCGCGTACGTGTTCCACGCGCGCCTCAAAGAGATGTCAGCATTTGAAGGGTCCCCTCAGGGCCAAGCCTGCCGGGTAAGCGGGATTGTCCGAAAGGGTTACCGCTACCCCGGAACATAAAGGGCTACGGAAGGAACATGGATGGGTCTTAGTCAGTAAGAGTCTGACACTCCCTTCCGCTCCACCCAGAGCGGGAGCAGTCATTGGATGATTTCCCAGCATTAAAAAAAAAAAAAAAAGCTGGAGTCTCCTACTCATAATCTACCTCTATGCCAAATTTCATCTTCGTAAGTGTAGAAGATTTTAAAATTTCGTGATTAACCTGATTTCTTGTTTTTTCTGCGTCATGTTTGCTTTGCCGCAAATAAACATATTTTCTTTCTATCTTTCTATTTATCAGTGAGAGAATCACCTTTCAACTTTTATATACACAGATTACGTCGTTACTACTTATTTTATTTTATGTATAGATAACAATAAAATTCTCTTCTCGCTAAAGACGAAAATAAATGGTCGCATTTGATACGCAGATAAGTGATCGAATCTGTGAACGATATAACAGGATTATCCTTGAATCCGGGCCGGTTTATACTGGTCGATCGAAACAGCTTAATTCTTTTTCCGGAGTACACAACTAAATCCGGCTTAGTGCCTGATCCGACTTCACAACCGATAGATTATTTTTCAGAATAGTTTAACATAAGCGTATTCTAAAAAACAATCTCAGCTTGAAAATTTTGTGAAGTGAGTTATCGTTCACTAGGTGAATAATAATAATAATAATCGTTTATTTATAAAAAGGGACATATTTACAATAATAATATCTTAACAATTAGAGTAGAGCACACTTGCTATTTGCCTGAACTAGGTTGAACCTGTGTTTCAGACTAAACAGTACAATATTTTTTTCGAGTACCTAATAAATAAATTAAATGTAATAAATGAATGCTAGGGACTGACACTATTGACAGGTCACTTTAAACTCACTGTACCCACGTTTTCATGGTGAGATTCTTCTACAGGGTGTAACCGAAAGGGTATATACAAAAGCATATGCTACAGACCACCAAACTAAACAACTCTTACTGTAGGACCAACTCCGAAATCGCAAAATAACAATCTGCTGTTCTATATATGTCACTCGTCGAAATGTAGGGAACAGCTGATTTTTGTTCAGTTTGGTGATCTGTAGCATATTCTATTGTATGTATATACCCTTTCGGTTACACCCTGAAGACACACAGCTCTTATATCTTATGTATGTTCGTTGTTTGGTAAAATAATATTGTGTCCTTTGCAAATAATGAGATAATATTGCGTGGGCGTCGCTTCGGCGTATTTACTCTATAGGGTCTCGAAGGCTTTATTAACATTTTGCGCACAGGATATTAGATTTCAAAAAATGTCTTGAATATCCAGCAAATTGTTTTTTATTTTTTTAATATTCTGGGAAAGCTGGCTTCAGTTTCATTTTTAGATTATTATTGAGGAAATTATGAAAATAAAATTCATGAAATATCAAGTTACTTTGGCTATACATATATTTTATACTTAGGTATAGATTTTTTCATAAGGTTCGGTAAATTCTGTTTTTAATTTATCAGAGAGATTTTTACGTGAAAATTTTCGCCTAAAAACCAATTTTCATTACATACGGAACCGCGAAAAGCTCGTAGTGTGGTCCAAATGTTTGCCAATGTCTACAAACACGACACGACATGTATAGCATGTAATCTGTCGGTGTAGCGAGCCGGTCACAAGTTGTGACGACATGTTACGACTATGTCGTACATTTTTCACCTGTCCACTCTTATTTATAGCGACAAGAGATGTATTAGAAATCGCATTTCTGACTTCAGGTAAGCTTCGTTAAAAGAAATTGATCGCTGTATGCAAAAATATCGTTATATATTATAATATATACTAGTACTAGTCTAACTTGGGTGTAGTCTTTCTAGATATATGGATATTTATACATGTCATAAAATAAAGTAGCTTTCCGTATCTGTATTTGTGACTGTGTTGTCCTTCTAAACTACTTGACGTATTTTGATGCGATTTCAACATCATTTTGAGATTTTTTTCAGGCAGATTTATATATTTAACAATTAATGTATACACATAAAAACAGACAAGAAGAAAGGAACAGAAATACGTACAAAGGTGATTCTTGTTTCTAAAGAAATCTCTTCCAGCATACCCTATAACAGCAAATTAAAACAAAAATGTATACATTAATATTTAACTTAAAAATAATAAAGATATCTTGGTTTTTGTAATGTCGTGCTTGTCGCAAGTCTCGAGAAAAATTTAAAGGCAAGACAATGTCAATGAATGAGAGCTACGTCGTAGCACTCGTAGCAGTCGTAGCGCTTCTACGAAGTACATAAAAGCATCAATGAAAAACTTTATTTACGACTATCTCTTGATAAATATGTTTATTCCACGAAACGTAAAATAATACGAGCGACTGTATAAACTTACTTTCTTCGTCATTTTGTTTTCATCCAGGGTTGTCCGGACTACTTGCATCTACTTAGTAATAATCTTAAATTCACTCATTCACTGACAGGCGACACACCGCCTTAACTGCTGTTTTTTTCTGCGCAAGAGTTCCTTATGCGACGAAGGAAGGATTTTTGAAAATTCAGCACTTAATGGATTTAAATAGAGTATGAAAGTTGGTATGAAGGATCGTCATTTTTGGCGATGGAAAGTCCTTTACGACGCATGACTTGTTTAGCGATAAGGCCAATTATTGTATCATTCTAATGTATGTTGCCTTGATGTTCTTCCCTTCAGTTTAAAATATAGATTATCATTCTTTCACAGGCTTACTATACACTTCATCAATACTTAACACACAATTTTTATTGTCCCCAGGCTATGCACTCTCCGGATAACACGTCTCCGTGTATGCGGCGCGCTGGGCGAGACCGGCGGTGGGGCAGCAAGCGGCGCGGGCGCAGGTGCGGTGATCCTTGCGGCGCGCATGCACAGCTCCAAGAGAACACTGCGATCCAACGACATTGCGGTACCCCCACTGGACGTCGAGCTCGACCTATGCTTCTCACTGCAGTACCCGCATTTTGTTAAGCGGGATGGTAACAGGTTAGTGTGGCTTTTGTATTAATTTTTACGAGCTCATTACCAGGAAAGTGCCTATAAAAAGTTTCCATATTAACATAATGCTACGCCTGCAAACACACACATGGCACATTCTTATTGCCACTGACTTTTATTGCCCGACGACTCAATTCATAACGCGATTACTAAACTTGTCCTTAGCCTATCAGTTTAGGGCGAACTTCATCAAAAAAATGATCGTGATCAGAAAATAAACCCGGTTTAACATTTTGAATGCCCTTGTCACTTATACGTGACAAGCAAGTGCATGCCCTGTACGCCAGCGAAAGAAATATGTGACATTGCGGTACGATATCAACACGAAATAACCAATTACACACATCAAAAGTGTCTAGGGATCAACATATATTTTTGCAATAACTTTTCTCTTGATTGATATTAATTTAAATTTTCTTTAAGGATTCATCAAATAAAGTGTTTTCGTTTGTCACAGTAACGATAAACCAAGTCACCTTTGCATTAATAAAGAAATTTGCCATTTTCCTAATAAAGGGATTTTTGACATTTGAACCACTAACATTAAAGTTCGAAAAAAAGACTGAAATAACAGTTTTCTTTAAAATTTTATTGGGTAACTTAAACAATTAATAATCCGTGTTTCTACCGCGAACACTAACAACACAAGAACATCGGTTTGGCATACTCAAAATGAGTTCATCCAAATCACGCTGTGGAATGGCCGCCCATGTTCGTTGCAACAACAAAAAAAGGTGTTATCAGTCGACTTTGGACACGTTACCGAAGCACTGGTACCGTGGCTGAGCGCCATGAAGGACGGTATCGCTGCACCACACGGAGACAAGACCGATACATTCAAATCTTAACTCGAAGAGCTCCAACAATAACCGCCATGATGTTAGCCGTGAGGCTTCATCACTCTTCAGGGAACTTAATTAGCGACCAAACAGTCAGAAACCGCTTGCATGAAGTGAACCTTCATTCCCGAAGACCGCTACGGGTACCACCTATAGCAATGCACAATCGTAGGATTCGATATCAATGGGCTCTTGAACACAGAAATTGGGCAGAAGAACAATGGCGTTTCGTGTGCTTTTCTGATGAGTCTCGTTTTGGTATGAGACCGGATACAAGACGTATACGACACTGGAGAACCCCTGGACGCCAACAGCGATTAAAATCCTGCCAGGAAGTCCATCCTTATAGTGGTGGAACCATCATGGTATGGGCGGGTATTTGGATCGGCGGAAGAACTGAGTTGATTTGGATCAGAGGCAACCTCAACGCTCAAATTTATGCTGAGACGATTGTATCTGACGTCATCGTTCCTCTACAAGTGCAAATCGGTCCCTTATTTCAGTTAATGCATGATAATGCACGACCGCACACCGCAAGAGTTGTAAGACAGACTCTCGCCGCAGCTAACATCAATGTCCTGCCCTGGCCTGCTCAGTCGCCAGACTTGAACCCGATTGAGCATGCATGGGATATGCTACAGAGAAGAGCTCTGCCGAATATGGAGGGTATCCAGTTGCAAGAAGACCTTTTTTTGTTGTTGCAACGAACATGGGCGGCCATTCCACAGCGTGATTTGGATGAACTCATTTTGAGTATGCCAAACCGATGTTCTTGTGTTGTTAGTGTTCGCGGTAGAAACACGGATTATTAATTGTTTAAGTTACCCAATAAAATTTTAAAGAAAACTGTTATTTCAGTCTTTTTTTCGAACTTTAATGTTAGTGGTTCAAATGTCAAAAATCCCTTTATTAGGAAAATGGCAAATTTCTTTATTAATGCAAAGGTGACTTGGTTTATCGTTACTGTGACAAACGAAAACACTTTATTTGATGAATCCTTAAAGAAAATTTAAATTAATATCAATCAAGAGAAAAGTTATTGCAAAAATATATGTTGATCCCTAGACACTTTTGATGTGTGTAAATGAAAAATGATATAAATTAAAACACACCATGTATATTGGGAAATTTATGATAACAAGAATAAATAAAGTAGCTTGGCGTGGAGGGCACGCGCGTGCGTTTATGCTCTGGCGTTTCAGGTTAAGGTGAATCCTCCAACCAGCCCGCGAAATTCAAATTTTCTTAAGTTTTTTGGTTCTTAAAATTTTCATAAAGGTTCCGGAATGACATTCCGGAACCTTTATGAGCTCGGAGGGTTGTATTAATGATTTTGATGATTATAATTCTGTAACTACATACGTCTTACAGCCGCGAATCAAATGTTCATCAACATACAACCTATCACTGGCCTGCAAATTGCAAAAAACTTAAGAAAACTTGAATTTCGCGGGTTACCCTGGAACATCAACCTTAAGAGCTATCAGTGATGCAATTTTCTATGGATTATTGACACTGGCAGACGGTTAAGATGTGCTGATCGGGATCAGTTTCATTGGTCAAATTGGCACTTAGATTTACCTAATATAGTCGTAACCCACATCCCTACTAGTGATATTATACAGTTAATGGTCTACTAAAGTAAGTTTTATCGTTCAGAATACTAACAATAAAATCGCCGCGCGTATGGTCTCAATAAGGAATCCAGGTCTAATAAAAGTTGAGCAAACTATAAACTGTCTCCCGTCTCCTCTCGTTATGAAGACATTAATCTCGTTTTGCGCCGTATGTTTGTTTAGTAGTTTTTTTATGCAGTCGTTAAATGAAGGAATTTGTAAAGTATTCATGTTATACGGTCAAGGTTGATTGTGTTATTCATCTTCTTCACTGATACAGTTTCTAGCTAATTGTCAGGGTTTTTCTGTGTTTGATAAATGATGTGTATCGTGTACTAAGCCATTAGTACAATTTGTGGATCTTGCACATCTATCACACGTTTTGATAGACTTAATTTAGTGGTAGTAAATTTGAGGCAGTAGAAGGTACATAACTGACATAACACATGAGCTGAAATGTGCCTATTTTTAGTAAATTGTTTTTTTTTTTTTTCAATGCGGGTCATGTGGCACTGAATAAATATAGTATTCAAATGATACTAACCCCTATATATGTATATATTATTAGCAGTTCCTCCGCGTGGTTTTATTTTTCAAAATACAACCTATGACACTCAGGGATAATGTAGGTACATTATCCCTGAGTGTCATAGGTTGTATTTTATCCCATTAGTGAAAGAATTTTCGGAATTGGGTTAGTAACTTAGTAGTTCGAAAGAATACACCCGTACATACAAAATCTATAAACAAACTAGCTTCAGCCAGCGGCTTCGCTCGCGTGGAAAACTGAAATTAACCCAAGGGAACTTACTACTAATTCAGGTCTATCTGTATGCTGTGTGACAAATTTCATCTAGATCCGTTCAGCCGTGATTGAGTAACAAACATACATCCATCCAAATTTTCTCATTTATTATATTTGTGCGATTTTACTTCTCTATATAGTATAGATTTATAACTCGGCTCTCCAGACTCAAAGCAAAAACCTATTTCGTACCAAAGGTCTACAAAGGCTAACAGTGATTTATTGAGAGGTCATGTTCTGTTTTGCACTACAATAAACAATGTTATATAACCAATCACTCCGGAGAGCAGCCCGTCGATTCTGTAAAAATCTCACCGTAAAACTGGGATCTTCTTCATCTTCGTGTGGTTAGTGACTAACCTGGTGTCAGAGTTTTAATGCTGCCCATGGGCCTCTGACTTAGCATCACATGCTGTTGAGAAATATCTCTCGGGCATGCCGGTTTCCTCACGATGTTTTCCTTCATCGATTTTAAGCAAGTGATAATTATACAATACGCCCATGAATCCGAAAAATCAGAGGGGCGTGCCTTGGGTTCGAACTCGAGACCTATGACTTGGCAGTCATACCACTCGGCTATCACTGCTTTGGACCTGAAAACATGGATGAAGTGAGCGTGAAGTGAGCTGTCGTTCCATCTAATTCTAGGGATTGACACTACTGACAGTTTATTTATAGTCACTTCACTTACATTTTCACTGTAAGATTTATATAGAAGGCTGCTTTCACATTAGGGCGTTAGCAGCGCGACAGTAGCGCGCCAGAAGCACATGCCTTCACCACAGAGGCCCGTTAGCCGCTTTGGACGGCTTACAAATTCTTATTCTTAAGAATAATAATAACAATTTCGTTCAAAGCGTCTATCGGGCCTCTGCGGTGAAGGCGTGTGCTTCTGCCGCGCTACTGTCGCGCTGCTAACGCCCTAATGTGAAAGCAGCCGAATAGCACTACAGTGGTGTCCCAGTGGTAACGGCCCCGACTTACGAGTTGTAGGTCGGGAGTTCGGACCCAAGCAGGCGCCCTACTTTGTATAATTTCTTTCATCACCACTGCTCTCAAAACGATGAAAAAAGACATCGTGTAGACACCGGCATGTCCTAGAACTAAAAATTCGAAGACATGTGACATCTACTAACCCGCATTGGGCCCGCGTGATGGATTATAGCCCACTCCTCTCGAAGATTGAGGCCTGTGCCCCAGGATCGTTATAGGCTGATTAAGGCTCCAACCGGTCTCGAATGAAGTATTTTTTTTTTGTAAAAGTATATTGAGCCCAATGCCGACACTGTCTGTGAAACTTTTACTTAGTAACTGGTAAATATGGGATGGTCACTTGCTTATAAAACTGTGAAGGAAAACATTGTGAGAAAACCTGTGAAACGGTGATGGAAAATACCTGAATTATATTTCTTAACACAAACTCGGCCACTTTTTTTTGTGCTATTCTAAACTCTGTGCCTTCAACACACATACGTGTTCGTGGCAGCGTATGGGTAAACAGCATGTGAGGCTAAGTCAGACGCCCATGAGCAGCATAGACTCTGACACCAGGTTTGTCACTAACTACACGAATAATAATATAAAGATGGATGCCTTATATATGCGTCATGTTCGTGAACGGGCGCTGTCAGTAGGGACTGGTCATCTCTTAGCGGCTAAGGCTTGTTTTAATTTAATTTTTGAATAGGTTTTACATATTTTATATCGGAAGCTTTTAACGTTCTGCATCGTTCTCACATGTATAATATTAATATGAACTATGTTACCAATATTTTGTAACCATATTTTGTTTAAAAGAGTGTCCATGGAGTTTCTTGGCCGTTTTTCTCCATAGGTACCTACTGCTTTGGAATGGGCAACTAGCTTCATCTCTCTGATTGACCGACACCTTGACAATTCAAAAGTGCCTGTAATTGGTTTATTTGAAATAAATACTTTGAGTTTGAGTTTGATGGTTTCAATAACAGAGAGGATATTTTAAAATGTATCGCACATGTTTAGTTTGATCAGTTTCCCATCCAATAACAATCGGTTTTGTTAATTGGTTTGTTCATATAATAAAGAATAATGTATCCATGCATGAAACGTTTTTGCCCAACGAAAGTTATATACTTATAGATGTATGTAGCTTTGACTGTTTTATTGAGCTGTTTATTTTGCGGAATAAAAACAAAATGAAATAATATTGCGCCGAATTGCTAACCATTAAATTCTTAGATCTTTATCTCAATTTACACGGGCAACGATTCATATTTATTGTCGTTTCGAGGGGATTTTTCTTATGTACAGACACCAGCACATCAAGCTATCCCTAACTGTCAAATTTTCTCAATTAAAAATGAACCTTATGTCTTTGCAATAAAGTTGAAATACTATCAAAGAAATTTGTCAGATTGTGGTAACTTGATGTGCTGGCCTCTGTACCTATGGTGTGCATATAACATTTGAGGGGTTAAATCAAAAGGAGTATGAGCTTAGCAAGTGGCGTACTACAGTTTCGGCCTACACTGAGACGGTTATACAACCGTCTATATACATGTACATCCAGCTCAAGCTCAGCTATCTACAACTCCAAAGACGACTATAAAGCAGCATCTATTTATAAAACTTTGGTCTTTTTACCATAAATATCGATATATCAAACACTCGAGCTAAACAACATGGTATAAACATTCTGGACAATAAAATGGGCCATAAAACTAAACTGAGTTTGAAGATCCTACGTCGCAGTTCACTGTTCAAACAAAACTTTATAAACAGTTTTACAATACGAGTAATCGATTTGTTTGTGTGTTTGTCGATGCTATAATCGATTTTGGGTTTGCTTAAATGTCTATGGGTTGTAGTTTGATTTTATTAGTTGATTTACCTACTTTTAGTAGGTTTTAAAGTGGTACTAACTAAGGCCTAGTCGTCATAGACAAATTCTGAGCTGGCTGTAATAGATTGCCATTGACACGCTAAAAATTAAGGACAGCGGGAATGTCCGAAAGGGTCACCGCTACCCCGGAACATAACGGGCTAAGGAAGGAACATGGTTTTGGTCAGTAATAGTCTGACACTCCCTTCCGCTCCACCCAGAGCGGGAAGGGACGATTGAAGAGTTACCCCACTCACTTTTTAAATCTGAAATTGCAATTTTCCGGAACGAATCTTAGCTTGGACTTGAAGGAACACCTCTGAGATGGATTTAAGCCACTTTTGGTACCAAGACTTTTTAAATATTATAGTTACCGGGAGAAGTTTACTTCTTGAATAATATAAGAATATTTTAATGTTTCAGATTGCAGATAATGCTGCAGCGTCGTAAGAAATACAAGAACCGCACAATTCTGGGGTACAAGACCTTGGCCGAAGGTGTTATCAGGATGGACCAGGTCAGTATCTGTCATCCTTGTCATTCGGCAGCCATGATGTTATCATTGTCACCTGCCTGGCATTTTCCTGAAGCCGAACCTATGATCGTTTCAAGTAAAACCGGATGCAGCTGAATGTAAACCAATATTTTCCATGGAGTAACTGCTTATACGACTTCTACAGAACCCAGTTACTGGGTATCACGATACGGATAACGTATTGTTACTAGAAGAACAACACCGTCGACATACTGGTCAGGGAAAGCCATGTTATTCCTTTTGTCTTTATTTTATAAGTAAAATATTTTTTTTTTTAATTATATTTTTCTAGCTTCGGAAATTATCCCACAAGAACCGTACATTTTGCCGGGATTAAAAGTCCTATAATCCTATGTGGTAATCTAGATTATAAATTATATGCTTGCCAAATTTCATCCAAATCCGTTCAGCCGTTTCAACGTAAAGAAGCTACAAATATACAAACACACACACACTTACAAAATTTCGTTTCTAGTGACTTACTTACTACTACCGACTTCGTGTGACTTTAAGTCTAGTGCGATTTGCGATTCAGCAGAAATTTGATAAGTTTTTAAATCCACGTTATGTTTACTGCAAGCTATTGTGATCTAACATTCGCCGTATTCACATATACCGTACAGCAATGCACAATTCCGATGGGATATAGTCGCATCGTCACGCTTGGCTGCTGGAATGATCGTATTAGGATCACAGGTGGATTCTAGTGTCCTTTGTCTCACTGCTTTATCATCTGTTCGATAACATTGTATACTGTAACAGTATACCTATTTGTGTTGTCTACTGATTTTGTTATATGAATCAATTCGCCTCAGTTATTCGCAGGCGAGTCCATTGCACCGTGCCTTGACATACTCGAGGCCAGAGGGTCGTTGCTTCTCTTTGACTGAGATTATGCAACGTTAGATTGCATTGGGCAGAATGTTTGTCGTGCTTATGAAATATACCTTTGAAGCAGTGGTGTAACCGACGGACTGCCAATTCTTAGGTCTCGAGTTCGAACACAAGACATTCACCTCTGACTTTTCCAATTCATGTGCGTATTGTATAATTACCACTTGCACAAAAACGGTGAAGGAAAACATCGTAAGGAAACCGGCATGCCTGAAATTTCTCAACATGTGAAGCCACCACCAGGTTAGTCACTAACCACACGAAAAAAGAAAGAGAGGGCTAGGGTATATAAATAAGCCCTAGTGCAAAGGTGACAGTACAATATACGTTTTTTTATCTGAGCCTTCTTGTTCTGTTCTGCTCCTAGGTAAAAACATCCCTTTACTCCGGTCTAAACGAAACCAATCCAGTTCCGCTATCTACTACGTGGCCCACCGCGAATCCGCGGTACTATCTCAAGGCACCAGTTCTGAGCTAGTTGTACCCGCAGTTTATCGGCAGACATGTGCTGCCCAGTCCCATTTGAGTTGAAAAGTCTTTTAAGCCTCATCAGCTGTATTTGTTTAGGAACACGATCCATTAATTTAACATCTAGAATACTGGGCTCTATTGCTTGAGCTTGGATTTCTGGATGATAGTCAAAGACCAAGTCTGGGCACCATTGGTTAAGGTCCATCGCCCACGGCGACTTTTTGTAGCGATGCAGTAGTGATAATGTCGCGCGTCCGCATCGATACAGTCGCGAAACGACGCGAGCATCGTTACAAAAAGTCGCCGTGGGCGAGGGGCCTAAGACTCTAGGTCAATTTTTTTACCTTTACTTACTCTCCGATAGAAGTGAACATCTCGTTTTAATTATTTTCGTCAAAAGTTTGGTTAGCCAGAGAGTAAAACTCGAGCGCAGATCGAGTTCAATGCCAGATGAACACCGGGGGGCAAGGTTATTCTCAATAGTCTCGACTGAAAATAGTATCCCTTTCAAATATCTCCAACAGCTATAAAGTTATGATCTCAGTGTTTTGGGAGTCGTAAACCGTTTCAATTGATTCTTCGAAGGCCACGCTATATCTTGGCGGTTGTTTGAAATCGATCTGTTAGTAGTTCATGGAGTTGTACTAATATCCAGTGTTATGGTAATATTTTGTAGATAGGAATTATAGGTGGGTTAGTTACGCAGCATTTTTTAGATGGTGCTTGGTAGTGTCACCGATGCTTTGGCCTTGCTTTATGCCAAAAAGAGACTTTACATTAGTAACCGACTTTTTTTTTTTTTTTAAGGCTGAGAAATCATCCAATGACTGCTCCCGCTCTGGGTGGAGCGGAAGGGAGTGTCAGACTCTTACTGACTAAAACCCATCCATGTTCCTTCCGTAGCCCTTTATGTTCCGGGGTAGCGGTAACCCTTTCGGACAATCCCGCTTACCAGGCAGGCTTGGCCCTGAGGGGCCCCTTCATATGCTGACATCTCTTCGAGGCGCGCGTGGAACATATACGCGCCGTACGGCACGGGTCTGGTGCTGATCGGACGGTGAGTCACCCATTACTCACCGTCCGCAGGCCCGCGCCTACGGTGGCCGGGAGTCGTCACGTGGCTCCCGACGCCCGGGGCGTCTCCTGCGGCGGCTGGGACGGGAGGACCTTTCTCTCTCCCATCCCGCCACCTCCTTCGCGAGCATGACTTTTTCGCAGAAGGAGGTGACTGCCTCCCACTCCCTCTCGCCCCGGACCATGGCTTGCACCAGGGCCGGGCGCGAGAGGTCGCCGCCGCCGATCGCCTCTACGAGGACACGGCGGTGCTCCGCCCAAGCGGGGCAGGTTTGCACCGTGTGCTCTACCGTGTCCTCTGGGCGATCCTCGCAGTGGTGACACCCGGGCGTTTCCTCCCGCCTGATGATGTGCAGGAACCTCCCGAAACATCCATGTCCGGTGAGGACCTGCGTCAGGTGGTAGGTGTGGGCGCCGTGACGCCTCTCTAGCCACTCCTCAAAGAGGGGCCTTACCGCCACTATCGTGGCGTGCCCTGCGCTGGGTTGTGACAGTCGCTGATTCCAGGCCGCCATGAGATCGCGCCGGAGGTCCGTCCGCTCCGCCGCAATTTGCTGCGGAAACGGAGTTTCCCCCCGGCTAAGTACCTCCGCGCGCCACTCGAACAGGCGCGCGAGGACTATCGCCTCCAGATCCCACCGTGGCAGTCCGGCAAGAAGGCGTGCCGCCTCGCCCGAGATCGTGCGGTACCCCCGGATTAGCCGAATGGCTACCACCTTTTGGGGCGCGTTCAGGTAGTGGGCGGCTCGCCGCCGCAATGAACGCGCCCACACCGGGGCCCCGTAAAGGGCCATGGACCGCACGACACCCGCGTAAAGCCTCCGGCAGGAGGCGTTTGGCCCCCTCAAATTGGGCAAGAGCCGCTTGAAGGCGGCCCCAGTCCGTTCCAGCTTGGGGGCCAAACGTCGGAAGTGCTCCACGAAATTCCATCAGCTGTCGAGGACCAGACCTAGGTATTTCATCGTGGTCTCGACGCCGATATGAACCCCTCCTACCGTAAGTTGGGATCCCGATGGTGGCCTATTCCGAGGCCCATGAAAGGACATGGCCTCGGATTTGTGCAATGCCACCTCGAGACCCAACTGCCGGATCCTCTCAACGACTGTCGCAACCCCGCGTGTCATCGCGTCGGCCGCCGCCTGATGCGACCTCCCCTGCGCCAGGACCAGCGTGTCGTCAGCGTAGCAAACTACGCTGACGCCGTCAGGGAGGTCGGCCCGCAGCACCCAGTCGTAACCGATGTCCCACAGGAACGGCCCCAGAACCGATCCCTGTGGGACACCGCACGACATCTCTCATTAGTAACCGACTTGCGATTGCCAGAATATTTGCTACTTTAATGGTTTTCTGTGCTTAACTCGAGCAGTTGACGAATTCTGCTAGTCAGTCCCGTGAAAAACTATGTATCCCAGTTTACTAATCTCATAAGCGGTTTTCTGCAAAGTTATTAAATGAAATTGAATTTCACACACATTGCATATTCGAATCCATAGGTTTACCGTACATGTCGCATCTCGTCGTTGAAATAGTTATTTATATACAAGAGAACCGCTTCCGAAAATTGCTAGGTGTATATACATATTGGTGGTCGTGACTGTACAGATATTATAATACTGAAAATCCAGCTGCAGGTGGCAAAAACGGTGTGTGAAGAGTAGCGTAGCAAAGTTAGCTTTTCCCAATCCGTCCTGTGAAAAAAAACCTCTACAATTCTACAAAGCTTTTTGTTTATTCGTTAGCAATCTACATTTCCAACAATCCATGTTGACATACCGGATGCGTCCTCTAAAACCCACATACATTCGGTACAAACAACGCTATACGTACTTAGATAACTCTAATATTAGCCGGTTAATTGCAGCGCCCTCATTATCAAGGCTCGCAGGACATTCGCCGTAATTAGTGAGTCACAGCTAAATGCGCCGTCCAACATTAAAATGGCTTTTCTCTTATTAGCGAACTGTTATGGTAGAACTATTGTTTTGACCCGGCTGTGCTTGGGAGGATTTGTTTATTTTGTTGGTTGAATTTTTTTTAAACATAGATTAGGTAGGGTTTTTTTGAGTTTGGGAAATCATCAAATGACTCCTCCCGCTCTAGGTGGAGCGGAAGGGAGTGTCAGACCTTTACTGACTAAAACCCATCCATGTTCCCTTTCCTAGCCCTTTATATTCCGGGGTAGCGCTAACCCTTTTGGAAAATCCCGCTTACCCGGCAGGCTTTCGGTATGGCCCTAACGGGCCCCTTCAAATGCTCACATCTCTTTGAGGCGCGCGTGGAATACGTACGCGCCGCGTTGGTACGGATCGGACGGTGAGCTACCCATTTCTCACTGTCCGCAGGCCTTTTTTTTTCTTTTAAGGCTGGGAAATCATCCAATGACTGCTCCCGCTCTGGTTGGAGCGGAAGGGAGTGTCAGACTCTTACTGACTAAAACCCATCCATGTTCCTTCCGTAGCCCTTTATGTTCCGGGGTAGCGGTAACCCTTTCGGACAATCCCGCTTACCCGGCAGGCTTGGCCCTGAGGGGCCCCTTCATATGCTGACATCTCTTCGAGGCGCGCGTGGAACATATACGCGCCGCGCCTACGGTGGCCGGGAGTCGTCACGTGGCTCCCGACGCCCGGGGCGTCTCCTGCGGCGGCTGGGACGGGAGGACCTTTCTCTCTCCCATCCTGTCCGCAGGCCTGCGCCTACGGTAACCGGGAGTCGTCCCGCGCGGATTAGATAGGGTAACACAGAGATTGGAAAATGAGAAGTAAACTAGAGGTAGAAGAACGGCTTCCTTGCTGCTTATTATTACGAATTCATTTATTAACTGCAGTCTTTATGGCAGTTTCCTCCGTGTGAAGTTTCTTTCTCAACGTTCTGCTAGAATGTCTATGGTAAGCATTGGATGTTAACCGGCTGATAATGATGATCTAGACTACTTCTCGTGTCTGCAGATGTCTGAGTTGATATTACTTCTCAGTGAGAACGAGATGGAGCTATACGTCCTGTATAGCTCCGTCTCATTCTCACACTGGAGTAATATTGAAATAATACTGCAATAAGAGGTGATGGTTCAGGTCCTGATAAAAAAAGCAAGGGCATACTGCAAGTGTCGTTTAGAAGCTAACGTAATATGATAGAAACAAAACATAAATAAAATAGCTGAATCCAAAACATTAACGTGTATAGATTCCTCATTGTTTTGACCTACATATGCCTACTCTATGCTGTTAGCTAGTTTAGTGCAATGACCGTTAATCGACGTACAATTTTGAGTCCGCTAACAATTTGCCACTAATGTGTGTAAATTACGAACCTCGGGTAGTGTCCGGCGCAAATTGATGTCCACAGTATTATCATTATACTTAGTACGACTATGTCGTACCTATTTGTGCAAAGTTCATTGTGATATTCAATTTAGTACTCACTGATTGCAATTACACTGGCTTATGATTGCATACATTGTGGACCTTTAAGCTGAAACGAGGTATTTATGTGGGAAATGAGTTTTCCTATAGTTTAGCTTCATAAAACGAGATGGTTAGAATAATTATCTCGTTACAAATGAATGCTAAATACACCATCTACACCCGTTAGGCCGCTTGCATACGCTAAGAAAAGTCGCCGGGCCTAGTAAGAGTTCGTGTCGTTTCTACACGCGAACTGTGTGGACTGCTTCAGCGCTGACCAAGAAAAACGTCTTGTCTGCGCTAGACCCGTCGGTCGCGCTAAGCGGGATTGTCCGAAAGGGTTACCGCTACCCCGGAACATAAAGGGCAAAGGAAGGAACATGGATGGCTTTTAGTCAGTAAGAGTCTGCCACTCCCTTCTGCCCACCCAGAGCGGGAGAAGTCATTGGATGATTTCCCACCCTCAAAAAAAAAAAGACCTGTCGCACGAAGGTGCTGCGGTACGGTATGTGGGTTAGGTGGCTCAGATAGTTTTTGTACGTTCGTTTGCTTAAACCTACCCACGACTTCCCGAAAACAACCTTATCGTTAGCACTTTCTCATTCGTCGTGTTTGCAGCACAAACGATAAATGAACTGGGGGCCTAGACAAGTATCAATCGCTCCGGGTCGATTCGATTTCGAAAATTTTCGATCGAACAATTCGTTACCTCAGCGATTCGGATTGTCAAGAACGCCACTTGTCAACACATTTGTAGAAGAATATTAATCGAGTTTCGTCACATATTTGACATTGTCTAGCACATAGCGATCGAAAACTTATACCAATTCCATACATTTCGGATTTATCTAATTTCGTTATCGTTAATGAAAATGTGACTTCGTCTAGGCCCGCGGGTCTAGATTGGACAAAACTCCTGTGGTGCACATGATGAATTGGTCCTAGTCGTCTTCTGTCATGGAGAAGCAGACTTCAGTCAGATACATTGTTATACATACTGTGCATGGCAACAATTACAGATTTCAATTGTTTATTTCAATACTCGCCTTGCTGTCTTTATAAGCTCAACTACTAAGCATGGAAGAGCTACTTGATTGACAGTCCTGTCTCAGTTTTTCCATTAGGAAATTCACGGTAGCATCCCGATGATTGGAATTTTCCTCGTCGGTATAGCATTGGACTTTAGGGAATGTAGAGTTGTCGCTGTTCATCTCTTCGTATAACACGTGATGTTATGTACACTCGAGAGCAATGAATCCGGGTCACTTAAAGAATGTTAAAAATCTCGGAAACTAAAAATGATAGGTTAATGCAATAAATTGTATTTAATAGACAATGTAATACTCCTTAAATGAAAGTAAAAAAAATATGAGTCACCATACATTTTATTAACACAAAATTACATAAAGAAAAAAACTGCTGATCTCTCCTTAAAACAAAAATAGGAAACATGAAATTTTTGAACTTTATTACGATTTTCTTGAATTTTAATACTTCGTATTGCCTCCTCGTGCTTCCATTACTGCGTTTACGCGGTTTGGCATGCTGTACACCAAGTTCCTTATACGATTTTGGGGAATATTCTCCCATTCCTCTGTGAGAGCAATTTTGAGCTCACGAAGCGTGATTGGGGGAGGGTTTCGTTGTTTTACGCATCTGCCTAGCTCGTCCCAAGCATGCTCGATCGGGTTGATATCCGGGCTGCGCGCTGGCCACTCCATACGAGTAATGTTCATCTCTTGAAGGTAGTCATTCACAATCCTACCTGTATGAGGTCGGGCATTGTCATGCATAAATATAGCATCCTCACCTAAATTGACCATAAATGGACCAACGTGATCATTGAGGATTTCTTCCACATATCTTACGCTAGTTAAAGAGCCGTTTTCTATGATCACCAGCTCTGTGCGACTTTCAGAAGAAACTCCGGCCCACACAAGTACAGACCCACCACCGTAGGCTACTTTTTCTTCGATGCATGCTTGCTTGAATCTTTCCCCTGGTCTTCGATACACTCTGTGTCTTCCATCGTGCTTGTAGAGCATAAATTTTGATTCGTCGGAGAACATAACTTTTGACCAATCTTCAATACTCCAATTTACGTGGCCCTGGGCATATCTTAGTCTTGAAATACGATGCCCACGCTCCAGTTTAGGGCCGTTTTGCAGGTCTAAGGGGTTTTAAGTTAGATTCAGCAAGCCGACGTCTTACTGTCCATGCACTTGGGTTACTTCCTTCGAGGTGTCGAAACTGATTTGTGAGTTCAGTTCCTGTGAGAAAGCGATTTCGAAGCATGGTGTTCACCAAGTATCGGTCTTCTCGTGCTGTGGTACACCTGGTTCTGCCCGTTCCTGGTCTGCGTAGGTTAGAACCAGTTTCTTCGTAACGTCGGAGAACTCTTTGTACTGTTGACAGCGACACACCGACAGTCCTGGCTGTATCGCGCTGACTCCGGCCGGTTTCCAGCATTGTAAGTATTCTGGTGCATTCTTCAAGCGTAAGCGACATAATTTCAGCTTGAATAATGAATATAGAGCACTATCAACATGGTTTATGTACCCACATAAATGACAGATTACAAACAAAAGCAAAACCAAATGCTGTAATTTCGTAGTTCCATCTTCGAAAGTGGCCCTTTTTCAAATTTG
This sequence comes from Hyppa rectilinea, assembly GCA_951799385.1. Taxonomy (NCBI): domain Eukaryota; kingdom Metazoa; phylum Arthropoda; class Insecta; order Lepidoptera; family Noctuidae; genus Hyppa; species Hyppa rectilinea. The sequence goes on from OX637319.1 coordinate 3,789,035, forward strand.
ATTTTTTTATGATATAACTTTACAATAACTAAGAAGTTTTAATACCTTCATTTAAGGAGTATTACATTGTCTATTAAATACAATTTATTGCATTAACCTAGCATTTTTAGTTTCCGAGATTTTTAGGATTCTTTAAGTGACCCGGATTCATTGCTCTCGAGTGTATATTCAATTATTTCAGATTTCCAAGATCCAAAAAATTTTTAGTAACACAAATACTTATCAAAAACTAATGTTAGTAATGACATTTAAACTTAAAACAATGATTATTGTTATATTAATAAGAAAACAATTGTACTCTTTTCCCCAGGTGCTGCAACGCTCAATGGACATGGAGTTGGAGCTAACAGGAGTTGGCGGCAAGGTTGGCGCCGCTGCTGGCCAGCCGGTGGCCAAGCTCACCATCACCGGGCTTGCTTCCACCCCGGTAGACCATGACACTAAGAACAACAATACTTTGCTTATTACTGGTAAGTCTTCTATAAGTTGGTGGACATGTCTTATCATATTTGGCATGACACCTTCCGCTGGATATAGGCCTATTATTGATAATTCCAGCATCCCCGTCCTTGCTTGCCGGGTAAGCAGGATTGTCCGAAAGGGTTACCACTACCACGGAACATAAGGGGCTAAAGAAGGAACATGGATAGATTTTAGTCAGTAAGAGTCTGACACTCCCTTCCACTCCACCCAGAGCGGGAGGAATCATTTGATGATTTCCCACCCTCAAAAAAAAAGCCTCCACGTTCTTGTATCAGTCTCATTCTATTACGACGACGTTCAGAGGTTGGATGGGCAATAACTTGTGCTTGAATGCCTAAAAACATCTATTTCTACATACATACCTACACAACTGTAATATCCGAAGGCTAAGGCTGAGATGTACCTATAATCCACCCATAATAGGGACGAGCGTATTGTCATCAACCGGGCACAAATCCAAGTTCCGGGCTGCTACTTAGAAATTCCACATAAAAAACCCAATAATACTTCTCTCGACCCGGGAATTGAACCCAGGATCTAATGCTCAGCAGTAGCGCTTCCGATCACTATAGGATCAGAATTCTGCATTTCAATACTCAATACTTTAATGCATTCCATAATGTTTACATAATTATAATAGTTGGTTTGTTAAATCTGGCAGCCAGTCTTACCAAGAAGTATCGTATTGCTCAGTTACTGGGTTGTGGGGGTCACATAGGCAGTCGCTCCATGTAAAATACTGGTATTCAGCTGCATCCGGTTAGACTGGAAACCGACCCCAACATCGTTGGGAAACTCCCTAACATAGTAGGCAGATGATGATGATGTTAAATCATTGAATCAATCATGGATCCTTTCTTCCAATGTTAAACCTTTACACATCTCATTTTACAGAACGCGGCTACTCAGACGAAGAAGAAGAAGGTGAATTCAGTTCAGTAGAGGAAGCCGATGACATGACTTACGGAGCGCCCGCCAGGCGGCGCGCGCATCGACAGCTGGCCTTCAACAAAACTGATCTCTCTTATACCAAGGTAACAAGGACTATAATTAAGTAAATAAGCTTTTGTAAACAGTTTAAAATATTAGCTTTTTTCTTAAATCAAATTTAGTCCTAGCTCTAAAGACTAGGAAGATTTAATATAGGTGCCAGTGAAAAGATTTTCCCTAATACTAGCTAAAGATTTTTAGGGGTATGTTGAGGCACGAGATAAATTTGTTAGCTTTGACTGGGCAGAACTTCAGGAGGGTTTTTTTTGTAAAATAAATTCTTTAAAAAAGAACAATCCGCATGTTTTGATAATACGCTTTTGCATCAAGGAGCGTCCCTCCTCCTATACAATGTTTTAATTTATTTACAGGCCAACTTTTATACTGAAATAATTTATTATATTTTATTTATAGCTTATAAATATTTAAGTAGAAGATAAAGCTTGTGCGTAATAGGCGTTGCATTGCACGCAGTTGTCCCGTTCTCGCGACTTGAGCTTCATGGAGCGCGAGAGAAAGAGACAGAGCTATATGCACTCTAAGGCGAACGACAGGGACAGCGACAGTGAGCTAGAGAACGCGACCGCAAAACGCAAGGGCAGCCGCGGGAAGCTCGCGGTGAGCGCTTGCGCACGCACGCATAGTATACATAATGTATGAGAATATAAATTTTGCTGACTTGACATACATATATATTATTTTTTTCAAAGTCTAAGTCTTATGCATGTGATATACTGGGTCTCTCAAGTTATATGAATAAAGTATCTTCAGAATCGAGAAAGATATTCGTATAACTCATAGACTAAAGTATAACTAATGCACTAAAAGTTTAAAAGAGTTGTATGTCGTACCTTGTACTATCGTGTTTTGCATGTTACTGGTATTTTTGTTACCTTTTTTACACTCTTCGTAACTTAACGACAAAAAGTACCTTCAGTGCTCAATCAAAATTGAACCTTATTCATAGAGCATAAGACTCAAGATTCTTATTCTCATACCGTAGAGATGTGGTCTTCTAGTTTGGAAAAGCATGCATCATGTATTTAGTTGTTTTTCTGTGAAACTGTTGTATTATATTCAAAGGGCACATCTGAACATTACGTATGTCCACTTGTATAGTAGAATCTTCATTAACCGTTTCCAACCATTTCTTTGACATTTTATTAGTATTTTCAATACATAGGTAATTATGGAAAGAAGCCATCTTGGGGAAGGGACCCTGACAAGTGAGAAGAGAACACTACTTCTCAAATGTAGTTGCAAATGCGTCTGCTGACTAATACGTCATGGGTTCAATACTCAGGTTGGATAACATGCTATCGGGTTTCTTCTTCAGGAATTTGTCAGTAGCAGCTCTGAGTCTGTATTTGTGTCCGATTAATGGCAATAGACATGTATTGCCATATAAGGGAGTTGATGATATAATTGACTACATATTTGAAACGGTCAAGTAAATATGAAATCACATAGAAAAACGACCGCTCGTCCTTAAAATATCCATCACCGTACAGAAATTAATTTTTATCGGAAGATATAATAAATTATAAAATTGCATTGAATACTAATAAGTATTCCATTTGATTCTAAAAATCTGGGACGTCACATTGTTATAAATCACGTACAAATTCCGTGTGTAGACAGTTTATAAAAAGTAACGTTATTGACTACCCTTTCAAATACCCAATTCACGAAATGGGGGGTACAATAATACACTCCTCTACTCCTTTGGGCGATACAGACGCGCAGACGTGAAGTCATTCAATAGACAAGTGGAACTCGAACTCACGACCTCTGGCTTTCTCTAATTACAAACAAGATAGCGTCATATCATTTAAGTAATATAAATATTATGTCACGATGTTTGTGAGCTAATCACAGTTAGATTAGATTAACTGTACGAAAGACGGCCGCTCAGTAGCGTTCGGTCCATGGAGTCGAAAACTGTATGTATTTTTGTGATATGCGCTTGCGCATCTAAATTGTGTTTTAGTTTAGTGGGGTGTGGAAATATACCTAGAATTGTGTGCTGTGTTTTTGTGTTCTGTATTGTCTAAATATGTGTTTATAATAATTTTAAGGTGTAAACAATTGATAAATTATGACTGAAATTAAAAGAAAAACAGTTATAAAAATTCTATTTTTGGGCATGGCCGCTGAGATGCACATAATCTAGCAACTTCTATACCAACATCTTTGGGCCGTGTCGTCACTTATCTCAATAATAATCATCTTATAATACTCAAGGTTAAAAATAGACTTTCACGTGTAGTGCAAAGTTCCATGTTTTAATGTATGGAAAACAATAAAAAAAACAAATTAATTGCAGTGTCAGTAACCCCGTACCGAAGTTTTCTTTTGATAAGATAATTTAAAAGAAATGGCAATAAACAAGTCACATTATCCGTCCGATTTTGATTAGATTTAGGACTTCTAAGTATTCGATGTGTGAGAAACGATTAATGAATTTTGCTCATTAGTGAAATGAAATAATAATAGGGTATAGAAATGAAGTTCTATTTGCAAATAAATATTGCAGTGTTGTTAAAGGAACACTCTTTTTTGCTACTTTCACACAGTACCTTAGGCCGTAGATAAAAAAAAAGTTACCATCACGTAGATACCGGAAGAGTTAAAGTATAAATCATTTTAGTTCTCACACTACAAAAAATCACGTACGTAATTAAACCTAGTAAAATCAGTCACATTTATTGCCATTTTCTTCTCACCAATATCATAATTCTAATCGACATGCAAGTACAGGTCTCCCAAAGTGATAATGCGCATGGTCGTATTCCCCGAGCGTCGGAAGACGATATTTATATAGAGTGGTTAAGTGCATTTTCTTCATGCATAATTTAGTATAATTATGTGTTTTGTCCTACAAGAGATAAATATTGATTTATCAGTAACGAAATTTGATTCAATAAGTCCATGTAAGTAAATAGCGAGCTATAATTTATATAAGTCTAAATCTGATTTTTAAAATGTTTTTTCTAGTACTTAATATGTATTTTACGTAGGTATTTTTAATTTTTTAATATTGAAAAAACGTGAAAAATGTTAGTATATTTACATATTTTACAAAATTAACTATTTAAATTTGAATAAGATATTAAAGTTGAAATTAAATTCACCTTTGAAAACAAAACCAAGAAGGGTGTGTAATAGCAGCTCTATATAATTCCAGACAGAGAGAACACGTGCAGTCACCACCAATATAACAAGACGACTGACGAACCTTTGACTGACCGCCGACCGCCCGAATTGTTTTCGATTTTGTACACATGATATTGACTCCTATTTCTTTCAAACAAGGTGCAAAATGCAAGTGCATTGTTTAGGACTCGAACGATTCAATGATTCGGGTGTTTCCGGGAATACGACAATCAGCGAAGATCTGCACGTGCATTATTAATTTGGGAGTACTGTAACGTTACACGTCGTGTTACAGCAACGCAACCTGAAGCAGAAGTTCGCGGCGTTGCTGCGGAGGTTCCGCGTGCCCGAAGAGCTGTCGGAGCGTGGCGCCACACGTGACACGCACCACGCGCAACATGACATAGATGAACTATTCCAGGTAAGGTTACATGTTGTGTTGCTGCAACAGAAATATAAGAGGTCCTAGGACTTATAGGAGATTAGGAATAGGTTCATTGTAATCGTTGTCTCTTCCAAAACTGTTGCTGGAAGTATGTAACTGGCATCATGAACTGTATATTGTTATACAAAAAATATTCCATGGATTTTCGCAAAATATCACCCGATTTCATAACTTAACATGAACTGTTGCTGGGTTACAGCCCTATTCAAACTTTATAGAGGCTCTGAACACGAGGCGAATCGCTGCGCAGTAACTAATTCATGAGTTAGCGGGGGTGAGGGATAAGGTAAGCAGGATTGTGCGAAAGGGTTACCGCTACCCCGGAACATAGAGGGCTAAGGAAGGAACATGAATGGGTTTTAGTCACAAGAGTCTGACACTCCCTTCCGCTCCACCCAGAGCGGGAGGAGTCATGATGGATGCCCAACCTCAAAAAAAAAGCGGGGCTGAGGGGCGCGGTACTGCGCGGCGAGTAGCGCACTTCAGAGCCGCCATAAAGTTTGACGCCTACTATACTGGCCCCATGTCTATTAGTTACAGGTCTTACAGAAACTAGCTTTGTGAACATGAAAGGTTGACATTAACAAAATTTAAATCTTATTATCTTTCCAGGAACTTGAATCCTTATCATGCGGTGAAGGCGAGGACTCTGGTCCGGATCAGATGGATACCATCAGTATCGGCTCCACACCCAAACCTTCACTAAGACCATTCTTCAGTAGCTCCAGGAGCCTGGCCAACCAGGAACACCACAGGCATTCCAATGGTACGTACCCACGCATAGAACAATGTCAGAAATATTGTAACGATAATGTTGCTAGCTCTCGGTCTAATTATTGAAGATTGTTTACTGTTTTTGATAAAACGTTTACATATTTTGTGATATTGTATTATTTTGTTTTTTTTTTGATTTTGTTAATTTTCTTTTATTTCTTTTTGCAATAAAGTAATGTTAATAATGAAAACTGTTGTTTCATTCCTTACATCCTCCAAAAAAACTAATCAAATTTAGAAGCAAAATCTATCACAAAATACTTGACAAGACAGGTAAACAACAAAATTTGGTCAGAGTCTTCAAAAGTTAGGCCAAGAGCTACACACCATACACACATAGTCATCCATTAATTATAACAATAACGGTAATATGGTAAACAATATAATCAGTAACATAATTAATTGCCTGAGCATTGAAGCATACACACGAAGACGCATTGTGTGACGTAATCGCTTAACTTTTGTTTTTGCTTACATAAATTTTAATGAAAAACATATACATTGAGATATCTTTTGTGTTTTGTTTTGTAACGCGGTGTGCATTAGATTAGTTTGTGTGCGAGGTGGAATACTACAGTCATTACTCACGTGTTGAGTAGCAAAGATAATATTCAATTGTAATATTGAGACTATCTTGATGGAGAAATATTAAAAATCGCATGGCAAGTACCTTTAAAGGTGAAAATATTGTCATAGAAGAACAAAAATTACAAAATACAGCGACGAGCCAAACTAGACTCAAGTGTATGAAAGCAAGGTCCATTTTCCGACACTCCTATCGACAAACTTAAAACATGGTGGCTGCCACGATACATACCATTATCTGTTGTAAACTAAACTCAATAAAACAGACACTAAACTCATTCACTCCTCATGGCATTCTGCCTTCGCACTACCACGGTATTCCACGTTGCACGCTATGACTGAAGGCGGCGCATGTGCAGTGGCGAGGCACGCCAGCGTGGCGTCGGGCTCCGAGCTCAGCGCGCTGCGAGAGAAGCATCTCGTCACGCACCCGCTCACAGGTAAGGCAAGGTCTTTAGACCTATGGATGGATTACTCTATGGGGCTTGTGGTATGATCTTATGGACTAATCTGACTATGAACCGGTGGACGGTAGATATTTACAATGCAGGAAAATTGGGTAGTACTACTCCATCATCAAAAAAATAGACTGACTAACTCATGGATGGAGAACTTTGGAAGTAAAACGCAAAATTTCCAGTGACTGAACCACTACCGTTTATAATAGTATTATTTTAAAATTACTTCAGTGTGGCTGTGTGAGAATGGGACAGAGTTATACAGGACGTATAGCTCCATCTCTTCCCCACTGTGAAGTACCGACCACCACTTATAGCATTATTAGTTTAAATATTACTTCAGTGAGAGAATGAGACTGAAGCTTATAGCTCCATCTCTTTCCCATGTTGAAGTAATATTAAAATAATATTGCTATAAGATGTGGTCGGCCCCCAGCCATTTTAGTTTTTAATCTGGCACCATGCAGTGGTGTTAGTTGAAATAAAAATCTATGTTTTCCAACATTTGTGCTGTCTATAATATAATTTAATATCGAACGTTTACCTTCCTATAGTTTGAAATTAATGGCGCAATGCCTACGGCGTCGGTAATACTCTCAAAAAAAATTTTTACTGCCATAAAAACCTGCTTAAATAACACAAATTACTATTGTAAAATATTTACTCGTCCCCGTCTGATATGGTCGTTGATAAAAGAGTAAGTTTATTCACATATTTGATCGAGATTGTGACATAACACTGCACATACCTAATCATAAACAAAATAAATAATTCATAAAATCCGACCTCTTTTCTGTAGACAATACTTCTCAGTTTTATTTTGTTTGTTATCTAATTTAGTTATTACACAATCTCTATCAAGTTACATAAATAAAATAATGACTATTTTTAATATGACTATTAGCGTGCTTCTGTCTGTTATTATTTTTTATGTTATTATTATTATTATCACTATCACTGCTTTCCGTCTTCACCCGTCCACTCGATACAAGTGACACGGTTGCATGGTTTGATCAACTTTAATTATGACTTGTACTTAATTAATTATTTAAAATTTAACCTTTCTAACTATGTATCACATTTTCAGAAATTTTACAGTTAAAATAAAATATATTTTTTAATTGAACAGGCTACAGTATGGAGGGCACGCCACGATAGTGGCGGTAAGGCCCCTCTTTGAGGAGTGGCTAGAGAGGCGTCACGGCGCCCTCACCTACCGCCTGACGCAGGTCCTCACCGGACATGGTTTTTTCGGGAGGTTCCTGCACATCATCAGGCGTGAGGAAACGCCCGGGTGTCACCACTGCGAGGATCGCCCAGAGGACACGGTAGAGCACACGGTGCAAACCTGCCCCGCTTGGGCCGAGCACCGCCGTGTCCTCGTAGAGGCGATCGGCGGCGGCGACCTCTCGCGCCCGGCCCTGGTGCAAGCCATGGTCCGGGGCGAGAGGGAGTGGGAGGCAGTCACCTCCTTCTGCGAAAAAGTCATGCTCGCGAAGAAGGTGGCGGGATGGGAGAGAGAAAGGTCCTCCCGTCCCAGCCGCCGCAGGAGACGCCCCGGGCGTCGGGAGCCACGTGACGACTCCCGGCCACCGTAGGCGCGGGCCTGCGGACGGTGAGTAATGGGTGACTCACCGTCCGATCAGCACCAAACCCGTGCCGGACGGCGCGTATATGTTCCACGCGCGCCTCAAAGAGATGTCAGCATATGAAGGGGCCCCTCAGGGCCAAGCCTGCCGGGTAAGCGGGATTGTCCGAAAGGGTTACCGCTACCCCGGAACATAAAGGGCTTCGGAAGGAACATGGATGGGTTTTAGCCAGCAAGAGTCTGACACTCCCTTCCGCTCCACCCAGAGCGGGAGCAGTCATTGGATGATTTCCCAGCCTTAAAAAAAAAAAATGGCTACAGTATGTGTTATACAGGTTGATACGTTTAGAACTGAATAAAATTGGTCAGTGTATTTTTTTGGCTGATTTGAAATTGTTAAGAAATTTTAAAAAAAGTCCTCTTTAACCTATCTTTAACTTTACGCTTCACTTTGATATTTCCTGTAAATATCTCCAGTTTTTTTTTAAAGTACTTACTCGAGTTTTTTTTTAATTAACTTTTAAAGCATAATAATAGCCTATAATGTTCCCACTGCTGGGGACACACACAGGGATCCTCTCTTCGTACATTAATCAAAAAAAAAACTTAAAACCTCGCTACACCTCAAAACTCCCCGCTAAGTATAACTATGACATCAGAATCAGACGCGGTCAGAAGTACTGCGGGTGACGAACGCGCGAGCGACGGTAACAGCGACGGTGACGCGACCATCGACGCGCCGGTGTCGGGCGCCTCCGTGTCCAGCTCCCCGCCCAACGAGGTCAAGCTCAGGGTTAGTGGAACAATCACGTTTTAGTTCTGCCCTTAGATAGCATCCGCAATTCACTGGTGAATGATACCACTATACGTTATACGTTACATAAGGTGTTAAAAAATTTACTTTAAAAATTTCGTGGGAACATTGTACTCATCGTAACGAACAACTTTTACTATGGGATGAACCCTGAAATCGCGACAAAAATATGAGCTGTTCTGTACATCACATGCACACGTAACTCAATACAAAACGGGGATAGGTATTTTTTAATTAAGACGTACTTACAATTAATTCCTACTTACTTATTTATTTAATTATTCATATCCCAGCGGTTGGTCGATTCTACTCATGACCAGAGGGTTGCTCAATTTTTACGCCAAAGATTGCCATCCAACGTGGCAACGGTGCCAGACTTTTAGGCAACATGGGCGTGATATTATGTTTTGTCCCTTCATATGTTATAAACAGCCGACAAATTATGATCAGCCATCTAAGATACTCCGTTGTTTCAGGAGGACAAACGTTCAAGGTTATTCCGTAGCGCGACAAGCGGCGGTAACCTTATACCGGGGGGTGGCGTGACGCGCAAGAAGAACTCGCTCGTAGTGGGGGCTGAGAGGCCACTGTCTGCGCATGAGTTGCCGGCACAAAGCCCTACTACGTTAGAGGTATGTTTAACGTATAAACACGTTTTAGTGCATTTTCTATACGGATAGTATAAAAAGTAAAATTGCTTTAAGTGTAACTTGCAGAGTAGCTTAATCAGTCAATAACATCCCCACTACTGGGACATAGTTCTCTTTTTCTATGAGAGAACGTGGGCTCACTATCGGTGTAGATAAGTGAAATAAAAAAAAAATGGATTGTGTGGTTTTATGAAACCACGGTAAAAGTGAAACTTTTTTTCACATTCAATACATTTGACACTATAGGCGCCGCCATATTGGCCTTGGCTGCTCTGACGAGCGCCTTTCACTTTATCCCTACTCCGCGGCCGACCGTCACGCGACATGCAACATACTTTTTTAATTGATGGATTTTTACCGTGTTGGTATTCTCTTTCCTTTTTACTTTTGTGTTTATTTAAGTTGTTGTATTGTTGTGTTGGACGGCAGCCCCGGCGCACGTGGGCGGAGCAGGTGTCGCGGCTGCTGGGCGAGGAGGCGGCGGGCCCCGAGTGCGTGGCCGTGTGCGGCGGCGCGGGCGCAGCGGCCGCCGCGCTGGCCGCGCTGGCCGTGCCCGCGCTGCACGCGCCGCACCCCGCGCCCGACCCGCGCCCGCTGCTGCTCGCGCTCTACTCCAGGGCCAAGCAGTGAGTCAGCCACCTCTATATGCATGCATCCAGGGTATCTTACAAGCGCCGCCCGCCGCGCTGGCCGCGCTGGCCGTGCCCGCGCTGCACGCGCCGCACCCCGCGCCCGACCCGCGCCCGCTGCTGCTCGCGCTCTACTCCAGGGCCAAGCAGTGAGTCAGCCACCTCTATATGCATGCATCCAGGGTATCTTACAAGCGCCGCCCGCCGCGCTGGCCGCGCTGGCCGTGCCCGCGCTGCACGCGCCGCACCCCGCGCCCGACCCGCGCCCGCTGCTGCTCGCGCTCTACTCCAGGGCCAAGCAGTGAGTCAGCCACCTCTATATGCATGCATCCAGGGTATCTTACAAGCGCCGCCCGCCGCGCTGGCCGCGCTGGCCGTGCCCGCGCTGCACGCGCCGCACCCCGCGCCCGACCCGCGCCCGCTGCTGCTCGCGCTCTACTCCAGGGCCAAGCAGTGAGTCAGCCACCTCTATATGCATGCATCCAGGGTATCTTACAAGCGCCGCCCGCCGCGCTGGCCGCGCTGGCCGTGCCCGCGCTGCACGCGCCGCACCCCGCGCCCGACCCGCGCCCGCTGCTGCTCGCGCTCTACTCCAGGGCCAAGCAGTGAGTCAGCCACCTCTATATGCATGCATCCAGGGTATCTTACAAGCGCCGCCCGCCGCGCTGGCCGCGCTGGCCGTGCCCGCGCTGCACGCGCCGCACCCCGCGCCCGCTGCTGCTCGCGCTCTACTCCAGGGCCAAGCAGTGAGTCAGCCACCTCTATATGCATGCATCCAGGGTATCTTACAAGCGCCGCCCGCCGCGCTGGCCGCGCTGGCCGTGCCCGCGCTGCACGCGCCGCACCCCGCGCCCGACCCGCGCCCGCTGCTGCTCGCGCTCTACTCCAGGGCCAAGCAGTGAGTCAGCCACCTCTATATGCATGCATCCAGGGTATCTTACAAGCGCCGCCCGCCGCGCTGGCCGCGCTGGCCGTGCCCGCGCTGCACGCGCCGCACCCCGCGCCCGACCCGCGCCTGCTGCTGCTCGCGCTCTACTCCAGGGCCAAGCAGTGAGTCAGCCACCTCTATATGCATGCATCCAGGGTATCTTACAAGCGCCGCCCGCCGCGCTGGCCGCGCTGGCCGTGCCCGCGCTGCACGCGCCGCACCCCGCGCCCGACCCGCGCCCGCTGCTGCTCGCGCTCTACTCCAGGGCCAAGCAGTGAGTCAGCCACCTCTATATGCATGCATCCAGGGTATCTTACAAGCGCCGCCCGCCGCGCTGGCCGCGCTGGCCGTGCCCGCGCTGCACGCGCCGCACCCCGCGCCCGACCCGCGCCCGCTGCTGCTCGCGCTCTACTCCAGGGCCAAGCAGTGAGTCAGCCACCTCTATATGCATGCATCCAGGGTATCTTACAAGCGCCGCCCGCCGCGCTGGCCGCGCTGGCCGTGCCCGCGCTGCACGCGCCGCACCCCGCGCCCGACCCGCGCCCGCTGCTGCTCGCGCTCTACTCCAGGGCCAAGCAGTGAGTCAGCCACCTCTATATGCATGCATCCAGGGTATCTTACAAGCGCCGCCCGCCGCGCTGGCCGCGCTGGCCGTGCCCGCGCTGCACGCGCCGCACCCCGCGCCCGACCCGCGCCCGCTGCTGCTCGCGCTCTACTCCAGGGCCAAGCAGTGAGTCAGCCACCTCTATATGCATGCATCCAGGGTATCTTACAAGCGCCGCCCGCCGCGCTGGCCGCGCTGGCCGTGCCCGCGCTGCACGCGCCGCACCCCGCGCCCGACCCGCGCCTGCTGCTGCTCGCGCTCTACTCCAGGGCCAAGCAGTGAGTCAGCCACCTCTATATGCATGCATCCAGGGTATCTTACAAGCGCCGCCCGCCGCGCTGGCCGCGCTGGCCGTGCCCGCGCTGCACGCGCCGCACCCCGCGCCCGACCCGCGCCCGCTGCTGCTCGCGCTCTACTCCAGGGCCAAGCAGTGAGTCAGCCACCTCTATATGCATGCATCCAGGGTATCTTACAAGCGCCGCCCGCCGCGCTGGCCGCGCTGGCCGTGCCCGCGCTGCACGCGCCGCACCCCGCGCCCGACCCGCGCCCGCTGCTGCTCGCGCTCTACTCCAGGGCCAAGCAGTGAGTCAGCCACCTCTATATGCATGCATCCAGGGTATCTTACAAGCGCCGCCCGCCGCGCTGGCCGCGCTGGCCGTGCCCGCGCTGCACGCGCCGCACCCCGCGCCCGACCCGCGCCCGCTGCTGCTCGCGCTCTACTCCAGGGCCAAGCAGTGAGTCAGCCACCTCTATATGCATGCATCCAGGGTATCTTACAAGCGCCGCCCGCCGCGCTGGCCGCGCTGGCCGTGCCCGCGCTGCACGCGCCGCACCCCGCGCCCGACCCGCGCCCGCTGCTGCTCGCGCTCTACTCCAGGGCCAAGCAGTGAGTCAGCCACCTCTATATGCATGCATCCAGGGTATCTTACAACACGCTCTACGTTTGCCCTGTTGTACCTCATTCTTCTACGGACGAAAGAAAAGGTTTGACTATCGACGGCCAACCATGATCTAAAAGCTGGATTTGCCCGGTGTGCTTTCAAGAAAAAAATAGTTTTTGAAACGCTTTTTTGGAAAAAAATAAACTAAGTATAACCGAGGGCAAACAAGACTCCCTTAACCTTCATAGATACTAGAATAACTGTAGAATGACCCGTAAATTAAAAAGTAAAAATGTTTTTTTGGACGAATTATTTACATTTTTTTTGATCGACGAACAGTTTGCGGATAAACGGCCAAAGATTTTATTGGAATATCTGAAGTAAGCGGGTTTCATGAGTGTTGTAATTTTTTTTTAAACTCAATCGTCACATAAATATAATTAAATACTAACATCGTGCATTGCCCTCAGAAGTTCCCGTCGCTCTTGCATCCGCGTGGCCATCTGCGGCGGCGACGCGGCCGCGAGCGCAGCTCTGCGCGCGCACGCTGAGCTGGCCGCTCGACGCCCGCACGATGCGCCCAGCGTGCGCTTTTACTACATACCTATAGGTATACTAACATAATAAGTTTGTTTCGGGATTCCTAAGCTAGAAAATGCCGGCTCCATCAAATTTTAAAATATGAATTTATACAATAAAAGTATCTTAAAAATTTACTTACAGGAACAAACATTTATTTAAGTCTATAATATTCATTGTTCTCCCCTTCTATTAGAGGGAGCAGGCCCACTGCGGGTAGTTAAATATATTTTTTAAAGAAGGATTGTTTCTTTCGATTAATAACTGTTGTCATCAATATTTAAGGTACTTTCCTTCCATTGACTGCCATTTCCTCTACCCTGCATTATTGCAGATTTGCAGTGCATCTACTATGTTGGCGATCTACTGATTACAAAATATTCGAGGCGATTAATATCGTCACAAATCTTTCACTCTTATATAATTTTCAACGTTACTGTCCGTCGCTTCTGTAAAAATGTCAACGTGAAAACTTAGGTGCAGTGAGCTGTCGTTCCACAAAATGCTAGGGATTGATACTATTGACAGCTCACTTATAACTCACTTCACCTACGTTATCACGGTGAGATTTTTACAGAATAGCACTTCTGATCTTCAAACAATCCCCCACCAGGTCCCAGCGTGATAGCGCGCCACCTGGCGTCCTCGGACGGCGGCTACGCGGCTCTGTTCACGAGCGACTCGTGGCAGAACATCTGCGAACGTGCCTCCGACGGCTCCACGACCGATGTTACCGAGATGTCCTCACGGATCGGCAGGTTAGTTCCTACTGGACATTGGATTATTGACATATTTGTCGCAAAAGACATGAGCCCCTTATAAAATGAGGAAATCAAGTCAAATTAAGGTTCTGCGACTCACTTTGATCAACGTATATGACCTCCCTTTTTTTTTTTTTTTAAGGCTGGGATATCATCCAATGACTGCTCCCGCTCTGGGTGGAGCGGATGGGAGTTTCAGACTCTTACTGACTAAAACCCATCCATGTTCCTTCCGTAGCCCTTTATGTTCCGGGGTAGCGGTAACCCTTTCGGACAATCCCGCTTAATGACCTACACCCTACAAGTTCCATTAATTTTTAGGTTCCCATATTAGATTCTTTGGGAATTTTAACTTTACCTTCATAATCAGCCTATAATGTTCCCACTGCTGGGACACAGGCCCCCTCTCTTCGAGGGAGTGGGCCATAATCCACCACGTGGCCCTGTGCGGGTTGGGGGATGTCACATGTCTTCGAATTTTTGGTTCTATGACATGTCGGTTTCTTCACGATGTTTCCTATACCGTTTTGAGGGTAGTGGTTGAGAAATTATTTACTCTAATTATTACTATTTTAATTATTTATTTTTTACTTGGGTTCGAGCCCACGACCTATAACTTGTAAGTCGGACCAGTTACCACTGAGCCACCACTGCTCACTTTCATAATCCATACATTTCAATATGAACCTTATATCCGTAGACATAAAAGCCAAAATACGACGCTATCAGATGCACATTATAACGTTCTGTTTTGCTTAGGTATCTGAACAGCATCGGTCCCGTGAACAACGTGCCGATCGGCGAGGCGATGGTAGCTTACAGAGAGAAGTCGGGAGACGAGGACGCCAGCCAGACGTTTGTGCCGTTTATAGCGGTGAGTGACATATATTAATTCAAGTTATTTAACTTGTTCCCATCATTAGATATCGGTCAGGTCTACGGAGTTTTGCTAGCTAGTTTAATTTGACCTGTATATACTCAAACCAGTTTATAATTTTTACTTAACTTAGTCGTTTTTGTATACACATTAACCTAATTTACTGCTATGCCCGTTGCCCGTGACCAAAATGTTTGCCTCATCGTTTTACGGCCAGAGCCGCATAAAATCGTTAGACTTCATCAATCCAAAAAAAAAATACTTTCAGAAATTTTCCGCTTCCCATCCGACCTGACCAAAATATCAAATATGCCAAAAAGTTTTATAGCAATCCGTCTGATTTTCAGAATGTAGTTGAACGATAGAATTTAAGTAAGTTGAAAGAACCAATCTGGACCTGAAGTGATGCCTTTACTAAAAAATCTCCAAATTTCATAGTGTCAAAAAAACACTCAAATGCGACACTTAGATAAGAAAATCAATTTTCATGTCTGAAATCGCCAATCGATCTAGAACAAAAAAAAAGTAAAAAAACAAATAAAGATTGAGTATTGAACAAGCGCAGTGATTAATGTTCATTCCTTCTTTGAATCAGAAGTGGCTTTTGCCGCGCCGTAAGAAAACAATATACTATAGTATAGTTAAAATCTCGCTGCAGACTCGGTCATAAATCATTCGAGTGTTTCGCTCTCTTTCTCACTCACGGGCCTTATGGGCAGGCCACGCCCGCACGTAGTCCTGTGCATTACTGCAGTCGATGAGTGATATCGATAGTTTTATATATTTATAAATGGGTGATAGAAATAAATACACATTTTTTTTATTTTATTACCAAATTTACTACAAAGCATATTAAATACATACGAGAAGGAAGTCTCGTAAAAACACATTAGTACTCATTAGTTAACCTGCATACTTAATGAATGCAGTATGTGTACGTGATAACTTTAATGATTCTGTTATCGATAATGGCCTTGAGCGCGCGCAACTAGCGCACATCCCTACTCCGATTATGATTTATGACCAAGTCTGCAGCGAGATCTTAACTATACTATAGTATTAATGAGCCCGTGTCGCCCTCGTGCAGGAGGTGCGCGTGGGCTGCAGCGAGGGCGGCGTGTCGTCGCTGGAGATGGAGGAGGGCGGGTCCCCGCCCGCGCGCGCGTCGCCGCCCGCCACGCCCGCGCCGCACGCCTGCGCCGACCTGGCCGCGCCCGCGCTGCCGCTGCCGCTGCTGGCCCGCACCGAGCCGCTCGAGCTGCAGCTGGACTACTGGCTGGTCAGTTCTGCACTTTATGACTATACTGTTAATCGACATGATTATAAATAGTAGATTTCCCATGATTTTAGGTGAAAACAGTTCACAGTTCACATTTTGCCTTTTTTCTATTCATATCATCAACTGCCGCGCCTTTTCCCACTATATACTGGAAATAAATAAAAAATATTAGGGTCGTCTTCCAGTCTAACCGGTTGCAGCCGAATACCAGTATTTTACATGGAGCGACTGCCTATCTGACCACAACCCAGTAACTGGGCAATACGATACCCCTTGGTAAAACTGGCTGTCAGATTTTCGGGATTCTGACGACCCGTAACGACTGTCAAAGATGCACAAATGACAGCCGGAACCAACAGATAAACGTGCTTTCCTAGGCGCGGAGGAGTCTCGGTTTGTAAAGATGGTCACCCATCCACGGCCTACCCCGGCAAGCGTAGCTTAACCTGGTGGATCGACCTCTGCGGCTGTTAGTACTTAGCCACGAGCTTCTCGTTCATATGATCGGTCCAAAATTAAGTGGCCCTCTTATTATCCCACCCTTTGTAATCCACAAACTATTCTATCTAGTCTATTGTATGTGTCTTTATTTTCACTTGTTAACACCAACCCACAGGTACCAAGCCGTCAGTCAGATGGTACGGACAGCAAAGTAACCGTGAAGGCATCTTTCCGAGCGCTCCACGTGACGCGACAGAACGCGCATCTCTGCATCACGTACCTCACCAAAGAGAAGAAGCAAAAGAGTTAGTATACTTTCGTTTTTAATTATTTTAACACGCTTTTTAAAGTTGTTCTGTATAGGACGGAATCTTTCAACGTATTTTTCATCAACTTCAAGATGTCCGATTAATTTGAAAATTTGGAAACGTATCAAGGATTGATGACAGTACAATAATTTGATATCTTGGAGCTGATCTGATGATGATGCCAGGAGGTGGTTAAAGGAACTATTCAGTGCCTTCTAGTAAAACCCTCGAGTTTGGGCTTAAACAATTTGTTTTGACGACTCTAATAGATTGGGCTTGGTGACAAAGGTCTCATAATGGAGCCAGGAGATAGGTAGTGGAATTCTTCAGAGGCTGCTAGTAAACCCCTCGAGTTTGGGCTCATACAATTCGCATTGACGACTCCAATAGATTGGGTTTGGTGACAAGGGTCTGATGATGGAGCCAGGAGGTAGATAGTGGAATTCTTCAGCGACTCCTAATGTACCGCTCAAATTATAACTTCGTTGACTTTAGATTTACTAACTAAATGAAGATTATACTAGAAAAATCTGCCTAGCCTTTTCCCAACTGTGAAGATGAAGCAGAATACCAGTATTTTACATGGAGCGACTGCCTATCTGTCCTCCACAACCCAGTTAGTAACTGAGTAATACGATACCCCTTAGTAAGACTGGCTGTCAGACTTTCGGGCTTCTGACTTCCCGTAACGAAGATTATACTAGACTAAAAAGTAAAAAATATTTAATTGAACACGTTTTTTGCAGTAATGCGATTAGGCAAGAAGAAGGAGAAGACCGGCGAGGCGGAGGTGGGCCGCGCGCAGACCGTGGACGGCGTCGCGCGGCTCATATGCTCCGCCAAGAGCTCGCACAACGTGCCGCTCAAAGGTATGCGTTCAATTATTAATGGTTTTATGGCTCAGAAGATATCAATAAGGCAAAAAAAAAGTTTTTTACAAAAAATAAAACCGACTTCCAAAACAAACACTACAAAGTGAAAAATAATTTTGATTTCGGAAGTCGGTGTCTTCGGTTTTGTATTTTCATTTTTTGCCACCGACTTCCGAAATCAAAATTATTTTTCACTTTGTAGTGTTTGTGTTGGAAGTCGGTTTTATTTTTTGTAAAAAAGTTTTTATTTTTCACTTTTTAGTTGTGGTACCTACACAATCCCCCCCCCCCCCCAATTTTAATACCACTACCTGGTATGTAAATTACAGTGACAGGAAGTTATTAGAACATCGTCCACATATATTAAGTAGGATTTTTTTCAGATTTTTGTTGATTTTTCAAAAACCGCTTATCCGATTTCGATAAAAATTTTATGGGACCATTTGGGAAGTATACCCTTTCCAACAAAAAAAGAATTTTTCAAATCGGTTGGCAAGCAAAGGAGTTATGCGCGAACAAACATAAAAAAAAAAAAATACAAACATCCGAATTGAGAACCTCCTCCTTTTTGAAGTCGGTTAAAAATGTGCCTAACCTTTATCCAACTATGTTGGGGTCGGCTTCCAATCTAACCGGATGCCGCTGATTACCAGTATTTTACATAGGAGCGAATGCTTATGTCAGCTCTACAATCCAGTTACTGGGCAACACGACACCCTTTGGTGAGACTGGTGGTCAGACTTCTGGCCTTCTGACTACCCGTAACTACTGTCCATGCTTTCCGAAGCACGGAGGGGTCTCGATATGTAATAGTATGGTATCAATAATTATCATTATCAACATTTCATTCATAAATTCTGTATGAAACTCTGGTCTATCACCATCATTGTTCAGTTGCGAGAGTGGACTAATAGTTCTGTCACTTTTTCGCAACTTAATAATAATGTCTTAAAAATTCACAATACGGGCAATACAATACAATACAATTCTTAATGGTCTTGGCGGTTGGAGTAAATTTCCATTAGTGCATTGAAGGATTCCACTGATATAAAGGAAACAATTTGTTTCATGTAGGTGGTATACAGTATGATGAAATTCAAGGGCACCTAATTATGCTATGGACAAATTTTTTCATGGCTTTTATATATTGCTAGACTTGTTCCTAATCCTACTACTATTATAAAGGCGAAAGTTTGTAAGTATGGATGTATGGATGTTTGTTACTCTTTCACGTAAAAACTACTGTATAGATTTGGATGAAATTTGACACAGAGATGGTTTATATCCTGGATTAACACATAGGATATTTTTTATCCCGGTAGAACATTCCTGTGGGATAATTTCCGACCTCCACGCGAGCGAAGCCGCGGGCAGAAGCTAGTCCATCATAATAATGGCGTGTGTTTGTCCACAGTATACATTGACGGCACGGAGCTGAACGGCGTGAAGTTCTTCCAGCTGTCGACGCAGTGGCAGACGCACGTGAAGACCTTCCCAGTGGCCACGTGCGGGGCTCCGCTGGCGCCCGTGGAGTCCTAGGCCGCTACCACTCGCTGTGGCTGCGTCGCCAGGCCCGCCGGCCCCCGCCCTCGCCCTAGCGCGCTCGGCTATCTCCGGAAACACTCGGAAACACGAAGCGAAGCAATGAGGCTCTAAACATTGTCTTACAAAACTGACAAATTGTAAAATTTAACGTTTATTTATTAAGCTGTCGAGCTGCCATGATTATTGCGTAGGACACGCCTATTGTTATGTATCTTGAGTTTATTTCGCGTTTATTATAAAGTTGTTAATGTATTCCTGTAGCGTAGTTATCTGCCATATACTCGCATGCTGTATGGTTCAATGTCGTGATTCAAGTTACATAATGGAGGCTCAAACGCGTTAACTATATCGTCATAGTCATTCATTAACTAGTTATCGTATTTAATATATATAATGTAGTTGTTATCCGTGTACTCAGTATATATCGAGAAATAATGGTTCGTGACATTTCCAATATGTGTATGTTATAGGTTAGTGTTGTTCGCCGAAGTTATGCGTGTGGCGAGAGCTTTTCAGAGGTGATTTTGTGCGAATGAACTTTCAACGAAAATTAGCTTACGGTTCCGCCAAAATTTCGCCGAATTTCGGTGTTCGTATGTCGGTTGTATAGTTTGACCGAAGGCAGTCGGCGAAACTTTTGTAAAGAGTAGCTCGGTTCGGGTAAAGTTAGATCGTTTCAGCGAGTCAATGGATAGTGTAGTTACGTTATTGAAACGAGTATCGTCGGCACATATCAGCATAGTTTCGGTTCGAGTGTTGTACGCGATTTTATTTTTGATCTGTGATTCGTGAATGCAGTTTTTTTTTTAAATATCGTAAGGCAATGGAAGCGCGATGTTGCAGTCATATTTTTGTGTAATTTTTATATAAGTGCAGCTAAGCGGTGTTTACATTTATAATTTTGTACGTCATAGATGTTTTGAATGAAATGTAGATTTTACATAACGATAAAGGTTTTTAATTTTAAAAGATATTATAGAGATTATTATTGGGATTGCGACTAATATCTTCTTGTGGCTGAACCACCACCTCTTATCGCAGTATTATTTTCAATATTACTACAGTGTTAGAATGAGACAGAGCTATACAGGACGTATAGCTCCTTCTCTTTCCCACTGTGAAGTAATATTTAAAAAAAATACTGCTATCAGTGCGGGTGGTTGGCCCCTGATCGATTTCCTTGTATACTTTAATAAAATCTTCGACTTCCTTACTTTGTGACCAAGCCAAAATTTTTGATATTTTAGTCCTGAATAATGAAATTCGAAATTTATTCCGAGCCAATTTGGAAACTTATTTTCTATTTCGGCTAGTTTGATTTTGTAGCGGTAATCAGTAGAGGGCGTTAGTAGTACACCCTGCAGGCCAACGACTGTCTCATGATATCATAGAGTTAGTACTATATTCTCAAACTTTACATATACTATGTGTAATACTTAGATTTAGCTATGTGTGTAATTCAGATAATATGTGGCTGTGTGTACTATGTTAGGTATACAGAAAATGTTTTGACGAAATCTGACATGGAGATTTCGACTTTACTGCTTGTGCTTGCGGTCTATAATCCATTGTGAGATTTCATCAAAAGTATTGCACATTGTATGAGTGGCTTCTCGTGTCGATAATCGTTATTATAAACATTATATCGATGTTAGTGACGTTCGTAGAGATGCCTAAATAAAAAAAAAAGTTTATCAGTCTTATAGGCAATATTTAAAGACATTTGAATATCGAAACGAGAGCCATGACACAGTAACACAGGACTTCCGAATATTTTGGTCTTAGATATCATATTATCCCTTTAATATATTAACATATCGAAGTCTCGCTAGATAAACGTTTATTCTATATTTAAATGTAGCTGTTAAAAGTATTCCTAACTATAATAAAGTTAACTTATATAAGATGACTGGTAATTAGTGACCGATATTTAAACACGTGATTGTACTCATGATTACAATCAACTTTCCCAAAGAAACTTTTTTTGTATACTTAATAGTTGTATTTTTATCACAATAACAATACAACTGGCGCGCGCAAAGTTCAATGACCTTTGCGCCGATCAGATGTTAGCAGCTACTGAGTATACAAAAAAAGTTTCTTTGGGAAAGTTGATTGTAATCATGAGTACAATCACGTGTTTAAATATCGGTCACTAATTACCAGTCACCTTATATAAACAAAAATGACCGAACATCGAGTTTTAAAGTTCAAAGCAGTATTTGGAGGAGCAACAAGAATATTTCTAGTAGCATAAACGCGTTTTACAATGAAATAAAGAAAATTGCCAAAATAATTATTACAATTTTTAGCTTTAATGACACAAAAGTCTTCTTCTTCTTTTCGTGTGGTTAGTGACTAACCTGGTGTCAGAGTTTTTATGCTGCCCATGGACTTCTGACTTAGCTTCACATGCCAAGTCTTCTCTCGGCATGTTTTACCAATGTCGTACTAAAAGAAAAACAGTATGATTATTTTACACAAACGGAGAACATGCTGTACTGTCATACCTACTATGTTCTAGCTACAGTAGCCTAAGAATGTAGAACCAGTCTGTGTAGTGCCGAAGTGACCAAATTCTGGTCAAAGCTTATTGAAAACTAGCTTCTGCCCGCGACTTCGTCCGCGGAAAATTTCTTGTTTTAACATTAGAAGTAAGCCGAAAAAATACTTTTTTAAAACATAAAACGAAATTAAAATACAAAAGATATGGTGTCGCGGACTTTTTTGTAGAAATAATTAAGACGAACCAGGTTGCCATACATTGCTTTCAATTTTAAACAACTGTTTAGGCAGCGCATGCAAATAATTATGTTTTAGGAGGTATTTCTTTCCGACTTGCCAGACGAAAATTGCGATAGCTCGGCTAATATGTATGATATAAATATAATTTATAGCCTATAGCACTCAGGAATAATGTAGCTTTCTATCAGTGAAAAAAATTTTGAAATTGGATCATTAGTTCCGGAGATTAACCCCTACATACAAACTTACAAATTTTACCTCTTTATAATATTAGTATAGATGTACTAGCGCCCTACCCCGGCTTTGCTCGGGTGCAATGTAGCTACTATCCCGCGGGCGAAAGCTATTGAAGCTATACGTATAAACCTTCCTCTTGTATCACTCTAACTATTGATGTAATCCGTTGCGTGATTTAAAAGATCTAAGCGTACAGAGAGACGGACGTTAGCCGCACAGGTCCATCTATCAGGTTAAGCTACGCTTGCCGGAGTTGGCCTTGGATGGGTGACCATCTTTACACACCAAGACTCGTCCGTGCCTCGGAAAGCACGTTAAGCCGTTGGTCGCGGCTGTCATTTGTGCATCTTTGACAGTCGTTATGGATCGTTAGAAGCCCGAAAATTTGACAGCCAGTTACTGGGTTGTAGAGGTCAGATAAGCAGTCGCTCCATGTAAAATACTGGTATTCAGCTGTATCCGGTTAGACTGGAAGCCGACCCCAACATAGTTGGGAAAAGGCTAGGCAGAGGCAGAGATATGATCAGCTATACGACGAAGCAAAGCAAGTCTTTGATCAAACTATTGGGAAGACTATGTTACTAATGTTAGTATACATCGGGATGTACAGAGGCCAGCACATCAAGTTACCACAATCTGTCAAATTGCTTTGATAGTATTTCAACTTTATAGCAAAGACATAAGGTTCATTTTTAATTGAGAAAATTTGACATTTAGGGATAGCTTGATGTGCTGGCGTCTGTCTGTACCCCACAAATAATGTGACAATAGTTCGCGTATTATTGAATGTACGCTTTTTCAGAGTAATAACACTTTTTTAAATGTACGCTCTTAGTGTAAGTCGTGTTATTATAGTATTAGGCCTGTTTACCATTTTAAATCTAACCTTATCTTATATTCGATTTTACTCTGTCTTGTTCTGACGCGGTCGATATTTCTAGATGTTGTATAGCTTTTTTAATCGATTGAGGTGATTTATCGATAAATTCTTATCGATATGCAGATAATCGTATCATTGAACTGAATGAATTGTTGCTTATTCCATTCATTGCTAAATTAATGCGTATTTGTCTAAAGGTACGTCCGCCTAACTTAAACTCTTTTGTAAAACTTTCTTCAATTGGTATTATATTAATAAGGCTTTTCAGTAAGGGTTTCGTATCGGATTAAAAACGATTTTAATAAATTCTCTCTCAAAATATGCATTAACTCAGCGTCTTCTATTTAGGACCAAACTTTGAGATACTATAATGCCAAAAAACAATTTTATCATCGAAATAAAAAAAAATGTGTACCGCGTCAGAACAGGACATCAGTTGTAAAATAACGTCAATGACAGTTTAACTCTAATTACACGCAGCATTGATAATTATTGTTGTTCTATTTGTCAAAAAAAAATGATATCATTCTACTCTATATTAGTTCTATTGGACTCAGTCAAGCTTTTAATAGTCTGGTGTATATCTAGGTCGCGACAAACCAAACAGTTAAATGGTTTAAATACACAAGCTTGTAGTATGATAACTTGGAACATATGCTTAGCCAATAGAAATGGCTCGTTTTGATTTTGTATGCATCTACCCTATAAATCTGGCTGGCCAATATTTAAATTTTTTTTTCGAACGCCAAGTACCAATAATAATTAATCAATTATAATTCATTTCTGTCAAAGAAGTTACAATCTGTTCATAAAAAACAAAACGTGATTCTTCAAACCGTTTTATTTAAAGTTCTCAAATTATAATTTTTTTGTGATCCCCTTTATAACTAATTACCTAGTATTTTTATACCAGCTATTGCTTAAACAAACATATAGTGCAGTTCATTTTTTACATTATATTTTGACAAATAGAACAACAAAATATGACTGTGTATTATATCAAATCGCTTGTATGTTGTAATATCTAAAATAAGCTATGGAATAACTTGTCGGTAATAATGTTAGGATCTTGTTGTTATCAAATGTAAACGGCCCTTATTTTTAATATTCCATCAAATAAGCGGTACCACGTTACGCCCAGTAGACTTTCATATTTATCCATAATAAAATATTCGATTATTATATTATTAGGATCTGTATAATGGTTTGTGTAACTTTTTTTTTATGAGGAGACGTTATGGCCAATTATAATTTGATCGAAATTGTACCAACTGTTTATTCATTTTATTTTATGAAATATTGATGAATGTCTTCGTATTAAATAGAATGATCAAACTTCTATCTACACTATGAATTAACATTGATGAAATACTTTTTCGTTTGACTGAAATATGCATTATATTGGTCGAATGCTTCCACTGTCGTGCTTCTAAAGAGAATTTTCAGCAATCTCTGTGATGACTGGGAACTCTTACAAAATGCCTGAAAATACTGCGAACTAGTTACATGGCCCTTCTTACGACACCCTGTCAGCTCTAAGAATTGACGGATGCAGTCAAACGTAAAAAAAAATGTTTGCTAAATATTAAACAAAATAATTGTTTAATATTTAGCAAACATTTTTTTTATGATAACTGAACGAGAATATTTACTTCAGTGTTAATTCAGCGTTAACTACTATGACATTCAAATTCCATCATAAAACTCTTGTATGAAGGCGAAAACATTATGTGCGCAAGCGCAGCGCATAATGTAGACGAAGAGACCATGGTTTAGAAAGTGTAAAAGTAAAACATTGGGTGTAGCAGTAATATACAAGTTTTTCTAAAGCATTTTGCTCATCACTTGATGAAGTAAAGACTAGCTTAAATAAATGAGAGCTTAAGCTTGCTACTGCCTTTCGTGTTTTACTTCTCCCTACATCATGGTCTTTAGGCAAACGGTCATTGTTACTGGTCTAAAGAATGTTATTTTTTATCAGATATAACCTACCTAATAGCCTGCCGAGGTCACTACTAAGAAATGTTAAAGGCCAGTGTTGAAAGGACAAAAACCTTGATAGTATAGCCTTCTTTTAGATCCGAAACAAAATGCAGTGTTTGTCTATTGTAAGGAAACATCGCAAGTCTCCCAAACTTTCGTTAACGGCTTAGCCAAACGAATCCATTTAATGACATTAACTTTTAATGTTAAGTATTAATCATTATGTTATTTTTATCTAACGTGCAACTCTGGCCGATTAAAAGTAAAACTATATAACATTGTGGAAAAAATTAAGTTCAATGGGATTGAAAATGTGTATGTGAAATTAATCGGATTCAAGGTATGGATGAAATGGATTACTGCAAGCGGAAACACATACAATACTTTAGAAATACCAAGTATGAAACAAAACTAGATTTTCGCCTGACCTACCTACCATGTTCGAACTCAAATTTCTCCAAATAATGTCCAATTATTATTTGCATTGCTTTGAAAAACTGAGGGTCCTTGGAAGCTCTTAAAACAAATATTTGGGGTCATAGCCACCCTTCTTTTTGAATTTTTTAAAGTCTGAATATCTAGAACAAATCTTGTCGAGCAAAATGATGTTCAGACTGATACAGTATTTGCTATCGATTGTAGACTAGATTATAGTGAGAGATTGTAATTTAAACATTTAGAAAATAAAAAAGCAATGTTTACAAAATAAGTGACATCAAATGAAAAAAAAGATACAAAAATCAATTGGGAATCTAAAAATATCTTCTGGCTCCTAAACTATAAAATAATCGCTGAACATAATTATATTGGGTGTATCGGGAATTCATAAAGGAGGTTTCTAAAATTGTGGATCAGCCCATCTTAAAGTTATTGCTTTTTTTTTTCAGAATTCTCTCAAAGCAATATCTCAGCTTAGATTTCAAGATTGAAATATTTGATGTTAGTATTATACCTTGCATCTTGATTAATTCAGTTTTAAAAGTTTTTAGAAGAAGCTTTTGTTTATATGTCTGAACATAATCCAATTTATTTGTATGTATTCAAAATGCATCCTTAGAGACACAGTTTGCACGACCCACTTTTAGAGGCAGAGTTTGCATGTTAAAGATTTTTAATAATTTAAATTATAACAAAAGGGCGGGAATTGAGCTAAAGGCGGCCATTTTGTCGCTGAACATTGCCTCACAGGTATTGGCTTCACCATCTGTAGAAAACCCTGCCCGAAACTATGATTTTGATCTCATTACTGCTGACTGAATGATTCACTTGGCACACTTCTTTATTACAATGGAATTCAAATTTTATTTTTTTTCCAAATGAGCTTAAAAGCCAGAATTGTCATCGACATTTATAATGTATTATTTGTAAATTAATCATCACAAATTGTTATGTCCATGTGAAATGGCCAAACAAACTTATATTAGTGCTATGGAGAGCTCCTTTAAGTTGAATAAATTAGTACAAAAATATCTAACATTTTTATGTTTCATTAACAATAAACTATTAAATTGATTTCAATGCATTCTTCAGAAAAAAAATGCAAAATAGACCGTGCAATAATGTGAATGTTTCTCGAGAATTTAATGTTCATTTAATTTGACTTGTGAGTCAATAAAAATATAATTTCATTACGATATTTTTAAGTAATGTGATGAGATTTATTATTTTATCATAATTTGCAAGTATAATTTGTATTTATTGTACAAATAAACATTTTGCATTAAAACAATGTTGTCTTTTATTTTATTAAAAACTCAACATAATAAATAATAATATTGTCCCTTTGGTAACTATATAGTATAATTTATATATTATGTAATAAATTGAACACTTTATAAACAAACTGTTTTTAACAACATTCCTTTGAAATATCAATGATTCATTCTATAAACAATTACATCTCAAGATGTTGATGAACAAAACCTTGATTCGTTTTTAAACAAACAATAATATAATAAAATAGGCATTTACAAAATTAAATCTTACATTTTATTGTTTTAAAGTTAAAAGCACCTTTTATAAAAATGTAACAACATTACTGATTTGATCATCTATTTTGATATGATTCAACATTTGTGCTTAATACTAATCAAAAACCTTCAAATATCAAAAATTGGTCCCTTAGTCCATTCTCTCCTCCTAAGCCCCCTTCTGGCAGAATATAAAGTAAGCCATCAGTACCTTTCTTTGGAGAGAATTCAAACAGATTATTATTACTCTGCGCAAGATCATGTAAGTTCCATGCAGCTAAATAGTTGGACTTGCCATGCTTGCACAGCACATAGACATTTTTGGGGTCATTGACATAGTGTTCTCCAGGGTCATTGATCACAATGACTCCACAGACAAGAGCCCAGTGTGCCGTGCGCCCATTCCTAAGACATGGTGAGTGATCACAGTCTGCGTCATAGCTGATGGCAGAGTTAAAGAATATTTAATTTTATTTTGATAATGAAAATTTATATAGTCAATTTTTTTTTTTATATATAGAAACTTAGCAAAGATAATAGAATTGTAAGATTTTTTTTAAAGATTCCATTTCTTGCCAATGGTTTGCTTGTGGTATTTGAAAAGGATACGGAACTAATAGAACAGCGCCATTCATAAGTCTTTCAATTGTCTCCGAGCTAAATAGGCCTCCTCTTTTCAACGTACAGCTAACACGCTCTATCTCAGCTAAGCTGTGGACTTTCTCCGTCAGTTTCACCATTTGCTTGCAGCTGAACATCTCTCCATTGCTTGTGAACCCTTCTAATCTTGCAATACTTAACAATTCTTCAGGAGAAACTGCTCCATTGATGGACATTGATAAAGCAACTAATCCACATGTTGGACCTACTTGTTTTACAGATTTGAAATATCTATACTTGTATTTGAAAGGTGACCTTTCACAACATATTTTGTTTCTAATACACGCTTCCCTTAACTCGTCTTCAGCTGTCCAAGTACATAATGTAAGGTCAAAACTTTGCTTGTAAATATTGTCGTTTTTCACCTCATTCGTGGACGTACTGATAGCGGGTAGTGATGGTGGCGGCGGGGGAGGTGGTATTGTGCACATTATAAAAGATTTCAATTAGGTATTTGAATAAAACTTTACAAAATATTACAGCTTACATAACAATAAATAAAAAATGTGTTAAATTAATTTCAACATATTAAGAAAAACTGAAATATTTGAGTAACAGTTTTCATTCATTTTTCTTGGTCATTATTAACTATTTTTGAGCTGACATAATATTTTTTAAATAAACTAACCACAGAATAAAGTACAAAGGACTGCTCACAAAGTACCTACTTTTACTTTGGAACTGCTGATCTGATTGTTTTGACAGATGACAAGATGGATAACTTTTAAGTTTTTTCACGTTCCACTTTACGCATAAATGACATTGACTTCTTAAAAGTCATAATCTGCGGTGTTTTATAGCCTTAGAATATGTAAGGCTTTGAGGCTTTGGCAGATGCAGTAAATCCATCTTGTATCAACTTAGAGCTCTTACACACGAGCGGCATGTTGCCAACGGCAGCAGTCGACATTTCAACTTTAAAGACCAGCGGCAGCCATCGTCTGCTCTCTTAGTATAAGAGTCAGTTGTAAAATGTATTCCAAAGAAGAAACACTGTTATTGCTTTTACTTCGTCGACGCCGACGCAAACAAATAATAAAACCTTTATTTTATTGTGGGTTCAAGAAATATTAATCAATAGAGATCAAGATGGGCATTTTTCACTCTCTATCCACTCTTACGAAGAAACGAGCAACAGTTTTTCAATTATTTTCGAATGTCCATTGCTTCTTTTATGAGCCAACGGCTATTTTAAAAAGTTCAATATCTCGCCAAGATACCATAATGTGGACCAGCATTTCAGCTGAGAAAAGGCTCGCTATGACATTGAGGTATATCAATTTAGTCAGTGGAACTCATTTTACAAATTTGCGACTCTTGAACTATTTGCAGTCGTCTGACAAAATGGCGGATGCGGCACGCTACAACTGCAAGTGTCGCTATCTTAGAGCATTTAGGGTAATTAATGCTCTAAGGTCGCTATAGGTCGACTGCTGCCGTCGATGCGTCGACGGTTGTCGCCGACACGTGTCGACGGATGCAGTTGCCTCTGCCGTTCGCAACATGCCGCTCGTGTGTTAGAGCTCTTAGAGCCCAACTTATAATTTAAAATTTGTATTATATTTTGTTGAGAGCTGTGTGTGAAATTCAAACTTTCACACACACAGCCTTCCCTATAAAATATTCTTACTGAAGCCAAACAACATTTTTAATCATATCGAGTGTGCCTTCAAAGCACGTGAACGTTACGATCACAACGCGGCACACGACGCGGTTTGCGTTGCGTGGCGTTCGTTGGCAGCGGTGCGACGCGACGCTCGACAATAAATCATGGAACCAACTTATGCCATGTTTTCCATCTTTTGGGAATTTTATCTAATAGGTCTTTCAAGACCTCCGGCAAGAAGTCCTGTGGATGCCTTAACCCATTGACTGCCGGAACGCAGATCTAAACACACACACAATTGCTTTTTAATTGTGTCTGTAATTACGGCTGCGAAAGGTTAAGGTAAATGCGCCAATGTAGCACGAAAAATTTAATTTTTCTTGCGTTTTTACAAACATGAATTGCAACCATACCAATTAAGTAGGTATTTATATTATACGAGCTTCCGCCCGCGGCTTCGCCTGCATAATATGTCGACAAATTATACACATAAACCTTCCTCTTGAATCACTCTACCTACTAAAAAAAACCGCATCAAAATCCGTTGCGTTGTTTTAAAGATTTAAGCATACATAGGGATATAGGGACAGAGAAAGCGACTTTGTTTTATACTATGTAGTGAAAAATCATCAATACAAGACAAGCAAACAATTTCAAGAAAATTTGAATTTGTCAGGTTACCTTTGCGCATTCACCATAATAGATTAAGACCCTCAGGCAGGGAACTGACTATAACCCATGGACTATAACCCATGGACTGCCGGATCTATCACGGTTGGATGGTATCATTCTGTATCTGTACCATGCAGCTATATAAATAATTGAACGCACCCCTAAAGAATGAACAATAGAATAATATTTAAATGAGGGCGTGGCGTTATCGTTCTTCTATCACCAACTCGTTCTTTCCTTCATTCGTTTCGCTGACAGCTGTTTAGTATAGCGAGCGTCGGACAGTTTGTGCAAGATAATTATTTCAATTATATTTTATTGAAGGGAAAGGGCCCACTTTCTTGGTATTGCAAAACCGGTTAGGTGTCCCTAATTCATCATGTCGGAGTCGCGGAAAAACCATCTCTCCATAGATGGAGGGCAGGTGAAAGAAGATGAACACGTCGCGTCTTACAAGCCCATCCCTGAGACGGATACAGGTATTTCCGTTGTTTTATCAGATAGCATGCTACTAATTGTTAATTTTAACCGTTTTTCATACTTCGATCTTTACTCTGCTGTAGAGTGTCTAAATTATTGCGTGTTAAAAAGATTGGAATTTCATTGTGACGTCATTTTCATCAAGCTCGTATTTAAATGAGAAGCTTTGATTGGTATCAGCCTGTCTCCGTTATCAATTTTATTGTGTCATGAGCATAAGACGTTATCAATGAAAGGCAAAGATAACAAGGTCGACAGCAAACGTCAAAGCAAAGAAGCAATCCGACCAAAATGAAAAGCTCTTTCGTATGCTTAATTTTATTTTTCTAATTACTATTTTGTAACTAATCCATATTTTTTATTGTTTTATGATTATTTTTGTTACTATAGCACGTTGAAACCATAAATTACAATCTTATGCATTTATTTCAAGTTTTGGTGGGACCTAATTTGGTTGTACCAAGGTGACTCTTTCTTTCGGTCGGGTTATAAAGCGCTTTATTCGCCGCGGTAGTCAGCGCCATTTTGTTCTCGTCCGCTGAATGATGCAAGACACAAGTTTGTTTGCATTCTAAAAACGTTATTTGTATCAAGGATATTATTAATCACAAAGATTTTGAAGAAGAGATCCAGCAAATGAGTGGTAACCAAATTGTTTTACTTTTCTCTTTAAACTTAGACAAGTGGCATGTCAATCTACTTGTGTAGATAAGAAACTTCCTGCAAATTGAATTCAGTTCAACAGGACATGTGTGTGAATGGACTGCTTGTTTCAAATTGGTCAACTCACTCCAATTTATAACTGAGAACCACAGCTGTACAATCAAACACTTGTCTCTTATAAAGAAGGCTATCACCATAGAGTTTATTTTCAGCTGAACCTGTTGAGTATCTGGAGACTGAGGAGGTATACATGCAACTGAACCAAAGTGAAATAATGGAAACCGATACAGGAGATGATGTTGACGACCATTGGGAACACACCAGTATCAAAATGCTGTTAAACTTGTATCTACAGAATGTTGAAAAGTTCCGAAGTCCAAAAGTTAAGAAAAAGAATGTCTGGGTGGACATAGCCAATGCCGTTGGCAAAGGCCCAGACTGCTGTGATAAGAAATTTCGAAATTTAAAACAAACATACATAAGGTTACTTAAAAAGAGAAATAGGAATGAAGTGGTTGTAGTTAAATGGCCTTATTTTGAAGTTTTTGAGCAGATTTACAACGTCAATGGAGAATATCAGCCTGAGATACAGCAGAGGATACAAGATAGCACTGCGGAGAGTGTGACCAAAGCTTTATTGTCTATAGCCGAGCCTTCAACTTATGAGCCAGATATACAAGATAATGGTGAAGCATCGAATGGTCAAAGTGAAGAGTCAAAAAGAAAATTGAACAGGAGACGGTACACAGATTTTAGGAAAATATCTTTAGAAATGAGAAATAGACAGCGAACTGTAGAAGAAAAGTTAGATAGACTAATTAATATAGTACAAGAATCAAATAGTATACAAAGAGAACGAAACAGATTATTTCAACAGTTTCTTGATAATTTACATCAAAATACTTGAATGTTGCATTTTATATTTTCCATTTTATGGAGATGAACCGTTTTTGAATTTATTTTGTGCCAGATGTTCTGGTGAAAGGAATGTTTTCAGATTGGTTATGAATGAATAATGTGGATTTAATTAATATTTTTCTAATAATAAATTCTGTAAATAAATTTTGTAGTAAAATGACTTTACTGTTGTTTTATTTTGTGAATGGGAGAAAGGCCCATGAGCTGAAGTTTTCCTCTTCTAATACATTATGCTGTTTCCCACTTTTGCTTAATATTAATTACCACACTACACATAGCATTCTCTTGTGCAAAATGCCTATTGACGAATAAAGTTCAAAGAACCTCCTTTTTTCGAAGTCTGATAAAAAGATAAGAAATCATTAAGTAATGTATGTGGAGCTTGGACTAGTGTTACCATTTCTCAATTTTAAGTTTAAGTCCTCAAAAAAAAGCCGCAGGTCTGTAAAAAAGACCGCATATTTTTCGTTTAAGTCTAAAATTAATTTTCATAAAAAAAAGTTAAATGAATTCCTTATAATGCATACGGTATTAATTGTAATACTTCTTTTATCTTCTAAAATAAATTACCTATACTAAACAATTGACCCTAGACAATTCAAAGGTGCCTGTAATTGGTTTTTTTGAAATAAATGCTTTGAGTTCGAGTTTAAAAAGTCCAGACAAATGACTCTGCTGATCAAAGTCAAGTCGGGGGATCAAAAAGCCGGTCATGGCGGGACAATTCTGAGAGTATAGACCTTTGTTGCGAGTTTGCGGCAGTATAAATCTCGTCACACTTAAAAGTGGGCGTGTCTCTACCTCATCTGTGGCTACCCGAAGAATAGAAAATACACATTCCTATAAGACATTCGGTTAGTAATTATTCACTGCACATAATCATTCTCCTACACTTTTCTCAATTTATTTGGGGTCGGCGCATCTTTGTCTTTTTTCCCCATATTAATTTGTCTATTAGTCGTCATCTCTGTAGTCACCCCTTTCTAGCCATATCATCTTTCACATAGTCCATCCGTCGTTCCTTTGGTCTTCCTCCTACTATTATTGTCTCAACCATACCCTGACATCCGATTTCCACACAGCTTTTCAAACACTGGTGTCACTTTAAGACTTCCTGTTATAGGTACTCCTTACTCATTTCTTATTCAATCCGTTCGCGTAACACCACACATCTCTTAGCATTCTCATCTCAGCTGCAGGCAGTTGTCCCTCACTTTTTGTGGCATACAATTATAACTATTACTCACTACATAAGCACCTAATAAATAAACTTCGCAATTTAGATCGTAGCGTATCGAAATAATAAAATCAACACGAAAAATCTACATCGAAATACGTTAGAATCTATTTTCTCAACTCGTTTAATACGTAGTTATAATTCATACCTTCTATTTTAGGTTTTACACATGCTGCTAAGTATTTAAATCGCTAATTGTCTACCACACGACTGCTTGGTGACTGCCCGTGCCGACCAGTATCAAAGACGCATTTGTCACTCAGGGCTGTGTTGATGTTAATTTAATTTCCCGCGGATATTACTGTAAAATCGACTATTGTTCTCATTGATGATCAATCAAAAGTGGTTTTTATACTGTTCATTGTGAAGAAAGGAGTCGGTGAGTGTTACGTGTACCGAGAATTAATAATATTAAATTTATTTTGTTTTATGATATAGTTGCCATTTGGGCATGCCGGGGCCGTTAGGGCAGAAGCCTGCAGGGTAAGCGGGATTGTCCGAAAGAGTTACCGCTACCCCGGAACATAAAGGGCTAAGGAAGGAACATGGATGGGTTTTAGTCAGTAAGAGTCTGTCCCTTTCCTCTCCATCCAGAGCGGGAGGAGTCATTAGATGATTTCCCCAAAAAAAGGTAGGGGTAGGGGGGGGGGTATGCTAGGGTTAACTTTGAGTGGATAACTTACTTAAAGTTGGTGACACGCTCCTTTCTTATCCAGATATACCAATTTCGGAACGTTTGTAACTTGCTCAACTACAGAGCGAAGATACGCCCTAGATTTTGACTTGGTTTTTGTCCGAGATTTGTCCCTCGCCTAAACTTGTATTTCGAGTAATTTCCTGTAGCTGTTGCATCATCGAGGACTTTCCATTTGGGACCGTGATACGTCGACTTATTTCCTATTTGTCCTAATTTATATATGTATACTAGCTGACCCGACAGACGTTGTCCTGTCTTAACTGTGATACCTACCCTACCTACCTACCTACCTGCCTACCTACCCTAGCTACCTACCCTACCTACCCTAGCTACCCTACCTACCCTACCTACCCTACCTTTCCACCCTACCTACCCTACCTACCTACCCTACCTACCTACCTACCCTACCTACCCTACCTACCCTTCCTACCTACCTACCCTACCTACCCACCCTACCTACCCTACCTACCCACCCTACCTACCCACCCTACCTACCCACCCTACCTACCCACCCTACCTACCCACCCTACCTACCCTACCTACCCTACCTACCTACCCTACCTACCTACCTACCCTACCTACCTACCTACCTACCTACCTACCTACCCTATAGGAGGAAAATCAGCAGCTGATCGAAAAAAAAAATGTATTCTGCGATTCAGGGCGGAGACAAATCCAACGAAACAAAAACCATGAAAACTGGTCCAGCAGATCTCGAGTTATAACGAAGGGAACAAACCCGTCTTTCTTTTATATATATAGATGTTCGGTCCAATGCCATTTTAATTTGCAATATTCGAAATCGGAAGTTTCAGAGCGTACGATAGATACATAATAAACAGATCGTATTTCTACTGCCTCCAGTTTTACTGTAATACAATTTCATTTAGCATTTCAACGAATGAATTTCTTTTGTGTATCTCCCGACCCCGCATTACTTGGCAAACTCCATACGACATGCGTGGCTACTCAATCACTTAAGGGAATGGGGCCACTTAATATAATCTAGCAAATAAAAGTAGGGTGGCGAAGTGTGCCAAGTATAACATCTTACATTTCAGAATTTAACCATATAGGTACCTATAATTTACAACTGCGCTTGCATTCTTCAAGTGCAACCACAGATCAACGGTTTTTTTTTGTATTTTGCCATTGGTGAAGTAGATATTAGATCTATGTTCTTTAGGTGAACCACTGAAGTTTTAAAGTAAAGTTCTTCTAGTATTTCAGCTATATATATTTTTTTCGATGTCTGAAAAAATCATATCATCATCAAAAGCAATTTCGAAATTAGTTCTAATTATATTAAGTGGGTATGTGATTAAGATATCCAGGCCTAAACGGGTCAACTTCCTAAACACGCCTTCACATTTAATCTAAGCTCGTTATCCACAAATGAGTTGTTTGTCCATTTGGACCGAAGCTATTATTCCATTAAGCGTAATCGGAGACAGTTTACCTACTTCATTTCAAAGCTAGTGGTTTAGTGGAGCTCCAAGCGGACGGACGAGTCCTGCGTCTTTTGTTATTGTTATAACATGAGTTTCTCAGTGTTGGAATTCTTGTAATATTTTGTGGTAGGTGATAAATTTTGCGGACAACAAATATTTGAAAATAAAAAAAACGCTGTGTTGTCGAAGTTCTGATGCAAAGTGTTTTGTTGAAACTTGAAACACTTGTGGCAAACCCAATTATGTTTTAATAACTATGATATCCATGCTCAATGCACGATGCCAGAATATTTATCAATTTTGCATTGGTTAACTTATAGTTTTCGTTGAAATTCGAAACGGAAACCCAGAGAGAAACTCTTTAAAAGTCATCGCCCTGTAATTTGTACCTCCCAAACAATCTGTGCTGCTGTGCGCCCCATCAATTACATCAGCCAAAATTTTTTGTTCGTAAGAAAATAAGAAACAAGCCTCATTGCATCGCACCGACTTCCATACAAATCAAGTTCTCGAGGCAAAA
This sequence comes from Hyppa rectilinea, assembly GCA_951799385.1. Taxonomy (NCBI): domain Eukaryota; kingdom Metazoa; phylum Arthropoda; class Insecta; order Lepidoptera; family Noctuidae; genus Hyppa; species Hyppa rectilinea. The sequence goes on from OX637319.1 coordinate 3,825,401, forward strand.
AGTAGCTTGCAGCGCCCGCTGACTTTCGGGAATCGCCGAATTCATCTTGCAACGAGTAATGCGTCGTGTTCCTTTATTTTGCAAAGAGATTTTTTGTTTTATTATACGTTCATACGCAAGCTTCATATAAACGTCTGGCAGTTTCGTGCGATTGCAGTCGTATTTTTGTGTCGGAGTGATAAACATCGAAGCTTTGAGAAAGTGAGTCGTATTAGTTTAGAAAGTTGATTAGACCCTTTGTCTTTGAGCCGGAGAAAATTACCATTCTTTGATAAGATTGGTTATTTATCCGACGGTTCTGTGGTATGAATGACCAGTTTAGAACATACATCATAGCACGTTTTTATTAAATCTGTCTACCCGCGTCCCAGTGGATAGTCTTCTTAAATCGCCAGGTGCGTCGAAATCGCTAATAATAATCGCCCATTTTTTCCGAGGGGTGACTTAAACTAAGGTTAAATTCCCATAGAAACCCCTGACCTAATTTAATATTGCAAACCACGTGGGAATAACATAGGAGTTACAATCAGCGGTATCAGGGGGACATTTTTAGCACGACAAGGACAGGAGACAAGAATAGAATAGGTACGGTACGTATTCCAGAATTTAGTACCGCTATACGGCGGGCATCGTCTTTGTGAGCTGGTTTTCGCACTAACGATAGTGCGAAAACGTGGCCCGGTTGGGGCAGGAGTGTGTGATGTAACAGGCCGCTGTGAGATATTCGCATTGCGATATTTTTTCGACGTGGATTTGGTACGTTTTTCGTAGTTCTTAGTCGTTTTCGTTAGAGCCTGTATTGGTTTTGATTGCTTGAAATTTTTGTCGTTGTGGAATCGTGTGATTCGCACACAAATCGAAGGGTGTCGTGTGTAGTCGTGTAGAACACAAACATGCAGTTAGTTGAGGATATAATTAAAACTATTTAGTACCTAGGTACCTAATCCGTGCCTTAAGGGTTGTTACCATATTGCTGGAAGGTGGAAGCAGATAGTATTGTCGTCAATAAACAGTTAAACATAGTCAGTTTGACGATTATTGCGTTTTTTTCACATATTTTGGTGATGTTAACCCGTTTCAAAAATTCACAAGAACTAATAATGAGCCGTCATGTTCTAGGCCATGGATGCGGTTTCTTATCTGACCTACAGTGGGTTCGTCGTAAATAAGTACTGCGGCAGTCAGGTTGCGCAGCGGTGTAGCTATCTACCTCGTTGAAATGTATAATTAATGAGGTTGGCGACACTTAAGTCTTCAATCAAGCCTGTTTTCATAAACATAAATCCGTGGTATAAATATTTGCCAGTTATCAAAGGGAATGTGAAAAACGCTAATTGATCTTCCGTAATTATTTCATCACACATCTACCAATGATAATTTCTCAAAAAATCCAAAAATTATATTCCAATTTTTTTTCCAGAATTCCGTTCCTCAAAATCAAATCTCTCCAAGTCTAAGGAGAAGATCTCTCCTGACGGCGCGGAAGAGAAGCTGTTACCCAAGGAGCTGGAGGCCAAGATCGTGACCAGGGTCGACATGGCCGACGCCAAGTATGTGGTCGAGGACCACAGGAACGGAGACGCGAAAATTGAGCTTGATGCTAACAAGCGGGTAAGTGAGGAGTGCCTTTACCTTTCGAGAGCGCCGACTTCCCTGCCCTTATCCCAATTTATTTAAGGGTCGGCGCAACATGTAATTTTTCTTCACTTCTCTATTTAGGGCAATTGTACCCTATAAGGACACTTTAACCGCTATCAGGAGCCGTCAGCTTCCATAATAATAATGACACTGAACATTTTTGAACGCTGTTTAGATGTGCCGATCTCGTTCAGTTTCACTGGTGAAGTTCGCTCTTAGTTGTCATCTCGGTAGTCATCCTCTTTCTAGCCATATCATCATTCACACAGTCCATCCATCGTAATCATAAGATAGCCATTTCCAGTCTTCGTTGCGAGCCAGGATGGAACCAATATTTCAACTCCTACGTAGTGAGAAAGTTCAACGCAAGGAGGTTCAGAATCTTGTACTGAATCCATGATAACCGGTTTCGAGTCCATATCCCTGTATAAATAAATGTGTGAGTCGAGACTAGTTAGACCTATCTGGTCTAATAACTCGTAAAGATGGTTTGAATTGACTGAACTTTGTTTTTAGGCCAATTTATTTAAAATATGCCGCCTAGCCTCTTCCCAAATTTGTTGGAGTCGGCTTCCAATCTAACCAGATGCAGCTGAATACCAGTATTTTACATGGAGCGACTGTCTACCTGACCTCCACAACCCAGTCGGTAACTGGGTATTACGATACTCCATGGTAAGACTGGCTGTCAGATTTTCGGGCTTCTAACTACCCGTAACGACTGTCAAACATCCACGAATGACAGCCGGGACCAACGGCTTATCGTGCTTTCCAAGGTACGGAGGAGTCTCGATATGTAAAGATGGTCACTCATCCACGGACCAACCCCGGCAAGCGTAGCTTAACCTGATGGATCGATCCGTGCGGCTCTTATTACTTAGCCACGTGCTTCTCTCAATTTAAAATGTTTACCACATTAAGTTGGTTAAGGCTGTATCAGCTGATAAATTTCGGAAATACCAATATAGCACCTAAGTTAAACTGTATATCTTGGCACGGCCTTGCTGATGTTATTTTCCGTAACTGGATTCGTTACTTAGCAATTAACTTACTTATTAGTATCTCACATAGTGTGTACATGTATGGCACTTACCGGTTGGAGTTAACGGCATTAGAAGGGTTTTACAATAAGTCTTCACGCATGATAAATTATATCAATTAGCATCTTTAACACAAATTACTATACCTTAAGGCACTATCATACAGACGATTTGCTGGCGAGTCCGCGGCGAAAAGTTTATGCGTGCGCGCAGCTGCGATTCAGCTGTCACTGAGTGTTCAAAACACGGACAGCATGCCGCGAACTCGCTGCGTGGCCGCCGCGTATTCGTGGCGTGGCGTGGCGTGCGAACTCGCTGCGAGCTCGTTGCGCACTAGTCTCGCTTTGAACTCGCTCGCAAATCGTCATTGTGTTGTCGGCCTAACTAACTATTTAAAATGAAAACAGGAAAACTACTTGGTAAATATTATACTGAAAAATAACTGTTTACTCAATGAACCGAAATGTCTACGTGACAGTAAAAATAACCGATGTGTCATCTTGTCTCAGAAATATTGACAAATAAAGCATTAGCTGCTAATGAAATCATTGAATCGAGTTGGTGAAGGATTGTTTTCCGCTCAAAATGTTCAGACGCCTCAGTTCTGATTTATCCTCTTATTTTTTTTTCCACAATCGTATTTTTTATAAGAGCTCACTCTTGCTAGAAGAAGAATCCACTACTAGTATACCGGTTTGTATTATTTAAAATAACTGCATTACACTGTGATTACATTATTTCGTTTACTTATACTTTTCAAAATAACTGTCTTTCACCTTTAAAACCCCCAAAACGCCCGCCCTTCACCACTTCCTAGTGTTATAGCTGGGAAGAAGTGACGCAATAAACTCTTCAATATTGGGGAAGTTGAGGCAGATTGAAGAATGTTGTCCTTCCATGGTTACGAGAATATTTCGTGCATTACATGTATGGCGTATGTCTTTATGCAATGTGTTAAGTTAAACGAGGGACTTTCTTTCAGGGGATATTGTACTCATGGAAATGAAAAACTTTCACTATCAGACCAAATCTGATATATGAAAAAAACATCAGCTGTTTTATGCATTTTGACGAATTATGCGAACATAAAATGTACTGAACAACCGATTTTTTTTTCGTGATTTCAGGTTTGGTCCCATAGTGAGAGTTGTTCATTTTCACGGGTACTATACGCCCCGAAAGTACTACTCTGTCAAGAAAGTACCGGGAAAAGATCAATAATACACAAAATGTCTGTTATTCATCCAAATTTATTTTATCACCTTCAAAGTATGCTCCTTTAGAAACGATACACTTGCGCCAACGAATAATCCATTCATCAAAACATTTTTTAGACGCTGCTTCCGGAATTGAGTTCAGTTCTCGCCGCGAATTCGACTTTGGCGTGGTTTTTTCGGTTTCGGTTCAGTTGGAAGGCGCCACTCCGAAGCTTGTTGACTAGTTTGCATGTCAAACTCGTAAACCCACGTCTCGTCACCAGTAACAATGCGTTTCATGAATGTTGGGTCCGAACTGACTCGTTCTAGCATGTCCTCAGCGACTTTCATGCGATTGAGTTTTTGGAGAAAATTCAGATCTTTTGGGACTAGCCGAGCAGCAACATGTTTCATACCCAAATGATTAGTTAAAATGGTACGAATCGACTCGTGAGATACAGAAAGTTCGGCAGCTATCTCTCTCAGAGTTGAATGGGGATTTTCAGTCACTATTTTCTTCACTTTTGCGATGTTAACTTCAGTTGTAGACGTTGACGGCCTACCAGAGCGAGGCAAATCTTCCATCACATCTCGACCGCTTTTGAACGCTTTGAACCACTCATAAGCACGAGTTTTTGATAAAGTCGATTCACCGTAAGCCTTCTGTAACATTTTCAGTGACTCCGAACACGAAATTACATTGGCGATGCAAAATTTAAGACAAACTCTTTGTTCGATATTTTTGTCCATTATGAAATTCGCAATACACACTATATATGATATTACTAAAACCAGCACTGTATTTAATATAAATAACAGATGCAACTCAAACTCCGCGCCAAAATGGAAAACAGTTGTGCCAATCTAACAACTACAAAAAAAACAAAAATTTGAATTTGGAACCATAAACAAATCATCCATTCCCGATACTTTTTTGACTGAATGTATGTCTCTCGTTTAACCTAACACATTGTAAATCCGTGAAAACCCTGTAAATGTTTTCTGCTGGCAACTCCTTTTGGTCAAACTATACAATCTCAACTTCTTCTCAACAACTTCTCGGGGTAAACGCGACCTTATGGCGCATGTGATAAGGTTCAGTTTACAGTTTACTATGCGCCATGATGAAGAGCTAACACAGACCTGGTTATTTGGAATCATGGTCTAAGAAAATGTTCTTTACATAACGAGAGTCCTCCGTCTCTCAGAAAGCACGATGTCATTTGCGCATCTTTGACAGTTGTTACGGGTCGTCAGAAGCCCGAAAATCTGACAGCCAGTCTTACCAAGGGGTATCGTATTGCCCAGTTACTGGGTTGTGGAGGTCATATAGGCAGTCGCTCCATGTAAAATACTGGTATTCAGCTGCATCCGGTTAGACTGGAAGCCGACCCTGACATACTTGGGAAAAGGCTAGGCGGGTGATGGTCTAAAAAAATATACTCATAATCACATAATATCTCGAGAAGAAAAACATTTCTTATAACAACAAGCTGTAGAAACATCCGATTCAGATCGTCATTGAAGTAAACGATTTACAATAATTACTGAGCTCGACCTAGTTCGTCTTTATTACTGCTGAACTCCGTATCAAAGTAATAATTGCTTTATACAGACTACATTTCATTGTTGTTGTTTCTTTAAGATTAGTTAGTATGCGCAGGCGCCTACTGTGTAATAGAAAATGAGGTGAAATTGATTAATAAAAATCATTTCGATGATAATGACTATTCTTTACCTCGTTTATTTGTTTTTAGAGTCATGGTTTATAGGGAGGAACAGTCTCTATTATATCCGAGAATATAATATAGATGTGTTTAGTGTAGGCTATGTTTTGAGAACTGTTTTCTCTTGCTCTGCTTTTTCTCTATCTGCTTCATCGCTGCAGGGATTCACAAAACACTGAACAAATAACGTACACTACGTTATTACCTTACGCTAATGTATTTTCTTTAATTTCTTTTGCGGGGATCCTTTATTTAAGGTGAAACATACGGTACATTCCCATCCATTTTCCCGCTAGGTTGCGCTGAAGCCAACATTTTTTTCGTGGCGTTAACTGCCTTATTTCTTGCCTACTAGAGTCTCTTTTGTCGCAACTTGGCCAGCTAGACTCTCGACATGAGAACAGCTGAAGAAAGAATACATTATTTATAGTATAACAATTCTTTTACAGCAATTCTCCGGATTAACCAAGGAAGAGCTGCTCAAGTATGCCGAGGATCCGTTCTGGGTGAACCTGCGCTGGGCGATGTTCATCCTGTTCTGGGCCCTGTGGCTGTGCATGCTGGCTGGAGCCATTACCATCATCGTCAGGGCTCCTAAGTGTGCCCCACCGGAGCCTAAGACTTGGTATGTTGTAACAGAAATGTATAATTAACTAGTTTTCGCCCGTGGCTTCGCCCGCATAATATGTCGACAAATTATACACATAAACCTTCCTCTTAAATCACTCTATCTACATATTAAAAAAAACCGCATTAAAATCGATTGCGTAGTTTTAAAGATTTAAGCATACATAGGGATATAGGGACAGAGAAAGCGACTTTGTTTTATACTATGTGTGATTAGTTGAAGCTTGATAAGTCACCCTCCGGCCATTTTCCCAATTTACTTGGAGTCACCTCTGTCTTTATTATCATGTGTATGATATTATTTTAGTTGTCTCACAGTGTTTTCTATGTGACTTCATATTTTATTTTTGACTGTATCAAATAATCAATTTTATAATTAGCAAATTAATAGCATTAGCATTTTATTATTAATTTTTTTTCTTTTTTTATAGCGTTAGTTATTCGCTACTAAAATCTGCCTGGCTATTCACAAAAAATCTCTAAATACATTTTTATCATAAAAATCTTAATTATATCTCTCCCATAATATAACTTCTCTACTCCTCTAGGTTCGAGAAGGGCCCCATAGTGGACTTAGAAGACATTGACTACGCCGTCGCCCAGAACAGTCTAAAGCTGCTGCAGAGTCACAAGGTTCAGGGCATCTTCATCGATGTGCCCACTTACGACATCGATGCGGAGCCTACTGCCAAGCAGAGCTTCGAGGCTTTCGTTAAGAAGGCTAAGGACTTTGGCATTAAGTAAGTGGAAATTGTATAGTGTATTTCTTTTACAGTGTCTAATTTGGTAAACAAACACGGGACGAAAATTCTGATTTTTCGTATCAATCAAACACTTTGAGTTAAGCATAAACGTCTTGAACTTTGAATAATACACTTAAGGCATGAATTATTTTAAAAAAATGCTTCAGAGACACATACATTACCTAGAAATCTTAATATTAGTCGCGACATTTGTTTACCAAATGAGACAACTAAAGAAAAATACACTTTAGACAGATTTTTTTTCCTTTGTTTTGTTGCGTTTACCCATTTTAGGTCTAAGTCTAAATATGTGCACCTGGTGTCACTGACGTCATAGCGGCGCTCTGGCTGTCAATTCTGTAAAACTCTCACCTTAGTTAGGTGAAGTGAGCTGTCGTTTCTTAATGCTAGGGAATTACACTATTGACAGCTCAGCTCAGCTGGTCAGCTGTTTTGCTGACCTACGTTTTCAAGGTGAGATTTTTACAGAATAGCATCACTGGTATGGGGCGAGCGCGGTGACTTGAAGGGAGCATTGCATTCCAGTGCGGTGCACAGATATTTTGACGATGTTATACCTATATCCTCAGTATTCTATTTTAAATATTATTCATTTAAAATTAAAATTCTACTCGACCTACTTTGTTCATCTAGTGGTCGCAAGTTTGAATGTTGAGGTTAGCGCCATTGTGGTTCGAACCCCAGGTCGCTTCGTTTTGGTTTCCCACTAGGAAATTCTCCGTAACAGTCCAGAGAGTATCTATTTATGATCGTTAAGTGGCATCCGACTACCCCATAGCAACCATATCACGGGCAAAATGTTGGTGTCCACCCCTTGGCCTATACTTTCCGTAAATACTGGGTGTAACCGAAAGGGTATATACATACAAAAGGATATGCTACAGACCACCAAACTGAACAACTATGGGACCAACTCCGAAATCGTGAAAAAAAAATCTGCTGCTCCCTACATTTCGACGAGTCACGTGTTCAAAAATGTATAAAACGTGTTCAGAAATGGATATGCCTTGAAATTGCCATAGTGATTGTTCTTTACTGTTATTAGCATACAATAATACTTGAAAAGATTGCTACTTTTACTGGTGATTCCTTCACCTGGTTTCTTATAAACATGACAACCCAACTAAAACCTTCTATCATCACAGGGTGATCGTTGACCTCATCCCCAACTACGTGTCTCTGGAGCACCCGTGGTTCAAACTGAGCGAGAACAAGACCGCGGGCTACGAGAACTACTTCGTGTGGAAGGAAGGCACTGACTTCGATACGACTGGCGAAACCAGGAAGGCGCCTAACAACTGGGTAAGTAGAAGGTTAAATCGATAGTTTTGCGCCTGATTCCCGGTTGTATCGGATTGTCGTCCCATCGGACACTCTTGCGCACTATAATATCTTCCGAAGGCTAGTTTCCGTTTAAGCGGGATTGTCCGAAAGGGTTACTTAGTGGTAACCCCGAAACATAAAGGGCTAAGGAAGGAACATGGATGGGTTTAAGTCAGAGTCTGACACTCTCGTCCGCTCCAGAGCGGGAGGGACCATCTGATGATTTTGCCACCCTCAAAAAATGGCTAGCTTCCACTGAGATTGGTCACCATGACCGAAGTTCGGTCTGGAAGTTGTATAAATATACATACATAAATTCTATTTTTAGTAGCAGTGTGAGCAGTGTCCGCACTTTTTTATTATGCATTATCATTGTTCTAAAAGCGATAAAACTAATGCTAGGTTGCCATAAATTTTAAGACATGTGACACGAGGCTCAGCTATCGAAAATCGCACTTTAAGCATTGTGTCTGCAGCCCATCCTACATCATTCATTATTCTTGGATCCTACATCAGATTTTGCCTACTAGAAAACATAATATGTAATGATTGTTATTTCTGTGCATTTTGCGAGTTTCTGGTTGTCATGACCCGGTGTAAATCGGCACATAGTTCAAAAAAGGCTTTTCTTAAACTATAACATAATATTACTAAATCCCCAGGTATCAACCCTTAACACATCAGCTTGGACATGGAATGAGAAGCGCCAGGCTCACTATCTGCATCAGTACGAAGAGAGCCAACCCGACCTTAATTTCAACAGCGAGGATGTGGTCAAGGAGTTCGACAAGATCTTGCAGCTGTGGATGAAGGCTGGAGCTGCCGGAGTTAGGTATGTGGATACTTCACGTCTTCTACATCTATATGCCGTTCCCATTAATATGATTTATTTAATGATAACAACTTATACGTCCTTCAATTAAATGACTATCTAACCAACTACATACAAAAAGGACACTTAGGCGTCGAAGTACTTATCCGCATCGGTGTCGTCCGGAAACATGCCCAGAAGACTGGCAGCATTGCCACGTTGAAAGGCAATGCTAATTCTTTGGCCAAAGAACAATCCAAATTAAATTATTTAATGATTTAATGGCCCATTACCAATTTTGTTATTTTGTCTTATTCTTGAAGTATTGAAATTGTATTAAATTTAATTTAATTTTTCATATAATTATGTTATAGAGCTAATCAACTCTTACATAATTAGAAGTAAAAATATATTGAATATTTCAAAAGAAAAAAAGTTAGTATCTTCTAGTAAATCTGAAAATAACTGTAACTTTTCTCTCCAGGTTAAACAAGGTCCGTCAACTTTTAGTAAACTCAACCCTGAAGGACGAACTGCCCGCATTAGGGCGAGGTAGCGACCCGGCAGCCGACCACACATACTACACGTACTGGCGCCACACTTACACTAGCGACCAGCCCAGGATGATCGAACTGCTCAGCCGCTGGGCCAAGCTCGCAGACGAAGCCAGCGAAGCACCAGGAACCGGTAAGTAGTGCGGACATGAAACTTCGCTTTCTAGTCTAATCGGGATGATGACGAAACTTTTTTTGTCGGCCGTCAGCTAGATATTTAATAATTATTGGAAACGCATATTTACTTTTTTTACGTAATCAAAAGATTATTGAGTTAATATGTGACATTACGTCACGCGTATGTAGTTTTTTATACTCACTTGTGACTTTGAGAATCTCCATTCCCTTGCGTTTTATCTAATTTATTTTTTAAAAGCAAATAGTACGTGTCTAATATTTTTTTATTATCTGACGACTAAATTATTTTTATGCAGGCATTATCTCTATTTTAAAAGACTTATGCTAGATTCAAAATTCGAATCAACTGTCTAAACCAGGGGTCACAAAATGGCAGACGAGTTTGTGCAAAGTAGATTAAAAATAAAAAGTAAAACTAAATATTAGAATGAAAATGTTTAGTAATTTTATTAACTCCAATGAATTTAACCGTCTTTAATTCTCTCATATTTCTACCAGGTACAACAGTGTTCACCCTGAAGGAAGATGGCAGCCGTCCCGAGCTGTTCCTGTTACAACGCAACCTGACGTCACTACGCCCGCCGGCCGCGCGGCCCATCCTCATCGGAGAGAACGTTACGGCAGCCGCCGCTGATATCAACAAAAGGCTTGGCAATTGGCCTGCGGTACAGGTTAGTGATACTTAACCCTTTATAAAATAATGGTAACTATTTTACCACTTCATATCAGTTAATAAAAGGAGCTCAGGTCGATCCATCAGGTTAAGCCACGCTTGCCGGGGTTGACCGTGGATGGGTGACCATCTTTATAATACCGAGACTCCTCCGTGCCTCGGAAAGCACGTCAAGCCGTTGGTCCCGGCTGTCATTTGTGCACCCTTGACAGTCGTTACGGGTCGTGAGAAGCCCGAAAATCTGACAGCCAGTCTTACCAAGGGGTATCGTATCAAAAATCAAAAGTCATTTATTCAAATTAGGCTGAAGATCAGCACTTTTTGAAGGTCAAAGTTACATAAGACAGTCCCCCAAAAACGCCCACCCTTCACCACTTCCTAGTGCTTTAGCTGGGAAGAAGTAGTGGCGCAACAAACTCCCCAGCAGCGCAGCTGTCTGATTAGTTGGAAGAACTTGACTCTACACACTTATCGTATGAGAAGTAATTAACATTACGAAACACATCACATTAAAATCAATAATTTGCCACATGTCAGCTAGCACACGTCAATATACCAATTAAAACATTAAAACTGACTGTACTCAAGCGTAAATTTAAAAAGAAAATAAAAAAAATAGCCTCCAGGTAAAAGTGCGTGCCCGCTTGCATGTGTGCAATGCTGTACTATGTCCATACAGCCGTAACTCGAAGTTACAAATGATAAACTAGGACCATCGGAGTAAAATCAATCAATTAATGGTTAATGAGTACCGGTAAAACGGGGTTACTTTGAGAGCTGGGGTGACTTTGATGATAGCTAAACTTGATATGTTTTTTCGGATTTATTGCGGGATACTTAACCCAGCCAAAATTTGGTTTGTTCTGATGGCCAGACTGACTGATCGGCCATATTTTGCCGAAGCGTCAACGAGTAGTCGTTGTCGGAACTTTAAAAAAATATTTGTTAAAGTTTAGTGTCGAAAAGGTCTAAAAGATTTGTCGTTTTCGGGGTGTCTTTGCAATGAAATAAAAAAAAGAAGGGGTGACAAAGTAGCCCCATTATCAATTTAAAATAATAAACAGGTTTTTATTTTTTTCCAAAAAAAGTATGGACTAATTGAAACTTTTTTGTTGCAATACTTAATTTACGTAATGAGTCTACACTGCAGTTTTTTTTTATATTTTTATCGTTGAAACTGCAAGCGTGGCATCCATTTCAAATTAAAAATTAATCAATGTCACCCCGTTTTACGGTACTAACTAAGATCAGGATAAATAAATATGATCAACTGTCGAGGTCTCTAGCTAACCACATTTTGCAATACAACTCAATAAAAAAAACATTGTAATGAGTAGATTATGTCAACAATAAATAGATAGTAAAAATAAAAAAAAATAAAAAAACAACCAAAACACAATGAATAGAATACATAATAAAAATAATTTTATGAAGCTAATTCTGGAGAAAGAACATAAACATTGTCTTGTGTTAATCACAGCGACCAACTATTCTTGTCATTTAAGTAGTCGTTGGTAGTATAGTAAGCCTTTGAACAAAGGATAGATTTTACTTTAGTTTTAAACGTATTAAAAGGCAATTCTAGCAAAGAAGAGGGTAGCTTGTTATAAAAGGTTATACCAAGCCCCACAAATGAGTTATGAACCTTATGAAGCCGATGAAAGGGAGCACGTAGTTTATCCTTATTTCTAGTATTGATGTTGTGAATATCACTGTTTTTAGTATACAAGTGTATATTTTGTCTAATATATAAAATTAGTATTGTCCAGTTACTGGGTTTTGGAGGTCAGATAGGCAGTCGCTCCATGTGAAATACTGGTATTCAGCTGCATCCGGTTAGACTGGAAGCCGATCCCAACATAGTTGGGAAAAGGCTAGGCAGATGATACCAGTTAATAAAAACAATTTTATTTTTTCTTCTGATAACTTTGGAGGATCGAAAAATTTGTTATTTTAACTTTGAGGGACACTGAACGCCTATAGACGTAATATCAATAAAATTTATATTGTGTCTCGTTTAGTGTCCATCAATGGGTTAATGGAACGCTTATTATGAAGACTCCGCACTCACCAGAGGAGCTCAAAGCAAAAGATTTTGGATAATGTTACATTTAATAATCATAAAGTGCTAAGTTGTAATCTTTGACGCAGACATCACTGGTTCCTCAGATGATGTCGAGCGCCGCTAGACCAACGAGGCTGTCCATTATTGTCATTATAGGTCGTCATATGTTCCTGCACACATCTAAGCCATCTTATCAAATCTTGAGTTAAATTACAACCACTAACATTGTTTACAGTTCATCACATCGCCGGACGCAGAGGCTGAATTTGCAGCGTTTGAGTTGCTGCTGCCAGCCGCGCCCATCCTCAACTTGCGACAGTTTGAGAAGGAGACCAACCAAACTGTGAGTGTGACTTCATTAATTGTTTAGCAGAAAGCCAGAAAATCTTTATTTTGTTGGTAAATGAGGACTAACACTTATCTGTTTAGTGTTTTTGTGGCCCAGTTCTGGGCGAAATAATGATGTTTGAATGAACAGCTGAAAGTCTCTAGTTCGGCTAGAATCATGGACTGGATTCATGGTTCTAGAAGCGCTTCGATGACCCCGACACGCAAAAAAAGATCTAAGTTTGAAAAGAAGTAAGAAGAGTCTAATTGTTTCATGAAATGAATTCTTCTTGTTTCTTAGCTTTGCATAGATAATGTTGTGAATGATCCTGTTACTCAAGACAGGGAATCCCAGTGTATTATAATGTGTATGGTAAAATTTTTGAACAATCAACTATATTTTTATTATTATCTATTAGCTATACCAGCTTTAACTATGTCATCTATGTTCAGGATGAGGATCTGTCCCACCTGGTGCCTCTGCGCGAGGACGCGAGCGTGCAGCACGGACACTTCGCAGTACAAGGCGTACCTGCACGGAACTCCACCGTCAATTCACTGCTAGCAGTGGCCAGGTACGTGCAGATGTGCATTGTGAATTAATTACAGCCTTATTTGAATTGGAATAAATTTTCTTTAGAAAGTAGGTACTCCGGTTACATGAAGCTAGTGTTTAAAAGCTAGGATAGCAAATAAGACACAATATGGAATACGTTATTCATAAACTATTAGATACATAATTTCTCCAAACTGGACCGCTAGAAAAACACCCAGACTCGTAACAAATACTTGCAGGTCTTACAAATATTTGTTCCGTGCGGGAATCGAACCCGCGACATAGTGCGCAGCAGTCAATCGCTCAAATGACCCAGCTTGTAGTTCTGCAGTATGGTTAAGGCGATTGGTACGGGCTGTTCCCAGCCAATGTCCCGCTAGATGGCGCTGAAGGCTACATTTCTAGTTTATTTGAGTTTTTGCGTAATTGGAAAACTATTATGTCGTAGGAGTAGTGTTCGCGGTTACTAAATATTATAATTTATTGAAATATGTCATATCATTGCCTTAAAATCCACCCAATTCGGTAAATAGATGTATTTTAACATCTGCCATTGCATACAGGGTCGTTTACACACACAGACGTATACAAAAATGTTTACTAAAATTGAACACTAGATGGCGTGAATGTAAAAAACAAGTTTTCCATTTTTCTGTATGGGTAGACAGAACTTCAGAACACCACCTGCTATGTTTTATATTCTAAAAGATTGTTATAAAAATAAAACTTATATTTGTTGGCGTAAACTATTTTATTGATCAATAATTTTGGGAAATAAATAATGTCAAAATTGATTACAATAAAACGCAGTTTTATTTTATTACATGTTTTTTTATCAAAACATGTATTTGAAGTAGCATAATTATAATATGCTGATCCATGCCTATTCACTCAAAACTAATAACACTAATGATTTGTAACAGTAACAATTATTTCAATATTATTTTAAACATTTCATAACCAACACGTAAGAATAATTCATAAACAAGATACAACAACAAATCTAAAACACTTTATTAGGTGATAATGACCAGGAAGGTGAAAAACATATTTCCGATTTCGACGCACTCGAAAGCTTTTAGTAAAACATAGGTAAGCATGTATGCCTAATGAAGTATTATTTCACCTTCTGATTTTACAGTAAATACAAATAAAAAGAAATATACAGTGGTTATGTAGATTCTAAACAAACTACTACCAAAATACAATTAGAACAAAAATCATTTGACTTGTTGATTTCAGATTCTAAACAAACTACTACCAAAATACAATTAGAACAAAAATCATTTGACTTGTTGATTTCACCCTCTGCCTTGAAACTAGCAGTCAAACGGTCACTCCTATGAGTATTACATATATAAATCATTATCATGCTGTCCTACAGTGGAGATTTCAATCAAAGCAATGTCTTCTGGTGACTTTTGGAATTCTGTTAGCCGTTCTTCACACTGTATTTTCAACTGTGCTTCGTCAATATCAATAGGATCACAAGCTTCGGGTCCATAGTGCTTATCCGGTTGGGATTTCTCTCTTCGAGCAAATAATCGTTTGCGTGTCAAAGATTGCTGTCGTATTCTGCTCTGTTCCTTCCGTTTTATGCACTTTTTAAAATGTGTCCCTGGGCTCTGTGTGGTCTGCTTTTTCCATGCAGTTTCATGCCATTTATGTCCCTTAGCAAGTGATAGGCCTGAAAACATATTTAAATGTTATATTTAAAAAAAGAAATGTTGCATTATTGCATATAAATTGGAATAAATAAGGGCTGGAGAATGATGATATTCCATCACAATCAAAGAATTTCTTACTGGTTCTAATAATTTCTGACTGTTATTACTGTATATTTACCTGCCACATAAACACGCCGCTGGTAAGAACCCCCTTTTCCTAAACTTATTCGTTTTCCACAGTTGAATTTGTTTATTACGCTCATAAAGTTTTCTGCCACATTTGTTGTCTCATTAGACAAACAACCTGCCTTCAAAGCAATTTTTTCATTGGCTGCATAAATCAGAGCCCACACCTCTGGAGCATTATTTTTCAGACTTTCTACATGATTTTCTTCCTTCTTTTCACTTTCATCTGTTAATGTTTTATTGACATTGCAGTAATAATTCTTGCAGTTTTCATGTACTCCGAATACATGAAGCGGGCCATTTCTCAATTCTGCTGCCATAGCAGTATGCTCACTGCTACACATGATAATTTTCCGTGCTACTAGTGTAAGCTTCATCACCTTCGGCTTCAGAATATTTCGCCCAGAAAGAGGGAGTTTAGTGTTGACCAAGATCTAAAAAGCACAAAATATAAATACAGAATAATATGCTTCACTGATCTTGAATTGACTTTACAAATTTGACTTATTAATTTACCTTGTAGAGTGCACTGGTATAGTTTTTGATAACATGATTCTTGCATTCAATTTTTTTTATTATGTTCCCATATGACACTTTCTCTTTCAATTTTGCATACACAGAGGAGTCTCCGTTACCAATAAAACTCAAATAGCAAAGTTGATGTATTTCTTCACTGTTTTGAAAACCTTCCACAATAATATCTGATTCCATTGCTGTAGATGGTCCAGTAAAATTTTTGCAGCAGTTATGTGCTTTCATATCCAGGTTTCTCCTCTCATAATATTGACATGTATAACAATATTTGTTTCTAACACCAAGAAATTGTCATTTTTTAGTTTCTTTACCAATAATGCAGGCCTGGAAATGAAAAGCAACACTTGTAAAAATAATGCACATAGGTAATTAAAATGTCATAAAGAACTAAATTTGTTTTTAGTAAAATATTAACTTACCATACCAGATGATGAATCAAAGTTATGCCCATATGACTTTTTCAACCATCATCAACAATAAACCATGTTGATACATACATTATAGAGTTATCTAAGACGATTTCTCGTGTTTACGAAGAAGTCGGATACAGAATTAGTTGTATTATGCAGGTTCACTTACCTCCCTTCAGCATAATATCTCCTTCTTCCACTTCGAACTCGTTTCAAAGATTTGCGCGACCCCGAATATTCGTGTTGTCTGTACGACGCCTTGCTTGTTCGAACAGACATTGTAGACGTAATCTAAATCAGAAATATAGAAAAACAAATGAAAAACGAAAGAATAAGTTCCTTTTAGACACTCAGTATTTGAATAAAATAAATATCGTAATTCGTAAGTCACATGCATTGAAAGATCTATCAATCTTTTAAGATTGAGTTGCGTTCTGAAATAAAATCTAAGAAAATAAAATATAACACTAAAATTTACTTATCTTTATATTTCAATGTTATCTTTATACACCTGGTAGAACTGGCCGACGAATATAGATATATATATTAGATTCAGCGATTTATTTTTAAACAATAAATTACGGAACAAAAAAAAAGGATTGTAAGTAACTGAATTATGTTTGTTTCTGAACGCACCGAGTCGCGCGCCGGCGCGGCGCGCGGTGCACGGAGTACATACCTACTTTGATAAAACAAACTAATAATATTGTGTGTCTGTCTGAAAATTCGGAAAAGCATATTTTGCCAATGTTTGCAAGTTTAATTTTGTGACTACTTTGGTAGTTTACCGATTTATAATAATTGTATATATCGTTGTTTAAAAAATATTCAAACACATTAAAATATGATACACTGATTTATCACTGGTGTCAGTGATGAACTGATGAGTCAATGTTAGCCACAATACTAATCACTTTCGTCATACGTGTGTATGATTGATGTGATTAGCAATGTGGTGATATTTCAGAAAAATCACGGGCCAGTTTGTTGTTTTTAATCCCACCGAAAATATAATTGCGTTATTAGAATAATTAATTACTATACCTACGATAAATTACAATATAGTCTCAAATGCATACTAGAGAAATATTGCAATTTGAATCAATTAAAATGCACAGCATACAAAAATAAATTCTCAACACAAGACATTCCGCGCGCAAATCATAGCGCGTAGCAATGAAAATCAAGAATGTAATTTTATATCGAGTCGACCAAAGTAAAAGTACCTAGACAATACATTGACCTCTAGACTAATAGAGGTCACTGGTCAGGTACCTACATACAAATACAGACAGACCTACGACCACGCTACGAGTTGCCAGTGTTGCCACACAACAATAATGAGTAATAAAATTGTTTACAAAAAAAAGACAAAGATTTCTAAGGTCATTAGTTTTATTTTATTTATTGTAATTTTTTTTTGAACGATTGGAAATGAAATTACTCAATTATTGCAGTTAGAACTTTGATTTATTAGAATTATAAGATAATGAACGCGATCGCGCACGACATCTAGCGCGTCAATGTTTAAACATCGCCTTTCGTTTGCTTGTCAAAAGTCACGCACACTACTGTAGAAGTGTCAAATTTTGCCGGTATTTCACTGTTGTTTTTCTAAGTAAATAATGTAAGTTATTGATTAAAAAGGTCGATCGCGGACACATTTCATTGTAGAGAAGTGATAAAATGATTAGTTTTAATGAAAGAGTGTCTGTGTTTAGTGTATAAATGTATTCAAAAATGTATGGACGGAGGGGCGGTACATCCACCTTAATATCATAAGCTTGGCATATGCAATGCAACTATCCTAGCATCAAAAACTAGCCTCCTGTAACCTGGACATCACGCCTGTCGAAACCTTCGTTCACCGTGAGGTTTGGCTTTGATCCCTGGTTCAGGAAAAGCTTTTCCAGACCAAACAAAACCATAAGACTCCATACGAACTAAACTGGCAAAAATATGAACTACGTCCTCAGGGCATCAATCGTGATATTACGCCATGTTCACTAATAGATGGGTCGTTAAACGCCTTAAATAGCAGTCAACCACCACATTATAACCATGGTTTCTTCTTCAGGTGGAAGCCCGGGCACACGGGTTACCTAGCGCTGTTCAACCCTGCTGAGGAAGAACAGCGCGCCAATCTGACGTCAGTCACGTCAGTGCCCGCCACACTGACGCCGCACTTCATGTCGCACACCGTCAGGAAGTACACTAAGTGAGTATCAGTCACGTCAGTGCCCGCCACACTGGATGGTCGCACGTCTGGCGAAAGTTGCATCACATTACGCCAGAACAGACAAGTAGATAGTAAAAAATCCACTCCATATTTCCCCCAATTGTTTCTACTCGTCCCTCAACTAGATGTGTGCGTTTCGACCGCGCGACCATGGCGTCATATTAAAAAAAAAACCATGCCAAGATTTTGTAAAAATTTGTAAAAGTTGATTCCCAAAACCATAAATTTGTCAAAGTTATGGTAAAAAGGTCTAAGGGTTTGAACGTGGCCGCGCCATCGAAACGCGGAGAACCGCGCGGCCACGGAGATCTCTAAAATTAAACGTTGCAGAGACCTGAAATTCAGGTAAATAACAGATTGAATTTGTAAAAAATTTGTAAAAATATAGAAAAAATTCCCAGGTCAATATTTTAGGAGCTATAAGACTAAAACTCCATGGCCGCGCCATTGAAACGGTGAAGAACACGTTATCGCCGATATCTCGCTGAAAAAGCTTCGCAGAGGTCTGAAGTTTTTTGTAAAACCTAGATCTGAATTTGTCAAATAGTGTAAAAATGCACAAAAAAATCCTAGGTTAATATTTTAGGAGCTATAAGACTAAAACGGTGAAAAACACGTTATCGCCGATATCTCGCTGAAAAAGCATCGCAGAGGTCTGAGGTTTTTTGTAAAACCTAGATTTGAATTTGTCAAATCGTGTAAAAATGCACAAAAAAATCCTAGGTTAATATTTCAGGAGCTGTAGTACGGTATCGCGTAGAAATATGTCGTGATTATCTACCGAAGAAAGTAAGAGTAAAGCGAGTTTTTTATTGTAAACAACACCTATTAATATGTAAAACTATATAAAACCAGACAAAATGATTTTTTTTTCGGTTTTTATAACTTTTGATACGTCTTGAATATTTCAATAGGGTGACTATGGCTTTTTGTCTACGGAAAACTTTCCACCTATCGTTTTAGAAATCACTAACTGTTCCTCGCAGTTTCACCCGCTTAATGCAAAATTCGAATGAATACTATGCAGTAGTTTTTGTGTTTATCCCGGACAAATAAACAGACAGACCAAATTCTAAAAACTATATTTTTGACGATTTTATTATATACTAGCTGTCCCCAGCGGTTTTACCCGCGTAGTGCCCGTTCCTGTGGGATTTTTGGGATAAAAACTTTCCTTCTTGTCCTTTCTCAGGCTATGGACTATTTCTGTACCAAATTTCATTTAAATCGGTTCAGTAGTTTTGCCGTGAACGCGAGACAGACAGACAGAGTTACTTTCGCATTTATAGATAATATTAGTATGGATTTAGATATTATAGATTTCTTTTAAAATCACTTAAATCATTGCTTGATGCTGAAAATACTGTGGTTTTGAGTAAAAGTACGAGAACCATAACAAATAACTTTACACAACATTCGTAATTTCTGTAAGATTATTTGATGAATTATTGTGTACTCAAACACATAAGTTTTGTATAAGACTAAAATCTGCCAGAAATAACACCCTATAAATACCCCATTCTTCCGTCGTTTTACTTCCTGTTGGTAAGGAAGTAAAACGACGACTGTGAATGTTGAAAAGCATGAGTTAAATATTTCTGATATAACCCTGCTAATGGGGTATTTATAGGGTGTTATTTCTGGCAGATTTTAGTCTTATACAAAACTTATGTGTTTGAGTACACAATAATTCATCAAATAATCTAGTATACATTCAGTCAAAAAAGTATCGGGAATGGATGATTTGTTTATGTTTCCAAATTCAAATTTTTGTTTTTTTTGTAGTTGTTAGATTGGCACAACTGTTTTCCATTTTGGCGCGGAGTTTGAGTTGCATCTGTTATTTATATTAAATACAGTGCTGGTTTTAGTAATATCATATATAGTGTGTATTGCGAATTTCATAATGGACAAAAATATCGAAAAAAGAGTTTGTCTTAAATTTTGCATCGCCAATGGAATTTCGTGTTCGGAGTCACTGAAAATGTTACAGAAGGCTTACGGTGAATCGACTTTATCAAAAACTCGTGCTTATGAGTGGTTCAAAGCGTTCAAAAGCGGTCGAGATGTGATGGAAGATTTGCCTCGCTCTGGTAGGCCGTCAACGTCTGCAACTGAAGTTTAACATCGCAAAAGTGAAGAAAATAGTGACTGAAAATCCCCATTCAACTCTGAGAGAGATAGCCGCCGAACTTTCTGTATCTCACGAGCCGATCCGTACCATTGTAACTAATCATTTGGGTATGAAACATGTTGCTGCTCGGCTAGTCCCAAGAGATCTGAATTTTCTCCAAAAACTCAATCGCATGAAAGTCGCTGAGGACATGCTAGAACGAGTCAGTTCGGACCCAACATTCATGAAACGCATTGTTACTGGTAACGAGACGTGGGTTTACGAGTTTGACATGCAAACTAGTCAACAAGCTTCGGAGTGGCGCCTTCCAACTGAACCGAAACCGAAAAAGGAGAATTCACGGCGAGAACTGAACTCAATTCCGGAAGCAGCATTTAAAAAATGTTTTGATGAATGGATTATTCGTTGGCGCAAGTGTATCGTTTCTAAAGGAGCATACTTTGAAGGTGATAGAATAAATTTGGATGAATAACAGACATTTTGTGTATTAATGATCTTTTCCCGGTACTTTCTTGACAGAGTAGTATAATAAAATCGTCAAAAATATAGTTTTTAGAATTTGGTCTGTCTGTTTATTTGTCCGGGATAAACACAAAAACTACTGCATAGTATTCATTCGAATTTTGCATTAAGCGGGTGAAACTGCGAGGAACAGTTAGTGATTTCTAAAACGATAGGTGGAAAGTTTTCTGTAAACAAAAAGCCATGGTCACCCTATTGAAATATTCAAGACGTATCAAAAGTTATAAAAACCGAAAAAAAAATCATTTTGTCTGGTTTTATATAGTTTTACATATTAATAGGTGTTGTTTACAATAAAAAACTCGCTTTACTCTTACTTTCTTCGGTAGATAATCACGACCTATTTCTACGCGATACCGTACTACAGCTCCTGAAATATTAACCTAGGATTTTTTTGTGCATTTTTACACTATTTGACAAATTCAAATCTAGGTTTTACAAAAAACCTCAGAGCTCTGCGATGCTTTTTCAGCGAGATATCGGCGATAACGTGTTTTTCACCGTTTTAGTCTTATAGCTCCTAAAATATTAACCTAGGATTTTTTTGTGCATTTTTACACTATTTGACAAATTCAGATCTAGGTTTTACAAAAAACTTCAGACCTCTGCGAAGCTTTTTCAGCGAGATATCGGCGATAACGTGTTCTTCACCGTTTCAATGGCGCGGCCATGGAGTTTTAGTCTTATAGCTCCTAAAATATTGACCTGGGAATTTTTTCTATATTTTTACAAATTTTTTACAAATTCAATCTGTTATTTACCTGAATTTCAGGTCTCTGCAACGTTTAGTTTTAGAGATCTCCGTGGCCGCGCGGTTCTCCGCGTTTCGATGGCGCGGCCACGTTCAAACCCTTATAACTTTTTAACCATAACTTTGACAAATTTATGGTTTTGGGAATCAACTTTGACAAATTTTTACAAAATCTTAGCATGGTTTTTTTTTTAATATGACGCCATGGTCGCGCGGTCGAAACGCACACAACTAGATAGTTCGGGCGATAACAGGTGGAGTGGATAACCAGCGAATATTATAATTATTATTTCTTATTATTTTTTATTTTTTTTGTTAGGTTTTGTGTCCTTTAATTAGGTAATAAACTTTTCCAAATTTTACCCTTGTTAGCTTAGTTGTTTATTTTTGTGCATGTTGTGGTCTCCTATAAGTGAAGGAGTACACTTACTTATTACCTGATATAACTTTTTATTTATGTGTCATGTATTGTGTACATCTTTTGTTGGAGATCCTAAATAAATATTTGTACATCACCACTGTCCCTAACCATTCCAGAATGGACAAGTATTATTAGTAGACCTTACTCTCAAACGATGATCGAGGCGTAACTTTCACCACACAACTTGTCAGTTGTGCAAACGCAACAACAAACAAAAACCTTGGATCATCGCAGTTGCTGCTTTGTCCTTATTGATTTTTAGAGTTTAAAATTGCGTGCACGATATAATTATTTTAATAAATTGTTTTAACCTGTCCAACTGGATACAGTTGGGGGCCATAAGGGGTGGAGTAGACTGTCTCTAGGTGGTAACCAACCTCGCAACTATCTACGCAACCAGACTATTATCTCTTTCATTGTTTCAGCTACTCAAACCACAACGCTGAAGACGCTGACGACTTGCTGGTGCCGGCCAAGTCTTCCGTTGTGTTCTCCTACGTGCCCATGACCGCTTCGGAGAACTAAACATTATTATAAAACACAAGTAATCACCAAAACGTGGTCACGCTTCCCCGGTGTATTGAATGAGGGGCGATTATTTGCATTTAAGTTTTTTAAAAGACGGCAAAATATAGAATTCGAAGCATTATTTTTTGTGGTTTTATTTGTGTGATACGAAACGTCTTTTTCAACTATGTTCGGGGTCGGCTTCCAGACAAACAAAACTATACTAGAATATTTCACTGTGCTGGCAAGTGGCTGTGGTATCGTTAAAAATAGAAGACTGAAAATGAAACTTCAAAAAATTACAAAATAATAAAGTACATTTTAATATTCCAATAACATCTGTAATTGTTAACATTTTAAAAAGCGTAGTTTTTTTGTACAAACCTCAATTGACTTTTATTTTAATCTTTTCTTGTAATTAACTATATTAAGGTCCCGACAGTCGTATATATGGCGTTGTACTAAGTACATTAGGTCTTCTAAGTACAAAATGTCAATTTTAACTAACTTAAAGTTCGTCTTTTCAAGTCCACTTAATTATAAAACTGAGTTAATAGTAATGTTAGTATGAATGAATACCTTAGGCATGCTAAATAATAAATTTCCATATAATGTCAAAATATGACAGAATTATTCATGAACGGGTGCAAACTGACAGAGGATAATGTCACTTTGACAGCGTAAAATGGTCATAGTTACTGATAAAAAAGTGATCGTTTTGTTCGTAAATAGATTTAAGGTATTATGAGTGTAAGGTCTGTAAAATAAAGTGTATATAGGTGGAAAATCTGAACAGTAAATACAACCATTTTATTTTACAAAGTAACAATACCAGCTGACAGTTTAATCCAGTAAACGAATAATTTGACTTTATGGCATTGTATGAAAATTTATTAGAATAGTTAATTTGATAGAAACAACTCGCAGTTGTACCTTACATAAGGTCTTGGTTGAATCTTGAAAAAACATTAAAAGTTAGAAGTTACATAATGTTATACTCCGTTTATTATAACATTAGACAAATAACGACAGTTATTGTGTAATATTGTTGAAATAACTGCATTTAACAGTTGTTTTTTAAATATAAATGGTTAATAGATAACATTTCTTCATATGTAACGTGAAATAACGAAGTTTAATATACGTCTTTATAAAAATAACGAAACGGTGATAACCGTTATTTGTCTAATGTTATAACAAACGGCCTATAGATATTTTGTATAATTGGACAGAAGTTCTGGTTTCTTAGAGAGTTCTACATTTATAATGTTTATGATAAAATGTCTGACAATACTCTATGTCTCGCGAAAGAGGGTGTATGAGCAGAATCGCAAAAGAGTTCGTGAACGTAACAGATTGACATCCAGATCAGATAGTAGATGATGGAAGCCAAGCACATTCGAATAATGAAATCTTGTAAACAGAACGATCCTTGGGAGTATCTGGGGTCAGTGTAGTTAGTGTAGTCCAGCATATATCCATCGCCCATATCCATCTTAGTAACTATATTTCGTTAGGACTTATAATATCAAAGAACGACTTCACTAAATAAAATAATGAATAAGTGAAAATTATTTGCAAGAAAGTGTCGAGCATCCAATTCGAAGGGACGTCGTTGCTGCAGTTGATGTTATAATCGAACATAATACAGACGAGTGACGGGATACAGTCTGAGAGCGGATCACGAGCGTTATGATTAATTTGTTATTCCTAAAAATGAGTAGGTACAGCCAATAATCACACTTAGACACAGCGACGACGAGTTAGAAACACGCGAGTGTTCACCAATCGGGGTACTTACTTCATCAATCAGTAAGGTGGACAAATTGCTTAGCTCTTCTACAATCAACGATCAATTTCAAATGTAACGGTCGTACTCCGTTGAGTTGTCGGGTGTCACTCGGGTAAGTTCGGCTCTCGTCGCGTTGCGGCCGTTCGGTTACCGGCGCTTTGAGGCTGGCTTCGGCTTGTTGAACTGGTAGCTGGCGCACTTAGGGATGTGCCTCTCGGCCGCCTGCTGGTTGAAGCGACGCCCGCAGTGAGGACAAGCTACGTAGTCTGGGTTCTCGGAAGGCGGGGGCGGTGGGAGGTCGCTTAGCTTACCTGGAAATGAGAGAACGATCCATCATATTATGATGTGTGTGTCATGTACTTGTATGTGTGGTCAGAAATAAAGAATATAATATATGTGAAGCACTAAACGTCTTTTACCTGAATGTTGATCAGGCCAGATCAGATTTTATCATGGCTTGAATGACTTATTTTTCAAAAGCTTTTGAGGAGGATCTATTATAGACAACGGTACAATGGGTTCAGTTTAACGTTAGCGTGAATGTAATTATTAATTACTTTGGATGATTCCTTGAAGCTATCAAGACTGGTCATCAATCATGATGGACGGGTAATTTGTACCTATACATAATTATAAATAAAAATCTCTTGTCTGTCTGTGTTTTTGTTTTGATTTTGTTCATTTAATAATTTTTCCAGAAAATGTATGTGTCGATGTTCTAAGATATCTTTTTAAGTAACAGGGTCGGGTCGCTAGTTAAAAAATAATAACACTCGCCTCCCGCACTGAGATGCGCTTGCACTTGCTTGGCAGCTCGTATCGCCGAGATGAACTCTTCGTGCTTCTGTCGCCAGTTGTTGTTGAGGGGTTTGTTAACCTTGGTGGAGGATGCGGGGTTTACCGGGGCCTTGCGGAGCTTGCTGATGAAGGGTTCTGCTTCCGTACCCTGGAGAGTATAGAAATTAAGTGAGACCGTGTATCGAATATAGTTAAAACACACTTTTACCTATATTACATTAATTATGATTAGGTAGGTATGGTAAATTGCATTTAATAGTCCTATTAATATATGCCATCAGATGGATTTGCGTGTTGGGAGAATTGCTTTGCGGTGTATATTTATGAATGAACGCTTCTCAATAAAGACTTTCCCGCAAAGTCGATACGTTATTCGAAAATAGGTAAGAAACTTAAAAGCCTCGTCATAAAAGAGTCTTTTATTTAAAGTACTAGTTCTAACTACTAGGCAATGTTAGTATTATATTATCTGTGGTATAGTACCTAACGTGAAATAAGTTGAAAATGGTTGAAGTAAGTATGTGTTGTGTCGTGTGCGGGGCGTGTTGCGGGACTATTTCGACGTTAAAAATCTGCTGATTCTTAGCTTGGTTTAAATAAACGACTGACTGATTGCTAATTTGTGGTAAAGACAAACGAGCTGCCTATGGTATTATGATTGTTTGATTGTTTATGAATACGACTAGCACGAGTGGATAGAGTAATAAATTATGACAGATAAAACGATGTGGGAAGAAAAGTCATTAACAATTTTGCTTGCCTTGTAACCAGCGGCTTCCGTTCCCTATTTTGTAAAAGCAGCCGAAATTATAAAAAGTACATTAAATTAATAATTAGGTATCATTATTTTTTACCACACACTAGCAGTTTTCAAATAGACTGGAGATATTTTTAATCTGTCCAGTCTGTTTTTGGACCGTTTAAAGTGGGGTCCATTAAATATTATACCTATTATGTGAAATATTGTAGTTTGCAGTAGTAGGTATTAAATTGTCAATTGGTGTCAAGGTCCTCATCCAATCCAAGGCCATTATCATCATTTCAGCCCGCAATCACCCACTGCTGGGTATTATAGGCTTCCCTTTTTTACCATAGGCGCCGTTACCGTGCGTCCCTGCAGCCAGGTATTTAACGGAATCCAATGTTCCTTTTATAGTAGCTAGTATAAAAGGTCGTATGCAAAAGTTTGCTTAACAGTACCGTACTTAAGTTAAGGTCTAAGGTTACGGACACTACACGGAGAAAAAATATTTTTTGGCAAAAAACTCGCTTCCGACGACTGGACAAGTTCTGCAAAGGTTCTGATATTAATTGGGAAGGTATACTTACAGCAAGCCTGTGCTTAAGCGCGTCGAAGGGCTTCCGTTTCTTGGCGTGCGCCTTGCGGCAGATCTCCTGGTGTTTTTCGATGCGATCGGGCGCGAAGCGGCGCCCGCACACGACGCAGGCGGCGCCCGAGCCCGCCGCGCCCAGCGGCGGCGCGTTGCCCGGGGCGCGGCGCACCGGGCCCGCGCCGCCCGACACGTTGCCGGAACTCTGCGCGGACAGAACACGGAGTTGAAGGCGACGTACAATGCTCTAAGAATCTTTTGGCGCTTGTAAGATCTTACAGGAGGGCAATTAAACATTGGTAATCATTTGTGAAACTGTATAGAAAATTATATATTTTTGTAGATCATGGGGACGTCATCTGTTCCGATATCGGTCACGCGCCAAGATATTGTTTTACATATCTACTGTCCGACGTGGCCCTCAATGAAAAGTGGCGAAATAAAGAGAATGCAAAAACTAAATGATCACAAGATGACGTCCAATTACACCTGTGAAATCCAATAAATTTTACGCGGATTTTCTTTTCCGCCACTTTAAGAGTACCTACTTATTGAGAGCAATGACATAATGTTCAATTATGAGTGACCCTAGGGAGCGAGATCTCTAAATACTTGAATAATCTCAGGCAGTATTTCATTCGTGCATAAAGTGTTAGATAATAAATAAAGGGAAAAGATATGAACTCTTAAAATAAAAATAAAAACAAAATGAAACCTACCACGGGTGGTCTTCTGGTCACAACCTGCAAAAAAAAAATTGATAAATAAAAACCAACAGAAACAAAATGAAAGGCAGATTCCAAAAAAGAAATAGAAAATTAAAGATTTAGTGTGAAAGACAGACAAGAGATATCGACGTTTGGATGAATAATATGGCCTACAAACGCGACTTGATTGATCATAATATTGTGACAATACATAACTGATATATACGTGTACCAACTCGCCTGACGGTCGCTTGTGGTTAGCACGCGGCCTCAGAGCAATGCTCTGACATTTTTGTCTTCAGTGAAAGCTTTTCTATAAAATCCTACCGTACTATACCGTATAACTAAAGCAGTTTAGCAGCCAACTAAGACATTGTACAGGTTTTCCGCTACTTGTATGGTCTTTGAAGAGCTCAAGTTTACCTGGAACTGTGCAGGTTGACATGTCAGACACCCACACATGTCAGGTAGCATGTGTGGCCTGCTGAATGTAGATTTACCTGTGCTGGTATTGGAATAGATCTGTGCAAGTGTGCTGTTAGACCGTACCTGCACAGGTAGGCCGTAAGGTTAACTTATAAAACTCTCTTTTCTTTGTGGGTAGGGTGGGGGAGTCCAACATTCCACCACCAGTCCACATTACTTCTCCCGCTCTGGGTGGAGTGGAAGGGAGTGTCAGACTCTTTCTGACTTAAAACCCATACACGTTCCTTCCTTAGCCCTTTATGTTCAGGGGTAGCGGTAACCCTTTCGGACAATCCCGCTTACCTGGCAGGCTTCGACCCTAACGGGGAGCCCGTTCCTTATTGCTGCCATCTCTTTGAGGCACGCGTGGAACACGTACGCGCCGTGATCGGGCGGCGAGCTACCCATTACTCACAATCCGCAGGCCCGCGCCTACAGTGGCCGGGAGTTGTCACGCGGCTCCCAACGCCCGGGGCGTCTCCCGCGGCGGCTGGGACGGGAGGACCTTTCCCTCTAACCCAACCCGCCACCGCCTTCGCGAGCATAACTGTTTCGCAAAAGGAGGTGACTGCCTCCCACTCCCGCTCTCGGTCCGGACCATGGCTTGCAGCACCAGGGCCGGACGCGAGAGGTCGCCGCCGTCGCCAATCGCCACTACGAGGACACCGTGTCGCTTCGCCCAAGCGGGGCAGATCTCCACCGTATGGTCCACTGTGTCCTCTGGGCGATCCTCACAGTGGTCAGTGGTGACATCTGGGCGTTTCCTCCCGCCTGATTATGTGCAGGAACCTCCCGAAACATCCATGTCCGTTGAGCACCTGCGTCAGGCGGTAGGTAAGGGCGCCGTGACGCCTGTCTAGCCACTCCTCAAAGAGGGGTTACTGCCACTATCTCGGCGTGCCCTGCGCTGGGTTGCGACAGTCGCTGTTTCCAGGCCGCCAAGAGATCGCGCCGGAGGTCCGTCCGCTCCGCCGCAATTTGCCGCGGAAACGGAGTTTCCCCCCGGCTTAGTACCTCCGCGTGCCACTCGTACAGGCGCGCGAGGGCTATCGCCTCCAGATCCCACGGCGGACATAACTAGACTAAGATCCAATTTTAGAAAAAAAGGTGCAGGTTTTTTGTTCTGAAACATATAATGAAAGTCGCGAGCCTCACGTCGGTATCACATTGACAAGAGGGTCATAGTCATAGTCCTCAGGAAAAATATAAATTGTAAGTCCTAATTTTCGTATTTTAATTTAAACGATAATCATGTAATTGTACTTAAAAGTTGGTTTGCTTGTTTACTCACCGGGTTAGCACCTCCTCGCTGCATGGCCCCGCGGGCCTTGTTGCTCTCCGTAACCTGAACACATCACATACGAACTATTGAAAACCGACCCCTTTCGTCAGCTTACATTTAATTAATTTTAACCGAAAATATTAATAATTAATTTAAAAGAAATTTCTGTCGGTCATATTGACAAAAAATTTGCGGTTGTGATTCGAATTTAGAATGACATTTCAACTCTTTTTCAATTAATGTCAAATTTATTTTTTCCTCAAAACGGCCAGTGCTTTTGAGTTCTATTTGAAGTTTTATTAGTTTCTTTTTCGTGTTGCCTTCTTGGTCTAGTGCCAAGCGCGGCGGCCGAGCGTGGGTTCATGGGTTGAGATTCCAAGGGTTTTCTGGAACGAAACACCCAAGTAAATGGTAGTAATATGGCGATAGGATCGCCGATATCGTGTGGGACCCACCCAATACCCTCAATCAATACTTTTGGGTTTATAGGCGAACGGTTTTAACAAAAATATTTAACTACATTGAGATCGAACTACCCACTACATCTTAGCAACTACTTAGCAGCTAACAAATACAAAGTAAATAGTTAATACTTACAGCATTTTCGCTCGTGGCTCTCCGCGGTGGTGCAGCGACCGGTGCAGGCTCCGGTTTTGTTTTGGCTGGACTGATTCTTTGAGCGGGGCTTCTAAAATACAGAACCAATAACACAATGCCATATCATCACGGCCATAGACAAAAGGAAGATCACGCCTGTTTTATAGCATAGCGGTAGTAGAAATGCAGAATCTATGAAAATTTCATCTGTCTACCTAAAACGGTGAGATACAGCCCGCTAACAGATCGACGGACACTGGAGGCCAAATAATAAGGTTCCGTTTGGCATCCTTCGGGTACAGAACTCTGATAGGTATCTACAACAGTTTAGCCAGTTAGTTATGGCTACACAGAATAGACTTCTAGGCTTGTGTTTTAACGAAGAATTTGCTGGGACAACTAACTCAGACAAGCCTGAGTTAGTGTAATATATACTAATAGTAATATGTACCTATGCAATGCTTTGTTTTCTGGTCCATTGATCTATCTGGAGAAGGCGCTTTCTAATTCGTCATAATGTGTTTAAACTACAAGATCCTCAGGGTGTACTAACGGATGCGTGTTCATTACTTCAGGGTAGTTACCTTCTCGGAGGTGGTTTCTTGGTCACAGCTGGTGGGTCGGGAGACCTCGGGGTCGGTGTTGGTGCC
The DNA here is from genome assembly GCA_951799385.1 of Hyppa rectilinea. Taxonomy (NCBI): domain Eukaryota; kingdom Metazoa; phylum Arthropoda; class Insecta; order Lepidoptera; family Noctuidae; genus Hyppa; species Hyppa rectilinea. Next base: position 3,855,833 of record OX637319.1, read on the forward strand.
AAAGCCTCAGGGAACGTCTCGTTCTCTATCAGGTAGTTGTTGTCAGCCTTGTCCAGCACGTCTGTGTTCGGAAGTATCACCTCGCCGTTACTTTTTGGCAGCTGAAGACAATTTGAGAATTGATAAGTTTTGGATTTACTATTGTGGCAAAAAGTAAAATTAACCTATAAAGTTCCCACTGCTGGGACGCAGGTTTGCTTTTGGGGTCTTAGGGTTGCTCTCTGTGTGAGGAACTGGGCCCGTTACTCTACACGCGGGTTCAGTGCATGTACCTACTTAGTAGATGTCAGATGTCTTCGAATTGTTGGTTCGAGGACTCGCCGGTTTCCTCACGATGTTTTCCTTCACCATTTTTAGAGCAGTGGTGAAGAAATAGATTAAATATAAAGAAAAGCGTCTAATGCCAATCTGGGTTCGAACCCACCCCCAACACGGGTAACTCGTAAGTTGAGGCCGGTACCACTGGGCCCCTGGTACAAAAATGGTGAAATGATGATGGAAAAAGTTAAGTAAAGGTATCACTGGTTGAGACTGGAATGTTAATCAGTCGAAGAGAGATTTCAAAGGCTAACAATGATTATAAAATATTCATTTAGATGTTTGAAGAACGTTTATCAAAATATATTGGAAGAGTCCTGTTTAATATTCAGGATTAAGTACCAATGAACATCAACAGCTGGTGCTGAAAATCAGCGCTGTGGCTCTGTCTCGCATGGGGTCTTAGCATTTTGCTGAGCGATGGCCGTTTTGCGCGGATGTGACGCATATTTCCCCACAACATGTTTTTGTTGTTGGTTTTATTTTACTGCCTCATTTGCAGCGAATTAACGTATTTTCTTTCTTCTTCTTCTTCTTTCTATGAGAAGAACATAATAGACTAAGTACTTACCACATGTTTGACTGAGTTTAGGTCCGGTTCGTGGTTGTGATTGAGATCGCCAGATCCATTTACTATGTTCTCCTCTATTTTCTGTAACAAGATCAAACTCATTTCTTCTATATAAGACTTTTGAAGTACTCTCTTTGTCATTTCAAAAGAGATGATGGTACCCGGCTGTCTAACAATTTAGGAAAAGGCTAGGCAGATGATGATGGTGGTTGATGTCACAAGGATCTTAATGGCAATTTGGGAGTATGAAAGGGACCGTATAAAATATTTTGTAAAATCTTTCTTTAGGATAATCTTTGTTGTAATTGTAAAGTAAATTTGATTTTTAGCAGTTACCAATCTGACAATATTCTAAAGAAGATCAGGGTAAGATTGAGAAGAGGGGATCGATTAAAAATCTATTTGTGGACTGATTTAGCTACTTACACGCTGCTGTTGCTTCTTGATGCTGTGTGAGTCGTTCAGGGCATGCTTGCTGACCTTCCTCTCTAAACTGAGCTTGGAAGTTGTCACCTTGCTGTACCCGTTGGGTAGAGGCTTCCGGGCCGCAGCCCTGTCTGTGTTGTGGATCGGCTGCAGGGGATAACTCTTATCGATGCCAGCTTTTGTTCTACGTTCTTCGAACATTTGTCGCACCTGCAAAATGAATTAGTTTAGGACTGATTACAATATTCCTACTCCTGATAAACAGGCCTGTTCTCTGCGAATAGGGCGAGGGCTGTGCCGTACCCACTACGTGGACTTTGTGGGGGTTAGTAGATGTCATATAATGAGCGGTTCTGACGTGCTGGTTTGTTGAAGGGTGGACAGTACAGAAGAGACATGACAGATTAATTTGACGAATTGAAGAGTCTGCAGGATGCAGTAGTGCTCATGTTGAGGCTAGTTGTAAAACGTTATTAAAGTATTTTAAATGGTCCTTGAAAAAAAAACAAAATTAAAGGTAATTTCTTCACCTTCAGTTATTATGTTATTTTCTACTTACTAGTTATTTATTGAATAATAAATTGGTATCGAGTATAAACATTTGTGGGAACGGCAATGGCCATTCCACGTGTTCTTTCAAGTGAACCCATAGTTATTTATTTTATTTTATCATGACAAAAAAGTTGACGTCGTAATTTTTCGTTGTAGTGTTGTGTATGTTTTCTGAGATGGAAAGCGGTATCTACTGGCTGTTATCCTTAGAAGATAATTTGCTTTTAAAAGCTTTTGCATGGCGTAGCCTTCATCCACTCTATTGATTTCTATCATGGTTATAGTAGCTTATGGTAACTGAAAAACCATCATTATAATCCTGCCTTTATACCAATAATTTGGACTCGGCGCAACATGTCTTATTCATCCACATTTTTCTATGAATTGTCATCTTGGTGTTTATTCCCTTACTGAAACATCAACTTCGCCGAAATATGGCTTTTTTTTTAAGGCTGGGATATCATCCAATGACTTCGCCCGCTCTGGGTGGAGCAAAAGGGAGAGTCAGACTCTTATTGACTAAAACCTATTCATGTTCTTTCCGTAGCCCTTTATGTTCCGGGGTAGCGGTAACCTTTTCGGACAATCCCGCTTACCCGGCAGGCTTAGGGCCCCTTCATGTGCTGACATCTTTTTGAGGCGCGCGTGGAACATATACGCGCCGTCCGGCACGGGCCTGGTCCTGATCGGGCGGTGAGCTACCTATTACTCACCGCCCTCCGAAATATGGCTAGGGTTTCAAGGTAACGTGAGCACACACAGTCTAACCGTCTCTTTGAAGTGTGTCCTTACCTTCCCCGGTTGGTGCGTAGTGGGCGGCAGTGGCGGCGAGGCATGGCCCACGTTGCTGGGCGAGTGTCTCACTCTGTCGAGGGCCCTCGCCTGCTGAGCCTCGTACAGAGAAGCGATCTTCATCTCTCGCTCCTGCATCTGCTTCTGTTGGAACCGAGCCTGGTGGACAAAGAAATAATTGTTTAGTTTGATAGAAAAATGTATAATGTTCGCACAATTTTCTTACGAGTTACGTTAAGTTTGATGAAGATTTTTAAGATCTACCTACTACAATAGTTCCATGGTGTCATTTTAATGTTTTTGCAGAGCAAGGTGAAGTTCTAATTCGGAAAGTGTAATCTCTTTTGAAATACTTTAACTTTGTTCTGCGCGGTGTCAATGGCAAACCAACCGCACGAAAAAAACAATACCGACATTTTTATTTTGATTCGCCATTACTTATAGTCCCACTGCTGGGCAAAGGACTCCTTACCCTCTTTCCACTTCGCTCAGTCCAGAGCTACAAAGGACCAGTCTTTGTTAAAAATTGAAATGTAGTAGATAATGTTATCTTTCTATAATAATATGTAGAATTTTGTTTCATAGACAGTAGAATATTCCTTAAGGCGGTACTTAATTTTCCATCTGCATAATTTGCAAATTTAAATCCCAAACCACAAAGATCACTAAGTACGCCTTAGATAAGATTACTCATCGACTCGTTTCTCACAGTATCGCGATAACATTGGAGTGGGGGCGTGAGGTCGGCGCCTACGCATCGCTGCGCACAGACAACCTGTCAACCGACTTTACAATGACATTATTGTTCGAGACCACACTTCCGTAATACTGTATTGTACACTCTTTTTTTTTGGGAAGTGCGAGTAACATAAGACTGCCGCGGCTTTTTTTGACGATTTTATTTCATCACTTTAATTAGATTACTGTGCCTTGCAATGAAATACGTTTTCTTTTATTTAAATACTGTGGTGTGGATTTCGATAATTTTCACTGAGTTACGTGAATTTGTACTTTGGACATTTTTTTCAGTCCTACAAGCAAAAAAGATAAATAAGTAAAGTCCTATAAAATTTCTTAGATTCTATGAAATAAGATCAGGAGGAAATAAACCAAAATAACAATCTAATCAATGAGTGTATCTTAAAAACTTTTGTAGGCAACACAGCCCAGCATAAAATTCATTTATTTTTCTTTCTTTCTTTATTTATTAATTAACATTTTGGCTGCTTCGTTACAAGTGGTCGCCAGTAGTCCTGGTCCTGGGTATCCGGGTTGGGCTAAGTGTTAATGGGTTTTGTACCCGGTTGATGGCAATAGGCTCGCCCCTTATGACATGGGACTCAAACTTAACTGGCGCATTGTAGGTGGAAGTACTAGTAAACATATAGTAGTCATTAAGCGAGCAGTCCTCCAGTTCTCGAGAGTGAGGCCCCCTCTGTTAACCCTTTGGCGATTACAGGCGCGATCTGCTGTGTATTTGGGATGATAAAAAGTGTATCCTGAAGAGCTCGTCGTGGCTAAGTAATAACATCCGCACGGATCAATCCATCATGTTAAACTAAGCTTGCCGAGGGTTGGTCTGTGACCATCTTCAGATATCGAGACTCCTCGGAAAGCACGTTAGGCCGTTGGTCCCGGCTGTCATTCGTGGATCTTCGACAGTCGTTATGGGTCGTCAGAAGCTCAAAAGTCTGACAGCCAGTCTTACCAAGGGGTATCGTATTACGCAGTTAGTGACTAGGTTGTTGAGGTCAGATAGGCAGTCGCTCCATGTAAAATACTGGTATTCAGCTGTTAGAATGGAAGCCGACCCTAATTTAGTTGAGAAAAGGCTAGGCAGATTGAAATAGTTTATTCTCATGATTATAAGTGAGTAACTCTAGACTAGCCTCTACCTCGATGAGACAAAGCATTAGAGCGTCTTTGTTTGCTAGCAATGTCCGTTGACGTTAATATTATTATTATGAACAAAGACTTGAGTGTACTAGGGAGACATGTGACTGGAGATATTGTTGTTCATAAACAAAGGGAATTACGTGTTTCAAAACTTCGGTATACTTAATAGGTTGGTGCATAATGCTGTGCTATGTAAAGATTGGTTTAGACTTAACGAGTGAATGCTCCACAATAAATCAAAAACCGGCCAATTGCAACACGAGGGCTCCCGTACTACTTTACAATATCTTATATTATAACATAACTTATATTTTTTAAATACCTTCATCTTTCTGACTGACCGACCCCTTGACAATACAAAAGTGCCTGTCATTGGTTTATTTGAAATAAATGCTTTGTTTGAATTTGAACTTCAGTCAAAAAAGAACACGTTTCTAGTATTGGGACCCAAAAAAATGAATTTACAGAAATTCACATTTTTTTAAGGTTCAAAGGGTAAAACTAAAACGCCTGTTGAAAAACTTGGCCTGCTTTTTTCGCAAGAAGTGTCTACCTATTTATGGTAAACGATATACAGCCCTGTAACGGACGGACAACGGAGCCTTAGTAATAGGGTCCCGTAGGTGTCCTTTGGTTACGGAACCATAAAAACAAAATTAATTTAGTCTAAACCCACCTAGGTTAATAGAATAAACATGTTTATCTCAATCTACATCTAAGTAATGAAATAAATTATAGGCAATTTTTATATTTGGGTTGCGCTAATGCCAGATAATCACTTCAACATAGTAATAGTTTCATTTAAGTTGACCTAAATCATACTTAATTAGGTCCAGACACGAACACCTATGTTGATTTGAGGTGAAAGTTACAGGGTAGCCCGTGAATGTCAAAGTTTCTTATGTTTTTGCAATATGCAGGTCAGTATCAGGTTTTATGTTGATCATCATATGTATTTATAGAACTATAATAATTAGAATCATCAATACAACTCCCTAAGTCGAAATTGTCGTCAAATGTCATAATTTCAGGATTTTTTTTAATTTTAAAGAACTGAGCATTTTTTATTTGAAAATATAATAATTTATAACATAAAAAATTTAACAAATTAATAAAATAAGAAAGAAATTCATCAATTAATAGTCATTCTATAGGGTAACTAAGAAGGAATCAGAATTTATTTATTTTTAAGAATGTAGTTTTACATAGTTTAGTTTTTTTTTTTCAAATCTAGTTCAGTTCTATTCTAGTCCATTCATTATTTCTTTGATAATCTCCTTATCCGCATTCACGCTCAAAAAATTCCTAACGACATTTTCCCATTTCTCCGTATTACTTGCCTAGGTATACCATGACAACCGTTTTCCTCACAACTTTTCAACCACGGGTGTCACTTTCAGATTTACTCGAAAGAGAATGTCCACCCAATAATTGACAAAACGTGTTACAATCTGCGAGGGATAATCTTCTATGCACCCATACACTTCTCATAAGTTCAACAACCAATAAAAACCCATAGCACTTAATTATATTGTAGCATCTTCGTGGGATCCCCTTAATTAACAACCTCATCACAGTCATCACGTATGCAAGGTAAATAGCATACTTAGGGCAGATTTCACCAGTGACTTGAACGCGATCAGCGGATAAATTATGTTTACTGATGTTACTTCAAAATCAACCGAAGATGGTGTTATTTGCAGATGACACTTCATTAATCTTTAAAATTAATCGACGCTCACAAAATCTTGACGACGTGAATAACTCTATTCTTCAGGTCCAAGATTGGTTTACGGTAAATAATTTGGTACTAAATGAAAAAAAAACCAAATGCATTAGATTTACATTACCTAATGTTAAAAGTAGCGATTGTGACATCATATTGAACGGAGAAAAGCTGGAATTTATTAAGCAGACGGTTTTCCTGGGAATCACGCTAGACGACAAGTTGCAATGGGGTCCCCACATAACAACTCTTGCGGGACGGCTAAGCTCGGCCGCTTATGCTGTTAGAAAGATAAGGCAGTTAACAGACGTAGAAACCGCGCGTTTGGTCTATTTTAGTTACTTCCATAGTATTATGTCGTATGGCATTTTACTGTGGGGTCGGGCTGCTGACATTGAATCCATTTTTATTTTGCAAAAGCGAGCGATCAGGGCTATTTACAATCTTCGTCGTCGCGAATCGCTTAGGGAACTATTTAAAAGGATTAATATTATGACAGTACCTTGCCAATTCATTTATGAAAATATTATGTATGTAAGAAAAAATAGACATCTTTTTAACAAAATAAGTGATAGGCATAATTTTAATACTAGAAATAAAGATAAAATAATTCAACCATTTTTTCGATTGTCAAAAGTACATACATCTTTTATGGGGTTCTGTGTTAAATGTTACAACAAAATACCTTGTGACATACTGCAATTAAATGAAAGAAAATTTAAAACTCATATTAAAAGTACACTTTGTAAACAAGCTTATTACAAATTAGAAGATTATATCAAAGATAAGGATGCTTGGAAACATGCTGGTCCTGCTCCACAGGACAATCTAGTGTCTAGACAAAATCAAACTGGTTGCTAAGTAAATTAGGTAATTTGTACCATATTATTTTATTATATTGGAATAACTTCTCACACATTGATTAATTTATTATTATTAACTTTTAGAATGTTTGTAAATATGTGAGCACCATGCACTTATGACATAATTAAGTTTACTTGCCACTGCTACATGTGTTTTTCTTTTCACCTTTTGTGATGTATTGTTTTTATTCTGGGTGCATCGTCTTCACATATAATGTTATAATACATGTATACAAAACATTGTGAAACATTTTAAAAGAGTAACGGTGGAGTTTCTTGCCCATTCTTCTCCACACGAAACTACTTTTTGGAAGGGGCGACTAGAATCAGTTCTATTTCTTGTTCATTTTGACGTTCAAAAGTGCCATTCTTGTGCCTATTTGAAATAAATGTTTTGACTTTGACTTTGACTTTTAAGAGCTGTCAGTATCATTATTTTCTAAGGACAGACACTGACAGCCAGACAGACAGGTGTCAACATTGCTAGGGACTATTGGCATTGCTAGCTCCTAAACCTACTGGCTGTCATACTTTCAGGCTTCTAACTACCCGAAACAACTGTCAAAGATCGACGAATGACAGCCGGGACCAACGCCTTAACGTGCCTTCTGAGGCACGGAGGAATCGCGCTGTGCAAAGATAGTCACCCATCCACGGAACAACCCCAGCAAGTGTAGCTTTGCTTTACCTGGAAACTATCTACGTCACGATATTAAAATTCACAATGTGTCTCATTCGATGTGTGCGCAACTTTACAATGTGCAATGCACGATGCACGTTTAGTGTGTAATGCATGCGTGTGCACCGTGCTTGTTTCGCGTGATCGTGACCGATACGGTACGACTGTATTGTCGAACAAGTAATTTGGTATACGATTAGTTACGATCTTGCTACTACTTTTATAGAAATCGCGAAAAAAAATTCAGCTGTTCCCTACATTTATGTTCGTATAACTCGTCAAAATGTAAGGAACAGCTGATTTTTTTTCGCGATTTTAGGTTTGGTCCCATAGTAAAAGTTGTTCATAATGATGAGTACAATGACCTCTTAAGAGGTTTCTGGTGTTTTACAAATAACCCTGTATAGTGTTTGGTTAAACGAGGGACATACTTTTAGGTTGTAGGTATAGTACTCATGGAAATCAACAACTTTGTCCATGGGATCAACTCTGAAATATGAAGAACAATATCAGCTGTTCCATACATTTTGAAAAATTATGCGAACATAAAGGTACTTTTACTACTTATTTTTTCATGATTTCATGTATAGTGCCGCGGTCAAAGTTGTTCATGTTTATGAGTATAGTACCCTCTGAAAATATGTCCCTCGTTTAACCTAACACACTGTATACTGTTGTGTCCAATTCTGTTACATTCTTCTTTTAAATCCACAGTTATCCACTCGTAAACTAATCCTTACTTATCCTTATTTGAAAATATTATAACTGTGACTAATGAGACAGAGTTATCTACTTTTTCTATTTTTCATAATCATATTTGATATTTCAAATATGATTATGAAAATGATGATGAAATTATCAACAGTTGAGCGGATATAAATGAGAAAGTAACTCGGACTGTCTATTAGCTATTCACGCCTTAATGGATTAAACTTGGTTACGACCAGAATACTTCTTATCCCGTACGTTCCCATGGGATTCGGCCGTCCACGCAGGCGAAGACTCGGCTTAAAGCTAATATACGATTAAAACATAACAATAACAAATATTGGCGCCAGTATACTGACAAGAAGAATATTTTTGGCCGTGAACCAAATGGATTGTTCATCTGTCAGGTAGGTACTGTTTATGATGGTTGCCTCTTTGGTCGCTTATTTGAAGGATTGGAGATGTGCGTTTGTTTGTACAGTAGTACAGCACATCAGTAACTACAAACTGTCAAATTTTCTCAATTGATTTTGTACTTAACAGTCAACATTTTAAGGTTTAAAATCATTTGGAGAAATTTGACGGTTTGGTGTGACCTGATGCGCTGACCTTACTTTGAGGGAGTAGTAAGTACTGGCAAGATTTATGGGCTATTTTTAGAGTTAGAATGTTGGATAAGTACATACTTAAGTGCTGCTGATCTGCATCGTTTGGCGGAACTTATATGTGAAAGACTAAATTAATTTATTCTAACAAAGAGTATTATAAGGTCAGTCTGTGAATAACTTACCACTAGATTTCAAACAATAAATAAACATGATGTGTTTGTTTGTAATGTCAAAATAACAGCTTTTTACTAAATACGGTATCCGATATTATAACAAAAAAAACAATTTAAAAAAAATGTCTGTCTGTCTGCCTGTTTGTTCCAGACAATCTCCAGATAGGTAATGATATAAACAGTAATTGAGGCTACTATTTTATGTGAAAAAAAAGAATAAGGGTCCACGTGGGTGAATCCGCGGGCAGCAGATAGTAATAAATGAATTAATTATAAGTAAAGTGGAATGCTAATAGTAGGGAAAGGTATTTATTGATTGCATTCCACGTACTACCCATAGATGTATCATAATTAACAGCAATTTATTTTTCGAGGTTGGGAAATCATCAAATGACTCTTCCTGCTCTGGGTGGAACGGAAGAGAGTGTCAGACTCTCACTGATTAAAACCCATCCATGTTCATTCCTCAGCCCTTTATAATCCGGGGTAGCAGTAACCCTTTCGGACAATCCCGCTGACCCGGCAGATTTTAGCCCATTGAACAGCATAACAAAATAATTCTGTAATTATTTCTTATGGTAAACAGAAGCAATAGAAAAATAAACCATAAAGCGGTGGTATCACAAAACAAAGCCGCAAAACGTCGCATTACGACCTCGTAAACGTAATACAAATATTAAAAGTGACAGGAAAACTTTACAATTATAAAATGTCGGGTGTTATCGCCGTGGGCGTAAAATCAATAGCTTAGCTGTACGCAAATGGACAAGGCTGGGTCTACGACCATATGAAAGACAATCGGTAAATACTACGCGGAAGATTGGCGATGGTGACGAATTGGAAGGTCATTCCGGGCGCGATAAATAGGTATGTGAACGTTCTATAGAGGTAGCTGTACAATTTCACTGTAGGTTCATTCTTGGAATTAAGTCGGAGTAATTAATGGTCGAATGGTTGATTATGCCATGATTCTTGTTAGTCATCAGACCTTCCTATAACAGTATTGATCGAGACTTTCAATTGCTGAATTTGGCTGCGTATTTAAAATATAGATTTTACTTTTACACTTAACTGATAATCATAACCCGAAAACTTGTTGCGTAAATAATACCAATATGTTAAGGTTCTCTTATACCTACTGCATAATTCATAACCTCCAAAACCGCCCTTCACGACTTTCTAGTGCTTTAGGTGGGGGAAGTGATGCAACAAACTCCCCAGTAGGTACTTAGCACAGTTGTCTGGTAATTTAGGAAACGAAAGCTCGAAATTATATATCCTTAGCGAAAATTACCTCCGACCAACTTTAGTATAAAAAAAAATTACCGCTACCTGTTTCATAAATCTTTGGTTTGTTTTTGTTGTAGTATTATACTAAATGTAACAGACGATCCGAGAGACGTTGTTTTGTCCAAATTCCGAGCAACCATTCCGATTTTTCTTTTCATAAAAACTTTATTCGGACTTTTACGAGCATCAAAAGTAAGCCTTAAGTGATGCGCTTACCCTGAATGAATAATAATCTGGTCTTCCCTACATAATGCCTGATTATGCATTGCTGATATTATTTTCACTATTTTTTAAGGGTATTTTCTTTTTGAGTGAATGTTGAGGCAATTCAGCTATTAGACAACACGGACCTAGTGCGTAGACTAAAGAGAACTAAACCTTTTGAGTTAGTGTAGTGTTTAAAGTTAGTGTATAATAGTGATCATTGCTGTGCTATGCATATAACACATGAACAAAGTGTTTTTATCAATACAAGACTCTAAGAAAGTGCTATGGACTTGTATAAAAGTGCTAAAGGACGCTATTCTTAGTTTTAACAAAACCTTTACCGTATAATAATAAGTTAGAGTTAAATTGCTTATTAGTCTTTTAGGCTAGATTGTAATCATTTATTAAGAAATCTTTTCTTAATAATAAGGAAAAAAATAAAATAAATCTTTTTAAGCTTTTATGGACGGTATCATATTGCCGGGTCAACGGGAACGCCTTTCGTTAATTAACAAGTACTCGTATTGTATATACAACAGTGTTTTTTTTAACATAGTAATATTGCGCACTCCTTACTATGGGCTCAGAGTTGGCAATCAGCGAAACTAATTATGTCAGGCAATTTATGACACATTCGAAATATGATGACGGAGATAATTACAGTAAAGCAACATCCGTGTAACATACGACTTCTAATGTAACTGCTAAATTATCTAATTGAGGCAGTCGGGATGCTATTCTTGCGTTGTTTTCAAGATGTGATGAAAATTTACAACTAAGAGATTTTCTCATATCTGTCTAGTGTGTATAAATAAAATGAAACCGTGACTAACTTACTGCTGACCTATTAATGCTATCGCTCAAACCAAGACAAATACTCTACTAGAAACACACAAATACTCTACTACAGAATTCTGCAAAATTTATTTGATTTAGCAAAATTCTGAAAGCTATACGGAATCGAAACCACTTAGGAGCTAGTAAATATCCACGAGTACCTACCTATTTATTGTGAAAGACTTTTTGTGTATGTAGAGCCAATTAAAATAATTTTAAACAGAATTTAGGTCAATCCATTTCTCCATTCCCTCACATTTCTTTCTAATGACCCTATTAACAATGTATAAGGCAAAGATAATTATCAACAGTGTTTAGGCGAGCGAGTATGCAATGACCATAATAAGTGTGCGGCTTGCGCGGGCGCACAGCGAGGCGACTGCGCTGACTCACCAGTCATCGACCTTAAAAATGTAGATTGAGGTAAAATACCATGACAAGTTAGTGTTGTTTACATTTTTCTTGAGAAATTGTAAAATTTATTTAATGAATTGGGTATAAGACCTGATTATTTTGAGAGCTTAGCGTATATATGTCCAGTTGAGGACAGACTTCCCAGCTAAAGCACTAGAAAGTGCTGAAGGTTGGGCGTTTTTGGGGGACTGTCTTATGTAACTTTAACTTTCAAAAAGTGCTGATTTTCAACCTGGTTTGAATAAATGACTTTTGATTTTGATTTTGAGGACAACTTTCAGCTGATTAATGATGTTGACAATGAGGGGACATGGGTCTCCCGTAAACACCGCCGATTCACCCGCATCCAGCAGATTCCTACGTCCTTTAGCAGGCCATCAGTCCACCTTGAGGGAAGTATCTGACGCTAGGTCTTTCGGTGCGCGCTCGCGACTTCAGAACCTTTCGGCCCCATCGGCCGTCTCACCAACTCGTCTGTACTGCGATCAATGTGCCTGATGCTGGAGAACCAGGGTCACCGAAACAGCCCGACGAACTGCCAAACTTAAATGGCAGTGGGCAAATTTCAGCTACGTAAGTCATTTTAAAAGATTTCTTTCGCGTCTTCGCTGTTTCTTGTTACGTAAGTTTTGGCTTTAAGTAATCTCGATCAAGTTTCGAATTTTATTCGCCAAGATGAACATTGAAATGAAAGCCAAAATGATAAAATGTTAGTATTTTCTCTGCATTAGGTATTGTTGCATGGCATTATTGAACGCAAGAAACTGCGTATTGCTATGCATATATGATTGTACTTGCGACGACTTCGTAGTAAGTTAACATGAAGCCTATCAAACATGTAAGCAGTCGCTTATGACACTTCAAAAGTATGTAGTTGCTTAGTAAGATATATAAATTTCGTCAGTCGTAGACGTAAATAATCAGCGGGATTGTCCGAAAGGGTTACCGTTACCCCGGAACATAAAGGGCTAAGAAAGGAACATGGATGGGTTTTAGTCAGTAAGAGTCTGACACTCCCTTCCGCTCCACCCAGAGCGGAGCCATAGGAGATTTCCCACCCTCAAAAAAAATCGTATATAATCGTACCTATATGATATCAATAAACAGAACTATCCATTCAAGATTTAGTTGTCTGTAGTGTGTGGTTCTGGTTGTCAATTTTCGTCAAATGTTTGGTGCAAATCAATCTTATTAAAATACAAGGAGAATATCACCCAAAAGATTTCAACCAAGATATTATCTTTATGAAGTCATCTACCGTTGTGTACGAATTATATGTAGATTCACACTGTTTGCTGCTCAGTTATAGTATTGTTTGACACATACGGTACGCTATGAATTAATATAGTCAAATTAATTTTGATCGAAGATAACAAACATTCAGGGTCGCCTACCTACCCTACCTATCTTACCTATCCTATCTTCCCTAGGTACCCTACCTACCCTACCTACCTAATCACTTAGGGTTATGAAAAATAGATAGTAGCCGATTCTTAGGGCCGAAACACATAACCGCGTTGCGGTGCCGCGCCGCTAAAATTGGCAGCAGCGTCAGCGCCGATTGTAGCGGCGCACCGCCGCGCAAAATCTAGCGTTATGACGTCATATTTGTTGACAATGATGCAGTTTGTTTCTATCACCGAACCGAGGACTGCCTCATCCTCACAAATACATTCCGAACCAACAACGTCCAATAAATTCACCATTTACCCTGGACGAAACGACAGTTACTTGCTATGGTACACAAAACGAAGAGTTTGATTTTTCTTAAATTAATCATTGTATTTTTGGAAGACCAATTAAAGTTTTCTTTAAATAAGTGATTAAGTATAATGCTAAAAATTTATTTGATTCCTAGTACCATAAATATTAATAAAAAACGTATTTGTTTTACATACTTTACCTTGCAGTTAAGCCCAACATTTCCTTTAATATTTATTTTCTGTATATATTTTGATAATCCGCTTATAGCTCTTCGAATACACTCATTCTAAAGTAGGCGGAAAAAAAAAATCGTCTATCTTTAATGCTTTTTATTTCGATACTCAATTGTTTATTGCGTTCCATAATGTTACAAAGATGGTACTTACCTATTATAAAACAAAAATATCATAAGGACCCTGTCGAGCACAGCAACATTAAGAGAGAATAAGAGGGCTTAGAGAAGTTCTATAGTATTATTATACATTTATAGATGTGTTTAATTGGGTGTATAATTATGAATATCTATACATAATTAATTAGATCTGTGTTTGCTTTTGTTTTTTTTTTTTTTAATAATTAATAATAATTTTAAAATAATGTTCGTCTACATTATTTTAAAATTATTACTAATTATTATTAAAATATATATTTATATTCATTTATATAATTATTTTCATTATTATAAAAAGATATTATTGTTTATGTATGTTTCGAGAAAAGTACTCGCCATCGGGATTCATAGCCTTATTAAATGGATGTATCCTTTTATATTTCTTCTTTGTCGTATATTTGAAACAGAGTAATGTCTTCTTAATAATAAATAAAATCCATCCATGGCAAAGACACGTCTATCCACAATCAAAAATCACGAGGAGGTGGTTACCCTACCATACGACAATAAAACGCTCTTTTTTGCGACGCCGCAACGCAAACTGCCGCTTTTAGCGTTGCGGCGTCGCAACGCGGTTACGTGTTTCGGCCCTTAGACCTACAGAATAATATGCATATAAAATTTCATAAAAATCGGTCAAGTCGTTTCGATGGAGTATGCCAAGTAACATTGTGACCCGAGAATTTTATATATAAGATATTGTGTAGACATTATGTAGCCATAAAATCTTCAATGACACTATCCAAATACTATTAGGATATATTTATCATCATTACCAGGGTTTGTTGCCCTGTCCAATTCGATAGGCATTGATCACTCCTTGATAACGAGTTCATTTACCTTTTGGTTATTACCAAATGTGGTGGACATTGCTATTAGATACCACAGTACCACCCTATCGCCGTCGCTTTTAGTGGCCAAGTCAATGTTTCTATAATACTATATTTCCAGAAACCAAACACCTGCTTCAATTTGTATGTTTTAAATATTAAATTGACACCTTGCTCATATCGACATTTCAGGGAACTTTAATAGTAAGACTGAAACAAATCATTAGTTTATAGAGAGAGGTCCTAGCTTTGCTAGGCTTCGCCCGTGTGAATGTCGGAAATAATCCTAGGGGAATGAACTAACGAGATAGAAAGCCTATGTGTTAATCCAGGTTATAATCTATCTCTGTTCCATGTTTCATCCAGATCCGTTCAAGAGTTTTTGCGTGAAGAAGTAACAAACATCCAAACACACACACACACACATACTCACAAACTTTCACCTCTATAATATTAGTGTCATGAGGAACTGAGTGTGAAGTTCTCTCAACCACCATAGAAAAGGGAGTATCATCCGACCAGATGCGTGTAGTGTCTGGTGGGCTACTGCCCGACGATTGATGTCGGGTTGTTGTACTCGCGCGGTAAACTTTGCTTGCGCGATGCAGGATTTTGCGTGACGTCAGTGTGACGCGTAGTTCGCATGTGGCGATGTCAATGTCGCTACAAGTTTCGTGTGAAAGTTTTTAAGGGCGTACTCTAAATGTTCGAAGGCCGAATCGATTACTTACATTTTAAGTAGGTATACTAGCTTTTATTTGATTTAGACTGGGAATCGATACATGTGGCGTGAACACTAATAAAAAAACCTTCAGAATATGTAAGCGAGTTTAGAAATTAAGTCAACGTTTATGTTAGGGTATTTTTAGATGTTTGAGAACCTATAATTTTGTAACAGCTGTCGTCAAAAGTCAAATTAATTATTTACGCTTAACAGAGAAAGTGGAAAAAGAATATGAACAGCTGTTTCAGTACCTACACAAGCTTTTTCTACGAAGCAAATATCCAATTAGGATAAGAACATGTTTATTTTTATAGATATCTAGCTGCTGCCAGCGGCTTCGCCCGCGTAGATGTCGAAAATTATCCCAAGGGAACTTATTACCGAGATAAAAAGTCCCATATGTTAATTTAGGTCATAAACTACCTCTTTGCCAAGTTTCATCCAGATCCGTTCAGCCGTTTGAGCGTGAAGGACGGACAAACATACAAACTCACACACACATTCACTCACAAACTTTCGCTTTTATAATATTAGTGTGATTTCACGAGTAAGACGAGTCAACTCACCACCAAGTGTTCACCTAGAGATTTATTTACAGAATCGACCGGCTGTAGTGCTATTCTGTAAAAATCTCACCGTGAACAAATAGGTGAAGTGTGTTTAAAGTGAACTGTCAATAGTATCAATTCCTAGCATTAGGTGGAACGACAGCTCACTCCAAACTCATTTCACTGTGTTTTTACAGAACAGCACAAGTCCGCACGGGCGATTTTTTAATGCGATGATTTTTTATCGCGCCCTGGTTTTTAACTTTTGGTGTTCAGTCAAGAGCCAACAAGATATATCCTAGCGCGTCAATAACACACTGCTGGTGGAGTACAACTCTGGACGCACGTAGGTACGAAGGCTTTTTGGCCATAAAGAGTAATAAGCGTGTATGAAAAATATTCATACACGCTTTTCAGTCACTATATGAAATAATAATGGAAATGATAAATAGTTTGCACCCTTAAAAGTTACTAAGAAAGTTAATTATATATAACCCATAGATTTTTTTATTTTCTTCTTTATTTAATTTAGGGACTTTTACATTTTAGGGACATCGTACCTTGTTATGTCTACAATCCAAAAAAAAAACTAATGAACCTCTGAGATCAAACGGCCAGTCATAAAAGACATACAAATTTAAACAGACTTTTAGCAGCGTCAGACAGTGGCATGGACCAAATCTCGTGAAACAATCCTATATTATTTTTATTTAATTGTAGATCTGTAAACCCATTGAAATTGTTCCCGTAAAAATACCTGTGTACGCTAAACACAGTAATAATACGGCCAGGAATGCATGTTCCATGTTTGTAAACTTTCACACCAAACACAGCATACCAACATTTTTGACATTATTCCCTGTAAAAAGGTTACATCATGCATGCAAATTCCATGCTAAGTTTAAACATAGAACTTTGTTTCTGCTTAAGCATCCTGTTTCAGCCACAAGGGGGCGGCAGGAAACCACGTCCTTTGTACGCAAAATAAAAAGAAAACAAAGTTCAATGACTTCATGTTACTGCTACGTGTTTTTAAAACAGGTTTTTTGTTTTAAATCTTAATTTCACGTAGCGTTGATAATTCGCGTGTAATGCAAGAAATTGAGGGGTAAAGAGTGGACTTTCAAAATGTTTAATTAAGAGTCGAAACTTTTTGTCGTATTGATTAATGAAATGGCATCAAAATATGAAAGAAAGTTTTGAAATATTTCGGAATTTGGACAAAACAACGTCTGTCGGATCGGCTGTTACATTTAGTATAATACTACAACAAAAACAAACCAAAGATTTATGAAACAGGTAGCGGTAATTTTAGCTGGGGCAGGGTCGCAGCACTTACGCGGGAGTCGTGCGGTCCATGGCCCTATACGGGGCCCCGGTGTGGGCGCGTTCATTGCGGCGACGAGCCGCTCACTATCTGAACGCGCCCCAAAAGGTGGTAGCCATTCGGCTAATCCGGGGGTACCGCACGATCTCGGGCGAGGCGGCAAGCCTCCTTGCCGGACTGCCGCCGTGGGATCTGGAGGCGATAGTCCTCGCGCGCCTGTTCGTGTGGCGCGCGGAGGTACTAAGCCGGGGGGAAACTCCGTTTCCGCAGCAAATTGCGGCGGAGCGGACGGACCTCCGGCGCGATCTCATGGCGGCCTGGAAGCAGCGACTGTCGCAACCCAGCGCAGGGCACGCCACGATAGTGGCGGTAAGGCCCCTCTTTGAGGAGTGGCTAGAGAGGCGTCACGGCGCCCTCACCTACCGCCTGACGCAGGTCCTCACCGGACATGGATGTTTCGGGAGGTTCCTGCACATCATCAGGCGGGAGGAAACGCCCGGGTGTCGCCACTGCGAGGATCGCCCAGAGGACACGGTAGAGCACACGGTGCAAACCTGCCCCGCATGGGCAGAGCACCGCCGTGTCCTCGTAGAGGCGATCGGCGGCGGCGACCTCTCGCGCCCGGCTCTGGTGCAAGCCATGGTCCGGGGTGAGAGGGAGTGGGAGGCAGTCACCTCCTTCTGCGAAAAAGTTATGCTCGCGAAGGAGGTGGCGGGATGGGAGAGAGAAAGGTCCTCCCGTCCCAGCCGCCGCAGGAGACGCCCCGGGCGTCGGGAGCCACGTGACGACTCCCGGCCACCGTAGGCGCGGGCCTGCGGACGGTGAGTAATGGGTGACTCACCGTCCGATCAGCACTAGACCCGTGCCGGACGGCGCGTATATGTTCCACGCGCGCCTCAAAGAGATGTCAGCATATGAAGGGGCCCCTCAGGGCCAAGCCTGCCGGGTAAGCGGGATTGTCCGAAAGGGTTACCGCTACCCCGGAACATAAAGGGCTACGGAAGGAACATGGATGGGTTTTAGTCAGTAAGAGTCTGACACTCTCTTCCGCTCCACCCAGAGCGGGAGAAGTCATTGGATGATTTCCCAGCTTTAAAAAAAAAAAAAAAAAGGGTCGCAGCACTATGCTGAGTGATGGCCGTTTCGCATGTATGTGACGCATATTTTCGCCCAACAAATAAAGAGGTAAAGTTTGTGAGTTAATAAGGTCGTAGGGGGTAATCTCTGGATCTATTGAACCGATTTTGAAAATTCTTTTACCTATAGAAAATCACGTTATTTGGAGTATCATAGGCTATTTCAAAAATACACGGACTAAGTCGCGGGCGAAATGCTAGTTTAAAATAAATACCTTAGGACGTTGAATAGTCAACCAGCCGTTCCTGATCTCAGCAGGGTCAGCGTCTTCCAAAGATATCGAGGATATTGTCCTCAGTCCTCGAGCCTTCCAATGTTCAGGGTCCCACCAGTTGACGTGATCCAATGAACGGGAGATGCCTCGAGCGTCCATCAGACAAAACCAGGCTTTTCTCCAGAATTTTCTTGGATATTTGCAATGCCTTCTTTTTCTATTAAAATACTGGTTTCATATCATGATTTCACTGATAGAGAAGATGTTTAATAATAGAATCCGAGTTCTCTTTTCGTATGATAAGTTTTAATTCAACTATCTTTAACTATTACAGTTTTAGAAACCACGTCTGCCCTTCCCTGAATTGTAAAGCTGAATGAAACGGAGGGTTGTTTGTTTGTCCCCTCGGTTGCTTAGCAACATAGCACGTGGAAATTCAATGTCACGGCATAATGAATAAATCATGACCTTTGCGGGAGTCCTGTTAACTTGACCCAGTCAGGCCAAATTACTACATCTGGTTTTAGCGAATGCCGTCCTATTTCTTGTAGTCAAGGCTGATATTTCAATGAGTAGCGTTACTCTTAACGATAATTTGTGAAGCTGTATATCTTTGGCATGCGGTTTGAATTGTTATAACAGTATTTTTTCTGACTTAACGTCTTCGTTGATCGAGTAAACAATACTGGGAGGTTCTCAAGTTTCGTGCGGTTTTACAATGGATCGGATTACCTGGTCCATTGTCACGGTCACAATAGATGCATAACTCTTGATTAGATGATCATAATCATGATTTTAATTAATTAGCTGTCATATTGTGAAGTTTGATTTTTGATTTACTACTTCGTTTGAGTACTTTGTTTAAATATGGCCGCTCATGTAAGTAGCTCATTAACAAAAGATTACATTTTAGCATTGTGTCTCAGGTCTCATTATTTAATATGAGTGAAAATAATTCTAAAATGTCATCAAAGGGCTTCAAAAATATCACAGCTTTTTATAGAAAGAAAAACAAAGATAGAAAATTCGTTCGTATTCGGTAAACATGCACAGAAAAAACAAAAAAAAGCAAAAGTTGGGCGAATATATGCGTCACATCCATGCGAAACAGCCATCACTCAGCATAGTGCTGTGACCCTGCCCCAGCGCTGGTTTTGAGCGACAGCCGGCGTTGACGTGATGACGAGAATGACGACTGTTTTAACCTATTTCTAAGTATCTGCAGTACTAGGAATTTGTAAACTTAGCCACGGAGATATAAGCGGGAGTGTCCGAAAGGGTTACCGCTACCCCGGAACATGGATAGGTTTTAGTCAGTAAGAGTCTGACACTCCCTTCCGCTCCACCCAGAGCGGGAGCTGTCATTGGATGATTTCCCAGCCTTAAAAAAAAAAAAAAGCCACGGAGATATCAAAATAAGCACTGCTAAATATAACATTCAGCTTTGCCTTCCTGAACTATGCGAAAGTTTTAGGTACAAATACGATTATGTTACATACTTAAATCGTTTATTATCAGCACTTTCTAACTTTCAACAATCCTGTCCATATATTGCATACAAATCTAAAGATCAGTTGTGACAATTTAAGTCTTATCACGTAAGTTTTATGCATCATATTGTGATGTACCGCCCACGTTAGACAAGAGACTGGCCATGTATGTGCCGAAGATTTATGAAGGGGACTGACTCATGAAACCTTGTACGGCGCCGTGCTTAGACGGACATAATGTATGACGTCACAGCTCAGTACTTTCCATCTCATTGCTCTGACATATTCAAAGGTCGTCTGAAGGCTTCAGATTTTCGTATTTACTAAGGTCAGTTAAGTTGGGAAACTCTGACAGTTTCCAAAAAAAAGGTACATGCTAATTTAGCTCTTATGTCAATAATGTAAATATTATAATAGTGTGCATTGATGGTCTGCGGATTTTAACCTCGCTTGCGATTTTTATATGGTAATGTTGTTTATGGTCATTGCCTTAATTTTGCATTGAATCTATTAATGATGTTGTTCCAAATTGTAGTATATTTATAAAGGAGTTAAGTTGTATTTAAAATATTTATTTTATTTCATAATCATCGTAGATATTCTGTATCTGGAGTTACTATATGTAATTTTTTTAGCAGCTCAGACAATAATTCTGTTGTTTTGTAGCTTTCTCTACGCAGTAGTTATTATTAACGACAAAGTACTTATAGTCGCAAAAGAAAGTGTAACAAAGTACCGCATTGCTGAAGCCATTGATTGAAATAAAACCTAGTTTCAGTCACGACCATAACATTGCCGCTATTCAATTTTTAACATTTAAAGTATTCTAATCTTAACTTTATGTTATAAAGAAACAGCGGAAGCAAACGGCATGTCCCAAACTCAAAAATTCGAACAAATATGACATTTATCAACCCGCACTGGGCCGCGTGGTGGATTACGAGTTTACGACTCACTCCCTCTCACCAAGAGGAGGCCTATATCCCAGCAGTGGGAACATTGTAGGCTTTTTTCTTTTAAGGATATGAAATCATCCAATGACTTCTCCCGCTCTGGGTGGAGCGGAAGGGAGTGTCAGACTCTTACTGACTAAATCCCATCCATGTTCTTTCCTTAGCCCTTAATGTTCCGGGGTAGAGGTAACCCTTTCGGACAATCCCGCTTAAACATTGTAGGCTAATCTATATTTAATATTCTAAAGCTAAAGAGTTTGTTTGTTTGAACGCACTAATCTCTGGAATTACTGGTCCGAATTGAAAAAATATTTTTGTGTTGGATAGTCCATTTATCGAGGAAGGCTATATGCTGTAACATCACGCTACGACCAATAGCAGCCGAGTAGCGGGTGAAATTGCGCGGGAGCAGCTATTTTTGCTTTAAAGAGGTAAAATTTGTAACTTTGTATGTAAGGAGTAACATGGGTGAAAAGTCTGCTGAACTGAACTGATACGAAATCACCGCGCTGGAACCAAAAAAAAATTGTTTTACTTCTTTTCTTCCAGGAGAATAATAACTACAGGGACTCAAATTTGCTTTATCATCTTATCAACAGACGAATAGATAAGAATCCTGACCCTTTTTAGTACCTGTATCAGGAACACCTGATTCAAACAATGAATAGGCCGTATCAAAACCGGTTCCTCCGTCATTTGTCTCCGTCCACCCTTGCTTCCTCCCACGTTTTGCCACATAAGGCCATGCGCTGCGCTTGCGCAGGTTTGCAAACTAGTGATCTTATTTGATTGTTAAACCGATAATAATGAATCTAGATTATTATTGCTTTTAATTGTAGATGTGTGGTTAGGTTAGTTGTTCGTTGTTTAGATATTTGGGCTTGGAGCTTGGTGGTTTGAGATTGTTTTTTTATTTTTACCGAGCACGCCAAAATCTGTGTGCTTATAGGTTTCAAGAGTTTTAGCATAAGGTGGATTCGTAAAGGTGAACCGTGAAATTAGAATTTATTCATCTAAAAATGTAACTTGATCTTTTATCAAGTTGGAACGTGCGGTGTCATCTTTTATTACTCCGCACGTTACTAAAATCCCCTAGATCAGTCCCACCGGAGGACTACACAACACGCAATGTTCCACTACGATCCCCAATGCTGGAGATTCTATAAGTACTAATACATACTATTCCTTTATAGGCCCTTCTAAATAAAAAACCACTTACAATATAACAATATGCAATACATTTATAATTAAAAATCTGTCTACAGAGGGGATAACAATGACGTGAATTAACTTTTCTAAACTAAGTTAGATGTTGAAAAAAAGTACCAAAAGCGTTGAAGAAGGTTCGCAGATTCGACCAGTGCAGCGTCTCGGAGGCGTAGTTGTAATCGCGTTCACCTACATAGTTAGTCACCTGTGCTTTACGGGGTGCATGAGAAGAGCTACCCCTAGTGGCGCCTAGATAAAACGCCCGGCGCACCCTGGTAACAGCTGGTCCTCGGTAACGCAAGTCCAGGTGGCCAATATTCTCACCACACTGATACCCCATGGTTTCCCTGGGACCATCACCGATGGCACTTCTTAGAGCCTTCGCAATTGG
This sequence comes from Hyppa rectilinea, assembly GCA_951799385.1. Lineage (NCBI taxonomy): Eukaryota > Metazoa > Arthropoda > Insecta > Lepidoptera > Noctuidae > Hyppa > Hyppa rectilinea. The sequence continues at coordinate 3,878,811 of OX637319.1, forward strand.
AATGCCTACCTTTGCGAGGCCCGGGCTAGCGCTATCGAAGAAGCCGAATACTGTTCGTCTTCGATCAAAAATACTGATCGAAGCTGTTCGTATTTTTATCGATAAATCGAAACCCTTGCTTACCACCGATCATGTGATATGAGCAAATATGCGCAACATGGACTTGGAGGACCTCGTGGTTAAGTAATAACAGCCGCACGGATCGATCCATCAGGCTACGCTACGCTTACCGGGGTTGGTCTGTGGATGGGTGACCATCTTCGGATTTCGAGACACCTCCGTAGCTCGGAAAGCACGTTAAGCCGTTGGTCCCGGCTGTCATTCGTGGATCTTTGACAGTCGTTACGGGTAGTCAGAAGCCCGAAAGTCTGACAGCCAGTCTTACCTAGGGGTATCGTAGTAACTGGGTTGTGGAGGTCAGATAGACAGTCACTCCATGTAAAATACTGGATATTCTTTAATCAGCTGCATCCGGTCACAATGTTAGCCGACCCCAATATAGTAGGGTAAAAAGATGATCCAAATTGATGCGCTACGTGGACTTCTAAACAATAAAATAAGCACACAATAAACAATGATGTAACCAGCAAAAATTGCATTGTTTATAACCCTTTTACCCAATTTCTTACGCGTGGGTGTATCACGCGATACTCGATCTCAATTGATTAACGATATTGTTGATAAATCGATACATTTATCTTGTTTCATACCAATTAAAGAGTTAAATAACAATATGTTGTGGTTTAAATATAAAGAAGGAGGTGGAGCAATTTCTGTTTTAGCGCCAACTGTCATATGGAATGTTAGGCTGAAATAGGCTTTTGTCTGAAGAAAATGGACACAAAAAATTTAATTGTTTTTTGTGGATGGGAAATCAACAAATCGTTACTCCCTCTCTCCCGATCTGGGTGGAGCGGAAGGTAGTGTCAGACTCTTGTAGAAGTTGTAGAATAAAACCCCATTTTCCTTCCTTAGTCCTCTGTGTTCCGCAGCAGCGGTGATCCTTTAAGACAATCCCGCTCACCCGGCAGTCTTCGGTCCTGACGGCCTCCTTCAATTATGCTGACATCTCTATGAGGCGCGCGTGGAACACGAACGTTGTCGCGGCAACGCAGCTGGCGCGGGCCTCATCCATATTTCGCCATTTATGTTTAAGGCCCATATAATACGGGGCGAATCTATTGCCATTAACCGGGCACAAATCCAGAATTCCACAGGACAAAACCCAATAACACTTTGTCTGACCCGTGAATCGATCTCATGACCTCATGCTCAGCAGTAGCGTTTGCAACCATTACACTATTATTATGACGCCTAATCTAGATTAAAAGTTAGATCAACTTAACCATTCATGATAAACTAATATTCAATTTGGCGTGAATTAGTAGGTACTCACAATTACAAAACATAAACAGCAAATCTAAATCAATGGTGCTATTATTTTAACGTTCATTAAGCTCTGAATATGGTCCGAAATTAGCTTTTTCTGAGCGTTTTAGTTAAATATAGCTTTAGCCTTTTATGTTAGTTGGTCAGCGGATGTTGGTGTCGTGCGAACTGGGTATGGAACCTATAGCACGCGGGGCTAATGGGTCGCAACCCGCTACACGACTACGGGGAATAACAATATTGAATCATAGCAACGTGGCAAATTAGAGCAAATCTAAGCGACTGACTTTTCACCCGGTATACTCAAACTCAAATTCAAAGCATTGACTTCAAATAAACCAATTACAGGCACTTTTGTCAAGGGGTAGGTCAGTAAGAAAGAAGAGGTAGTTGCCCATTCCAAAGCAGTAGGTACCTATGGACACTCTTTTAAATCAAATTATGGTTACGAAATCTGGGCTGCATTATTCATGTTGAAATTATAAATGTGAGAACAATGCAGAACGTAAAAAAAGTGTCCATTAACAAAAGAAAAAAAAACAGTTAAAAATTACATTAAATTTTAAAAGAACCGTGGTAGCTAAGAGATGACCAGTCCCTACTGACGGTGCCCGTTCACGAACATGTTGTATGGATTAGCACCATTACGCTCAACCATTTTGAAGACATATACTTCAGACATTTGTAAGTCACGCTATCAGACCCTTGACTGGCTAATCTTTCTACCATGACACGATTTAATAATATTTTTGTATAATAATTTGTAATAGTCTTGCGGACACGACCTTACAAATGGGTATCGCGTTACACAGTATCTGGTTTGTGGAGGTCAGATAGACAGTGGCTCTTCCATTTAAAATACTGGTATTAAGCTGTATGCGGTTAGACTCGAAGCCGACCTTGGGAAAAAGCTAGGGAAATGATGAGTCTTGAGGACACGACAGATGAAGAACCAGATTGTTGCGATGATTTCCAGCAAGTTTGAGCACAGTAGACTTTCAAATATTAGGGACCCTATCTTCGAACTACTACCCGTAGAAGTAGGTTATGTTATGTTAAGTTCCACTGAATAAAATACTGAACTGCGCTCGCTTCTATGAGCTAAATAAATGTAAATGAAGGTACAAGTAACATACTGAACTTGGTGCACGCGATTTAAAAACGGTTTCACAATCACATGTTCATTAATTCATTTACCTAACTGGGGCTGAAAATATCGGTGGCGACCTTGAAAGGTCAAGGTCGATGTGAATCCTTATGACAATTTAGAAGCGTTTATTTATATTTTACTTAGTTTCGTTTATTCGGGTAGTTATCTTTTTCAGAATCATGTGCGTATTGTATAATTATCACTCGCTTACAAACGGTGAAGGAAAATATCGTGAGGAAACCAGCATGTCTGAGAGATGTTTCTCAACAGCATGTAAAGCTAAGTCAGAGGCCCATGGGCAGCATAAAAACTCTGACACCAGGTTAGTCACTAACCACACGGAAAGAAGAAGATTTGTTTTACTACGGTGGACATGATACATTGTATGCAGGATAGTAATGTACTAACTTCATCTCATCTCGTCATGTACCTTACCTAGCTTCATCTTTCGGACTGACCGACAATTTGCCGACCTTGACAATTCAAAAGTCCCTGTAATTGGTTTATTTGAAATAAGTGCTTTGAGTTTGAGTTTGAATGGGGTACAGAAGAGTTCAAATATGTTCAGCCGCATATCGTGGCGTACAAATTGGTAGGAAGAGATGGTGCATAAACCTTGATCATATTCATCAATATTACATTTCTGTACGACACTCCGTTTATTAATATGGCGTGCGAAACAGGAAAACAAACGGGCGTGTTTGTAATTAGGCTAGCAATTAGGATAGTGATCACAGGGCTGGGCTGACCTGCCGAGGCGTGGACTAATATACTTGAGTACTCACTCATTACACAAAATGCTGATATTTTTGATAACCAGTTCTGATTAGGGGAATCAAGAATTTTCTTTGAAAAATCTACCTTGGACAAAGTTAATAATGGCAGTGCTTAATCCATCCAAATCTAGTCTTAAAAGATCGCTTTTGGCGAAAAGACCGCCCATTGAGTCATCCCTTGGAAGATTTTCTACAATTATCACTGTAATTTTTATTGGTGTACAGTCGCCAGCACATCAAGTTACCGCTAATTGTCAAATTTTCCCAATTGAAAATAAACCTTATATTTTTTTAATAAAGTTGAAAAACCAGCAACGAAATTTGACAGATTGGTGTAACTTGATGTGCTGGTCTCTGTACATAATAAAGAGAATTATATTCTAGTGCTTATCACGATGAAAATAAGAAACAAACATAAAACATAATATCACGCCTGTATTCCCTGAAGGGTTAGGCACAGGTGCACCTATGGTACAGCTACTTTTCGGCTATCGCTGAAAATCAGCGCTGGGGCTCTGTCTCGCATGTGGTCGAAGCATTATGCTGAGCGATGGCCGTTTTGCGCGGATGTTATGTGACGCATATTTTCCTACAACTTGATATTTTTGGTGTTTTTTTTTTACTGCGTCATGTTTTCCGCAAGTCAACGTATTTTGTTTCTTTCTATTTTGTTCATTTCACCCGTTGTTTTATCCCGTCTGTCTATTGTGATTAACATATAAGTAATATCACGAAAAGTCTTTTGCATTCCAAACTTTTTAATATTTTTTTTTTATTTACATTGTTCAGGAATTTCTCTAAAGAGCTAATTGCTATTTTAGACGACCACTCCGACATACAAAAAGCCATCCAACAACCCTTAATACATAAAAAGAATTGCAAGTTTATTCTTAATAACAAAGGGATTGTGTGAGTCAGAAATCAAGTAAGGAGTCAATTCAATTGAGTGAAATGGATTATTGAAAGGATGCGTCAGAACTGTGAATGGATGCAATCCATTGGAGTTAAGAGTGGTCTGGTCAATGGTATTCGAATCTGGAAATATATTCTCGTTTTATTAGGACCAGAATCGCACAGAACATAGTGTGTTATCAATCAGAGAACAATATAGGTTTGCAAAATTATAAAATGTGTATCTTTGGACAATAAGCTTTCTTTTTAAGTTTTTAATTTAAGGTATAAGGTATAAACCATGTAGGTATGTATAGGTTTAAGGTATTTACATTCAATGTAAAGTATTAGCATCTACTACTCTTTGCTAACAAACATCGTACCAAAAAGGCTCACTTTCTTTTATGATACCCCTTTACATTTTATTTTATTGAGGATGGGAAATCGTCAAATAACTCCTCCCGCTCTGGGTAGAGCGGAAGGGAGTGTCGGACTCTTGCCGACTAAAACCCATCCTTTATGTTCCAGGGTAGAGGTAACCCTTTCGGACAATCCCGTGTAAGGCATACATCTAAAGCCCGACCGCTTCACTGAGACCTTTCCTGAGGTAGCTGAGCAACGCGGGAGGGATTATACAGAATGAATTTGAATTCATGGGGTCATTGTACTCATCATTATGAACAACTTTTACTATGGGAACAAATCTGAAATCGCGAAAAAAATATCAGCTGTTCCATACATTTTGACGAGTTATGCGAGCATAATGTATGGAACAGCTGATTTTTAATGATGAGTCTTCGATCAATAATGTTGATCGAAGACTCATCTGTGATGAGTACAATGATCCCTTATGATATTGTCCATGAATTAAATTTTACCCTGTAGTAACGCGACGCAAAAGCTCACTGATTGAGATAACTTGTAACAACAGTCGCCCCCCCTCCCCGCCCACTTACCTCAGGAACGGACAAAGTTAAGTGGCCGGGCTATACATACAGATGTGAATTCTTATTAAATCAAAAAAATATTAAAATCAAAAACTCAAACTCAAAGTATTTATTTCAAATATACCAATTACAGGCACTTTTGAATCGTCAAGGTGTCGGTCAGTCAGAGGGATGAAGCTAGTTGCCCATTCCAAAGCAGTAGGTACCTATGGAGAAGAACGGTCAAGAAACTCCATGGACACTCTTTTAAACAAATTATGGTTACAAAATATTGGTCACATAGTTCATATTAATATTATACATGTGAGAACGATGCAGAACGTTAAAAGCATACGATATAAAATATGTAAAAACTATTCAAACCATCAAACAACAATCAATTTACTTCCCCAGTACAAAAGACTCTAACAGGTCATTATTGCCGACTAGTCACGGCGGACGATCACAAATACAGTCCGTTACAATACACAGCGAGACATGTATTATTATGGCACACTTATTATTACGAAACACTTGATAACCGGACGGACAATGCGAAATTATCGGCCAAGGAAAATAATAATTTAGGTATTACTAAATAGTTATTGTGAATGTATTGTTGTGATTTTAATGTTATCGGATGTGATGTGGTTGAGGAGCTCGTGGCTAAGTAATATCGCACGGATCGATCCATCAGGTTAAGCCACGCTTGCCGGGGTTGGTCCGAGGATGGGATCTTTACATATCGAGAGTCCTCCGTGCCTCGGAAAGCACGTTAAGCCGTTGGTCCCGGCTGTCATTCGTGGATCTTTGACAGTTGTTACGGGTAGTCAGAAGCCCGAAAGTATGACAGCCATTCTACCAAGGGGTATCGTATTACCCAGTTGCTGACTGGGTTGTGAAGGTCAGATAGGCGGCAGTCGTTTCATGTAAAATACTGATATTCAGCTGCATCCGGTTAGAATGGAAGCCGACCCCAACATAGTTGGGAAAAGGCTAGGCAGAATTATTAGAATAAGTTATGTGATATGGTTGGTAGTTTGTTATCATACCCGTTGTGATGATTATTTTTCGGTTGTAATGCTTTAATTTCAAATATAGACAATATAGCTAGGTACGGACGCTAGCACATCAAGCTAACCTAACTGTAAATTTTAAATTAAAATTGATAATTAACCTTATTCTTTTGTAATTAAGTTGCAAATCTATCAAAGTAATTTGACAGATTGGGTTAACTTGATGTGCTGGCCTCTGTACCTAATCGGCTATTTTGGTCATCATAACGGCTGGAAAAACAAACACAACGCCTAAAACTATACAAGCGCCGGCGCCGGCGTGAACTATACTCCTGTAAGCAATAACCCAACACAACAGTCATCTCTCAAGCACATACCACACGCAGTACCCAGACGAATTAATAGCATAACAAAGAGCAAGTATACTCCTATTAATAGCGTCACTAATCATGTTGTGCGCCACTCTATCGTGTATGATTATACCGGCGTACGCGCATAAAGTCTATTCAAATCCTTGTTTCATATTGACATTATTTCCATTTAAACGAATATCCAATTTTATGTAGTGAAGTAAATTGTGTTTAGAATGCCTAATAACTAATATTAAAGTCATAAAAACGTTTGAAGTTGTACTGCAAACTGAACGTTTTTTCTTTGTTTACAACTTTGGAAACTAAATCGCGAATGTAGTGTAAGTGCAACGTTCTCAAGTAGAATAACACAGCTATGGAGTAGTCATTGTGTAAACTTTTATGGAATGATAAACGTATATAGTTTGTTGAATTGAAGGTACGTGCCGTGTTTGATAATATGGAAACAGTTTTCTTTCCGTTTAAAGAGTGTCTGTTACAAAATTAGTTATTAGTAGGTATACTTAACTAAAAAAATCAATCTTATGCTCATAGTTCGCGAAGCAGACATATTATGTAATAATAATAATTACACAATTGCTATTATGACTGATGGCAGTTATTTAATTAGGGTTATTATATTAGTTACTAGGTGGTGCCCGCGGTTTCGCCCGCGTGGTCCCTAATTTGTTTTAAAAAATAAAAGTAGCCTAAGCTAACATACTCCTTCTACCATCAGCCAGCCATACAACGAGCAGGTCAAAGAATCATCAAAACCGATCCAGCCGTTTAGGAGATTAGCCGGATCAAACAGACAGACAGACAAAAATTAAAAAAAAAATGTTTTTTTTTTATAACTATGTATTTCGTATACAACTTCTCTTTGAAAGAAACTGTTATTTTGTCACTATAAATCGACCCTTTAATTTTATTTACAAACAAGACAACACACAACTACAAGTTTAAGTCAAGAATATCCATACAAATATGTATGGATGTTCTTGACTTAAACTTATAATTCATAATTATGTTTCAGCGGGATTTTCCGAAAGGGTTACTACCCCGGAACATAAAAGGCTAAGGAAGGAACATAGATGGGCCTGACACCTTTCACTCCATCCAGAGCGGAAGGGGTCGATGATTTTCCATCCTCAAAAAAAAAGCCCTAATTATCTTGTTGCTTTTTTGTCCGTTTCTCAAAAGAGTCACACGTAAACCCATTGCAATTTACATAGAGCCACAGCTACCAAGCTTTGCATGTCGTCACATATTCATACATCTCTTATTAGTCAGAACTGCTTGTTAGTACTACTCAGTACTAGGAATTAATGCAAGTGTACTTCGCAGAATGATCCGCGACTGAACACTGTATGGAATAATAAAGAATTATCTTAAATATCTCGTGGCTAAGTAATAACAGCCGCATGGATCTATCCATCAGGTTAAGCAACGCAAGCTGAGCTTGGTCCGCGAATGGGTGACGGGTGCGATGGGTGCCTCACAAGGTACGTTAAGCCGTTGGTCCCGGCTGTCATTCTTTGATCTTTGACTGTCGTTATGGGTTGTGAGAAGCCCGAAGGCCTGGACGCCAGTCTTACCTAGAGGTATCGTATTACCCAGTTACTGGGTTGTGGAGGTCAGATAAATACACATAAGAAACGTGTTGATACCATAGATATCGTTTTTATTATTATTTCTATAGATAGAACGACTGACTCGCACTGGCCAGTTTTATCATTTACAATATTAATTATGATCTTCACTTATTAAAATGGACATGCTTAAATATGAACAAAGTTTATGTTAGTATGTCTTAAACTTAAGTAACTCCATAGATTCCCTGTTCTATTGAGTCAAGTGCCCATTATGATACATTCTTCAATTAGTCAGGGCAGCATATTGCCCACCGACTAACGACCAACAAAGTACTAGGAACGCGTATCTGTTAGATGCTTCGAGGAATAGCTCGCATCTGGTGTATATTGATTGCAAGGAACTATTTACATCTAAATTATAGTAGAAGTTCGTAGCTAAGTACTAACAGGAAAGGAAGCACGTTAAGCCGTTGGTACCGGTTCTCATTTGTGCATCTTTGACAGTCCCCTAAATCTGACAGCCAGTCCTACCAAGGGGTATCGTATTGCCCAGTTACTGGGTTGTGCAGGTCAGTCGCTCCATGTAAAACACTCATATTCAGCTGCTTCCAGTGAGACTGGAAGCCATCCCCAACATAGTTGAGAAAAGGCTAGGCAGATGATGAAATTATAGGAGAAGTTTCATTTACAAAGAGGAGAATGAAATAATAATAATAATATCCTTGGACATTTCACACAACGCCATATCGTCCCAAGCTAAGCAACCTAATGCTTGTGTTATGCTAACGAGATGGCTGATAAACTAATTACTTATATATGTACTTTTTTTTTGGAAATACATACATATTATAGATAGAAAAACACCCGGACTCATAACAAATACTTGCAGGTCTTACAAATATTTGTTCCGTGCGGGAATCGAACCCGCGACATAGTGCGCAGCAGTCAATCGCTCAACCACTGCGCCAACCGTGTCGTCGCAAATAAAATGCAATTGTTTGTTGGATTGATTGACAGACAACAACATGGCCCAAAGGCGAAGGACAGGGTGTTGTGGCGCAGCCTGGATGAGGCCTAAGTCCAACAATGGACTGATATAGGCTGAGTTGACACAGCCCAAATCAATGGACCACGGAGATAGATACTGTGATGACCAGACCTTCAATTAGGGAGCTCACACTGGTAGAGCTCGTGAAGTGTGTTGTGGTGTAGGGATTTCAATCTTAACAATAAAAACATACAGGGCAGCAGCTATTGAATCACATTACTTTTCAAGAATACATGCGTCCAGCACCACGGGCTACTGACAGACTCTTTTATTCATTTCTTGTATAAAAACCTATCAAAATATTCTATCATTTTGAAAGGACGAATACTGTCAGTTATTTTCTAACCGACCAGCTTGGTTCCACATAAGGTTTCACCAAGGCTCTACAGTACATACATACAGAGAGGACCGCCACTCTTGTGTGTCACAGCAGAATAAAATACCAGTGTTTCAAAAGATTCTGAGCCCTATAAACTTGCCTATAACATGATTTAACCTTTTGAACGCCATTGTCACATATACGTGACAAGCAAGCGCGTGCCCTGTACGCCAACGACATCAATAAGTGACAGTGGCAACAACACTATAACACGAAAAAAACAATCAAAACATTACTTTTGTGAGTGTTTATATAGATATCTTAAACATTGAAGCTCTCGTACGTATTTAATGACATGAAACAAATTAAAAGCCTTAATGAATAATGGGAAATTCATGATAACAAGAAGAAATTCAATTTGTAGCTTGGCGTTGAGGGTACGCGCGTGCGTTTATACTCTGGCGTTCAAAAGGCTCCTGGCTTGCAATACTTATAAGAATGTGGCTGTTAGATACTTCGGAGAAAAGCGCGTGGATTAATTTAATGGAATAATTAATTCTTCATTTAAATTAGTTAGAGGAATAGTTTCTCTGTAACAGTCAAAGGATGCAGCAGAGAGCACAATATGCAATTCAAAAACATGCTAAAGAATCGGGTAGACAATTTATTTTAAGTGTGCCATGGAAGTCATTAAATAATTAAGGAATTCTGAAGCGACAAGCGACCACTTAACCTAATTAGTTCTGAAGTATCTTTTATTTTTATACTAGCTGACCCGACAGACGTTGTCCTTGTCTTAACTGTGATACCTACCCTACCTACCTACCCTAACTACCTAGCTACCTAGCTACCTACCCTACCTACCCTAGTTACCCTACCTACCCTACCTACCCACCCTACCTACCCTACCTACCCACCCTACCTACCCTACCTACCTACCCTACCTACCTACCTACCCTACCTACCTACCCTACCTACCTACCCTACCTACCTACCCTACCTACCCACCCTACCTACCTACCTACCCTACCTACGTACCCTACCTACCTACCCTACCTACCCACCCTACCTACCTACCCTAACTACCTACATACCTACCTACCCTACCTACCTACCTACCCTACCCTACCTACCTACCTACCTACCCTACAGGAGGAAAATCAGCGGCTGATCGAGAAAAAAAAAAAAATGTATTCTGCTATTCAGGGCGGAGACAAATCCAACGAAACAAAAACCATGAAAATTGGTCCAGCAGATCTCGAGTTATAACGAAGGGAACAAACCCGTCTTTCTTTTATATATATATATATATATATATAGATGAAAGATGAATAGATGAATTGAACTTGACTTATTTACAAAAAAAAAACGATTTACAAAAAATACTACCAAGTGAAAAAGGAGGAAGTCGTAGGCAAAAAAAACAAAATACAAAACCAAAGTTTTTTACATTTCATTTGTGGACTGTGGTACATGCTTAGCCCACACCAATGCTAAAAAGCACTACTTGCTATGTGAATAATATAATTTATGTAGGTACTCCTTTGTATTATAGATAGAATACTTTTATAACGATTACATTACTCTAGTTTAGCATCCTAACAGAACTAATATGGCTCCAATAGGAGCCACGTTACGTTACGTAATATCAACTAATAAGTTGATATTACGTTTCACGCCATTAAAAGCTTTTATAACTAATAATTAAACAATAAAAAATTTGAAAACCTTAAAGTTCCATATCAGTTAAAACAATGACAAGCATAAATTAGGCTAAAAATTGTCAGTCAAGACCAAAACCGGTGTGGGACGTTCGCCAATCTGGTATCAGGTATCGGTATCCGATCTTGGCATTATTATATTCCACCCACAGCGGTACTTTTAAACGGCCGTGAACATTTTTGGATGCGGGACTACGGTTTTGGTATCGCCAATTTGAATTAGCGTCGTAAATGTCCGTTTATTTTTAATGTGACAGTGATATACAATGAAAATAGGATTAGTTTATAGATCAGGAAGGATAAAATACGTTTCTGTTTAAAAAAAGACAGCGTTGCAGTCTACTCTAGCTACCTACTTATTATTGCTTTTTGTCATGATATTAAGTACAGCATGTTGTCCATTCCTGCCTCCCTTTTCCCAACTTTGTAGGGGTCGGTTTACAGTCTAACGGGATGCAGGTGAATACCAGTACTTTACTTGGAGCGACTGCCTATCTGACCTCCATAGCCCCATCAGTATCTGGTTAATACGAAACCCCTTTGTAAAGCTGGCTGTCAGACTTTTGGGCTTCTGGCTACCCGTAACGACTGTCAAAGATCCACAAATGACAGCCGGGACCAATGGTTTCACGTGCTTTCCGAGACACGGAGGAGATATGTAAAGATAGTCGCCCATCCAAGGATCAACCCCAGCAAGCGTAGCTTAACCTGATGGATCAATCCGTGCGGCTGTTATTACTTAAACTTACTTCGTTACGTGACGATTTATGGAAGTTTAATCCTACAGCAAGCCGCGTTAAAGAACTCGAATCCAATAATTACTTACGTACATCCTCGAACATGTGTTTAATAAACTTGATCTCAATAGTAGGTATTACTTTTTATTAAGTTTTTATACAAAACAATGACACAGTACACGCACATTCCTTTAACACTTGCGTCGCATTTAGCGTGTGAAAGCTTTTAACTCTCTGTACATAAACAATACCACGCGTACTACAATACATGATATCCATTGCTGCTTGGTACCAAGTATGTTATCTTTGTTGATAAAAAATTGAAGGTGATAACATTTGAATTAAAGTTAGGGCTTCGTAGTGAATAAAACTGAGAAAATCTACTTAACCTAACCATTTTGTAACACTGTCCTTTTAGAGATTTCACATTATATTAACAAACAATGTCTCGGATAGATCTATGATTGTGGATATACCCTCGTTTTGAATATCCCTTAATCTCTTGCTTAATACAGACAAGATAATAATCTTAAGCAACGGTTTTCCCTTTGATAAGATTAGGTGACTTAGCAGTATCCCAAAAAGGAGATACTGCTTCTGAAAGCGAAACCTTATTTTGTAAAGGATTATAAAAGCGTGTTGTTAATGAATCTCTACGGAATGTTGAAGATAAGTAATAACAGTCACACGGATCAATCTATTGTGTTAAGCTACGCTTGCCGGGGTTGGCCCGTGGATGGGTTACCATATTTACGTAACGAGACTCCTCCGTGCCTCGGAAAGCACGTTGAGCCGTTGGTCTCGGCTTTCATTTTTGGATCTTTGACAATAGTTACGGGTCGTCAGTAGATTGAAAGTCTAACAATACTACGAGGCAATACGTATTACCCAGCTACTGGGTTGTGGAGTTCAGACAAGTTTATTCTGTAAAATATCACCTGAATCTGAAGTTATCTGAAGGAAGCTTTCCAGATGCTAGGGAGTGCCACTATTGATAGCTCACTTCACCTAAGATTTCACGATGATACCTATTTTGATTGACAAGTCAGAGAGAGGCTAAACGGAACCCAATATAAAACAAAACTCACCAAAAATCGCAAGCCAGCATAGCAACGTATTTCAAGCATCTCAACGCCAACATTCCAAGCCTTGCTGGCGACCAGCCAATGTTAATGGGTCAGCAATTTAAGCTAACCTTATGCACTTGCACGGAGAATTTGCAAGTAAATGATGCTAACGGTGCTTGCAGTTATGTGGTTACTATTGAAAGTGCGATAAAACTTGCGAAATGGGCCGTATGTGTGATAACGAGTAGGGCTTATCATTTTGTAGTCGGTATTATAACTGTACTCAGATGTTATTTAGGACAAAATGCTGCATAACACTCAATCTTTATTCGCATTCCATGCATTTTATTGAGTTACGTGTGTATAAATGTATGGAAAAGCTTATATTTTTTTCGCGATTTCAGGGTTCATCCCATAGTAAAAGTTGTTCGTAACGATGAGTATAATGCTCCCACGAAATTGTTGTAGTAATTTTTTTAACAACTTATATTTTGTCTTATATTTTAAGGGAAGAGACTCGTCACCTATTGCATGGCACTTAACCATAACTGGCTAAATGTGGTGTACCTACGGGTACGTCTCTGCCTAACCCTTTGGGAAAACGAGGCGTGATGATACGTTTATGTTATTTGTACTGTAGTTCATTTCTTTGATGGAAAGACTGGCGCAATAGTCCTGACCCTACAACTAGATACCAACAATAATAAAACAAAACGAGAGAAAAAAGCACGGTGCCTAAACCCAGCATTGGGGCACCATGATTGCTATCAGATAAATTGAAGTAGAGTGAGAAAAAGACCGAATGGAAAGTCGTTGCTACCAATATTCCATATCATTTTTAGTTTTTCAGAAATCAGTAAATTATTTAAAAAAATTAATTACTTTTGAACTACACTACCTATTGTATAAATATAGCAAGGGTTAATTTAACATGCTCCTGAGGAGCTCGTGGCTAAGTACTGACAGCCGCACAGGTCGATCCACCGGGTTAAGCTACGCTTGCCGGGGTTGGTCGTGGATGGGTGACCATCTTTACATACCGAGACTCCTCCGTGCCTCGGAAAGCACGTTAAGCCGTTGGTCCCGGCTGTCATTTGTGCATCTTTGACAGTCGTTACGGGTCGTCAGAAGCCCGAAAATCTGACAGCCAGTCTTACCAAGGGGTATCGTATTTCCCAGTTACTGGGTTGTGGTGGTCAGATAGGCAGTCGCTCCATGTAAAATACTGGTATTCAGCTGCATCCGGTTAGACTGGAAGCCGACCCCAACATAGTTGGGAAAAGGCTAGGCAGATGATGATGGTTAATTTAACATGATATCAAAGATAAACTATGCACCAAAAGTAGGTCACTGTAAGCCCCACCATTCTATAAATGTTATCTCAATGTTTGTTTGATAACGTGTCTGATAAATCATTCGTTTGGATATGTATACTTAATATATGCACGCGGGGTCGACCACTACCTCATATAGCAATATTAATATTACTTAACTGTGGAAAAGAGATGGAGCTATTCGACTAAATATTAATGCTTTTTTTACCCAGACATCATCCCTATTTAAAGCTAGACCCTCTTTTATATGAAGAAGCCATTACTTTTACAGACGTGAAAATTTGTTAGTTTTCCAGTATGAAAATAAGACACTTTATCAGAATAAAAAGTTCAGGCTTCGTTCTACATTCAACTTTCCGATAGCTAATTCTTTTCTACCGTCCGCGTGTCCAATCATGGAAAAATTAAACCACATTGCATATTTACGATCTATAGAATATTCCAGAACCACCCATTGCCAATTTCAGACAGACAATAAAAAAGTCGTAAATTCCAATAAGCAATTCACTGATGTAGTCGCATTACGGTATTATGCATAAGAAGCAATACATTAGGCCGTGGATACATTTATCAATAATGACAAGTAGGGCATCGGGTCACAGCTTTGTTTGTATGGCGTATGCCTAATTGTCTCGACACTGTCGGCTATCGAACCGGTGAACTGGGACAATTTATGTAATAGGGCGTCACAAAAGATAGGTAAGGTAAAAAATATCATGTAGAAGAAAAGAATGGAAGGATTAAAACCCACCGCGCACTAGGCAGCCAAATAGGTTTAGCCTTTTTTTTTTTAAGGCTGGGAAATCATCCAATTACTTCTCTCGCTCTGTGTGGAGCGGAAGGGAGTGTCAGACTCTTACTGACTAAAACCCATCCACGTTCCGTTCCGGGGTAGCGCTAACCCTTTCGGACAATCCCGCTTAAATAGGTTTAGCTAGGCTGACGAATATTGAAAAAATTGTAGTTGATATCAAATGTAGAACCGCAATATTAATTTTACCGTGAGGAAATTGAAGAGACCAGCGCATAATTGGAAACAGTGGGTGGTAAATGCAGAGCAACTCGTTTTTGCCTTAATAAAAATGGCTATTAGAAAAACTGGCCAGTATTAATGGCTGGGAAGTGGTTAAGAGTCTTCTATAACTTCTAACAATCTTGTGGTTATAGTCACGATATAGCTAATAGCATCCAAGATAAGACTGATCCACCGTTAATGCTGTAAACGTGAGAAGATATCAGGGGAATGTGGTACGACCTGTTAGCTGCCACACCTTGCACTATAGAATGTTCTGAGATAGCAAAATCACAAGTACAATAAATCAATCAATCAACTCAGCCTATCGCAGCCCACAGCTAAACATAGGCCTCTGCCAGGCCGCGCCACAAAACCCCCTTTTTTTTGAGGGTGCGAAATTATCAATTGAGGGGTTCCTCTCTGGGAAGAAATCACTAATCAAGTAAGGAGTCAATTCGATTGAAATGGATTATTGAAAAGATGCGTGAGAACTGTGAATGGATGCAATCCATTGGAGTTAAGAGTGGTCTGGTCAATGGTATTCGAATCTGGAAGTATATTCTCGTTTTGTTAGGACCAGAATCGCACATAATATAGTTAAGCTTATCAATCAGAGAACAATATTGGTTTGCAAAATTATAAAATGTGTATATTTGGCCAATGAACTTTCTACTTGTTACAAGTTTTTAATTTAAGGTGTGAACACATTAAATGTAAAGTATTAGTGTCTACTACTCTTCGCTGACAAACATCGTACCAAAAAGGCTCACTTTCTATATGATAGGTAGGTATACTTTTTTTTTTTGAGGATCGGAAGTCACCAAATGACTCCTCCCGCTCTAGGTGGAGTGGAAGGGAGTGTCAGACTCTTACTCACTAAAACCCATCAATGGTCCTATCTTAGCCCTTTACGTTCCGGGGTAGCGGTAACCCTTTCGGACAATTCCCCTGATAGGACAATCCCGTCCTCCGTCTTCCGCATCCAGTCTGTTCCAGCCACCTTCTTAAGGTCATCGGTCCATCTAGCTGGAGGGTATCCTACACTACGCTTGCCCATACGCGGTGAAATGAGCAATTACTACACGAACGAAAAAATGGGTAAAATGATGTTGCATAGAATCTCACTACACGAAGCTCTCTAACTCCACGTCATTGCACCGAGAATATTAAAGATGGCGAATGAAAAAAGAATTCACCTAGGGTAACACAATGAGTTCTGGATTCTCATGACAGTGGGCGAGCTTTATGCCTGGAGGCTCTTATTTAGTTTTGTTTTTATTTATGCTTGAGTAGTCAGTTTTCAATGTTTTTATTCATATATTGGCGTGTGCTAGCAGCTGACATATGGTGTTTCGTAATGTTAGTTACTTCTCATACCGTATGTATAGAATCAGCAATCAATCAATTGAACAGACAGCTGTGCTACTGGGGAGTTTGTTGCGCCACTTCTTCTTCCCAGTCAAAGCACTAGGAAGTGGTGAAGGGTTTTCGGGGACTGTCTTATGTAATTTTGACCTTCAAAAAGTGCTAACTTTCAGCCTAGTTTGAATAAATGACTTTTTATTATGATTTTGAACACCTAAATTCAAGGCAGATACTCTCACAGGTTCCTCATAGGACGCGCAGAATTATTTTGTCCATTAATTAAAATTTATTTGCGGAATAACTTATCACGTCTTGACCCAAGGATGCATAAATAGTAGGTAAATTCACATACCTACATAATGCTCAGGTCTATTCTGAATGATGGTCTTCTGATAAGACGGAACTGCAGACGATAAACCTTTCAACTATCGCGTCGTCTGTGGACGGAGAAGATTCAATAATGCACATATAGGAAAATAGGGATTTATAAGTTTGACTTGCATAAACATGACACAAGCTGCTTTATAAACATTTTTTCTTTCTTTCTTTTATTTTCGTAACGAAACCAAACATAATTAAAATTTCGAGATTCCGTATTTACTAACAGTCCGGCTTGTCCTAGAACCAAAACTTCGAACACATGTGAACAATTTTTACATATTTTATATCGGATGCTTTCACCGTTCTGCATCGTTCTCACATGTATAATAATAATATGAATTATGTAACCAATATTTTGTAACCATATTTTGTTTAATAATAATAATAATCCATTTATTTGTAAGAATATTGTAGTTCATAGTTGTTAATTTAAAAGAGTGTCCATGGAGTTTCTTGCCCGTTCTTCTCCATAGGTACCATACCAACTGCTTTGGAATGGGCAACTAAAGTGAACGCCACGAGAAGCTATAAATTATGTAAACAAACATCTTTTACTAAGTAAACATTTTATACTGCGAGATAATAATAAATTGACCATTTTCAATCGACATGAAATATAGACGGGTTATATGAAAGTAACAACCTATTTAATTTAGTCAGATCATATTTTAACGACGCAAAGCGCTATCGTTTGTGTTTCTTGGTACCGGAACGCGTCCGTCGCAGGGATTGTAAACTATCGGGACGCCATTTTGAAATAAACGCGTCATTCGAGTTTCGAATGCGTACGAGTTTGTTTCACACAGAAATGGAAACATCTGAATATGACGAATAATTATTCTTAAATAATACATGTTAATTAATATTTGTTACTTAATAATTTATTAAATCTTAAACAAATTCATTTTTTTTGTTGGTCCAAATGTTGTGAACTCCTGAACACTTGTTTACAAAATTTATAGCTTCTCATGACTCTTACTTTAGCTTCATCTTTCTGACTGACCGACCCCCTTGACAATTCAAAAGTGCCTGTAATTGCTTTATTTGAAATAAATACTTTGAGTTTGAGTTTGAGTTTGTGACATCCGCCAACCCGCATATTTTTTTCGCAATTTCGTTGCACAAATGTGTACCAAGTTTTAGGGCCGGCGCACATTGCTGGCACGGCAAGGCAAGGTATTTTTCGGAGACGAATAAAAATATAACTTAATTAACTGTATGGAAATAGAGTTGATATTTCAATGTGCTGCCAATGTGCACCGGGTCTTATACGTCCGATAAGCAGATGATTCTATGTGAATGTCAGAAGCCATACAAGCTAATAATATTTGTCTATTAAACAGAGGCACTTTATCCCCATTGACGTCATCAACAACAAGTGCACAGAGTACGGAATAAACCGAAACATTTGTATTCTGTGGTTCCAGTCGCTGGGTGTAATAATAAGCGTCACCGCCGAGGTCAAGGTTCGCATCCCGGCTAGCGTTCGCCGAACTCTTAGCTTTGCCACAGATGATAGCAGTTTCAAAAGGGGCCAGTAGTTATAATTGATTTTTAAAATACGTAGGTAAGGGTTCAGTAATAACAGCCGCACGGATCGATACATTAGGTTAAGCTAGGCTTGCCGGGGTTGGTCTGTGGATGGGTGACCATCTTTGAATATTGAGACTCCTCCGTGCCTCGGAAAGCACGTTAAGCTGTTGGTCCCAGCTGTCATTCATGGATCTTTGGCAGTCGTTACGGGTCACCAGCCCGAAAGTCTGACAGCCAGTCTTATCAAGGGGTATCTTATTACCCAGTAAGTGACTGGGTTGTGGAGGTCAGATAGGCAGTCGCTCCATGTAAAATACTGGTATTCAGCTGCATCCGGTTAGACTGGAAGCCGACCCCAACATAGTTGGGAAAAGGCTAGGCAGATTTGATTGTAAGAAGGTATTACGATGCATCCTGTTAAAAAGCCAATCCCAATATAGTTGGGAAAAGGGTACGGTCTGCAGCGCATCAAGTCATACCAAACTGTCTAATTTATTTGAAACCTTAAAGCTCCGGTTATTAAGTTCAAAAAACGATGGAGAAAATTTGATAGTTTGTGGTAACTTGATGTGCCGGCGACTGTACGACAGATGTTGATGAGGTAAGTACAGACGCCAGCACATCAAGCTATCCCTAACTGTCAAATTTTCTCAATTAAAAATGAACCTAATGTCTTTCCAATAAAGTTGAAATACTATCAAAGAAATTTGACAGATTGTGGTAACTTGATGTGCTGGCCTCTGTACATAGGTCAGTACGAACTGTTCCCATAAAAAAAAATTAAGGATATTGAAAAAACATCTCTGCTGATTTATAAAAGTTTGCTGCGCCGTATTACCAGCATGGTACAGACTGTTAAATGTTCCCAATTGAATATGGACCTTATTCTTTTTTAATAAAGTTGAAAAACTATCGAAGAATTTCGACAGATTGGGGTAGCTTGATGTGCTGGCCCTCTGTAGGATACGATAAAAGGCGGCTTCTAGTTGTATAACTAAGCTTTACGAAATATGAACTTAGCATGAGGGAACTAAGCACGTAGATAGCTGATGACATCATCAAGTTAAGAACCTCTTGTCAGTCAAGGACAAAACATCACTGACTTGTTTAAACACGAAGCGACAGAATCATCAATGATTAAGTTATTACACTTTTGTCGTTCGTCTTGCTCATTCTTTTTTCTTCCATTTTTTTGAGGACACTCTCTTCCACTCCACTCTCCGCTCCGGGTGAAGAGAGTGTCAGACTCTAACTGACTAAAACCCATCCATACTCCTTCCTTAGCCCTTTATGTTCCGGGGTAGCGGTAACCCTTTCGGACAATCGCGCTTATTTCTCCCCTTCTGTATTTCCAACTTAGATTCTGCGCCCGCGTTGTATATGGTACTCGTCAATAGATTAACTTTCTGCGAATGAAAGAGTTTTAGAAATAGGTTCGGTACTTCCAGAGATTACCTCCTACATCCAAACTTATAGACGTAACCTCTTTGTTGACTACGAGTTTAGGAAACTTCATAATTTCAACGTTTTCATAAAGTTTTGTTGCTTCATTGGAACTTTTAATTACTTAATTCTCGTAACACGATCGACTCATCATCATAATTATTATTTATAATAATTCATTATACCGTTTACAACGTTTATAAAAATAATAACAAATAGTTCACGACAGCTTTATTTACTTTCTTATCTTCAAGTTATCTCAAGCTACTTCATATATTTCGACCTACTGCAGATATTATTTTAGTCTATGGTTCCGATTGAATATAAAAAAAAACCGTTGTTGATTCATGGAGCGCCGTCTGCTATTTGGTCTGTTTGTTTTATTTATGAGATCGTCACAAGTTAACGATTTTTTAAAGGAATTGGTTATTTTATGTTAATGTTTAACTAATGTTATTGGTATCACAGGATTTACTGCTATGTTGGTTATTTATATTGTCTTTTCCTGGAGTATTTTTCCTGTTGAGTGTCTATTTATATTTTTAAGGATGTATCTACTGTTTCAATTGGTATTAAAACAAGCTTATCACTGCGTAATAAAATCTAGAATTATCACTCGTTATATTTTATCATTCAAATTGGATAATAAGACATAACGATATTATAAAGTAAATATGCGTGGCGCATGTTGCTGAAATTCAGTAAGGCATCTAGAAGCCGGCAAAATTATTGCATCAAAGAAGCAATAATATTAAAAAGTTACACTTATTCATCAGATTATTTAAATAAGAAAATACAGTTTTATTTTCATTGTAGTCTTTAGCCTACAACTCGTACTACGTAAATAGAAAATAAAATTACTTACTTGCATTTGCATGAGCCTCGAACCACCGTTTTTCTCCATTTTCAATATTTCAGTGGCACACGAATATAATAAATAACAAGTAAGCTGGAAGACAACAAAAATTTTAACAATTCGATGTTTCTAGTTATTGATTCGTGTAAAAAAATTATAAAATACTACACGCGATTTTTGTATTGTTCATTATAAACACCATTCACAAAATTTGACACAAAAATGTCAAAAATCTTAATTTCGTCCGTCAACGTTGAGCTTTCGCGCGCAATTTAAAATTGGAATGCTTATAAGATTTAACTTTTTTAATTTATCGGCGCGTTCTCACTTACTAAAATGATTTAATCGTAATACCGATCAAACGAGTCAGTGGTCGCCAAGCGACTCAGCTGTTGTGAAGCACCGAGGCAAATTAGCGAGAGATGGCGGGACGGGGAGCGAGCAGCCTGCATGACTACTCGCTGAGTAATCGACTGGCTGCACCTACACGCCCTGTGAACCGACAACAATACATTTGCCGCTATCATAACTCGATTCAACTTTTTTCACATCATAATAGAGAATATTTTCCACTGACACCGACATTCGTCTGTAAAAAGAGTTTGTATTCGGCCGCCAATAGACAAATGATTGTTTACGTTTGAAGCAAAGGAAAATGTTTTTTATTGCTTGCCGGTAAAAGTTTTGCTTTTGGAGTTGGTATTATGCAGTTAAATGGCATAAACATTGAAGAAATTCGCGAGCCCGCAGCCAAACTTAGTGAAAGCGTTATCATAAGTCACACGGGGCGTTAACCTGGTGGTGGTGTCATGGTAGTTATAGGGGATAGCATAAAATGCCAGCTTCACATTGCTTGGAAGCAGTTTATGCAAGAGAACTGGTTAATGAAACGGACCATCTGTTGCATAAAGTATTGATTTAACGACGTGATAAGCTTAAATGTTATTTATTGTTTTGAGTACGTTTATTTGGGTTATTTTGGTAGGGTTGATATCCATAATTATGTCGAGCATTGACAATTAAGTGATATCTAAATTATATCGCGGTTTTTTGCTTTACTTATTAGTTTATGCAGGTGTAATTAACAGTAGAAGAAATTATTTGGTTCAGAATTCCATTCATTTGATCAAAATCAACTTTGAGATAAAATAACATCACCCCTGTACCTCTGAAGGGTCATGCAGGGTGCACCGTCGTACACCCACATTTCACCTGTTATGTTTAAGTTCCATGTAATAGGGGACGAGCCTAGTGCCGTCAACCGGTCACAAATCCCGACTTCAAGCGGCTGCTGAGAAATTCAAGAAGAAAGAAACACGATCCAAGACCCTTATCGAACCCAAGACCGACCGACCGACCGATCGACCGACCGACCTCATGTATTCCTGATACTTTTAGATTAGTTACAGATAAAGCAGAAGAAATGCGAATCATATTTAATAATCGCTACACTCTTCCACAACAGATACACACTTTAGAAAGATCTTCAGATAGCATAAATGCTTGTATCTCTTTAATAAATCTTTGTGCACAGTCGTTTGAGCTAATCCTGTAAATAAAGGCAACCGGATACGGAGATAACATCTTACACTCGTCTCAGTTCGTCCACTTCGAAGAAACGATATGGTTTTTATATTTTTTGTTCATTTTTATGAATGCTTGCTTTTACTTGTGCCTCTTTAGGAGTTGTGTTATGTGGTACACTGATTACACTACATTGTATGAATGTATACAATGTAGTACAAGCAGCTCTGTTAAATGAAGTGATTTAATGGAGTTTATTCAACCTAATACAATAAAAACTACTACTAAGACTATCTAACTAACTATATACAAATAAATCCAAAAAAAAGGTCACTTAGGCGTCGAAGTACCTTTCCGCATCGCTGTCGTCCGGAAACGTGTCCAGAAGACTGGCAGCATTGCCACGTTGAATGGCAATGCTAATTCTTTGGCCAAAGAACAATCCAGCCTTCTCATCCAGGTCACGTGAAGTGTCGACCAATCGGCGAGAAATTTTCTTAAAAGGAGTTGCGCACTCGGGCCCCGTGACCCTAGAGTTTCGAGATGGAGTTTAGTAAATTTGGATATATTTATTTATAGTAAACTGGCTTCCACCCGCGGCTTCGCCCTCAAAATATGTCGACAAATTATACACATAAACCTTCCTCTTGAATCACTCTATCTATTTAAAAAAACCGCATTAAAATCCGTTGCGTAGTTTTAAAGATTTAAGCATAAATAGGGATATAGGGACAGAGAGAGCGACTTTGTTTTGTTGTTACTATGTGAGTGAGTGATTACAAATAAGTCATTAAAATGGTGTATACAATGTATAATCAAACACTAAAACTAAAAAGAGTTTATATTATCGACGCCTTTTTTTTTTTTTTTTAAGGCTGGGAAATCATCCAATGACTGCTCCCGCTCTGGGTGGAGCGGAAGGGAGTGTCAGACTCTTACTGACTAAAACCCATCCATGTTCCTTCCGTAGCCCTTTATGTTCCGGGGTAGCGGTAACCCTTTCGGACAATCCCGCTTACCCGGCATATTATCGACGCCTAATATGTCCTTTTTGCTTAGCCTTTTTGTTTTTGTATTTATTTGTATGTAGTTAGTTAGATACTCCTTTAATTATAGTTTTTACTATATTTAAAAGAAGAATAAAGAGTTATGTTCAAGTATTTAAAACTAATAACGAATTAAAATATGGCGTCGAAAAATTCCTCCGCTTCGCTGTCGACTGGTAATGTACGCGAGAGACTGGCGGCATTGCCACGTTGTATGGCAATCCTAAGCCTCTGATCAAGGTAAAAGCTAGCCCTTGGTTCCGGGAAGTGTCAACCAGTTTGTTGAATAACTTCTGTATTCATTAAACTTCATAAAATCATGTTTGTCAAAAATACAAAATATATAATAATAAGACGCCTGTATTCCCACTGGGTTAGACGGAGGTGAACCTGTAGTACAGAGGCCAGCACATCAAGTTACCACAATCTGTCAAATTTCTTTGATAGTATTTCAACTTTATTGCAAAGTCATAAGATTCATTTTTAATTGAGAAAATTTGACAGTTAGGGATAGCTTGTTGTGCTGGCGTCTGTACACCCACATACCACCAGTTATGTTTAAGACTCATTTAATAGGAGGCGAGTCCATTGCCGTCAACCGCACCAATGCTACGTTGTTTGGTGATACTTTAGCAAAAAAACATGCCACCAGCCCTCTGGTCATAGGGCACGCCACGATAGTGGCGGTAAGGCCCCTCTTTGAGGAGTGGCTAGAGAGGCGTCACGGCGCCCTTGCCTACCGCCTGACGCAGGTCCTCACCGGACATGGATATTTCGGGAGGTTCCTGCACATCATCAGGCGGGAGGAAACGCCCGGGTGTCACCACTGCGAGGATCGCCGTCGCCGTCGTGTTCTCGTAGAGGCGATCGGCGGCGGCGACCTCTCGCGCCCGGCCCTGGTGCAAGCCATGGTCCGGGGCGAGAGGGAGTGGGAGGCAGTCACCTCCTTCTGCGAAAAACTTATGCTTGCGAAGGCGGTGGCGGGATGGGAGAGAGAAAGGTCCTCCCGTCCCAGCCGCCGCAGGAGACGCCCCGGGCGTCGGGAGCCACGTGACGACTCCCGGCCACCGTAGACGCGGGCCTGCGGACGGTGAGTAATGGGTGACTCACCGTCCGATCAGCACCAGACCCGTGCCGTACGGTGCATATATGTTCCACGCGCGCCTCAAAGAGATCTCAGCATATGAAGGGGCCCCTCAGGGCCAAGCCTGCCGGGTAAGCGGGATTGTCCGAAAGGGTTACCGCTACCCCGGAACATAAAGGGCTACGGAAGGAACATGGATGGGTTTTAGTCAGTAAGAGTCTGACACTCCCTTCCGCTCCACCCAGAGCGGGAGCAGTCATTGGATGATTTCCGAGCCTTAAAAAAAAAAAAAACCCTCTGGTCATGTGAAGTGTCGATCAACCACCAAGTGGGCACTCGGGCCCGATGGCCCTATTTTTGCAACCCCAAACTGAGAACATATAATGGTCCTGATCCTTTATTCAGGGTGTACTGCAAGGAAGCATTCTGTGACCCCTTTTGCTACATCCAAGTATGTCTATATTTTCGTTTGCTTTGTCTCAAAGGACCTGATTATTATTATGATCTTGGGATCCCATCCCATCAGGATCCTTGATTTCCTGGAAATCACACCACAATGGATTCTGATGTGGTTTATTATTTAATAAGATGGAATTGGACGATTCTTAGGTCAACAGAAGAAATAAAACACAAAATGTCACCATACGGTATATTTTATTAAAAAAATTACATACAAACATTCATAATCTGTGATTGAACGCTCATACAGTTCATACAACACACGACGTCGATCTAGCTACGCATGCGCTATACTTATTTGTCCATTTCGTAGCGATACACCGCTATCCTCTACTGTGTATGGTTGAGGTACATCACTGGTATTATTGGCTGAATTTGTGATGGTTGGTAAGCCCAGTCCTTCTCTGTAGATAGCTTCATAAAGGCCATCATCATCTGCTTTGCCTTCACTAACTATATTGATGGGACTTCCCGTCTAACTGGCTCTAGCTGTAAACTATTGTTCATAAAGTTTATAATAACGCTGTTTAAAGCTCATTCCCAAGTGTTTTACACGTGCAGCCTGTGGACCAACCATACTCAGCAGGCTATCAGCGCCCTACGGGTCCAATATAATAACGGGTTCAGGATGTTGATGGGGCTGCCCCGTTTCTGCAGTGCATCAGGTAAGTTTGCACAAGCACACGTCGGTAGCTTCAATGCCATCGTCAGACAGAAATCTGCCTGTTTGCTCTGCAGAGTACGGGAGAGCTCCAACTCTATCCTGAAGACCATAACGGGGAGGTACGATTTTCCATTATTAGGTGATGTTGTTCAAAGATGTATTTTGAACAACAGCCTGGTTTGCAAACTAACCCAAATGGATGTTGCTAATCCGAAATAAAGATTATTTTATTTTATTTTTATTTATAAAGGTAGCTACTGACACGAGAAGTGACATCATCATTCTCCTAGCTGCCTAACCCAATTTGTTTGGGGTCAGCACAACATGCCTTATTCCATACTTCTCTATTATTATTACGAAAAGTGGCAAAGCTTTTTAAATATTGATGGGAGCGTATTTTGTGTACAGGTGGGGAATTGATCAGTCAATCCACCTCAGGTCCTCAAGGAAGGTCAGCAACGCCTTGTTACTGACAATCTCCCGTAACCGCACCGGGCAGTTGCACATGAGTTCCTGTCTCGCGCATGCATATCGGATTGTCTATGATTCCAAAGACAAAGAAGTGTTTAATCAATAACCCGTGGCGTGATAGCTGCAGTAAAAACGCAGCTATTGTTTTGAAAGGAGTATCTAACTGTTTCGTGAGGCGGCTATCCATTCGTGTAGTAAAACTTAACTAGAAATGAGTGAATAAAAACTTTTTTGAAAGTCCTTTCTCGCTATGCTTGTTTCTTTTCTTAATCAGTGTCCTAGGCAGATACGTAGTGAATAAGTTAGTTAAACAACACAAATGTGCATAGTATTTGTGTCATATTGCGGCCAGCAGTACACTGTTTGATTAGTTATACCAATCTTATCATTATTCATCATTTGTTTAACATTTTAACATTACTCTCGGAGCTCGTGGCTATCGTCCATCCGATTAAGCTACGCTTGCCAGGGTTGGTCCGTGGATGGGTGACGATTTTTACACATCGAGACTCTTTCATGCCTCAGAAAGCACGTTAAACCGTTGGTCCCGGCTGTCATTGGTGGATCTTTGACAGTCGTTTCGGGTTGTCAGAAGCCCGAAAGTCTAATAGCCAGTCTTACCAAGGAGTATTACCCAGTGACGGACTGGGTTGTGGAGGTCAGATAGGCAGTCGCTCCGTGTAAAATACTGGTATTCAGATGCATCTGGTTAGACTGGCAGCTGTCCCTAACCTAGCTAGGAAAATCTCGGCAATTTTTTTTTTATTTTTGTTTAACGTACTCCCATTTTGTAACTTGTGTAAAGTGTTTCAGATATATTGATAATACCAGTGATGTTTTAAACAATATAGATTATTGTCTGCACAAATAACGGGGGATTTAAAATCGTAGCAAAGTAAACATTGTGATCGTAAATAGAAACGTAAAATCTTTGTCATTTTCTCGTAGACCACTTAAGATGGGGTTAATGTTCTAAGATATTCTTGTTGCCTTTAAGCACTTTTCACTTTTAATACCATAGAGTTCAATTAAGAGTTTATATATCTAAAATGATCACACATAGGCTTTTCTCTCTCTTTTATCAATTGACAAAATTGGTTCTCTCACTCTTTCAATTGACTGAAATATGATTTTTATGAGGTGTGAATCAGTCTGTGCGTCTTTCCGTTGATTATCATAATTAACTTGGATTAAAAATTTATAAGACACATTGGGTTACAACTGAACTAAGACCATTCAAAGAAAAATGTATGATGCATATAAGGAAAAATTACTTGTGCAGACAATTTCACAAATAAATTACTGCTTCGAACAAGCGCTTCGAAATAAGTTTCACAATCAAATTATCTACTTATAAATAAAATGACAACGAACATATCAAGAGGATTCCACTTTGTAACCAAACATACAAGCTTCACATACAAAAATATCTCATAATTATATTACTAGACGTTAGAATTAACGCCTTATTGCTGTCTAATATTTATTAATTTTACAAATAATTTGTATATTTTACCAAATAAAGTATAAGATCTAGAGTGTTTTTAAACATAGGATAAGTGTCGGCGAGTTATTATAATATAACCTCCTTACTAATAAACGTTCTATAGCGTGCTCTAAGATAGCGTCCTATAGCGTCTGTATAGATACACAACGCTTTGTCTTATTCTTTCAAAAGTCAAATTTCTGACGACTGAAAGTGAGAAATCTGTGTATGATATAATATGTTTATTAGTAAGGGGGTAAGTGTACAAAACATCGACTTAATTAATTGCATTTAAGTTAAACCGCAAAAGTGTAAAAGAATTGTATTTTCCTCTGCTAAAATATGTATTTTACATTAAACTGAAAAACATATCGCGGTACCTATTTTTATATCTTATAAACGTCTAATTAATTATTCTAATTTACATTCGTATAATACAATAAATTGGCTACGACATCTATAGCTACATTGCAAGACCATAAAATATATATTATTCTTGTAGAAAGATATCCCATCATTTGACAGCTGTCAAAATTATGTTCGAGTGTCCAAAGATTAAGCACAACATATCGCAGACATGACCAAAGAGTACAATAATAAGACTGGACATGACAGTACCCTTTTTTTAATTTTGTGCCTTTATTTTATGGCATTGCATTGAATGCCAGGGAAATCTTTTCAAATAATATATGGTACCTATTCTTTATTTATTTTTTTGACAGATTTTTAAATGGCCAGTCAACTTTTACCTGACAAATAAGTTTGACAGTTTTTGTATCGACAATCTGCCAAAATGTCACGTTTATTTCTACTAGTAAAAGTTGAGTAATGATTGAAAAATCAGCCCTAAGTCACTTAAAGTTATTTTTGGCAGTATTTAATAATTATTTTCATAGATTTTTAGGTTGTTTTCTCATTAATAATGTTAATTGTTTGTAGTAGCTAAGTCTTGCAATGTAGCGTTCGCGGGACGAGGGACATTTAATCGCGTTTACCATGCCTAGGGTTTCACACAACACAGGTAATTAGGTAAATAACGTTAGGCAGTCTTTGGGTAGGTCGGAAGATTTTGTAGCGTCTAGATATTTTCTTTAAATAATTTTCTAATTAATACACACCTAACTATACCGACAATATCCCAAAAAGTGAATCTTTCAAAAGACCTTTACGTTATATATCGTCCAGTTAGGTAATGTTCTACCGACCACGTTAACTAATGCTAACATCAACTTAACACTAACATTCTTTATTTACGAATTCAATGAGTAAATATACTTTCTCAATTCGTAATTGGTGTCATCAGGGGACAAGCATTGAATGTACTTATCCTATGTGTTAAGGTGGATGCTCCGAGGCAAACAGTGAAATTTAAATATTGAAAACATTAATTTCGTTGGGTACCTTAGAGCAATCCCCTTAAATATAGACTATTCTCAAGTTACTCTCATTTTGTGCGACTTTATGTATTCAGTGAACGTGAAAAAGTTTTCAATAAAGCAGAATAATGTGTACCCTGATTTGTGTAATCACATAAAACCTTCGAAAACATCTTCTGTTATTTACCAAATTTAAAAAAGGCATTCTCTCCAAATTTCTCTTTTTTAACATCTTCAATAATTTCTCAAAATGCATTATTTATAAGAAATGGGGAAACAATCAACGTTACAGTTTATCAAAGATTAAAGAGAAGACAGTATCAAACGTTTCATAAATAATATTATACATAAATAAACATCGCTCTGAGAGATCGAGATTTAGTGCTATACCTAACCTACATGAACATCCTATGGCTTTTATCAATAGGCCGAACTTCAAGAATTTGAAAATATCTAGAGTTTCATGGCTACACACATCTTTTCTATGACAACATGCAGTATCTCTAAAGAGCACATCTATTTAATGTATTATATAAGATAATTGTGAATGCCTTGACTGCTGTAATGACGACTGAAGGTTTTGAGTTAATTTATTTATCCTTGTTGGACATTCATTTGGATATCGATATATTATTTTATCATAATAATAAATCGAAAAAATAAAAACTGAAAACCAAAGTAAACGCTCTATCCAGTAGGTATTTATGGCAGTTGAGAAGAAGGGATTTCATATTATTATTTTAATCTTTGGTTAAATATTGTATTTTTTTTTCCACATCATCATGAAGATTCGACCAAGACCTAAAGAAATAAGAAGTTCCAGAT
Source organism: Hyppa rectilinea (assembly GCA_951799385.1). Lineage (NCBI taxonomy): Eukaryota > Metazoa > Arthropoda > Insecta > Lepidoptera > Noctuidae > Hyppa > Hyppa rectilinea. Next base: position 3,908,658 of record OX637319.1, read on the forward strand.
AATTAAAAAAAAAATTGAATATTTACTTTCTCAAAATTCATAAGATGGTGAAAATTTTATTTTAATAATGAACTTTATAATTGGCACTATAAGTTTTTTGTGACCAGCACATTATAAATATAAATTCAATTAAATATAGCATAAAATATATTTGGCATTCAAACTCTATGTAAGTTCGTGAAATGTTCATTTTATGAATCGGCTTTTTTTAGAGGACACTAATACAAAATAGGTTGAATCATAAACAGAACTTGCTTCACAAAATACTGGATCGTCAAAATAACAAAAAAATTCAAGCCTGAAATAATGTTATGTTAAATATGACCAGCATATAACATTTTTTTTCAGATTAGTGTCCGTCACCGATATTTAGGATGTTGTCAAGATCTACGAAAGAAACACGCTGTTTCAGAGAACTATTTGACGTTGGTTTTAGCCTTTGACCAGGCTGGAACGCATTGCAATCGTAATGCAACGCAAATACAATTTCCAAAGACGCGTATGTCCTTTCCGGCAATGCTACTTTTGTAAATACACAACGCACCGGTCAGCGAAGACGGCGGTTAGGTTACAGTTCTTCATATGTTCAGAACAGCGCATCCACTCCCAGATCACGACATGGTCTTCAAAAAGCTTTACATCATGAAGTCTCCGCAGTCAACGCCGAAATCCCAGTCGTCAGAAGCAGTGTCATCGTATTCTGCCAGCGCCTGTTCGTAGACCGAGGCTTCGTATGCAGTGACCCCGTCAAGCATGGAGCAAGCTTGGGACACGTTGGTGTGGTGCATGATGGGCATGGCGTGGAGGGCGAAGTCTTCGCCTTCTTGGGACCAGGTCAGGCCTGAAAAGGGGTAAAACTTTCTTTAATGTGGAGAATTTGTTACTTTCATTGTTTAATGAGAGAGACGTGGATATAATGACCACGATAGCTAGTTAATGGCAATTAGCAATACAACCACAGGAATATTAAAAACAGAACTAATGAAAAGAGGCGATCTTTGTAGGCATCGCATTTCTTCCTTTTAACTACACGCATTATAATCTTTCTATCAAGGTAAAATCAGTTTGGTGACCATTTGTTCTAAAATTACCGTATTTTTTCTTCTAAACATTTTCTTACCACCTTTTTTTTGTTTTGAGGGTGGGAAATCACCAAATGACACCACCCACTGGGTGGAGCGGAACGGAGTGTCAGACTCTAACTGACTAAAACCCATCCATGTTCCTTCCTTATGTATATATACGTGCCGGGGTAGTGGTAACCCTTTCGAACAATCCCGCAGATTTCTAACCACCTTGAGAGCCCTTTTTCTAATAGGAGTTATTATTAAATTATACTAGAAATATCCTGATTCAAAATACTCACGTCCACTCCAAACACCATTAGGCAAGGTGACCCAGCCCCAGCCCTGTCCCCAAGCGAGCTGGTGGTCAAGCTGTCCTGCCAACGGCACCTGGCGCTTGATCACGGCGACCAGGCCACGACCGTCTAAAGCACCTATAGCGCTGCGAGCGTTTCTGTTGTATATCTCCGAGGATGTTGCTGCTGAAACCAACAAAAGTAAGGTCTAAAGATTATGTACACTGCTGCGGAGTCCGTTGAATTTTTTGTAACCATAACCATATTTTGTTTAAAAGAGTGTCCGTGGAGTTATTGTCCGTTCTTCTCCGTAGGTACCTAATGATTTGGAATGGGCATCTAGCTTCATTTTTCTGACTGACCGACCCTATGACAATTCAAAAGTGCCTGTAATTGGTTTATTTGAAATAAATACTTTGAGTTTTTGATGAGGATAAAGGAAGAATAGAGAAAACCTACCGCAGTACTGGAGTTTTTGATCAAAATCAGGTGTTAAACGTAGGTATGTTTGTCTCACGGACATTGAAATATATTGCGACCATCTTGCTGACTGGTTAATTTTTCTTAGGTATGAGTATTTTTTTGAAGTCTCCAACAAGTGAGGCAGTTCCTGCACGGGCTTTGCATCAGTCTGCATGGGGTTGAACCTTCACGTAATTGGCAATGCTGAGCAATGGCCGTTTTGCGCGCATGTGACGCATAATTCCCCAAAATGTTGTCTTTTGCGTTATGCTTTTCTTTCTTTCCTTTTCTTTAATAAAATGACGATTTAGTAGATTTTAATGATCATAAAACTTAGGTCTTATTCTTGAATAATACCTACATTTGCAAATCAGCAGCAATCAAACATTTAATCCATTCGTCGCGCCATGAAAGCTGTAATCTGCCATTAGCAATAACAATTTAATTGGCATTTTAACTAGTCAGTTAGTAAAGTTTTATGGGATGAAAATTTTATTGTCAAACGAGAGTTAAATACTTATTAAGTTACCTAATAAACATGGCCATAAAGAACTCGTAAATACGGTGTTTTTTTTGGTCTTTCTCTGTTTCTAACTTGGCATGAAATATGCATAATAACCCTAGGTGGATAGGTACAGAGATATCAATGGTAACTCCGAAAGAATAAACTGATTTCAATTTAAATAAAATAATTTGTCGGCCCGATTGAGTAAGTGAGTCCGTTAGATATATATCTGATCATTGGCAATTCAATCAAAGCCAACAAAAACAAGCAACGCCTGACAGAACTGAATAGCAATCTCTGTAATACGTAACATAGATATTTTGATCGTAAAGTCACTGTCGAGTCAACAGGGGTACCGATATTAATCGCGTAACACTTGGGTTAATTAATGAAGTGGCTTGTTGCCTGTAGTTTTGGCGGGAACAATGACAGCTCGTGTGGCGGCCATGATGGATTGTCAATAGTATTGCGTGTTTACTTTCTTGAACCGCCTGCTTCTGTATTATGAAGTGTATTAGAGGTACCGATTGTGTGATCGAAAATCATATTCGGACCTATTTATTGTTTCTAAAAGACTACGATCTAGTCTTGACGACTTACACTACGACTTACGTACTTAATATTAAATTCCAGCAACATTTAACGGTCGTATTTGTTGCTGACCTCTATAAGATGGAAGTAAAAAAAACATCTCTCATTTAGTCCAAGTTAATGAGTTCGAGCAATCAGAGAAGCTGATTTAGCATTAGCTTCCAAAACTAAAGGATTACTCTATATAAACATGCTTACCTATTATATTTTAAGTGGTTATGCTACTCACGTATGCATATAACTAAATTGCAGTGACGCCAGGTCAATCCCCAGCTGACATTGACACGTAGAGACTAATGTACTGCAGTCAGAAGCATAATGTTTAAAGATTTAGCCTTAATGGGCCTTTCACGTTTCGCGATGTGCCTGCCATTTTCTATTACGTTTAGGGCACGATTTTCAAGTTAAATGTTTATTAAAACAGCTTATTTATGACGTAAATGGACCTTTCATACTAATGTGTAGGGCATATAGTTATCTATTTATCAGTGCTCCCGTGGCGTCAATGTGTCCAAATTATACCTACTATTAAAATGACATACACTCCATCCTTTTTTGGACATAAGGCAAATAAAAAGTGACATCTAAGTGTAATATGTATTTTTCTTATCACCTTTTGTGGTGTAGTGTTTGCATCGTCTTCACGTAACTATAATGTTACAATTCATGCATACAAAACATTGTAAAACATTTTAAAAGAGTAACGGTGGAGTTCTCGCCCAATTTTCTTCACACGAAACTAACTTTTGGAAGGGGCGACTGGAATCAATTCTATTTCTTGTTCATTTTGACGTTCAAAAGTGCTTTTCTTGTGCCTATTTGAAATACTTAAATAATTTGAATTTGACTTTAATACCCAGTTCATTTGAAGCTGAATAATTTCGACCTTTCCCTATACGTATATTAAGTAGGTACATACCATAGAAATAAATGCTTATATCTATGGTAGGTACGAAAGCATTATTTGGCCAAGGGCGACAGGGATAACGCATTACAACTTTGCTAACGCGAACCCACGAACGGAACCCTTGGGGTGAGTTTGGGACCGGCTAAAGTTACTTTTTTTTGTTTTTATTTAAAAACTGCTAAAAGGATTCTTTTCGGGATAGCCGAGTCAATGAAAGGTCACCGTTTGAATATTGAGAATGACATAGATATTTTGTTTCGAGTAATCTATGAAATGGTTATTTTAGGTATGTATTATTGGGATTTGCGAATAAATACTACGTATAACATTTATGAAATTAAAACCTAATGAAACCTAAAGGATCTTATTTATAAAATACTTCTATGGATAAAATAAAGTACCAAACAATATAAATAATGAAAAGGTTTTCAGAACAAATTATTTCAATTCAAACCAAAGGATTTCGCCTAAAACGGTCCTAATACAAAATGGCTACTATCTCTGGTCAGCGGTGCCCAGCTGACACACGGCGGCCATTAGTCCTTTTTAATAAAACCCGTTTTTTCGCATAATGCCTTCACGGATTGGGCAAGGTTTAATTTTAGAAGGTATAAGTCCTGAATAAACTGGTCCTATGGCCTTATGAGCTTTTATTAAAAAACAGCACATGTGTAGTTATTCTAAGAGCTCACACGGTTGGCGCAGTGGTTGAGCGATTGACTGCTGCGCACTATGTCGCGGGTTCGATTCCCGCACGGAACAAATATTTGTACGACCTGCAAGTATTTGTTATGAGTCTGGGTGTTTTTCTATCTATAATATGTATGTATTTACAAAAAAAAAATTATATAAGTAGTTTATCAGCCATCTCGTTAGTACCATAACACAAGCATTAGGTTGCTTAGCTTGAGACGATATGGCGTTGTGTGAAATGTCCAAGGATATTATTATTATTATTATATTATTATGTGATATCTGTCAAACCCTGGGCGTTCAGCCCTGCAGCCAATTATCTTGTAAGCGGGATTGTCCGAAAGGGTTACCGCTACCCCGGAACATAAAGGGCTAAGGAAGGAACATGGATTGCTTTTAGTCAATAAGAGTCTGACACTCCCTTCCGCTCCACCCAGAGCGGGAGCAGTCATTTTATGATTTCCCATCCTCAAAAAAAAGGCAATTTTCTTGAGAAGCTTATTTTTGCATAAGCAATTACCGTACCCATCAACCAAACAGGACACAAGATGAAAGATAAAATGACTACCAAAAATGTTCTCCGAAGGCCCTCTTCAGGGGTGTTTTGTTTTTCCTAACAGTTTGCCTGTTTGTTTGTTTGTTTGCTTGTTAAAGCCTTTTTGTTTTTGCCTGGTAAAGCCTGGGTCCTGGCCTCAGGGGCTCTCGGGCCCCGACTGGAGGCGCTCTTAAGCGCATGCATGGAGAGAGGCCAGTTTCCGCTCCGTTGGATGACGGGGAAGCTGGTCCTCATACAGATGCCAGGGCGCCCTGCGGACTCTCCGTCCGCATTCCGGCCCATAGTGCTGCTCGACGAGGTCGGCAAACTCTTTGAAAGAATTATTGCGGGCCGCCTCGTCGGGCACCTTGGAAGGACGGGGCCGGACCTTGCGGACTGCCAGTTTGGCTTCCGCAAGGGGCGCTCGACGGTGGACGCCATCATGCGCGTTAGAGCCCTCACGACGGGGGACGCGGTGTCCCAGGGTAGGGTCGTCGTGGCGGTGTCACTCGACATCGCCAACGCCTTCAACACCCTGCCCTGGAGTTGCATTAGGGAAGCACTCCGGTATCACCGGGTGCCGACCTACCTCCGTCGAATAGTCGGGGCGTACCTGACGGACAGAGCCGTCATCTACCCCGGTCGCGATGGGGAATGGAACCGGCGAGAGATGTCGTGCGGTGTCCCACAGGGATCGGTTCTGGGGCCGCACCTGTGGGACATCGGTTACGACTGGGTGCTGCGGGCCGACCTCCCTGACGGCGTCAACGTAATTTGTTACGCTGACGACACGCTGGTCTTGGCGCAGGGAAGGTCGCATCAGGCGGCGGCCGACGCGATGACACGCGGGGTTGCGATAGTCGTTGAGAGGATCCGGCAGTTGGGTCTCGAGGTGGCATTGCACAAATCCGAGGCCATGTCCTTTCATGGGCCTCGGAATAGGCCACCATCGGGATCCCAACTCACGGTAGGAGGGGTTCACATCGGCGTCGAGACCACGATGAAATACCTAGGTCTGGTCCTCGACAGCCGATGGAATTTCGTGGAGCATTTCCGACGTTTGGCCCCCAAGCCGGAACGGACTGGGGCCGCCTTAAAGCGGCTCTTGCCCAATTTGAGGGGGCCAAACGCCTCCTGCCGGAGGCTTTACGCGGGAGTCGTGCGGTCCATGGCCCTTTACGGGGCCCCGGTGTGGGCGCGTTCATTGCGGCGGCGAGCCGCCCACTACCTGAACGCGCCCCAAAAGGTGGTAGCCATTCGGCTAATCCGGGGGTACCGCACGATCTCGGGCGAGGCGGCAAGCCTCCTTGCCGGACTGCCGCCGTGGGATCTGGAGGCGATAGTCCTCGCGCGCCTGTTCGAGTGGCGCGCGGAGGTACTAAGCCGGGGGGAAACTCCGTTTCCGCAGCAAATTGCGGCGGAGCGGACGGACCTCCGGCGCGATCTCATGGCGGCCTGGAATCAGCGACTGTCGCAACCCAGCGCAGGGCACGCCACGATAGTGGCGGTAAGGCCCCTCTTTGAGGAGTGGCTAGAGAGGCGTCACGGCGCCCTCACCTTCCGCCTGACGCAGGTCCTCACCGGACATGGATGTTTCGGGAGGTTCCTGCACATCATCAGGCGGGAGGACACGCCCGGGTGTCACCACTGCGAGGATCGCCCAGAGGACACGGTAGAGCACACGGTGCAAACCTGCCCCGCTTGGCCGGAGCACCGCCGTGTCCTGTGTGCCGTAGAGGCGATTGGCGGCGGCGACCTCTCGCGCCCGGCCCTGGTGCAAGCCATGGTCCGGGGCGAGAGGGAGTGGGAGGCAGTCACCTCCTTCTGCGAAAAAGTCATGCTCGCGAAGGAGGTGGCGGGATGGGAGAGAGAAAGGTCCTCCCGTCCCAGCCGCCGCGGGAGACGCTCCGGGCGTCGGGAGCCACGTGACGACTCCCGGCCACCGTAGGCGCGGGCCTGCGGACGGTGAGTAATGGGTGACTCACCGTCCGATCAGCACCAGACCCGTGCCGTACGGCGCGTATATGTTCCACGCGCGCCTCAAAGAGATGTCAGCATATGAAGGGGCCCCTCAGGGCCAAGCCTGCCGGGTAAGCGGGATTGTCCGAAAGGGTTACCGCTACCCCGGAACATAAAGGGCTACGGAAGGAACATGGATGGGTTTTAGTCAGTAAGAGTCTGACACTCCCTTCCGCTCCACCCAGAGCGGGAGCAGTCATTGGATGATTTCCCAGCCTTAAAAAAAAAAAAAAAAAAGAGGTGTTTTGTTCACGAAATTTATTATTTTTCTTGTAGCGGTGATTTAAAAGGGTAAGATTGAAGCGTGTCCTTTATCACGTTATCCACTTTAATATTAATAACGTGGGTCAAACAAGCTTTTGAGATATTTCACGTAAGTAAATGCATTTTAAGAAAACAACGGTCGCTTATTTGAGTGGGATGCGAAGTAAATTCAGGGTCCCTTCAAAATGGTTGAGCTGAATGGTGCTAATCCATGCGTCATGTTCGTGAACGGGCGCTGTCAGTAGAGACTGGTCATCTCTTGGTGAAGGGTGGGTATTTAAAATTAAAATATAAGTATATCAACTCAAACTCAAAGCATTTATGTCAAATAAACCAATTACGGGCACTTTTGAATTGTCAAGGGGTCGGTCAGTTCCTCGTAGAGGCGATCGGCGGCGGCGACCTCTCGCGCCCGGCCCTGGTGCAAGCCATGGTCCGGGGCGAGAGGGAGTGGGAGGCAGTCACCTCCTTCTGCGAAAAAGTTATGCTCGCGAAGGAGGTGGCGGGATGGGAGAGAGAAAGGTCCTCCCGTCCCAGCCGCCGCAGGACTGGGAGCCTCGTGACGACTCCCGGCCACCGTAGGCGCGGGCCTGCGGACGGTGAGTAATGGGTGACTCACCGTCCGATCAGCACCAGACCCGTGCCGTATATGTTCCACGCGCGCCTCAAAGAGATGTCAGCATATGAAGGGGCCCCTCAGGGCCAAGCCTGCCGGGTAAGCGGGATTGTCCGAAAGGGTTACCGCTACCCCGGAACATAAAGGGCTATGGAAGGAACATGGATGGGTTTTTAGTCAGTAAGAGTCTGACACTCCCTTCCGCTCCACCCAGAGCGGGAGCAGTCAATGGATGATTTCCCAGCCTTAAAAAAAAAAAAAAAAAAAGGGTCGGTCAGTCAGAAAGATGAAGCTAGTCGCCCATTCCAAAGCAGTAGGTACCTATGGAGAGAGAACAACGGGCAAGAAATTCCATGGACACTCTTTTAAATCAAAATATTGTTACAAAATCTGAGTTACATCATTCATGTTGCAATATACATGCGAGAACGTTGCAGAAGGTAAAAAAGCCTCCATACTTAAAAATTTAATTAAATTTCAAAAGAGACGTGGCAGCTAAGAGAAGTCCAGTCCATACTGACGGCGCCCGTTCACGAACATGACGCATGGACGCATATGGTTGGGAGGCTCCCAGTCTAAACAAATGCAGCTCAACTCCAATATTGTACAGACGCCAGCACATGAAGCTATTCCTAACTGTCAAATTTTCGAAAAAGAACCTTATGCTTTAGTTTTAAAGTTGAAAATTGATCAAAGAATTTTGACAGATTGAGGTAGCTTGATGTGCTGGCCTCTGTACAGTCAACAGCAAAAGTAGATGATCAAAATCAGAAATTCAATACTAATGAACGGTGTTCACGAATATATGGCAGCGGTACTAGTAGTAAATGTTTGGTATAATTTCCAATCACAAACGTTTGAATCACTCTGACGCCACACAGGTCTGACGCGAACTCCGTTATTTAGTATTCAATTTCTGATTTTGATCATCTACTTTTACTGTTGACTGTACATAATAATAATAATAATATCCTTGGACATTTCACACAACGCCTTTTAGTCCCAAGCTAAGCAACGTAATGCTTATGTTATGGTAACGAGATGAATTGATAATGTGGCTGAAAAATTACTTGTAATTTTTTTTTTGTAAGTACATACATATTATAGGTAGATAAACACTCAGACCCGGAACAAATACTTGTAGGTCCTACATGAAAAGAATTATCTGACTTCTACTGGATTACTGGATTATATGATATCCTCTTTTTATTAAAACAAAAGTTTACGTAATCCGGGATGCCACGCAAATTCTTCTTTAGAAATAGTTAGTAGTTTAAAATGAGATGACATCACGCTGCAGCTATTTCGCTTGTGATTTAATATGCGGGTGCGCAACCCTTCTAGCCTTCGTTAAATTACGCTTTCAAAGTCGCTGGAATGTTGAAGGACTTTGGATTAAGCTCTTGGTCTCGAGTTGATTGAAAGTCTGCTGTTTCGAAATGTGGGCGACGGATAATCCTGAATTAAACTGGGTACATAATCAGCCTATAATGTACAGAGGCCAGCACATCAAGTTACCACAATCTGTCGAATTTCTTTGATAGTATTTCAACTTTATTGCAAAGACATAAGGTTCATTTTTAATTGAGAAAATTTGACAGTTAGGGATAGCTTGATGTGTTGGCGTCTGTACTCACTGCTGAGGCTCAGACTTCTCTCTGAGGGAGTGGGCCGGCCGGAATCCACCACACGGGCCCAGTGCGGGTTAGTGGATGTCACATGTGTCTCAAAGAGATGTCAGCATGTGAAGGGGCCCGTCAAGGCCGAAACCTGCCGGGTAAACGGGATTGTCCGAAAGAGTTACCGCTACCCCGGACATAAAGGGCTTATGAAAGAACATGGATGGGTTTTAGTCAGTAAGAGTCTGACACTCCCTTCCGCTCCACCCAGAGCGGGAGGAGACATTTGATGATTTACCACCCTCAAAAAAAAGGTTTCGAACCCACGACCTACAACTCGTAAGTCGCGGCCGTTACCACTGGGTAACCACTCTGTTAACACACCATTTAACTGGGTAAAAGATTTTATTTTTTTGAATGATAATTTAATTGAATGCATTTCGTATTACAGACTTCGACGACATAAAAATGAACTGGTTGTGGCATTTCTAAAGTCAGCAGAATCTAACTACAGACTTTAAAGAGAACGAATAACGTCAATCTAACCAACACGAATAAATCTTATAACGAGATGACGCATCTCAGGATGTGAACAATCTCGAACAGGCAATAGCTCAAGTATGTATTTTCATATTGCATACATACATGTATGCGCAAGCTCGTAGCTGAGAAATAACAGCCGCACGGATCTTTCTATCAGGTTAAGCTACGCTTGCCGGGGTTGGTCCGTGGATGGGTGACCATCTTTACATATCGAGTCTGCTCCTTGCCTCAGAAAGTACGTTAAGCTTGTGGTCCCGGCTGTCATTTGTGGATCTTTGACAGTCGTTACGGGTAGTCAGAAGCTTGAAAGTGTGACAGCCAGTCTTACCAAGGAGTATCCTATTACCCAGTTACTGGCTGGGTTGTGGAGGTCGGAATACTGGTATTCAGCTGCATCCGGTTAGACTAAGGCTACGCAGATTGATTGACATGTATGTGCGCAATGTAGGTAATGTAAAACGGAACGCAACGTTTAGTGATGAAATTCCTTCATTCCTTTGGGATTTTCGAAATGTAGTATTAAAAAGAAAATAGACAGATTATATCTAACTAGGTGCTCCCGCGCGATTTCATCCGCTGCTCGGCTCCTATTGGTTGTAGCGTGATGTTACATATACCTATAGCCTTCCTCGATAAAAGGACTATCCAACACAAAAATAATTTTTCAATTCGGACCAGTAGTTTCAGAGATTAGCGCGTTCAAACAAACAAACTCTTCAGCTTTATAATACTAGTATATATTAAGCGATGTTCATTCGCCTACACTTACGAAATTAAACTGGAGATCGGGTTCCTTAATAGCAGAAGGAAGGATTCCCGGAAGACGTTGAAAGTACACCATTACCGTCAGCCGGTCCCCGGACTGGTATTAAGGAAACGCTGGTCCTTAGTTCGGGAAAGATATTAATAATAATTTGTTTTCGGCCAAAGAGAACTTTTGACATTTGTTCGAAGTTAATGGCAACACACAGCTGACGCCATTTTTTTAATCTGTCATGATACCTTTTTTTTTAAGGCTGGGCAATCATCCAATGACTTCTCCCGCTCTGGGTGGAGCGGAAGGCAGTGTCAGACTCTTACTGACTAAAACCCATCCATGTCCTTCCTTAGCCCTTTATGTTCCGGGGTAGTGGTAACCATTTCGGACAATCCCGCTTAGTCATGATGCCTAAAAAATTACTCTTAAAGTGCAGTAATTTCAACATGATTACACAATAACTGTCCTTGTTTGTCTAATGCTAGAATAAATGAAGTACATGCTAGATGTATATGCTAGAGTAAGACACAAACATAATCAGAACACTTGATTCCCTCGCTTAATAAAGGACAAAATGGCTGACAGATATTGTTAATATAACCGGTGACGGATCACTCGCCAACCCTTTTCTATTAGCAGAGAAACAAATGAATATGGATTAATATCTCACCAATTGTTCTGACAAACGGTTGTAACTTGTGGAAGTAATTTATGGAAGGGTAAAGTGGCAGCTACACCGTGGGCTAAGCTAAGTAAGCTATAAGAAACATTTGATTGTTTGTTTGCATTGAATAGGCTCCTTCTTCTTCTTTTCGTGTGGTTAGTGACTAACCTGGTGTCAGAGTTTTTAAGCTGCCCATAGGCCTCTGACATGAGAAATATCTCACAGACATGCTGGTTTCCTCACGATGTTTTCCTTCACAGATTTTTAAGCAAGTGATAATTATACAATACGCACATGAATCCGTAAAATCAGAGGCCTTGGGTGCGAACTCGATACCTATGACTTGGCAGTCCGACGGTCACACCACTAGGCTATCACGGCTATTACCGCTGCTGCTGCATAAGCTCCGAAAAAATATTTCACTGTTGGGAAGCTACACTACCCCCGTGTAATATAGGCTATATTATGTTTTCAAAAAAATTAGGGATCCTTACTAAAACTCTAATAATTGCCGACATCTATGAGGGCGAAGCTGCGGGCAGAAGTTATAGTAGTAGTATATAAATGGAGTATAAGTTTAGCTCGCAGTGCCAAATATGATGGCTCAATATCAATCTATACTATAATATATAATATTATAAAGAGGAAAACTTTGTTTGTTTGTTTGGTTGTAATGAATAGGCTCAAAAACTACAGGACCGATTTTAAAAATTCTTTCACCGTTGGAAAGCTTAGTTTTCTAGGAGTAACATAGGCTACTTTTTATCCCGGGAAAAATAACGGGTCCCACGGGAAAGACCACGGGAGTGAAGCCGCGGGCAAAGTGCTAGTAGAAAATAATATTACTATCGAAATTTGAAATTACTATCTGTATCTCTTTAGAGTTATTCTTTTAACGGAGTTTATCATACGTTTTTATTGAAATAACGAAGAGGTGGAAACCGCTATTTGTCTCGTCTCATGTATGTATGTACAGACGCCGGCACATCAAGCTATCCCTAACTGTAAAATTTTTTCAATTAAAAATGAACCTTATATCTTTGCAATAAAGTTGAAATACTGTCAAAGAAATTTGACAGATTGTGGTAACTTGATGTGCTGGCCTCTGTACTAAATGGAGGATGGCTTAGTTTGTAGCATAGTATTGAAAATAATTCGAAAAGAAAATTCATTCAAAAGCACAACTTGTACCATTCAAAGCAATGAATGTCTGAAATTTAATGCACTGAAAATAACGAATATTTGTAACTCAAAACTCACTTAATGAACGATAATTGTGATTAAGTACAGAGGCCAGCACATCAAGCTACCCCAATCTGTCAAATTTATTTATTACATTGTCAACTTCATAACAAAAGCGTAAGGTTCATAATCAATTGTGAATATTTGATAGTTTGAGTTAGCTTGATGTACTGGCGCCTGTACATTAACTCTGTAAAAAATATTCATGCTAGGAATTACTGAGCTTCTATGAAAAGCCTCGGTGCTACGTGAGCTAAGCTAAACTAAGTTAGCTTAGCTCGTGGTGTAGCCCGTTCTTAATAAAGGAATTAATTCCGAGGCGATGACACAACCCGATTACATTTGCATGTATTTTCGATAATTCTGAGTTTAGGAGGGTGCTTTCTGATACTGATTGCCTCAGTGATTATTTGTTTTTGAACAATAATGTTGCTAAAGCTTTACTATACCATAACATCACGCCTGCCACTGAGGGGTTGGACAGATATATGCCAATAGTACACGCCCATATTTCGCGAGTTAGCCCTATGTAAAACGGGGCAAGCCTAAATTGCCATCAACCGGCCACAAATCCAGTTTCAGCGCTGGTACTGAGACATTTCTGATGGAAAAGCTTTTCTCGTCACAACGCTAAAAAAATATTTTCTCCTCAATGAAAGTTGGAAAGGATTCCTCAAAATTACAGACCCCTGGAGGTGAAGAGAATTTGTTTTCGTAATATTAATATTTGGTGCGATTGTATTTAATTTTGCTGTGGCAGTCTGACAATTTATCTTTACCAAACACTAAAAATCACATTTTAAAAGGTTACAAAGGAAAAGATAAATATCACATTTTAAAAGGTTTTGGGCCAATAGGATTTATTATTTCTTTAAAATGAGTTAAATCTTTTGAGACTGTGTCTACATCGCTCCTGAGGATTCTATCATCCAAATACCATACGTTCAAATTAGAATTAAGTGGTCGAACTTTATTCTGATCGCGATCAGCACCTTTAACTCATAACATGCCCGCCTATTAGAAGCCGTTTGCTTATAAGAGGTCAACGATTTTTATGGTTATATTTATTGTCGTTTCGAGAGATTTTTCTTAAGAACCCATGGGGTTCATACGACATTTCAGGGGAATCGCGTTCAAGAGGTGTCACTGTCTTATTGTTTAGGGAATATTGGCACAGCTGTTGAACGCGTTTTAGACGTGCCAATAGTGTTCAGTGAGATTGGTAAATTGCGTTCAAAACCAGTAAGTATCAATATTCCCCAACAATGTGACACTGACAGGTCTTAAACGTGGTTCAGGTTTGCTGATTGCGTTCAGTTTCATTGGTGAAATCCGTCCTTAATCATCTGTGATCAAAATAAATATCCGCCTCTCGTATAAAATATCTATCTTTTAGGCAAAAACTTAATAAAAACGTCACTCGCATTATCATCAATCAATTTATTTGTAAAATGATTGAATGTGATCTTTTTTAATAAATGTGTCAATCAATTACTCTTCAAAGAAAGCTAATGACTGACTTTTATGTAATTTAATTCGTAAATAATTATATTATGCATAAGAAAGTGCTTCGTAAAAGTATTGGCTGATAATTGAATTTTGATGAGATTGTAATTAACGTATTTTCACTTGACTAAGGCGCCCAGCGTAGCAAAAAGGAGGCTTATTGGGATTTGTTAAAATTAAGGTGTGTAAAAAAATGCTTTGTCGTTGGTCTCGTCAAGTGTTTGCAAGTGCGATTGCTGAACGTGAGGTCCTGGGATCGATTTATAAGTCAGGCAAAGTGTTATTGCTGTTTTTTTGTCTAAAATTTCTCCGTCTTAATTTTTTGCATGGTAAGTAGCAGTAGATTTTATTTATTATTACAAAAATTGAAACCATAGTCACCAGAAATCGAATTATCAGACTTATAATAATTTCCAAAAGACCCACTTAACTTAGGTCATGTAATAAAGGCTCCCGCAGACAGACGCAACGTAGCCGCAACGTCAGCCCGATTCGTCAGTAATTGAATAATTTCTATGAAAACTTCATGGAAATTGAAATTGAATTGTTCTCTCAAAATTTAGTCAAATTTCCGAAACCATTTCACATACTTCCTGTTTTTTAGTTAATTACGATGTTGTTGTGTGGCAAATGGTGTGTATACTAATTAAAGGCTCAATATTATCATACCAATACTTTTAGTATGATTTGGTTCTGTTTTAATTTTTAACAGACGCCAGCACATGTGACACATATACAAACTGCAAGTATAATATATATAAACGAACTTAAAAACCAGCAAACAAAACTAAAACTATAGCTTTAAACATAGAACTTTTATATTTTGAAAACTTTGATTTATAAAAATGTTTTTTTACAATTCATTTTCTATTATTTTTCCTCTCAACCAAAGCACCTGCCATTTAATCTCTTCACCATCCTTGGTTGGCTGGCGTTGACGTTGGCGTATTATTAAATAAATAAAGTTTTATTTAAATAAAAGTTTTATTTTATTCACATAATAACTAAGTACAAGTATATAATATGGGAGGGAACAAAAATGAATCAAAGGGCATTAATAAATTCGTCCACATCGCTGTCAATAGGAAGAGTTCCCAAAAGACTGGCAGCATTGCCAAAAAAGCTTGTTTTTTTACTATTAATCTGCCTAGCCTTTTCCCAACTATGTTGGGGACGGCTTCCAGTCTAACCCGATGCAGCTTAAACCAGTATTTTGCATGGAGCGACTGCCTATCAGATCTTCACAACCCAGTAACTGGTTAATACGATATGCCTTGGTAAGACCGGCTGTCAGATTTTCGGGCTTCTGACGACCCGTAACGATTGTCAAAGATGCACAAATGACAGCCGGGACCAACGGCTTAACGTGCTTTCCGAGGCACGGAGGAGTCTCGTTATGTAAAGATGGTCACCCATCCACGGCTAAACCCGGCAAGCGTAGCTTAACCTGATCGATCGATCTGTGCGGCTGTTATTACTAAGCCACGAGCTGCTTAAAGTATTAAATAAATACAGTTTTATTTTTGTCTTTTAGTTCATTAAAAATGCTTGTTTTTTACTATAATGAGAGAAAAATCCTAATTATAATTCATGTTACTATGGTTGAAGGCACTGAGGTTGCCACATACATATTATTCCGTCAGAAATATTATGTGTAGCAAGGAACCTCTCATCACAAAGGAGTTTATAATTGTTATACGTAGCCTAATCTTATCTCCCGCAAATTAAATATATACGTGCCGCCGTACACCGTACAAATGTACTCGTCTCTGGGAAATCTATTTAGTACAGAGATAGGGTGAGGTGGCTATAGTGTATGATGTAAACACCAAGCCAATTCAGAAGCGATTTTCTCGTTAAATAACTATTTCAACTTTAATACACGACTGGTTCGGTAAATCTATGTATTCAAAATGCAATGTGTGTGACAACATACAATTTCAGGCAATAGTTAAGAAGAAAACCACTTTTGAAACTAGCTGTAGAGTTAGCCTATTGTAGAGTCACAAGCAAAAATATGGATACAGTTATCCATATTTTTGCTTGTGACTCTACAATAGGGTATTTGAAAGAGTAGTCAATAACATTACTTTTTATGAACTGTCAGAACGCGGAATTTGTTCGTGATTTGTATGAAATACTAGCTGACCCGACAGACGGTGTCCTGTCTTAACTATGATACCCACCCTACCTACCTACCTACCTGCCTACCTACCCTACCTACCTAGCTACCTACCCTACCTACCTACCTGCCTACCTACCTAGCTACCTAGCTACCTACCCTACCTACCCTACCTACCCTACCTACCCTACCTACCCTACCTACCCTACCTACCCTACCTACCCTACCTACCCTACCTACCCTACCTACCCTACCTACCCTACCTACCCTACCTACCCTACCTACCCTACCTACCCTACCTACCCTACCTACCCTACCTACCCTACCTACCCTACCTACCCTACCTACCCTACCTACCCTACCTACCCTACCTACCCTACCTACCCTACCTACCCTACCTACCCTACCTACCCTACCTACCCTACCTACCCTACCTACCCTACCTACCCTACCTACCCTACCTACCCTACCTACCCTACCTACCCTACCTACCCTACCTACCCTACCTACCCTACCTACCCTACCTACCCTACCTACCCTACCTACCCTACCTACCCTACCTACCCTACCTACCCTACCTACCCTACCTACCCTACCTACCCTACCTACCCTACCTACCCTACCTACCCTACCTACCCTACCTACCCTACCTACCCTACCTACCCTACCTACCCTACCTACCCTACCTACCCTACCTACCCTACCTACCCTACCTACCCTACCTACCCTACCTACCCTACCTACCCTACCTACCCTACCTACCCTACCTACCCTACCTACCCTACCTACCCTACCTACCCTACCTACCCTACCTACCCTACCTACCCTACCTACCCTACCTACCCTACCTACCCTACCTACCCTACCTACCCTACCTACCCTACCTACCCTACCTACCCTACCTACCCTACCTACCCTACCTACCCTACCTACCCTACCTACCCTACCTACCCTACCTACCCTACCTACCCTACCTACCCTACCTACCCTACCTACCCTACCTACCCTACCTACCCTACCTACCCTACCTACCCTACCTACCCTACCTACCCTAGCTACCCACCCTACCTACCCTAGCTACCCACCCTACCTACCCTACCTACCTACCCTACCTACCTACCTACCTTACCTACCTACCCTACCTACCTACCCTACCTACCTACCCTACCTACCTACCCACCCTACCTACCCTACCTACCTACCTACCCTACCTACCCACCCTACCTACCCTACCTACCTACCTACCTACCTACCCTACCTACCTACCCTACCTACCCTACCTACCCTACCTACCCTACCTACCCTACCTACCCTACCTACCCTACCTACCTACCTACCCTACCCTACCTACCTACCTACCTACCAACCCTATCTATTAGGAGGAAAATCAGCAGCTGATCGAAAAAAAAAAAAAAAAAAAAAAAATGTATTCTGCCATTCAGGGCGGAGACAAATCCAACGAAACAAAAACCATGAAAATTGGTCCAGCAGATCTCGAGTTATAACGAAGGGAACAAACCCGTCTTTCTTTTATATATATAGATAACAATGTGACGTCACAGATTTTAAGAATCAAATGGAATACTTATTAGCATTAAACGCAATTTTACAATTATATTACACACAAAGTTAAGCACCTCTATGGGTTCGAACCTACGACCTACAACTCAACGACCGGCTAGACTCGACCTACAGCTTTACCACTGGGTCACCATTGCTCTTGCAAAGTAAGTTCGTCTGCAACACATATCTACTTTACGTGGTGAAGGCGAAGTGCGATCTGTGAATTTTGCCCTGAGTGAACAAAGTCTACATTCAATTTAATGTTCCACTACATCATCATCTGCCTAACCTTTTCCCAACTATGTTGGGGTCGGCTTCCAGTCTAACCGGATGCAGCTGGTTACCAGTATTTTACATGGAGCGACTGCCTATCTGACCTTCACAACTCAGTAACTGGGCAATACGATACCCCTTGGTAAGACTGGCTGTCAGATTTTCGGGCTTCTGACTACCCGTAACGACTGTCAAAGATCCACGATTGACAGCCGGGACCAACGGCTTAACGTGCTTTCCGCGGCACGGAGGAGTCTCGTTATGTAAAGATGGTCACCCATCCTCGGCCAACCCTATGCGTAATGCGTAGCTTAACCTGATTGATCGACGTGTGCGGCTCTTAGTACTTAGCCACGAGCTCCTCAATGTTCCACTACAATATCTATCTAAAGAGACAGTAACAAAAAACTGACAAACTGACAACTGAAGCTGACTGACCTCCACAACCCAGTCAGTAACTGGGTAATACGATACCCCTTGGTAAGACTGGCTGTCAGACTTTCGGGCTTCTGACTACCCGTAACGACAGTCAAAGATGCACAAATGACAGCCGGGACCAACGGCTTAACGTGCTTTCCGAGGCACGGAGGGGTCTCGATATGTTGAGATGGTCACCCATCTACGGTCCAACCCCGGCAAGCGTTGCTTAACCTGATGAATCAATCCGTGCGATTGTTTTTAATTAGCCACGAGCTCCTGTATACCGATAATTATGCTAAAAAGGAAGGGGTTTGTAATGGATTATAAAGTTTGTTTAAGGTGAATGCGCTCTGTTAGGCTGTAAAATTTTTAGGATAATATTATTCGCGGCCGTAGCAAGTACAGACAGATTGTGGTAACTTGATGTGCTGGCCAGCACATCAAGTTACCACAATCTGTCAAATTTCTTTGAAAGTATTTCAACTTTATAGCAAAGACATAAGGTTCATTTTTAATTGAGAAAATTTGACAGTTAGGGATAGCTTGATGTGCTGGCTTCTGTACTTATTTGTTACGACCGCGAATCATATTTTGATCAACATACAAACTGACACTGATCTGAAAATATAAAAAAAACGTATGAAAATTTGAATTTTTTGGAGTACTTTGGCGCCACATCCTTAAGTACAAAGCCCGATGCGGTACCCTGATTTTACGGATTCATGTGCGTATTGTATTATTATCACTTGCTTAAAAAACGGTGAAGGAAAACGTCGTAAGGAAACAAGCATGTCTGATAGATATTTCTCAAGAGCAATTGAAGCTAAGTCAAAGGCTCATGGGCATCATAAAAACTCTGACACCAGGTTAGTCACTAACCACACGAAAAGAAGAAGGAATAGTACTCGGTTTTTGCTCATGTATTTGTTCATTTCGTTTACCCAGTGTTCAGGTGGTCGTCCTCCAGGGATTGTGTCTTTTAGTCCCAACCACCACGTACTTCTGTGGGTCTTTATCTTGTGATTAATAGCCGTGCTACAAGTCCTGCCTATTTCCACTTCAGGTTCAATTCACTTTATGTTCCTCGCCTCCTTGTCGGGTCAGCGGGATTGTCCGAAAAGGTTACCGCTACCCCGGAACATAGAGGGCTAAGGAAGGAACATGGATGTGTTTAGTCAGTAAGAGTCTGACACTCCCTTCCGCTCCACCCAGAGCGGGAGGAGCCATTAGATGATATCCCACCCTCAAAAAAAAAGGGTATGTTTGAGGTCTTCCGAGAGAAGTCCTATATCAAGCTAAGTAAAGACGAATTCAATAAACAGCTCCTTTATTCCCAAGCCATTGTTGTTCTCAAGCAGAAATATAAACTAAATTCAGATCCATACAATTAAAACAAAGCAATAATCAAAACGCAAATCCAAGTTATTTGTAATTAGTGAAATTGCTTCGTTCCATTCCTCGATGGAATTCACAATGGCATTTGTATACCTATCTCCTTCAATGTTATTTACCTTCGAACTTCATTAGGATAATAACTCATTGCTGTAAATAATGGAATGCTTTTGATACGCAGTTAATTAAATCTAGCTTTAAAGTTAATTGGGAAAGAGATTGTTCGGAGACTGTATTAGTATAGTGTTGGGTGTTCTACTGCCAAGCTAGTGTAATGTGTTTTATTTACTTAACTGTTTAAAGGTCAAAAAGGTTAAAGGTTAAAGGCTCATTAGAGCCACCCGCATTCACGCGTTGTCGATGTCGTCGTCGTTGTTGGTGGTCTACGAGTGGACGCCGCGTTATCACCAATAAACGTCACACGGTCAAGCAGTGGACCTCGCAACTCGCGCAAGCAACGAGCAAGTGCAGTGAACGCAAGGCAAGTTTGCGAGCAGCGAGTTGTTACCGAGTGGTCCACCCGCCGTCAGCGCGTGGAGGGCTTACGTGGTGCCGCCACGGAGTTGAAGTAGTGAGCGCATTTATTTTTTTTGTTTGGAAATGGCATCTCGCCGCTCAACCGTAGGTTTGCCTCGTTTGCCTACTGCTAAACCGGGCGTAGTGAGCGCATACTTATACAACTCCATATAAAGGATATTAGCCGCAGGAGGAGAGGCGGTACGGACTGGGTGCCGGGTGGCTCTAATAAGCTGTGACAGGTGATAGGGATGTTGACTAAAACTCGTTTTTTAGTCCGTGAGCTAGATTATTTAAAAACTATTGGACACGTTTTTCTTCTATAATCACGTAATCAAAAGATTACGTCGATGCATTGTTTTAAAATGTGTCATGACTTCACTCCTATGTAGGTAGATTTTATACTGAGTTGTGAAAGAAAAACACTCTTGTTGTAACTCACACTTTTATTCACAATAACTCTTGTTACACTTTGAGTACTGTACAGTTCTACAGTCAGCGATCGACTGACTCAAAACACCGCGTTAGATTACTTGACACATCCGTGTCAACGTAAAACAAGATGGCGAAAGGCGCGTTACTTGCAAGTCAATAGAAATACTTATTTGTTATAAAAATACTGTAAATAAATTATCGAAACAGTGATCAAATATTATTTCTTTAGTTTAATTAAATATCTACATGTATTTACACTCTACATACCATGTAAATAAATCATTAATTATTATCGAACTAAACTGCGTATTAAAAACTTTTATTAAATACATTTAGTTCAATTTCCGTCAAAATATTATAATTAATTGCGTGATTGCTTACATTCGTCCATCCTGACCTGCAAGTCGCGCCCTCGCGAAATATTGATGCTTAAAGAAAATACAGTATTCCCATTATTATTCACATGACATTAATTCATTCAAAATATAATAAATTCAACAATCAAATATTTATCACACTTAAATCATTATTCACATTAATCTCAACAATGGAATCACTTCTGAATATCAAATACTATTATTTTTATATAAAATCAATGCATATACTAACTAACACTATCATCATATCACTAATCTTCAGCAGCTTCAGTCTTCGCCCACTAGTGGCATTAACCATACTATCAAACTAACGACGAATCTTGCCAACTAGTGGCATTTACCCATACTACCATACTATCAAAATCGAATCTTGCCAACTAGTGGCATTTACCCATACTACCATACTATCAAAATCGAATCTTGCCAACTAGTGGCATTTACCCATACTACCATACTATCAAAATCGAATCTTGCCAACTAGTGGCATTTAACCATACTACCATACTATCAAAATCGAATCTTTGCCAACTAGTGGCATTTAACCATACTACCATACTATCAAAGTCGAATCTTGCCAACGAGTGGCACTTAACCATACTACCATACTACTAATCAGAATCGAAACTCGCCAACCAATGGCACATAACCATAATACACATTAACTCACATAATCTTAATATCTGACAAACTAGTATTTGTCTTAATATACTCAAAATACCACACAGTTTGATCAGCTTTAACATGTATATAATATTATCATAAAACAACACTTATACCAATTATTAGTCTGTATTCATTTCCGAATCAACATCATCGTCATTTAATTCGTCTACCGACTGATACACAAGCCACGGATAAATTTTATCAACCGAGAATATTCCTACATATTTTTGTTTACTCTTTTTCCTAGTGATAGGAGTATCTTCCACTTCATATCTGTCTTTCTCTAGTACTTTGGTAATTCTATAAGGACCTAGACATTTTGAAACCAATTTCTTACTCTTTCCTTTTTGACAGACTTCTCTTTCTACTCTAACCAGCTGTCCTACATCGAACTTACGAGGGGGAATCCTAGTCTTATCAAATATTCGGTTTTGATTTTCCTGACTACGTACAATTTTGTCTAACGCTTTGTTTCGGATATCTTCCCGATTGTTGAAATTGATATCAGCATTTTCCTGGGTCGGTATAGCCAGATTACTCTCAGTTGACCCTTGCAATCTTAGTCCAAACAATAACTGTGCTGGGGTTTTGCCTACTGCTTTATTAATTGTGTTGTTGAGACCCCATTGTACTTGAAGTAGGAACTCATCCCATAGTTATTCATCTTTTCCATAAGTCATAGCCGTTAATGAATCTAAAACTGTCCTATTATATCGTTCTACTTGCCCGTTTGCACGAGGGGTAGCGACCGCGTTTAAAATATGTTTTACGCTTTTATCCGATAGAAAGCCTTTAAACTTCGAACTTGTAAAAGAAGTGCCTCTGTCAGTTATTACTCTAGAAGGTACACCGAACAAACCAAAATATTCTTTAAATACAGAAATTGTTGTATGAGTTTTCGTGTTTTTAACAGGTTTAAGAATAATAAATTTAGTGAACGCATCAATAATGGCAAGTATATATCTATTCTTTTTCCTACTCTCGTTAAACGGGCCTAAGTGGTCAGCATGTATAGTGTGAAATGGTTGGTGGGATGGGATGCAAAAATCCGGATCGTTTTCCAGCCGGTATTTTGCCGTGAGCGCATTGTAGGCAAGCTTGACAATACTTTTTTATAATTTTATTCATTTTTGGAAACCAGTACGTTGTTTTAATTTTATCCATGGTTTTCTCGTAAGAAAAATGACCAATATCATCGTGACAAGCACGCAAGACCTGCCATCTGACACCTTTTGGCACATACCACCTAAGCCCTTCATCTGTTATTTTATAAACTACTCCGCGTTTTAAAGTGAAATTCTCAGTGATGTACTTTATTGCACTCGAATCTTTATTATTTAAGGTTCGTATGATTCTTTGAGTTTCATCGTCATTCATCTGTACTGTGGCCAACCAATCTATAGTTATATGTAAAACTTGTAAATCGACGGGATCGGTAGTGGAAGTATTTTCTTCCCACGGGTTCCTACTTAGGGCATCTACATGCGCCATGGAAGTACCCGGTCTATACACTATATTAAAATCAAACTCTTGGATCATACTCCACCAGCGAGCGACACGGGGAATCATGTCCCTTTTAGTGAAAGTAGCTCTTAAAGAATTGCAATCTGTAACGATAGTGAACTCCAATCCAATCAGGTAACATCTAAATTTAGTCAAACAATTCACCACCGCTAAAGTCTCCAATTCGTATGATGAAAAGTGTTGCTCCTCTGGTGAAGTACGTCTACTAAAATAAGCAACTGGTTTCAAGGTTTCGTCATTTTGTTTTTGTAAAAGCATACCGCCTACTCCGTGTTTGCTCGCATCCGTATGCAATTCGGTACTAGCATTAGGGTTGTATAATGTTAAAATTGGTCGGGATACTAACTTAGATTTTAATAGGATAAATGCGTTCTCCTGTTCTGTACCCCAATTCCAAGGCACATTCTTCTTTAACAATTGTGTCATTGGTCAAGCTATTATCGCAAAATTCTTAATAAAACGTCTGAAGAAGCTAGCCAGACCTAAAAACTGTCTAACATTGTGTACATCTTTGGGGGAAGGAAACTTGTCTACAGCATCAATTTTGCATTTCCCAGGTTTCACACCATTACCAGATACTTCAAAACCAAGAAATTCAATTTTGGAATGGAAAAAGTTGCATTTTGAAAGTTTCAGTGTAAGGCCGGCCTTTTTAATTCTATCAAATACCAACTCTAGTTTTTTAAGTCCATCGTCAAACGAAATTGAAGGAATAAGTACGTCATCCATATAAATAACGACAGTGTCAAACCTTAAATTATCGAGAACCTTATTAATAGTTCTTTGGAATACCGCCGGCGCATTCGTCAAGCCAAAGGGCATCCTATTAAATTCAAATTGTCCTTCGGGGGTGACAAAAGCAGTCTTTTCTTTATCGCTTTCACTCAGTTCTATCTGGTAATAACCCGATGCTAAATCTAATGTTGTATATAGACTATACCCGGCTAACCTATCCATCTGATCCTCTATCCTAGGCAACGGGTAGTGCTGTTTTACAGTTTTCCTATTCAAAGCCCTGTAATCTACACAGAGACGTCCTTCGCCATTCTTTTTTCGAACCAAGATTATTGTTTGGACTTGCAAACGGTGAACATGATTCTCTTATAATGCCACATTTCAACAGTTCGTCGGTCATACCCCTAACCTCTTCCTTTTCCTTATAAGATAACCTATAAGGCCGGTATACTACTGGTTGAGCGTCCGTTAAATCAATATTCATTTTTTCAACATTGGTACAGCCCAACTCCGTTAACTTAGTAGCAAAGCAAGTTCGGTAACGATTTACCATATCTAATAGTTGCGATTTCTGATTTTCATTCAAGCTATCGTCTAATGATAAATTATTTAAATTAAATGGTTCTAAGGTACTTACTACGTCTATCTTATTTATAGCCGGATGGTTAACGGTTTTTAGTTTCAAGAAATGTCCCCTGGCTATCAACTGGTCCTAGTCACCACTTTTGAAGAAATATTATCGATCAACAATACGCCCCTGCCATTTTCAATTGAGTACACCCCGTCTTCTATGTTATGTTCTAAATTAGGTGTGGATCTATAACTACCGTATACTAAAATAGAGCCTGTTATATTTAGGGTTGTGTAAATTTCTACGTAAGAACATCCAGGTGACACTGTACTATGCTCTTTTGAAAATAATTTAACTCTATCAATGGTTTCGGGAAATCCTCGGGAAATTATTAGCTCGTTATCAGTTTTCAAGATTTTAACACCAGGTGCTTCGGTAAAAGATTGTCCGACTAATAAAGGGTATTTCAAGAAATGATCAGGTACAATGATTATATCCAACTCAACAGAAACGCTTTGGATTTCCAACGCTATTGAACATTTTCCTAATGCATGAACTATCGCTCCGCCAAAACCTTTCATAGCTACAGAATAAGTATTGTCCCATTTACTTAATACTTCCACAGCATCAGTGTATCTAATGAGTGTACATTCGCTGCCCGAGTCTAAATAACTACGCTTTTTATGGCCGTTAATCAAAACAGCTTGTATATATTTATCGTTACGTTTAGGATGAGAAGTTGAAATTTCTAAAACAGATTTGGATTCTTCTTTCTTACGATAGCACTCATTAGAATCATGACCAACTATTGAACAGTTAGAACATCTTTTAATAGGTTTACTACATTTATTCATGACATGACCTTCTTCCTTGCAATTATAACATCTAATCGTATTTGATTTGTTATTGAGAAGTTTATCCTTGGTCATGCTTCTTTTATTAGTTAAGGGTCTCGATACGTCGGTTCTTTTACCTACACTCTTTGCATTTTGCAAGTACGCCAAAAGTTTATCAGGGTTATCAAATTGTGCCGCTTCCGCGCCTATTCTAATGGCTCTGTCGTCTATTCCAAAGATCACACAGTCAACTGCTCTCTTTCCTTTAACTTCGCATCTATTGACTAACGCAATTTTATCGTAATAGTAATCTTCTAAAGATTCTCCAAATTTTGCTCTTCTATCCAACATATCTGACAGCATTTGACCGTAATTTTCATCGGATGGAAAAGCTACTTTTAGCTTTTCTTGCCATTCCACCCAAGTATAACTGACAGATGCAAGACCTTCGTACCACCGTTTGGCATTACCAGTAAGCTTAGGTATCGAATTATGAATTGTTTGTCGGTCAGTCCAACTATAAATTCTCGCTATTTCATTGACTTTGTGTATCCAATTATTTATGTTTTGGCTTTTCGAAGAAGGGTCAAACTCGGGGACTACGTTAAAGTTACTTATATTCTCACGGCCTCTACCCGAAATTTTGTCTAAAATATCGGAAAATTTCGTAAACATATTAGTTGCAGATATCGACTCACGTGTGTTGATGCTTGGGCTTCGTGAACGTCGATTACTCCTTAACCGCGATCTGCGGTGCAGCGTGAGGAGTTTCCTTTGCTGACCTCCAATCGGACTGCGACTTCAATGGGTTGCAGTCCTTTTCGGTGACGGCGTCTCGACCCGCTTACCGCGGCGACCAGGATTCCATTCGCTGCTGCGCTGATGACTCTGCCCGCGGCTGTGGTCGTTATCCAGTCCACTTCTGCCTAGACTGCGGCTTCGCAATCGTCTGCGGCTCTGCCTCCGGCTATGGCTCCGGCTCTGCCTCCGGCTATGGCTGCGGCTCTGCCTGCTCCTCTGGCTCAGGCACTGCTTACTGCTTTGGCTCAGCTTCCGACTTCGCCTGAAACCCTGCTCCCGGCTACGAATGCGGCTCTGCCTACCCAACACCGGCGATGGGGTTCGCGATGGCTGAACTAAGCATTCTTCATTGTCATTCATTTTGAAGACCTGGACAAATGAAAAAAATATACGGACACAGCTATTCTTTACTATAATAATATTAATGTGAAAATATACACACCAAATAACCTGCCTCGAGTCATGGTCATTGCGTATACTAACTATAACTTTCGTAAAAATATTTTTATAACTTAATGTTTTCAATTAGCAGAACTAAATTTAAGATCGATCGTTAAAACGGTACAATTTAAATAGTGGTGACCGTTGATAGAATGAGTGTACACACAAATAAAAACAACAACGTATACACTCAACCTGATTACTGCTTGCATTGTAATGTAGCGTATTATTCAATTTTTTTTATTTTTTTTATGTTAGCAAACACTCTCAAAATCTATTTCACCAAAAAAAATCACCAAAGGACCTAAGTGTCCGAAACTAGCATTATTTTAAATGCAGAAAGCAACGGAATAAAATAGTAACACTTAATTACTTACGTGAAATTATCCCACTTCTGAACTGAAAGAAAAACACTCTTGTTGTAACTCACACTTTTATTCACAATAACTCTTGTTACACTTTGAGTACTGTACAGTTCTACAGTCAGCGATCGACTGACTCAAAACACCGCGTTAGATTACTTGACACATCCGTGTCAACGTAAAACAAGATGGCGAAAGGCGCGTTACTTGCAAGTCAATAGAAATACTTATTTGTTATAAAAATACTGTAAATAAATTATCGAAACAGTGATCAAATATTATTTCTTTAGTTTAATTAAATATCTACATGTATTTACACTCTACATACCATGTAAATAAATCATTAATTATTATCGAACTAAACTGCGTATTAAAAACTTTTATTAAATACATTTAGTTCAATTTCCGTCAAAATATTATAATTAATTGCGTGATTGCTTACAGTTGTGACGTAGCGCGCCCCTACTCCCCAAATTTCATGCGTTTTATCTAAGTATTTTATTATTAAAATGATAAAGGAAAAAATACGTGTCTAATATTTTTTATTATCTGACTGACAGACCAAATACAATTCCTTTTTACCGAGTCAAAGTAATCATCCAATGACTGCTCCCGCTCTGGGTGGAGCGGAAGGGAGTGTCAGACTCTTACTGACTAAAACCCATCCATGTTCCTTCCGTAGCCCTTTATGTTCCGGGGTAGCGGTAACCCTTTCGGACAGTCCCGCTTACAGACAAGATTTAAGCATACATAGGGATATAGGGACAGAGAAAGCGACTTTGTTATATATTAAGTAGTGATATGATAAAGGAAAAAATACGTGTCTAATATTTTTTATTATCTGATTGACGGACTAAATACAATTTTTTTTTACCCAGGTAGGTATCTCTATTCACGTGAGTAAATTGAATAAAAGAGCTCTACAACACAGAGTTACACGACAAAATCAATAAACATTAGATTAGCAATCGATAATTTCTCCAACACTTATTGAATTACGATCTAGTTCTCGACTCGAGTCGCGCGACACATGAGTAATTTCTGTAGGACACTGGCACGTGTCTGGGGGAACAAAGCAGCACGTGCTGCTTTAGCAATACACCGATCACACGTATGTTTGTCTGCACACTACGCGTAGTAAGGCTGACCTATACTAGTGTTACTGTAATGTTTCATTTACCCATTTCCAAAAGCAAAAGGCCTATAGCAGTGATAGCCTAGTGGTGTGACCGTCGGACTGCCAAGTCATAGGTCTCGAGTTCAAATCCAAAACACACCTCTGATCTTTCGGATTCATGTGCGTATTGTACAATTATCACTTGCTTAAAAATTGGTGAAGGAAAAGATCGGGAGAAATGCCTGAGAGACATTTCTCAACAGCATGTGAAGCTTAGTACCTATCATGGGCAGCATAAAAACTCTGACACCAGGTTAGTCCCTAAACATACGAAAAATAAAATAAAATATATAAACCCATTTTACACCACAGGAAACCAACTGCATTCATTTTGAAATTGAATTTTTATTTGAGTATTTTTTAATAACCCGTCCATAACCATATATAACGTTGCTCACAATGGGCCTCATCAGAACGCTTTTTTAAGGATGGGAAGTCATCAAAATCTCGCTGTGAGTGTAGCGGAAGGGAGTGTCAGACTTTTACTGACAAAAAACCCATCCATATTCTTTTCTTAGCCCTATGTGTTCTGGGGCAGTAGTAACTCTTTCGGAGAATCCTGCTGATTTTCAGAAGCTAAAAGTCATCCAAAGGGCATTAGAGAGGGCTGTGCCAAGAGTTTCTCCATGTGATTGAAAAAAAAACGCAAGCAAAATTTGCTTCATCGCATCCTTACGAAATATATGACCTTATTAACATCTTTCGAAAATTTTCATGATGAGATGGATGTTATTTTTAACCTTTTAACCGCTCCAGTCAGATTAATACGACAAATGTTTTCGTGCCCGTGCCGCCTGAGTCGTGTTTATACGACAGAGAATCTATGTTCGGTTTTCGTTTTTTATGTTATTGCAAGACCATATTCGTCTGAAATAAAGTTTGTTTTTGTGAGTTGGGTGCTGGGGGCACGGCAACCGATTTCTACATACATAGGATATCAATTACGGTTGCGGTTATCCTAGACAATCCTACTCTAATACTTGATGAATAGGTATTACATATCCTTGAAGGGTATATGGGAAGTTCTGCGGTTTGAGTACATACATATATGGAGGAGTGCCTACCAATGTACATACTATGTTATGTAGATTATACGTGTGGTCTTCGTCTGCGGTTTACCTAACATTACAGAGATATCTACTGCAGACAGAATAACATCACGCCTGTTTTATCTGACGGGGTTGACAGAGTTTGTAGTAGCTACTTTTTTTTATTGAGGATATTTTATATAGAGGATAGATTATTCGTCCAGCCCAGAAGTGTTAATTTATTTAGGTCGCTGACTGTATGTGCTACGGACTTGTAGTGACTTAACGGTAGAAGCAGGTGAGGAATTCTTATCCATTTGACGACACGGTTGGCGCAGATTGACTGCAGCATATCGCGGGTTCGATTCCCGCACGGAACAAATATTTGTGCGACCTACCTACAAGTATTTTTTCAGGGTCCAGGTGTTTTTATATCTATAATATGTATGTATTTACAATAAAAAATGTATTTAAGTAGTTTATCAGCCGTCTCGTTACCATAACACAAGCATTAGGTTGCTTGGCTTAGGACTATATGGCGTTGTGTGAAATGTCCAAGGATATTATTATTTAAAAAGAGAAGTACTTACGTCTCACTCTGACTGTGGGCCTCTTGAATGCTGTGCGGAGGTAAGGCATCGCCATCACCAGTTCGATGTGAGGAGGTGCAGGCAGCTGCAAGGAAAGCAAAGATTATCGTCACATAATATATGACTAAAGCTATTGCATATTTGCTGGTCATGTTTCCACTGTATAATTATATATATTCCATATTCCACCACGCGGGCCTAATGCGGATTGGTGGATGTCACATGACTTTGAATTTTTGGTTCTAGGACATGCAAGTTATGATAAAGGAGTTTTTGATCAACAAACAACCTAATACAGACCTGCAAATTAAAAAAAAGACCTAAGAGAACTTTGCGAGTTTTACCTTTATAAAATAAAAGCATTTTTATGGTCAACTTACCGTTTTCGTTATTGCTGTCATCCATTCCCTTCAGTAAGCAACGAAACAAGAAAAGAAAATATTGATTAATATTATAATCTGGTGTACAGGTCGCGGCACGTAACTCTAGCGCTGAGCGAAATGTGGAAGGGATAGCTGCGCATCGCGAGCATCGCATGAGCCAATCGGCACAACGCACGCTCGCCCTTCACCCCTGTACCCCGACAAGACACCTTATTTTTGACTTCTGCGCAATAACGGTCAGCGCTAGAGTTTCGTGCCGCGACTTGTATGTGCTTTGCTGGATATAGACAATAGTGACAGTCAAAATCATTCATCATTACATGGACACTTATTAAACAAACTGAAGCTAGGTGCACGGTTCCAATTGCTCGTTTCACGAAAAGAGCTGGCAAGTAATACCAGGTTACTGTTTAAAAAAATAAATATCTTCACTACATAGTATAAAACAAAGTCGCTTTTTCTGTCCCTATATCCCTATGTATGCTTAAATCTTTAAAACTACGCAACGGATTTTGATGCGGTTTTTTTTAATAGATAGAGTGATTCAAGAGGAAGGTTTATGTGTATAATTTGTCGACATATTATGCGGGCGAAGCCGCGGGCGAAAGCTAGTTTACAATATTTTCAAATAGTAAGATAGAGCAGTGTAGGCATTTCAACAAGTACACAAATAAATCAGGACAGGACAGGAGAATAAAGATGATGATGTCACGTATCACTATGTTTAGTTATTTGCAGACACCCTTCAAGCTTCCTTCAAACTCGGAAAAAGGTTTTTATTCTCCAAAGACTTAGTAAAGCGTAACTGCTGTTGCTGTAACGTGCGGTATATTTCTTATCTCGGACCTAATTACTGAAAACGTCATAACAGTTTCTTTTTCCAGGAAAACTAATTATGTGGGTATGTCTACACAGATAAGGTTTATTTACACGAAGAGAGTTTCTTGTCTAGAACAGAAAAATACTTAACGAAAGGAAAAATGAAAAAAAAATGACTCGTGTTAACCGTAGTCGAAGCAATTCAAACCGTTAATTCTATTGAAACATTATAACATCTGCTCAAAACATTATCGAAGTTACTATTATTTTTGAAATTTAAATTCCGAATGGAACGTAATTTGTTCGTAAACAAAATTAATTCCGAAGAATCTGTCAATTATTGATATTTATATTATGAAAGCTCAAAAGCAGCATCAATTAACTAATTATCGGACCCCTATCATATTTTATTAAGCGCAATTATTTTGGCTGGCAACTTTTCTCAAAAGGTCTGTGGGTGGGTCAATGTGTCACGAGGTGGTTTAGCGGTCGCCATAAGTTACCACTGATCCGGGGAAATGCATTTTAAAAACGTAGGTTATTTTATCTAGCAGCCACAATTTTTGGAAATTATTTTTGTGGTAGGTCCTGTCTTGCATAATAACTGGGTATTTGAAAGGGTAGTCAATAACATTACTTTTTATGAACTGTCAAAACGCGGCATTTGTACGTGATTTTTATGAAATATAATAATGTGACGTCACAGATTTTTGAATGAAATGGATTACTTATTAGCATTAAATGCGATTTTACAATTATATCTTACCTTAATATTTAATTTCTGTATGGTGATGGAAGTTTTTGAGACGAGCGGTCTTTTTTCTAAGTGATTTCATTTTTTTTTACCGATTCAAATAGTTATACAATGTCTGAGTGTGCGTATGCATGTATGTGTGTATTTGTGTGTGTCACAAAAAATACATATGTTCGATTGACACACAAGCTTCAGTCCGATACTACACCGCCGTGATATATTTTTGTTAATACTGTACTTTCTAATTACAGACGGAATCGGATCAGTAGTTCCGTAGATTAAGCCGTACAAACAAACTCACGTAATTTTTCCTCTTTATCATACATCCGGAACTTTGGTTTTGACGAAATCGCACTGTACGATATGCCC
The DNA here is from genome assembly GCA_951799385.1 of Hyppa rectilinea. Taxonomy (NCBI): domain Eukaryota; kingdom Metazoa; phylum Arthropoda; class Insecta; order Lepidoptera; family Noctuidae; genus Hyppa; species Hyppa rectilinea. Next base: position 3,941,092 of record OX637319.1, read on the forward strand.
GCCGGCATATCGTACAGTGCGATTTCTTCTTTAAGTAAAGTTTTATGGGCCATTCGTAAGGCATGATGACTGTTAAATAAAATTGAATTTTAACGTACCTGCCTAAAAAAAAATTAAAATATTTAACAGTCTCAAAACCATAATTGGGATGTACTTGTGTGCTTGGAGAAGCTCGTGGCTAAGTAATAACAACCGCACGGGTCGATCCATCAGGTTAAGCTACGCTTGCCAAGGTTGGTTGGTGGATGGATGACCATCTTTACATACCGAGACTCCTCCGTGCCTCGGCAAGCACGTTAAGCCGTTGGTCCCGGGTGTCATTTGTGCATCTTTCTGACAGCCAGTCTTACCAAGGGGTATCGTATTACACAGTTTCTGGCTTAAGATGGTCGGATAGGCAGTCGCTCCATGTAAAATACTGGTATTCAGCTGCATCCGGTTAGACTGGAAGCCGGCCCCAACATAACTGGGAATAGGCTTGGCAGATTGAATTTGTATGTGTTTGCAGAACCTAACAACGGATTATGTCATTTGAATTCATACTTTACTAAAATGCTTTCAGATATCATTTTGCGATGTTGCAGTCGTAAGTAGTAAGTACCTACATTTTCTAGTTCAGATAAAATATATGAGTATTCATAGATATCGACGCTTCCGTCGAAATTTTCCTATCCAACCGGAAATTTAAATAAAACTCTGTTCTTTTCCTTACGAGAATGTCGGATCTTGGGAATGTAGGTCATTCCCAAGATCCGACATAACCCCTTCCAATTTGTCGAGTAAACTTGACAATACGGAAGCACGGAGTGTGAGAATCCTTAGCTCTTTGTAATCCTAAGCGTCTCCCGAAGGATTAATTTTATTTCGGACGAGCTCGTTGGAGTTCGTGCGTCGCTGACAGAGGTGAAGATAAAATGGTTTGTTTTATTACACCATGGCGTAGTGAGAATGGAATGCTAATATATTTAATTTTTGTAAAAGATATGATTTTTTTTGGGTTACTGTCGCCCGAAAATCCAAATGTAGGCTAGGAATTTTGGACGTTCAGTAGGTATAAATGCACTTTCCACCAACTTTTTGTGACTCTATCTTGAATTCTACGAGAATAGCGCGGGTGAAAAAGCCTGTCTTTGTAGTTGAACTTTAGTTAGTAGTTTAATATTATATTAATAAAAACATAAAGCGCTTTAAATTAAAGAGAAAGAAAAATGTTTATTCTGTACAAACAAGACGCACATTACAGGAAAAAAAACATAAAATCACACAAAAAGAAAAACCAGCCAAGTGCAACTCAGCTATAGCGACAACAGAAATACATCATTTGTGAATATTTCAACTGTCTAACTATCACGGTTCTCGAAATACAGCCTGGTGACGGACGGACAGCGGAGTCTTAATAATAGGGTCCCCTTTTACCATTTGGTAACGGAACCAAAAAAAAAACCCAAAAATCACATAAAAAAGAAAAAGTAGGATATAGTAGGAAAGATACATAGGTAGGTAGTAGGTAGGTAGGATTAAAGTATTGTCACGGGCTGAACCCTTTTTTACTGTCGCCTGCATGCCATTTGAGTGACATCTACGACCTAATATGAACACTCCATTTTCTCCCTATTCCGTGTTTCCTCACACAAAAAAGGAGAGTTGGGTTCACACGTAGCTCCATATTTTAATGTACACTTTATTTCGGATGCCAAATTAAGTTGGAAATATGTTTCAGGGTTCATGTCGAGCTGTCGTATCTGCGGTTTGTGTGATGTGTGGGGATGGTTAGCTACGCTTTTTTATTTTGAAATGGCTGTGTAATATCCCGTCATGGTTTGATTAAGTTCTTTTTTTACATGAGATACAGAAAGACTGATAGAATATATTTTGTTTTCACGTTATATATTATGTTGAATCGTTGACGCATATCAATCAATCTGGATCAACGCTATCTATCTATGCTTGGAGGAACTATGTAGTTAGATTTGACAGCTTACGTTTCGGAACGTCAAGTAATAACTTAGGGATGGTTAGCGTGGAGTAATGGCAACACCGAGCGAATAAACGAGTCAAATGTCGATCCGGAAGTGTAATCAGCTATTTGACATTGACAGGTACTGACGTTGACAGGTAGGTTCGCTAACCTGTAAGTGGGGGGCACAAGTGTGCGATGACAGTTGAGTGAGGACTTTGAATCGGTCCGTCAGTCTGAGTGGACGTTCGTTACTCCGCGCTAAACTTCACGTGTTCCTTAGTTCTTAATCGAGCCATCCTTGATTATTTTGTAGTCAGTGCGAGTTAGCAAGCAATTAAAAGTGTTAACGAAGTGTTTGTGAGTGTTATTTCCGTTGACGGGACCTACTGATAACAAATCCCTTCGTCATAATGTATATATATTTGATTCGATCTACGCCCCTACTATAAGTATGTCTGTATTATGCCAAGTGCGAGTCGGACTCGCGCACGAAGGGTTCTGTACCATTATCTATAAAAAATCACGTTTGTTATATGGGAGACCAATTTTTTTAATTTTTTAAACTGTGCTTTATAAAAAATTAAAACTTTGCATTTTCTTTCAGTTAATTTTTTTCTTATATTAAATTATAATTTTCTCAGGCAATCATTTTATAACGAAGCAATAAAATCTGTTGCGATCGCTGTAGGATCTTAATAAGACTTTTCAGATTAATCTAGCTTATCCCTAGCCATTTTTATTTTTGCTACGATAACCCAGATAAAGTAATCTTGAAGAAGTTGCAGCTTCGCAACAAGAGGTACAGCCCGTACACTGCTGTGAGCAGTTCATATAACGTGAAATAATTCCCCTTTGAACCTTAGATTCACTTCAATTACAAAACAAGCATAAATATTTTAATAAATTAGTCCAACGATGGCGCCGCTTCTAAAATATTCAGTGAGAAGTCAGTCTGACGCGTTAATCCAATTATTAATTACGTAAAACGTGGCATAATTACATTAAGAAAATAGAAGTTCATCTCTTAATCTAATATAAATTCGCGGCATTGACATCGAAATTCTACTGATACATTATTGATGGCGTAGAAAGTGACGCCATCTAGTTTTGTTAAGAGGTAAATAGGAATCACCGAAGAGGTCGGTTAACGATGATACTGGCTGATCAATGAATGACACTCTAGCAGAGCGACGCATCCACCATCGGAATCGCACCTAGGACCTCATGCTTAGGAATAGTGTTTGACACAAATAGACCAACGTGGCAGTTTAATCTTATATAATTATAAAATTCACGTGTCACAATGTTAGTTACCATACTCCTTCGAAACGGCTTGACCGATTTTTATGAAATTTTATATGCATATTCAGCAGGTCTGAGAATCGGCTACTATCTATTTTTCATACCCCTAGGTAGGTAGGGTAGGTTGGTATCATAGTTAAGGCAGGACGACGTCTGCCGGGTCAGGCAGTATATGTATAATTTACTACATTCAAATAAACTTATTCAAATAAACGTTTTTTAGGGTTCCGTACCCAAGGGAGAAAACCGGACCCTATTACTAAGACTCTGCTGTCCGTCCGTCCGTCTGTCACCAGGCTGTATCTCATGAACCGTGATAGTTAGACAGTTGACATTTTCGCAGATGATGTATTGCTGCTATAACAAGGTTTAAATTCTAATATTAAAATCATGGGGTCTGCAGGGCATAACGCTATACTCGTTACGCCACATTTTCACCTTCTGCACACCTACCACAAGCCGCATCGAACGTCTTTCCAAAAAATGGTTTGGTTAGTTAACATTAGGTACATACATATTAATTTTAGCATGTTCTCTCTATTGAGATACATAATCACTACATAGTATAAAACAAAGTCGCTTTCTCTGTCCCTATATCCCTATGTATGTTTATATCTTTAAAACTCCGCAACGGATTTTGATGCAGTTTTTTTTAATAGATAGAGTGATTGAAGAGGAAGGTTTATGTGTATAATTTGTCGACATATTATACAGGCGAAGCCGCGGGCGGAAGCTAGTAATATATTATACATAGCATATATACACTCGAGAGCAATGAATCCGGGTCACTTAAAGAATCCTAAAAATCTCGGAAACTAAAAATGCTAGGTTAATGCAATAAATTGTATTTAATAGACGATGTAATACTCCTTAAATGAAGGTATTAAAACTTCATAGTTATTGTAAAGTTATATCATAAAAAAATCAAATTTGAAAAAGGGCCACTTTCGAAGATGGAACTACGAAATTACAGCATTTGGTTTTGCTTTTGTTTGTAATCTGTCATTTATGTGGGTACATAAACCATGTTGATAGTGCTCTATATTCATTATTCAAGCTGAAATTATGTCGCTTACGCCTGAAGAATGCACCAGAATACTTACAATGCTGGAAACCGGCCGGAGTCAGCGCGATACAGCCAGGACTGTCGGTGTGTCGCTGTCAACAGTACAAAGAGTTCTCCGACGTTACGAAGAAACTGGTTCTAACTTACGCAGACCAGGAACGGGCAGAACCAGGTGTACCACAGCACGAGAAGACCGATACTTGGTGAACACCATGCTTCGAAATCGCTTTCTCACAGGAACTGAACTCACAAATCAGTTTCGACACCTCGGAGGAAGTAACCCAAGTGCATGGACAGTAAGACGTCGGCTTGCTGAATCTAACTTAAAACCCCTTAGACCTGCAAACGGCCCTAAACTGGAGCGTGGGCATCGTATTTCAAGACTAAGATATGCCCAGGGCCACGTAAATTGGAGTATTGAAGATTGGTCAAAAGTTATGTTCTCCGACGAATCAAAATTTATGCTCTACAAGCACGATGGAAGACACAGAGTGTATCGAAGACCAGGGGAAAGATTCAAGCAAGCATGCATCGAAGAAAAAGTAGCCTACGGTGGTGGGTCTGTACTTGTGTGGGCCGGAATTTCTTCTGAAAGTCGCACAGAGCTGGTGATCATAGAAAACGGCTCTTTAACTAGCGTAAGATATGTGGAAGAAATCCTCAATGATCACGTTGGTCCATTTATGGTCAATTTATAGGTGAGGATGCTATATTTATGCATGACAATGCCCGACCTCATACAGGTAGGATTGTGAATGACTACCTTCAAGAGATGAACATTACTCGTATGGAGTGGCCAGCGCGCAGCCCGGATATCAACCCGATCGAGCATGCTTGGGACGAGCTAGGCAGATGCGTAAAACAACGAAACCCTCCCCCAATCACGCTTCGTGAGCTCAAAATTGCTCTCACAGAGGAATGGGAGAATATTCCCCAAAATCGTATAAGGAACTTGGTGTACAGCATGCCAAACCGCGTAAACGCAGTAATGGAAGCACGAGGAGGCAATACGAAGTATTAAAATTCAAGAAAATCGTAATAAAGTTCAAAAATTTCATGTTTCCTATTTTTGTTTTAAGGAGAGATCAGCAGTTTTTTTCTTTAAGTAATTTTGTGTTAATAAAATGTATGGTGACTCATATTTTTTTTACTTTCATTTAAGGAGTATTACATTGTCTATTAAATACAATTTATTGCATTAACCTATCATTTTTAGTTTCCGAGATTTTTAACATTCTTTAAGTGACCCGGATTCATTGCTCTCGAGTGTACATGTATTAGAAATATTTAAACGATCGCTTAAAATATAAAACCGATCTGCACTTGTTTTCCTAAGCATCGCAGCTACTCGTTAGGTTTTATAGTTATGAATTTCCGCCGCCATTTTGAACCATCAACCCTTATGTTAAACTTTTACACTTCGCCAACGGTAGGCAATTTGAACGTCAGAAAAAACCTTAACGATGTAATGGTTGCCACGATGGTCTCACGCTAACTTGGGACGTGGTAACACTTTGCTATAGTAACAGCAACTCATGCTGGAGATGGGCTAACAAAACAATTGCCAGCACTCGAGATATCGAATAAATAATCGAGTTATCGGATTACGGCCTTGAGCCTTCCCCTAATCTTTTATTAGCTTCATTTTTATCATCGGTGTTAAGAATAATTTGCGCCGTTTATCTGACGGGGAAATAATATTAGGTATTCTGTATTCTTTTTTGGAGGAAAATCATTGAGGCGTAGGTATTCTTGGGGAATTTTAATCAAAACATGGAATAAGATACATATGTGCTAAGTAAATGGTAAGCAGAAACCACAGTAGATAGCAGCGGGATTGACCGGAAGGGTTTACCCTGCCCCGGAGCACAAAGGGCTGAGGAAGGATCATGGATGGGTTTTAGTCAGTAAGAGTCTGACAATCCTTTCCGATTCAAGCGCAGAGCGAGAGAAGTCATTAATGATTTCCCATCCCTAAAAATGATAGCAGTACATCCGAGAACCCTACTAGTCATCATGACCAGGCAATCCATCCTGTAAAAATCTCACCGTAAAAACTGAGGTGAAATTAGCTGTCTCTCCTTCCATCTGATCTTCTTCTTCGTGTGGTTAGTGACTAACCTGGTGTCAGAGTTTTAAAACTAAAAATATCTCTCAGGCATGCCGGTTTCCTCACGATGTTTTCCTTCACCGATTTTAAGCAAGTGATAATTATACAATACGCACATGAATCCGAAAAATCAGAGGTTCGCGCCTTGGGTTCGAACTCGAGACCTATGACATGGCAGTCCACTGGTCACACCACTAGGCTATCACTGCTTTTTTTCATCCGATGCTAGGGAATGACAGTTTATATTTATGTATATATATGAGATACCTCACTTCATCTAGATCTTTGTCCTAGATCTTCATCCAGATTCTTCAGAATAGATCGGGTGAAGCTATAGAAATCTGCTAGGTTAGGTCATCATTTTGTAAGTTTAAGATTTTTCTCGCTCAAACAGTATATAGTAGTCGTGTTAGTAGTCTTTAATTGTTTAAAACTTGTTCTAACACATTGCCTAGCTAGTTTTTTTTTTGTAAAATATGTCCATGAAATGTGAGGAAAATCATATTACATTATTTTAGTTACATTTTACCTATTAAAATAACGTAATGTGTTAAGTAATTCTTGAGATTTGAGTGGGGTTCTGTATTAAGTACCTACCTACTAGGTTGGTTTGTAAATTAAATTGCTACAAGAATCTTTTGACGTTGACATGCTAAACATTGATGCATTGTTTTGTGAAATGTGTCTTGAATGTATTCAAAAACAAGATGGCGGAATTAGTTCCAATTTCGGCCACGCGCCTAATGAACCTTGTAGCGCTGCTGTACAGTTCACCGCCGCAAATCGAAAACTAATGCAACGTGATTTTTTTTTTAAATTCCTCTTTCACAGGCATTAAGATACAAAAAACTCTTTGTCCGCGAAAAAACCAACTACCTCCTGTAACGAAACAACAAGATCATTTTAAGCTCAGGTACTACACAGTTCGCTTAAGTCCTTCCTAGCTAGATTAATCTCAGGGTTTCAGCTTTTCTAGCTCCATTGCAAACGAAGTGCTTTATTATGGACTTACAAGCAGCATATTTGTGCAGGCTTATTTTTCTGCCGCGCCGTTCACTGGTTGTCGGAACATAATGAATCTGACATTTAAAAGAAGTTTAGCGTTTTAACCTTATTCATCATACCATAAGAGTCAAAAATGCGTTTCTTAGGGTTCCTTTCCATCAGAGATGTGCTATGTAGCTATGCTGCGAGGATATGAAAGCTAAGTTACGAAACTATGTGACCGTTTCCCCTAATAACGGGGCCCAACGCAGACCAGGCCCGTGCACGACGGCGCGGACATGTTCCACGCGCGCCTCAAAGAGATGTCAGCATATAAGGGGCCCGTCAGGGCCGAGCCTGCCGGGTAAGTGGGATTGTCCGAAAGGGTTACCGCTACCCCGGAACATAAAGAGCTACGGAAGGAACATGGATGGGTTTTAGTCAGTAAGAGTCTGACACTCCCTTCCGCTCCACCCAGAGCGGGAAAAAAAGGGTATAAACTATCTCTGTACCAAATTTAATCCAAATCCATTCAGTAGTTATTGAGTAACAAACATCTTCACAAACTTTCACATTTATAATATTAGTAGGATTTTTAAAATATCCATGTATCTTTCATGGTTCTATCTGCATAGCTTTGTAATGTTGAGTTGTTTGTATGACCTTCATAAAACTTTCTACCATAATATGTAATAATACCAGGACCCAACGCAGTCCCCACACTACACCGAACGTCACAGCTAAGACTGGTCCATGATGAATTGCCGCGTTTTTTCCCTACACGCTTATGGCGCACGGATACGCGTCGTTCCACCCCTTTCATCCCCTTTCACCCAATTATTATAAATAATGAGATAAGATCGGGTTCCGCCGGGATGTTCCTGTGAATAATGTTGCCAATTTCGAACGCCTCTACGCAGTTTGAAAAGCTCCTACGGTTGGTGATTGTTTTTGTAACAACAAAAGGGAAGGTTCTAGAAAATAGAATATTATATCTGTATTTTTTTTCCATTAGAAAATTTTCAGTAGCATCCCGGTGTTAGGATGTTGGCAAAAGGTCACTATACTCTAAATCTACCTGCCTAGCCTTTTTCCATCTATGTATTTTGGGTTCGGCTTTCCGTCTCTCCGGATGCAGCTGAATACCAGTATTTTGACTGCCTATCTAGTATCTGACCTCCATAACCCAGTAACTGGGTCATACGATACCCGTTAGTAAGACTGGCTATCAGATTTTCGGTATTCTGACAACCCGCAACGACTGTCAAAGATGCACAAATGTCAGTCGGGACAAACTGCATAACGTTCTTTCCGAACAACTAAGTAGCACAACTAACTTGTTATGCTTCTAAGTAGCACAACTTCTTTTAACAATAATTGCGCCTCCATGTTTTATGGCAATGCTGATTCTTTTGGGAACTTTTCCTGTTGATAGCGACGAATTTGTTGACGATCTACGATTATTTCCCCTCCTTATATATACTGGACTTATTATTATTAACATTTTAAGACAATCATATTATTATATTAATCAATACGACATTTGATGATCCCGCTGCAAAGGTAAAGGTAAATTATGGAAGGTAAAGTTTCTTTTGCGTTCTTGGTGTTAGTTAGGAAAGGTCTATTGAAATTCACCCTGTAAATTAGTGAAACAGGGACTCCGTGAAGCGAAAACACGGGAAATAGCTTGCAGTGTACATTGAAGGACAATCATATGAACCTATTTGTGTGAAATTATATTGATTGGACCTGCACACGTTGAACGCCAACGCGGTCATCGTGTGTCTGCGAAAAATAGTTTTTAATTGTCTGCTGCGTGGCAGCCAATGGCTTAAGGTAACTGACATACCCTAAGGAATTACTAAACTTAAGTGGCAATGCAGGCAGGCCAGAGCACATTGCTCGCAAAACCGATGGTCCATGGGGCCGGAAGACGTAGCGTTGGGAGGCCTCCCCTGTCGAAGTGGCGGTGCTTGGGGAGGCCTATATCCAGCAGTGATGATGATGATAATGATTGATTTAAATAAGGCGTCCTGGATATAGCATTTCGACACATACTTATAAATAGGTAGGTTTATGAATTGTATGACATTTCAACGATCAAACCAATTTTGAACGAGAAAATCGCTTCGGAATTTTACTTTTTGCCTTGAATGTGTTGCGTATATTTGAAAAGATTACATAATGAAGAGATACGTGAAGGCAGTTTCTTTTCATTTTGTATAAAGCCTTCTATGATGGATAATGACTGCGATAAATGTCGGTATATTTCAAAAGAAAGATTCAAGCCTTTGTTGCTCCAAGATGTTTTATGCTGAATACACACGAATCAATCAATCCTCAGATAATGTTTGAAATTTGAAAGTTATCAGATGAGTTACTTATGGCTATATACGATCGTAAATTGGCTTATCTTTCGTGCATTTTTCGCATTTATTCACTGTATTACCTTTTGTGCTTTCGCATGTGGCTTTATTCGCGTTGATTGAGAATTTGTCCATCAATTATGGTCTGATATTAATTAATTATAATTAAATCATCATTCGAAAGACACGTGGCGCCATCTATTAACATTAGCAGCCTTTTTTTTTGAGGGTGGGAAATCATCCAATGACTTCTCCCGCTCTGGGTGGGGCGGAAGGGAGTGTCAGACTCTTACTAACTAAAACCCATCCCATGTTCCTTCCTTAGCCCTTTATGTTCCGGGGTAGCGGTAAACCTTTCGGACAAGCCTGGAATCTGGATTTGTGCCCGATTTTTGGCAATAGGCTCGCCCCGTATTACATGGGACTTAATATGTATAACTGGCAAAATATTCGTGTAGGTACTATTGGTATGCCTCTGTCTAGCCCTTTGGAAAAAAAGGCGTTATATTATTACCGTGTTTTATACCTATATGTGATTTCAATCTTGAAAAGAGGATTTTGAGAAAAAAAGGCAAAATCAATATTTGCCTGCCCGCCTAACCTTTCCCCAACTTTGTTAGGGTCGGCTGCCAGTCTAACCGGATTTAGCTAAATACTAGTATTTTACATGGAACAACTTTATCCCTCCCTCACTACCCTTTGGTAAGACTGGCTGTCAGACTTTCGGCAAAATCGTAAATATAAAATAAAAAGCGAATGCTTAAATGAGTTGGTCATATTGACAGAATGAATGAAAGGCGACTAACAAATACATGACAGGTGAGAGTGGAAACGTCGGAAGGGGATGTTCAGAAGGACATTATTATAGTAGGAAACCTTGATGGTTCTTTATAAAGGTCAAGTGAGTAGTACTGCGAGTACCAGCAGGGTAACTGCGTCACACATTAACAGTAGCAATGGGTTTTATTTTGACAGTTCAACAACATCCATTGCGTTATTTACGTTGTTGAGAAGACATTTTTTTCGAACATACGAAGCAATAAATTAGGAATATCCTTCAAAATCCATCATATTTTGATTGGTGGTGTGTACGCAATTAGAGTGTAGATGTATGAACGAAGTATGTACAAGATGTATGACATGCCAGCCGGTCGATTCTGTAATAATCTCACCATGTTCATTTAGATGTAGTGAGCGTGAAGTGATGTGGTTCCGCCCAATACTGCTGCAAATATTGACAGCTCACCTCACTTACATTTTCAAGGTATTTTTTTTTCCGGAATTGCACTACAGGATCGTAGCAGATGGCATTCTATTGTTTCTGTCTACCCCCACGTGAATGAGACGTGAGTTTATGAATGTACAAACGCCAGCACATCAAGCTATCCCAAACTGTCGAATTTTCTCAATTGAAAATAAACCTTAAGCTTTGGTAATAAAGTTGATTAAACTAACTATTAAAGTTTGACAGATTGGGGTAACTTGATGCGCTGGCTTTACTGTACCTACTGAAGTGGTATCATCAAGCTGTGAGCAAGTATAGTATATGATATTGTATGCGCCTTTCCTGTGAGAGAACTTAGCTCTTTAGAAAAAAAAAATAGGTGTTAGTAATCTAGAGTTGAATCCGGTATTTTAATTACCTAATAATCGCATTGCTAAGTTACATATTACCTTATTAATGGGGCCTGTCACTTAGCGAAGTCTCGCACAAAATGGCGGAATAATATTATTAAAAGGTAAACATCGTCAGTAATTCGTCAGTGTCCGAAGCGCGGGAAACAAACGATAAAATCAAGATGGCGGAAAAGCGAAAGCGTCTTATCTTGAAAATTTATATCCTTTGCAAAAGTGTCTGTTTGCGATCTCATTATTAATGTTTCTTATTATTAATGTGAATAGGATGTTTTTATAGGAATTGAGTATTGTTATTAGTTGCATATGTTCGGAGTCGTGGCTAAGTACTAACAGCCGCACAGGTTGATCCACCAGGTTAACCTACGCTAGCCGGGGTTGGCCGCCATCTTTACATACCACGACTCCTCCGTGTGCCTCGGAAAGCACGTTAAGCCGTTGGTCCCGGCTGTCATTTGCGCATCTTTGACAGTCGTTACGGGTCGTCAGAAGCCCGAAAATGTGACAGCCAGTCTTAGCAAGGGGTATCGTATTGCCCAGTTACTAGGTTGTGGAGGTCAGATAGGCAGTCGCTCCATGTAAAATACTGGTATTCAGCTGCATCCGGTTAGACTGGAAGCCGACCCCAATATAGTTGGGAAAAAGCTAGGCAGATAATGATGTTCGGAGTCAATAATTATTATTTTGCTGCTTTTCGTTTCAACATAATATAATAATTGCCTCGTAAGTCAAGTGGTCAGCATGAGGTCCTGTGTTTGATTATCAGGTCGGTCAAAGTGTTGTTGGGTTTTTACAATCTTGATTTTTTTTAAAGCAGCCCGGACTGCGCAATAATAGTAAACGTTGATGGCAATAAACTTGCCACTAATACAACTCTGCGTAGTCCTTCGATGAGTATAGCCTGTTAAGTAGGTAATGCATAATAACTAAACCCAACTCATAACTAGTTTAAAAAATATGTTTATGGAGTGTAAAAACATTTGTACAAACGCATTTATAATAATATAATTTATAAAAAGCAAAGGTCATTGTTCGGCGTCCATATCGGTAGCCTAAGAACCAACTGAGAAGTAAATTTTCTTTTTTTGTTCAAAATAATGTTTAAATTTCATTGAAACTATTAATTTAAAACTACGGAGACTTCTAAAAATTATAAAAAAAAACAAAATACTTCTAGATTTCGAGGTTATAATTAGGTCAATAGAAACATACATACGGTATAACTTATGTGTTTATTAGTGAACTAGCTTCTGCCCGCGACTTCGTACGCGGACCCTGTTGCTTATGCCAGCGACAACGGGGTCGCCATTTATGTTATTTTTTATCATTTTTCCCATTTAAATCTTTTATCACACTGAGCTTTAGTTTTATTTCATTCCAACAACCACCAAAACATACAGTCCATTTGTCATCGTTTTCATTTTGGTAACCGCATTATTATATTCCTCCTCTAGAGACCTAGAAGTAGATGCGTAGATACGCTTGGAACTCAAGCACATCAAGCTATCCCAAACTGTCGAATTTTCTCAATTGAAAATAAACCTTAAGCTTTGGTAATAAAGTTGATTAAACTAACTATTAAAGTTTGACAGATTGGGGTAACTTGATGCGCTGGCTTTACTGTACCTACTGAAGTGGTATCATCAAGCTGTGAGCAAGTATAGTATATGATATTGTATGCGCCTTTCCTGTGAGAGAACTTAGCTCTTTAGAAAAAAAAAATAGGTGTTAGTAATCTAGAGTTGAATCCGGTATTTTAATTACCTAATAATCGCATTGCTAAGTTACATATTACCTTATTAATGGGGCCTGTCACTTAGCGAAGTCTCGCACAAAATGGCGGAATAATATTATTAAAAGGTAAACATCGTCAGTAATTCGTCAGTGTCCGAAGCGCGGGAAACAAACGATAAAATCAAGATGGCGGAAAAGCGAAAGCGTCTTATCTTGAAAATTTATATCCTTTGCAAAAGTGTCTGTTTGCGATCTCATTATTAATGTTTCTTATTATTAATGTGAATAGGATGTTTTTATAGGAATTGAGTATTGTTATTAGTTGCATATGTTCGGAGTCGTGGCTAAGTACTAACAGCCGCACAGGTTGATCCACCAGGTTAACCTACGCTAGCCGGGGTTGGCCGCCATCTTTACATACCACGACTCCTCCGTGTGCCTCGGAAAGCACGTTAAGCCGTTGGTCCCGGCTGTCATTTGCGCATCTTTGACAGTCGTTACGGGTCGTCAGAAGCCCGAAAATGTGACAGCCAGTCTTAGCAAGGGGTATCGTATTGCCCAGTTACTAGGTTGTGGAGGTCAGATAGGCAGTCGCTCCATGTAAAATACTGGTATTCAGCTGCATCCGGTTAGACTGGAAGCCGACCCCAATATAGTTGGGAAAAAGCTAGGCAGATAATGATGTTCGGAGTCAATAATTATTATTTTGCTGCTTTTCGTTTCAACATAATATAATAATTGCCTCGTAAGTCAAGTGGTCAGCATGAGGTCCTGTGTTTGATTATCAGGTCGGTCAAAGTGTTGTTGGGTTTTACAATCTTGATTTTTTTTAAAGCAGCCCGGACTGCGCAATAATAGTAAACGTTGATGGCAATAAACTTGCCACTAATACAACTCTGCGTAGTCCTTCGATGAGTATAGCCTGTTAAGTAGGTAATGCATAATAACTAAACCCAACTCATAACTAGTTTAAAAAATATGTTTATGGAGTGTAAAAACATTTGTACAAACGCATTTATAATAATATCCTACTACTATTATAAAGGCGAAAGTTTGTAAGTATGGATGTATGGATGTTTGTTACTCTTTCACGTAAAAACTACTGTATAGATTTGGATGAAATTTGACACAGAGATGGTTTATATCCTGGATTAACACATAGGATATTTTTTATCCCGGTAGAACATTCCTGTGGGATAATTTCCGACCTCCACGCGAGCGAAGCCGCGGGCAGAAGCTAGTAATTTATAAAAAGCAAAGGTCATTGTTCGGCGTCCATATCGGTAGCCTAAGAACCAACTGAGAAGTAAATTTTCTTTTTTTGTTCAAAATCATGTTTAAATTTCATTGAAACTATTAATTTAAAACTACGGAGACTTCTAAAAATTATAAAAAAAAACAAAATACTTCTAGATTTCGAGGTTATAATTAGGTCAATAGAAACATACATACGGTATAACTTATGTGTTTATTAGTGAACTAGCTTCTGCCCGCGACTTCGTACGCGGACCCTGTTGCTTATGCCAGCGACAACGGGGTCGCCATTTATGTTATTTTTTATCATTTTTCCCATTTAAATCTTTTATCACACTGAGCTTTAGTTTTATTTCATTCCAACAACCACCAAAACATACAGTCCATTTGTCATCGTTTTCATTTTGGTAACCGCATTATTATATTCCTCCTCTAGAGACCTAGAAGTAGATGCGTAGATACGCTTGGAACTCAAGCGTAATTCTCTTTCCGTGAACGTCTCGGACTCGCGAGAGAATACATGACGTTCACGATCAGCGGTCAGTCACGCATCATATTCTTCACTGGTCTCTAGAGACCTAATGAATACGCTGAGAACGCAGGCGTGCTTCGCGACCCGAAGAGGTTTCCACGGAGCGAGTTGCAGCCTAATGTTCTCGAACAACATCAAGTCTCTCCTGACGCTCTTCGGTAGATTCTTGGGATCTTATGATCCTCAATCTTTTAGCTCTCTTGGAACATTGGGAAAGATTTGACCTCTTTCTAGGCATGGTCATAGTTTTATTGTGAAGATACCTGATCAATAAAAATCTAAATTAAAATGACTGCTCCCCTGCGTTACCGGGTAGGCTACAGTGTCACGAAGATAAATGGAAAAGGAAATTAAACACTCAAACAACATAAGCCCGAAGGCATATTCATACGATAAAATAAAAAAATAAATAGGAGTTTTGGCCAGTAGAGTCAAATTTTCAATGATATACCATCGTCATCGAAAATCAGTCCTAAACTGTTACCGCCTTCACCGCGTGCAGGTACTCCCAGTTTATGTTATTTTATAATTACACAGTAAAATTAGTGATAGCTTTGATTTCCACATCAGATGTTTCTGATCTTCGATTTTTATAAGTCAACAGGAAATGCCCATCAGACCGAACAACTTTTGCTAAGACGTCATTCCTATATAATGTTATAGTGTAGCTAGGCTCTTGGAGTTCCAAAACAGGTGTTCCAGATCTTCGATTTTTATAAGTCAACAGGAAATGCCCATCAGACCGAACAAGTTTTGCTAAGACGTCATTCCTATATATGTTACAGTGTAGCTGGGCTCTTGGAGTTCCACATCAGGTGTTCCAGATCTTCAAATTTATTCTCTCAGCAGAAAATTCTAATCACGTGGAACAATTTTTGCTAAGGTATCATTTTTGTTTCTCTTATAGTTTAGCTGGTCTGTTGCGGTTCTGCATCAGGTGTTCAAGTTTCCAAGATAAATTATGCGACAACGCTTGCGGATGAAACACGCCACAACTGCAAGCATCGCCACCTGTCGGCGGCAGCTGTCGAAGCGTCGGCGGCAGCAGCCAATACGTCGACGGCTGCCGCCGACATCCGCAAGCGTTGTCGCCTGTCGACGGCAGCCGTTGTCGCCTGTCGGCGGCAGCCGTCGACGTATTGACTGCTGCCGCCGACGCGTTGACGACTGTCGTCGACAGGTGGCGACGGCTGAAGTAGCCTCTGCCGTTCACAACTTGCCGTTCGTCTGTAAGAAACTTGCCGTTCGTCTGTAAGAACCCTAAACGGTTTAAGTTACGCAAATGTCATATATGATGGAATTGTTCCTTTTTGCTGCTTCCGCGACCGCATATGTCTATCATTTAAGATTGACTTACTCAACTTTTTTATGGTAATCAAATTTGTTCGAAATTAATGCATTATTTGCGAAGGATTTTTATCAACATAATACCAAATTAATATGTTCTTAATCACAAGTACTTATTTAAATGTAAACAAAATTGTCCTTCAAATCATTTGATTTTCATCAATATCTTACGAGATATCTAAAACACTCTCTCGCTTAGGTGATGCAGACGAAGTTGCACGGTCAGCTAGTTTACATTATAAAAATAACTAATTACACAATAACTACCGTTGTTTTGTCGTTATTTGTCTAATACTATAATTTGTCTATACAATTACGGATAAGACGACGTAAACAAAACTAAAGCGGAAAACCGATAGGTACTATTTTTGACGACAAACAAGATTCAGATCGTCTGACACGATATCATCCAAACTTATATCCAAGAGTAAGCAAAGGTCAATGTACTTCCATTGTACTCAGCTCAAAATACTTCTAACACCAAAGTTCTCTAAAACAAACAGAAATATCAGACACGATCCTCTAAGTTCCACCGTTTAAAACTTTCCAGGATTATCTATCTGAACGGTTCAAATTATTCCAACTTTTTTCATCCGATTCAGGCAACTAATAAATAATTCAGTGTTCAGAAAGCAAATTTAATTCTTGTCTTTATTGTACTTTGTTTTCGTTGGAAGTTTCTGTAACCTTTCGAGGTGTGACGCGTACAAAAATACTAGATTTTAAATTTTTGTTTTTCATGTGTTTGTTCATGAAATCCGATATTTTTATAGTACCTATCTGCCTCAATTTTATTTATGTAATAAATAAATTCAATTTTTCTATTAACATGGCCACGTGTCCTACTTAATATTGTACGTATAATATTGCTAGCTTTTTCTCGCGGCTTCGCATGCGTGAAAGTAAGAAATTATCCCGCGGGAACTTGAATTGCTACCGGGATTAAAAATTCCTATATACTCAATACTCAAATCTTTATTGCATTCCATATGTATTACATAGATGGTGTAATCAAAATAATAAAAAAAAACAATATGTAATATATAGTATGTTAATCAAGGTTATAAACTACCTGTGTGTCCAAATTTCATCCAAATCCGTTTTTTTTGTTGATGGAGTAAGAAACATACAAACTTCCACATTTTTAGGGCCGTCCGTCCATCAGTCCGTCTGTCACCAGGCTGTATCTCATGAACCGTGATAGTTAGACAGTTTAAATTTTCACAGATGATGTATTTCTGTTGCCGCTATAACAACAAATACTAAAACACAGAATAGAATAAATATTAAAGGGGGCTCCCATACAACAAACGTGACTTTTTATCCGTTTTTATAGATAATGGTACGAAACCCTTCATGCGCGAGTCCGACTCGCACTTGGCCGGTTTTTTTAATTATCTTCTGTATTTTTCATTTCTCTCTGGAACCAAAGTCACGCGCCGAAGCTAGTTAATGTTTGAATCCATCAGCGCAATCATGTGTCATAAAAACCTTGATTTGATCATAATTATCGTAATTATATTTAGTTTTTTTTTTCCATACGTACAGGTCACTGACCTCTTCGTGATATCATATTGTTATGAATAATGTACAAATAAGCTGTTAAACCAAGATACCAGCGCAATTCTCAGACCCGTATCAAAAGGATTTCAAAATCTAAACCTTAGAAATTCAACCCTGACCTGCGTATCTCAGCAAGGTAAGTAATCCGACGGAACCCGACCCTCAGGCACGTTAATGGAGTATAATTGTCGGGAACGACGGGGATTATACACGATTGGTGCTCAGAATAATGTTCCCTCGTTTGTACAATCACCAGTCATGTCTTGGTAATAAGTGGCAAGGATTTCAAATACTGTTCATCACTTAAATGACAGGTCATGTATTTATGACATAAATCATTTTACCTGCCATTGTTATATTTGTTTTTCTTTTCACCTTTCGTGGTGTAGTATTTCTTTGTGGGTGCATCGTCACTTATAATTTTAGGTATAATTCATGTCATACAAAACATTGTAAATGTGTAACGGTGGAGCTTCTTGCCCATTATTCTCCATACGAAACTTTTGACCTTTTGGAAGAGGCGACTAGAATCAATATTCCATTTCTTGTTATTTTGACATTCAAAAGTGCCTTTCTTGTGCCTATTTGAAATAAATGATTTGACTTTGACTTTGACATAACTAATCAATTAACAACTTTTTTAGCACGGCAACTACTTTTTTCAGAACTTCGGAATAAGGTGCTTTTTTTAAGGGTGGTACAGCATCAAACAACTCCTCCCGCTGGTAGAGCGGAAGGGAGTGTCATACTCTTAATGACTAAAACCCTGTTTTTAATATTTCTGTGCTAAAACCCATCCATGTTCCTTCCCAAGCCCTTTGTGTAACTCTTTCGGAAAATACCGCTGAGAAATAACGGGCTGAATCTATTTCCTTCAAAGTATGGCTTATTCTGTAAAAATCAATCGGGTACGAAACCCAGATTCCAGGCTGGTAATAAAAAATTATAGATGGAAAAACCCAAATTACAATGCTCGACCTAGGAATTGAGCCCAGGTAAACAAGCTGTCTAGCTTGCGATCACTAGACCAACGGGGCAGGCCATATTTAACCGGGTTAAGACATGATAAAATGACATAGAATTAATATTAATTATTATAAAATGCTAAATCAAGCGACCAAAGTTGCGTGCTCCAGCAACTTTATCATTAACCCAACAAAATCACAAAAAAAAACCGATTGCACTTGAAATTTTAATAATTAAAAGAAATACCACTTAATCATGTCCCGTCGACGTAATGACTCGTGAGAACTTATTTATTCTGAGTTCATTCGCTTTAGGGTTAGGCCTAAGGTCACTAGGATCCATTTAATTGGAAGGCTGGTACATTAATCTTGTCGGCTGCTGGGCTAGGGTTACTGCACAGAATGGTAGAAACAGAAGGTTTGATCCATACAACGAGTGAGATCAAACTCAAACTCAAACTATTTATTTCAAATAAACCAATTACAGACACTATTGAATTGTCAAGGGGTTGGTCAGAAAGATAGAAAGATGGAGCTAGTTGTCCATTCCAAAGCAATCAGGCGAACGCATGCACAGACGGGTACGTAGTGGATCTTAAGGGAGATGTGCCCTGAGATATAAATGTTCTAACGTTTTTTGAAATTTCCAGGTCAGTATTAGGTTTTATGTTGATCAAAACATTATTCGCGTTCGTAACAAGTAAGTACTTATAGAACTGCAATCATTCAAATCACTAAGACAACTCTGTAAGTTTATCTCGATAAACTGAAAATAAATGATAAATAAAATGGAAATAAATAAACTGAAAATAACGATAAATGACTATTTAATGAAATTATTATTTACATAGGGCAATTCTAACTTACAAGATTTGTATTGATAACTTTAATGATTATAATTCTGCAAATACATACTTGCCACGGCGGCGAATCATATTTTGATCAACATAAAGCCCTGATATTAACCTGAAAATTGCAAAAAAAAGGAATAAAATTTGTTTTTCGCGGGCTACCCGGATGCAATCATCTTAAATACATGCTAGTGGCGAGTGCGTGCATTCGCAGTACGTGAAGTGTGTCTATGTTTGCGTGTGTTTTCGCTCGTCGTATGAAACCGAACTTCTTTGCTTCTATAGTCTGTAGGTTAGGTGCTACATAGCTTTAGCCTAGGGCTTATCTACTGAATCACTTTAAAAAGCTACCTACTTGATCTGTAGGCCATTGATGCTAGGGTGACATGGGTGATTCTATTTGTGTAGCAGAAAATACTTATTAAATACCAATTCATTTCATAGTTAATTAAAAATGTTGTAGTGCAGTGAAAAAGGGTTTTGATTACTCAGGGAATGATAGATGTTGATTGATTAAAAACTGTATGTTGACGCGAGATGCAACAAGTCAGTGGTTAGAGTATATAATATTTTTGAATGAAGCTTCAAAGTTGTTAAATATTTATGTGTGAGTGTTTTTTTTCTCCCCGATTTTAAACCAGTTTTAGGTGACTCCACACATCTATACTTATATTATAAATTCGATAGTAACTCTGTCTTTTTTTTTTTTTTTCAAGGCTGGGAAATCATCCAATGATGACTTCTCCCGCTCTGGGTAGAGCGGAAGGGAGTGTCAGACTCTTACTGACTAAAACCCATCCATGTTCCTTCCGTAGCCCTTTATGTTCCGGGGTAGCGGTAACCCTTTCGGACAATCCCGCTTACCCGGCAGGCTTGGTCCTGAGGGGCCCCTTCATATGCTGACATCTCTTTGAGGCGCGCGTGGAACATATACGCGCCGTCCGGCACGGGCCTGGTGCTGATCGGACGGTGAGTCACCCATTACTCACCGTCCGCAGGCTCGCGCCTACGATGGCCGGGAGTCGTCACGTAGCTCCTGACGCCCGGGGCGTCTCCCGCGGCGGCTGGGACGGGAGGACCTTTCTCTCTCCCATCCCACCACCTCCTTCGCGAGCATGACTTTTTCTAGTAACTCTGTCTGTCTGTTCCCTTTTCACGCCTAAACCATTGAACTGATTTCGATAAAATTTTAGCAAAGAGATAGATTGCATCCTTGGAAAGGACAAAGGCTACTTTTTCTATATATCCCTTAAGGGGGGATACAGGGGATGAATACAGCGATATAACCGAACTCCACGCGGACGAAATCGTGGGCAAAAGCTAGTTTCTTATAAATAATCCAACAATAAAAAAAAACACAGTCAATCTGCCTGCCTGCCTGCCTAGCCTTGTCTCAACTATATGGGGGTCGGCTTCCAGTCTAACCGGATGCAGCTGAATACCAGTATTTAACATGGAGCGACTGCCTATCTGACCCCCACAACCTAATCACTGAATGGGTAATACGATACCCCTTGGTAAGACTGGCTGACAGACTTTCGAGCTTCTGACTAAACAAAAAACACAGTATAAAACTATATTCCAACTTATCAAGAGAAACAGGATTTCATGGATTTCACTCTGAGTGTACCGTGACCACATTTCGTTGCCAAATAATTCCTGATACAGGCGAATGCCAATTAAATTAAATGCTCGCACTGCGTTAAGCTGGGTATTCACCATCGGGGATTTTGGTGTTCTCGGGGCCCTTTTTATGTCCAAAGATAGAAAGATGTGTGAAGCAATAAGTCCCAGTGGGTACCCAGCTTTAGATTGGGGGAACAGTATTTGAGTGAAAGTCAGCCGGGATTGTTTTGCCAGTTACAAAGAAGGTATTTAGAACCTCCTCAGCCTAGCCTTTTCCCAACTGGCAGCGACTGCCTATCTGACCTCTACAAGACAGTAACTGGGTAACACGTTACCCCTCGGTAAGACTGGCTGTCAGACTTTCGGGCTTCTGACTACCCGTAACGACTGTCAGAGATCCAGGAGTGACAGCCGGGACCAACGGCTTAACGTGCTTTCCGAGCCACGGAGGAGTCTCGATATATAAAGATGGTCACTCATTTACAGACCAACCCCGGCAAGCGTAGCTTAACCTGAAGGATCAATCCGTGCGGCTCTTAGTACTTAGCCACGAGCTCCTCAAAGAATGTATTGAGAGCCCTGTGTGTATTCATCGCACTTACTTCATCTCCGCATCAGATTTCGCCAGCATCCAGACGACAGATCCTGGGTTGCGACGGGATCCCAACGCCATGAGTTGAGACAGCTTGGCTCCAGGCGGCAAGGTTGGTCTGCGAGGCACCTGCCCTGTCCACGTTGAGATGGCCAGCATTTCAGGACACTCCTTCACCAGGTTTTTCTGAGTCGCCATGCATTTTCCTGAAGCGTCCTGTTTGCAAAAAGAAAAAATTATGATAAGCAATAAATATACGAGTAATTAGCCTTTTTTTTTGAGGGTGGGAAATCATCAAATGACTCTTCCCGCTCTGGGTGGAGCGGAAAGGAGTGACAGACTGACTAAAACCCATCCATGTAAAGTTACCACTGCTGGGGTACAGGACTCTTTTCTTTGAGTGGCAGTGGGCTGTAATCTACCACGCGGCGCGGGCCCAATGTGGGTTGGTATATATGTCATATATCTTCGAATTTTTGGTTCTAGGACCGATACCTCACGATGTTTTCCTTTTTTTAAGACCAGTGGTGATGATCTACCAACTTGTACTGGTACTGGTAGGAACATTATATGCTGATTATGTTTACCATAACCCAGCAGAGAATATCCTTTGGATATAGACGAGGACGGTAGCCATAATATCCGAGACATTTGTTATCCTATTTATTCAACCATTTATGTACACTACAATACATACCGTTTGTGTACACACAAATAAATAAAAAAATATATAGGTATGTCTATCCTTGGACATTTCACACAACGCCGTGTAGTCCCAGGCTAAGCAACCTAATGCTTGAGTTATGATAACGAGATGGCTGATAAACTACTTATATACACAGAACGGCAAGAAGAAAAAAACAGTAAATACGTACAAAGGTGATGCTTATTTCTAAAGAAATCTCTTCCAGCATACCTGCCTGCGATAGGAAAGTAGATAAAAGAGACGTAGACAACGTGTGTTAGATTAAAAGAGACAACTTATGTTTCCTAACGTGTTTAACATAGAGAGATTTATGTGTTATCACATAAATCTCTCTATCTTTATTTCTTAACTTCACTCCATTTCCATAGCAACACTAATGAAAGCGCCATCACAAAATAATAACAATTTGTAGAAAGAGCACACGTAACAACAACATTTCTCATATTCATTGTAACGCCAGACATTTCGTAAATGAATGCCGTGCCGTCCGTGTGGTTCACTAATACCAACATGCGGTGTGGCTTTAATTACTACCCACGGCTGCGGTGGGGGCGCCACCTGTGTGAAAACTTATTGGATTTCTGGGTGATGCGTATAATTTGGGTAATTGTACTTGGTAAATTGGCTAAGTTATGACAGCCGCCCGGATCGATCCATCAGGTTAAACTACACCTGTCTGTGTTCTTCTTTTCGTGTGGTTAGTGGCTAACCTGGTGTCAGAGTTTTTATGCTGCCCATGGGCCTCTGACTTAGCTTCACATGCTGTTGAGAAATATCTCTCAGACATGCCGGTTTCCTCACGATGTTTTCCTTCACCTATTTTAAGCAACTGTAGTGTTAATCATACAATACGCACATGAATCAGTGAAATCAGAGGTGTGTCTCTGGGTTCGAACTCGAGACTTATGACTCCATTGATGTATGACCATATACTAGATACTAATATAGTCCTCCGTGTCTCGGAAAGCACGTTAAGCCGTTGGTCCCGGCTGTCATTCGTGGATCTTTGACGGTCGTTTCGGGTAGTCAGAAGCCCGAAAGTCTGACAGCCAGTCTTGCCAAGTGGTATCGTATTACCCAGTTACTGACTGGGCTGTGGAGGTCAGATAGGCAGTCGCTCCACGTAAAATACTGGTATGCAGCTGCATCCGGTTTGAGTGGAAGCCGACCGCAAACTAGTAATTAAAAGGCTCGGCAGATTGATTTTTTGTACTGGGTAAATTGTACAGAGGCCAGCACATCAAGTTACCACAATCTGTCAAATTTCTTTGATAGTATTTCAGCTTTATTGCAAAGACATATGGTTCATTTTTAATTAAGAAAATTTGACAGTTAGGGATGGCTTGATGTGCTGGCGTCTGTACTAAGAAACACTGTACCATTACTGCCTATGTTGCGGTAAGTCGTGGTACACAATATAATGTACCAGTTATGTTTTCCCATTTAATAGGGGACAAGTCCATTGGCATTAACACGGTATTACGTATAAAACGTAAGTGTTAAAGTCACATTAAATTGGAAGCCAACCGCAACATAATGGGTGCGTAATTGTTTGTGGTTGTTAATAATTTGATTTTCAAACACCAACATAGTTGTGTGAACTCTATGGGCCTAGCGCGGACGTGCGAAGTAAGTGCTACACACGAGCCAAAAGCCTCGACACGTTCCGCAAATTTGAGTACGGTGCTGGAAAACACGAGCGGCACGTTCTCGACTCTGTTGCGTCCCGCTCGTGTGTATGACCACTAAATGTAGCGTTAATTCGAACGATTTTTGAATTTGAAATTGTACTCGTTTCCTACATAATATTTGTGTAGTTTGAAGACGTTTGAATTTTATATGTACGTCAAAATTGTTTACAAATAGACAAAAATTTGACTATGAACATATTGGGAATCAAAATAAAGAGCTAGAGGAGACGATTCCAAAAAAACATATCACTAAAACTTGATGTAGTATACTACTTTTAATAAGTTAAAATAATAAAACACAAATACAACTAAAAAGTTAACTTTTCAAGCAACCAGTCGGTCGATTCAGTAAAAATCTCACGGTGATAACATTGGTGAAGAGACCTTGAAGTGAACTCTCCTTCCATCTTATGATTGAAACTTGTTATGGACCTATCTCAGGACTTTAATTAAACAGTACTGTAATTAGAGTGATAATTATAATCCCAATAGATTTTACATATATTGGTAACAATAGGGAGTGCGCGCGCGTGCCGTCGATGGAGATCGGTTGCGAAGTGGTCGTTGGTCGTCCCGCGCGCCGCACCTCGAGTCGCCGAAGCCGATGATTTCCGGAGACGCCCGAACAAAACTTGACAGCTCACTTTAAACTCGCTTTACCTACGTTTTCACGGTGAATTTTTTTTGCAGCTTAGCACTAGTACAGACGCCAGCACATCAAGCTATCCCTAACTGTCAAATTTTCTCAATTAAAAATGAACCTTATGTCTTTGCAATAAAGTTGAAATACTATCAAAGAAATTTGACAGATTGTGGTAACTTGATGTGCTGGCCTCTGTACATACATTAATAAAAAAAGAAACTATCACAGATTAAGTAATTAAGATTCGTCCAATCAGTAATGATTTTAATTCTGCGACTAAATTAATTAGTGTTATTGATATGATAGTGTTGAGGGTCAATGAAAGTATTGTTTCTATGAACATACAATGCAGTGAAGATTAATTGTTTACTTCGTTCGTCGCTAAATGTTAGAGAGTTTAGACTGCAGCAAGTCTATATAATACGAACCAGCGAAAGTCTAGCAAAAGATTTACGAATTTTTGGCGTTAATTTATTCTTAGAAAGTTTCATTCAGTAGATTTAAACATAAGTTCAATTAAGGGTGTGTTTCGACAATGACTGGTAGGTACCTAATGTCAAATCCTACTAAATACCAATAAAAGTCGATCCGATCAATCGTTCCAACACAACTCCACCGATCTATCACGTCCAGCATCCAATATTAAACTCCACCATTTAATTCTCCTTCAACCGTCTATGTCCCGAACACAAAACGTCTAAATGATCGATCAAGTTCAAAAATTCGCACGAATTTTGCGCGTAAATTTTCGCACAATGTAACAAGAGTCTATTTGATGGAGGTTCTGCGAACAATGTGCGAATTATAAGGGACTATTGGATACGTGTCAAGCGTCGCCCGCGTTGAATTCACAATTAGGCAAAGGACAGAGAATCGGTTTAATTTTGAATAGACAGACGTTCCTTGATTAGCTATCGTTGGGAAATATTAATGGTGCTGTGTTGATCACAAGATGTTCTATTAGGTTGTAGAATTAATGGCTGGGGAATTTTTGAATGGAACATTTTGGGTGCTGAACAAAGGTGTTAATGACGGGCATATTTTATTATTTTCCATTTTGGGATAATGGGCTTTTTTGGCCATATTATTTTTTCTTATTTATTATATACTAGCTTATATTCTGCCCGCGACTTCGTCCGCGGAAAATTGCGATATACTGTAACTGTTTAGGCAGCGCATGCAAATAATTCTGTTTTCGGAGGTATTTCTTTCCGACTTGCTAGACGAAAATTGCGATAGCTCGGCTAATATGTATGATATAAATATAATTTATAGCCTATAGCACTCAGGAATAATGTAGCTTTCTATCAGTGAATTTTTTTTTTAAATTAGATCATTAGTTCCGGAGATTACCCCCTACATACAAACTTACAAATTTTACCTCTTTATAATATTATTATTATTATTAGT
The DNA here is from genome assembly GCA_951799385.1 of Hyppa rectilinea. NCBI lineage: Eukaryota > Metazoa > Arthropoda > Insecta > Lepidoptera > Noctuidae > Hyppa > Hyppa rectilinea. The sequence continues at coordinate 3,967,432 of OX637319.1, forward strand.
ATAGATTATGTAGGTTCAGATTGCTTTAGTGATAAAGCCGTATAGTAAGAGGCAGCAGTAGGTAAAGTTATGCCATAGATAGTGTCCGACCGAAGCTTCGGCTTCGGCTTCGGCCACCTTCGGCCAAAAAAGCACCTTCGGCCAAATCTTCGGCTTCGGCCAAAAATTTGCCGAAGGTTTGGCCGAAGCCGAAGGTTGTTTCTCACGATGTTTTCCTTCACCGATTTTGAAGCATAAATCCGTAAATTCAGAGGTGCGTGGCTTGGACCTATGACTTGGCAGTCCGACGGTCACACCACTAGGCTATCACTGCTGTACCCATTGGGTCAACCCTTGCAAAATTTTGGACATACTATTTGTTATTTTTATGGTGAAGTATGGTATTCTATTTACCTGTCCATGGCCGAGATACTGATTATCAATGGTTTTAATGGCTCTGAAAACGAGGTTTTTTAGCTGCTTTGAACGGGTGTATTTAGTTACTTAGTTTATTTTTTTGAAATGTGCGTTTTGTATGTGCTGAATAATCATTTTTCTTTCTTTCTTCTTGATCGCGTTCTGTTGTCATTGGTGAAGTTGGTAGGTACTGAGATTATCAGTTAGTACTGATCTTCTTTATTAAATCTATGCTACTGTTCGTAGGCAAAGGTTAACGTCAGAATCTGAGTGCGTCACAGGCCATTCGATGCGCTTGACCTTTAGCTTGACCCCGCTGGAGATAACGAGAACATATAATATGTAGAAGTACTAGGCCAGCAGTCATACGCAGAAGCACTAGACTAGCAGAATTCTACAGCGATTACATTGACTAACGAAGCGGACTAAGGAGTCTAGAGCCAGAAGTTTCTATTACTAACGCAACGAGATAGAAGAAAAAAACTTGTTGCTCAAAACATAACAAAGGTTTTACATTAAAATAGTTAAATAGGTTGTTAGCGTGAAGTAAAATAGTTTGTCATTCTTTTTCACAGACTTTAAAAAGGAGGTTTGTTACCTCAGAATTCCGATATTTACTAAAAAAAATATTTTTTTAAATTTTTTATTTTAAAACTTACGGAGAGCTTGCTATAAATGAGCATGCTACTCGCTAGCAAAACAGCATGCTTTTTAATACGTATGTATTCATTCAAGGCTTTTAGAGGAATACCTCAGTAGCTATTTACTTGTGAGTGAGCTATTTACTTGTGAGTGAGCTATTTACTTGTGAGTGAGATGAATAGTTTTTGAGTAAGTTTCAATAACAAATATTGTATTATAATAATAATTTCTTGTCACTGTTAATTACATCGCAGGTACGGTATACGAATGTGTGTAAGGTAGGTACAAAGACCAGCACATCAAGCTACCTTTCCTTGATAGATTTTCAACTTTGTTTCAAAAGAATAAGGTTCATGTTCAATTGGGAATATATTACAGTTAGGAGTAGCTTGGCGTCTGTGCCACAATCTAAAAGAGAAAAATAAAAAGAAATATCGATCGCGTACCCGAAAAACACTACAAAGTGTAAAATAACTTTTGGAAGTCAGTGGCAAAAAACGAAAATACTAGACCAAAAACATCGATTTCCGAAATTTAAGTTAATTTCACGGTGTAGTGTTTTATTTGAAAGTAAGTTGGTTTTTTATAATGGTGGTCACTTTATTAGTTGACCCCTTAATTAATGTCGTATGAACCCCATAGATTCATAAGAAAAATTCTCTCAAAACGACAATAAATATAACCGTATTAATCGTCGAGCTCTTATTGGGTTAATGGGTTAATAATGAATGTTCGTTTTCATATCATCGAAGATCTTTTCATAATTTACAAGCATAGATCTACGGAAAATAATCATCAGAGAATTTAGATCCCATTACCCCCTTTAAAATCAAATTCTATACAAAACTGTAGACATCTGAACTTGAATCTTGTATACACACGTATAAACAATCTTGCGCCTAAATGCTTTATAAACCCGGTTCAAAAGGAACCCTTGAATGTGGCCTTTCATGACTGACCAACGGTATTGCTCTCTGAACAAAGCTCGAAAGGTTTCGGAAGCTCTCGGCTGTATTCGGAAGTGAATACGGATGTCGCACGGTTTATTTTCGAACATTTCAAAATTTTGGAATTGGAACTCGAAGATCAAAGGTATTTTGATAAATGGTTTGCACTGACTGATATGATCTGTAATTCTATGATCTGATGATCAGGAAGAATAGAATAGCGATATTAATGGGCTATTTGACACAGTTGATCAAATTACATTAAAAAAAACCGGCCAAGTGCGAGTCGGACTGGCGCACCGAGGGTTCCGTACAAACCTGTAGGTATATAAGTAAAAGTTCACCCATTACGACAATCGAGTCATAGTTATGGTATTTTTATATTATTTAGAAAAAAAAATATTTTTTATTATATGATGTAACTAAAAATATACGATTTTATTACTTAAACATGTTAAATCTACGTATTTATGTCGTTTCCCATGGAGAAGAGCCGGAAAAATCTCCACGGTTATATTTAAGAAGAAAATGACTTTTACAATGTTTTTTAAAATAACACTGTGTTAATAGGTATGGATTAGGATGACATTGCATGCTTGTCAACAATTACCAAGTACTCAAAAAAAAACCATAACCATCCTTCTAGCGCAGTCGGGTAAACATAAAAATGACGTCAACAAATCGAAGCATAGATGAGTCTGGTTTTGCCTTCTATTAAACAGAATAATGTATTTGGTTCATACTTAAATTAAATGACTATCTAACAACCATAATTACAAAAAAAAGGACACTTAGGCATCGAAGTATAAAATCGCATCGCTGTCGTTCGAAAACGTGCCCAGAAGACTGGCAAAATTGCTACGTTGAATGGAAATGCAAATTCTTTGGCCAAATAACAATCCAGCCCATTTTCAAAATGGAATTTATTTCAATTTAATCGAGAATAAACCTACTACTAACGTTGGTATATAAAACATTCTCCATCTATGTTGAAATCTATCGAATGCCCAGTAAAGATGGCGTCCCGTGTCACGTGTTCCCTCGTGCGTGAAGATGCTTTTGTCAGCACAGGCGAAGTTTGTAGCATTTTTTTTGCGAAGTTAGCGAGTTAACAGAGTCAATTTTTATTTACTTACTTCTACTGCTTTCTCACATCTTGTGGAAAATCTTTTGTTATTTGGTGTAATTGTTTTTCTGGAACCAAAACAGCGGCCGAATAATATTTAAAATCTCGGTAGATTTAAAAAAAAAAAATCACTATCGATTTAAATAAAATCTCAAAAGATTTTTATTTTATTCCTTTTTTCAGAAATCGAGTTATATTGTTAATATAATAATCTTTGCTCAACAAACTTGACCAGCTTTCATCTTGAAATAATAAATGCCAAAATACAATAACATTGGGCCAAAACCACATGCGCGCCACAGACAATATCAATGAACAAAATGAGTTATCAAAACAAAATTAGTTCTCAGAAGTGCCGCAAGAAGGCGCCACCTGTTCCTTAATGAGTTGATGGATTACTCGTAAACTAACAGTCAGGTGGAGACATGTGGGGTAAAGACGAAACACTCATATTTCTGACCGAAAGCCAATTGACTGAAGAAATTGATTTATTTTAGTTGTTTCAAAATGGACGTTATATTGGGAATTTGGGAAATTGGGCAGAAAAAGGAGAAAAATCACTGATCGATATCGATCGTTTGACGGTTTATCGTAGTACCTACATGATAATATTAGCAAAATTCTCTTTCCTGCAAAAGTCACTATACAGGGTGAAATTAAATTCATGTGCATTATTTTAAGGGGTCATTATACTCATCGTAATGAACAACTTTCACTAAGGGAACATACCTGAAATCGCGGAGAAAAAAATCTGCTGTTCCCTACATTTTGACGAGTTATGCGAGCATAATTTATGGAACAGCTGATTTGTTTTCTTAAAATAATGCCCATGAATTCAATTTCACCCTGTACAATTCAACAAAGTTTGAATATTATAAAAATCTAATCTAATTTTAAACCCTCTAAAACCAATTCAAGACTTCGACTTGAGACGCTACCAACCTACTGATTGGTTAAAAAAAAATATTATAAGCCATTCTAAAACATGAACTAAGTCATACAGTGCAAGCCAGAACAAGCGAAGAAGAAAAAATATATGCAAATCATTGTAAAATTAACAATGCAAAAATATGTACGTATTTTACGAACAGACACCGCCACACACCTACTTTTTGTTTCTCGTACTAACTTCCAAAGCACACGAGCAAAGACAAATGGGCACACGAGCGTTGTAAATGCGAATTACATATGTAATTTTATTTACCAAATTCTCTTAACCTTAACAAAGAACTACCCGCAAACTTTAAATAAAAAAATAAAACATTGTTTGAGAGAAAACATGTCCTGACATAGTTTTGATAGAGAGCAACTGCAGCGAGAAATCCGAAACTATATAATAAATTACTAGGTTAGATTTAAAAAAATAGACAATGCAGTCAGTTGTAAAAATGAAAGTGAAAACTTCGATGAAGTGTGCGTGAAGTGAGCTGTCGTTCCACCTGACAGTTCACTTAAAACTCTTAACTTAACTCTCGTTTCACGGTGCCAAGACAAATCTGAAATCGCAAGCAAAAATCAGCTGTTCCATACATTTTGCTCGCATAACTCGTCAAAAATGTAAGGAACAGCTAATTTTTTTCGCGATTTCAGATTTGTTCCCATAGTAAAAGTTGTTCATAAGGATGAGTACAATGACCCATGACCACCCTTAAAATATTTCCCATGAATTCAATTTCACCCTGTATACATCGATTCAACAACCAGAGGAATATCTGGCAGCTTGGGTGTCACGTGTTCGCCGACAAGCAGTGGATTGTGCTTATTCTGCTTCGAGTCTCAATGACTTACTGCGTCCTTTGTCCTTGATATGTTACCAGGACAAGCTGTTCACAATGGATATGGCTGAGCTGACACTTGGCCAAGCCTTGGAAACCGCGCAAGGTATTTGCAGGACTCGACTAGGCTCAGCAGTGACGTCATCACCGCTTTCAGAGCAACCTGGTCTACTATAAAGTGGTGCCTAATCCTGACTACAGGTACAAACGCCGCGGCCTTCGCGGGAAGTCTCGAAGATATTCTAATTGGAAAACTTGAGGCACACGAGGTATTCCCGTTCACGCAGCGTCATTGGACCCTCGGAACAACTCCTGATTACACTTAGAGAATTTTAATGACTTTAAATTATATGCTAAAGGCACCGTCTGAAAGCCCAACTAATTAGGTTTTAAGTAATTTGAGTTTTTTTTTTGGTCTTGTCTCAGGGAAGGAATGATTGATTGTCTAACTTATTGTTGTTTTAATTAGACTTGTCCAACAGCTCAGCAAAGGCTTTTTGAGGGTAGAATGAATAAGTATTTACCATTACTCTTGTTTAGCACGTCACGATTGTTCCAAATAATTGAAACCAGTTTTTTTTTTACGATATTTGCCTACACTGTTAAGGCACTGAAGTCATAACTACAAAAATACATTTATTATGTCATTTAATATAATCGCTGCTGGGGCTGTGAAAACCTCAAGTAGCGAAAGTATAATAACCTTATCGGGAATTATATTTTCCAGCTGTTTGGGGTTGAAACCCTCGGGCAGTGGGGTCCAAGTGCTCATAGTTTGTTTAAAAAATCTAAATGGCTAGTTGACACTTCCCGTGACCCAAGAGCTGGCTTTTACCTTGGCATGGAAGGCTCTGGGCCTTAGCATTGCCATACAACGTGGCAATGCCGCCAGTCTCCTGGGTACAGACGCCAGCTCATCAAGCTATCCGTAACTGTCAAATTTTCTCAATTAAAATGAACCTTATGTCTTTGCAATAAAGTTGAAATCCTATCAAAGAAATTTGACAGATTGTTGTAACTTGATGTGCTGGCCTCTGTACATTACCAGTCGACAGCGATGCGGAGGAATTTTTCGACGCCATAATTTAGTTAGTTAATAGTTTTAAATACTTTTACATAGTACCTTTATTCTTTTTAGCTTAAGTGTTTGATATATTGTATATTCCATTTTATTGAATTAATTGTAATATAACCTTTATGTCATTGAAAAACTTATGGTCGATTTGCTTACAAGTACTTAGCCTAATTGTTCATATGAAAAGACCTTTTTAGACACCGGTCCTCACATGATCTGATAAAGGTTATGCCTATACTTTAAAAGAGACTTCGACCCCTGTGTTTGTTTTCCCATTTCTTCTCAGGGGTAGTCAGATCGGATATGTCGACTTTTTTTTAATATGACAAGTAAAAATTATTTCGATATCCTATTTATAAAATAAACAATTTCATTTTAATTATTTTTCAGTTATCAGCTTGGTTCTGGAACTCGTGGCTAAGTACTAACAGCCGCACAGGTCGATCCATCAGGTTAAGCTACGCTTGCCGGGGTTGGCCCTGGATGGGTGACCATCTTTACATACCGACACTCCTCCGTGTCTCGGAAAGCACGTTAAGCCGTTGGTCCGGCTGTCATTTGTGCATTTTTGACAGTCGTTACGGACCGTCAGAAGCACGAAAATCTGACAGCCATTCTTACCAAGGGGTATCGTATTGCCCAGTTACTGGGTTGTGGAAGTCAGATAGACAGTCGCTCTATGTAAAGTATTGGTATTCAGCTGCATCCGGTGAGACTGGAAGCCGACCCCAACATATGTAGTTGGGAAAAGGCTAGGCAGATGATGATCAGCTTGATTCAAATGGCACGAATTAAGTACCTAAACACAAAATTACCGGTAGGCCTTCAGTTATTGTTAATCTAAGCGTGGCTTAAGGACGTATTTCGGTAAAAATACATTTTTAATTCGCAGTATTCATACGTTTTTCTAGAGTCCTTAACACAAAAATATATAGCAAACATCACATCTCTATATTTGATCAACAAGGGTCTCCGCGAGTCAGCACCTTCGCAGCTCAAGGACAGTGTCTGAGAGCGCCGAGAACGGGTGTCGAGCGGGTGTCGAGTGTCGGACAATGGGCCGACACCGCCCCCTTTGGCTTTAACGAGCGCATGGCGTGTCGGAGGGAACTTGAGAGTTATTGCAATAAATTGGTTAAGACGCTCATGGATGTTGTTAAGTTAAAGTTATAGTTATGTTTTATTTTATAATCTGTTAGTGAGACTATAATCTATACTATACTAATGTTATAAAGCTGAAGAGTTTGTTTGTTCGAACGCGCTAATATCTGGTCCGAATTGAAAAATTCTTTTTATGTTGGTATTGTGTTGTGTAGGCTATGTAACATCACGCTATGACCAATAGGATCCAAGCAGCGGGTGAATCCGCGAGAGCAGCTAGTAAAGTACATGTAGAAAACGAATTAAAGGCTAGTCTAGTGTACACATTATAAAGTCGCTTTTCGTATGATCTGTGTGCATGACCACGTTGTTCTTTTGAACAATGGATTGGAGCAATGCAAATATTTGAGCAATGGATTTTGATATGGTTTTCACATTCATTTAAAGAATTTGTTCTGGAAGCTTTATTTGTATAATACATCAATATTAAACTAGCACACAATAGAGAAATAAAAATCTAAATTACACTACTATCTTATCTAACTATTATAATAAAGGCGAAAGTTTGTAAGTGAGTGTGTGTGTGTGTTTGTCACTTCTACACGCTCAAACGGCTGAACGGATCGGGATGGGCACGGAGGTAGTTTATAACCTGCATCCACACATAGGATACTTTTTATCCCGTAGTACGTTCCCTTGATATAATTTCGACATCCACGCGGGCGAAGCCGCTGGCAGCAGCTTGTATAAAATATAATAAAAAACAAGTCATTTATTCAAACTAGGCTGAAAACCAGCACTTTTTGATGGCCAAACTTACATAACACAGTCCCAAAAACAAGTCGTTTATTCAAACTAGCCTGAAGACCAGCACTTTTTGATGGCCAAACTTACATAACACAGTCCCAAAAACAAGTCGTTTATTCAAACTAGCCTGAAGACCAGCACTTTTTGATGACGAAACTTACATAACACAGTCCCAAAAACAAGTCATTTATTCAAACTAGGCTGAAAACCAGCACTTTTTGATGGCCAAACTTACATAACACCGTCCCAAAAACAAGTCATTTATTCAAACTAGGCTTAAAATCAGCACTTTTTGATGGTCAAGGTGACATAAGACAGTCCCCCAAAAACGCCCACCCTTCACCACTTCCTAGTGCTTTAGCTGGGAAGAAGTGATAAAATAATGATATCGTGAGAATTAATAAAGACATTTCTTGTGTCTAGGAACTGTTATTATATGTATATACGAGTAAGTAACTATAATTAACTATCTCAACTCTACGAAATAATTCTCAAGTAGATACTTTTTCTCGGAAATTGTTATTGGTGACAAAGGATTTTTGATTTAACTTTAATTACGAAGTCCTTAAACAAAGGCTGTTAACTACGTCCAAAGGTAACAAATGATGGTATTGCCTATTTACTGGGTTGTGGAGGTCAGATAGGCAGTCGTTCCATGTAAAATACTAGCATCCGGTTAGACTGGAAGCCGACCCCAACATAGTTGGAAAAAGGTTAGGCAGATGATGATGATGAAGTAACATTTAATAGTAGTGAACTAAATACCTACATAATATAAAGTTAATACCAGAAGTGGTCTTCTTCTTCTTCTTTTCGTGTGGTTAGTGACTAACCTGGTGTCAGGGTTTTCAAGCTGCCCATGGGCCTCTGATTTTTAGCTTTACATGCTGTTGAGAAATATCTCTCAGGCATGCTGGTTTCCTCACGATGTTTTCCTTCACCGATTTTTAAGCAAGTGATAATTATACAATACGCACATGAATCGTGCCTTGGGTTCGAACTCGAGACCTTTGACTTGGCAGTCCGACGGTCACACCACTAGGCTATCACATCGGTGTATCTATCTATCTTCTTTCATTAATCATCGTTATATTAACATTACACAGCTACTCAAGAAGTAAATAAAATAAACTGGAAGTGCCATTCCCACGAGTTCCACGCTCTTACATAACACAAGCGACCCAGCAATACATCACCAAGAAAACTACGCACTTTACCTTAGTCATTAGTTTTATTTCGTACCCTACGGGAATAAAACACGACTAATAGAGGCACTTCTAGTAAAAACCGATAAAGACGAACGCATTGAATTACTGAATAGTGTCTAATACACTACTCTGTTGGGAAATTGAATTGATTTATCTCTCTGGTTTAGTAAAAGTTTGAGTAATTGTGTCAAACTACTTGCTTCTCCTGGAAACCTGGTGTCGGAGTTAAAACATTGCATGTAACTATAGTATGCTCTAAAGCATTGGAAAATATGTTCGTCTTTATAAAATTCGCATTACGACACGTCAACAAGCCTTAAAACTAAAATTCCCAACATAAATAAATTGACGACGAGAAAAAATCAATCTGCCTAGCCTTTTCCCAACAATGTTAGGATCAGCTTCCAGTCTAACCAGATGCAATTGAATGCCAGTATTTTACATGGGGCGATAGCCTATCTGACCTCCACAGTCCAGTTACGGGTTAATACGATACCTCATTAGTGAAACTCGAAATAACATTGGAGGTCAGATAGACAGTCGTTCGGTAAGACTGGTAGTCAGACTTTAAGGCTTCTGACTCCTGACAACCAGTCTTGCCAAGGGGTGTCGCCCTTGGCAAGACTGTTTCGGACTTCTGACGACCCGTACCGACTGCCAAACATCCACGAATTACAGCCAGATTGGCTCTTTGCAACTTGGTATGTATACATGAATACCCATCTACGGACCAACCGCGAGAAACGTAGCTTAACCTGATCCATCGACCCATGCTGTTGTTATTACTTACCCATAAGCGAGAGCTAAGTAATAACAGCCGCAATGGAAAAAAATGTATCGCTTAATTCCCTCATCATACGCCCCGTTCCACACGGGTCGATTTTCATTACTCGACAAAAGAGTTTAAATCGCATTTGGTGGTAAATCGTGCTCGCAATAGTAGCGAAGTAGATATCGCATCCACAACGGAAAGATTACCGGGGAAACGTCCCGTGTAAACTGATTTTGAAAATGTGATTATGTGAGTTGTAAGCTGAAGCGATCTGAGCAATTTTCGACTGTTGACATGTTCTTTCTTTCTTTTTCGTGTGGTTAGTGACTAAGCTGATGTCAGAGTTTTTATGCTGCCCATGGGCTGACCTAGCTTCACATACTGTTAATTGAAATGTCTCTCAAGCATGCCGGTTTCCTAACGATGTTTTCTTTCACAATTTTTTAAGCAAGTGATAATTAAACAATACGTACGTGAATCCGAAAAATCAGAGGAGCCTCGAGACCTATAACTTATCAGTCCACGGTCACTCTACTAGGCTAGAAAGGGTTATTTTGATATAGGGACATTTAGGGATAAGGACATTTTGAGAAAGGACATTTGGAGAAAAGGACTTTTTGAGAAAAGACATTTGGAGAAAAGATATTTGCAACAAATGGCATACGCTTTTTTGCGATAAAATGTTTTTTTTTCGTTAATCAGCCTATTCATATTTTAAACTATTGAAGATAATTTTTTACTTTTCAGTTTCGATTTTTTCGTATTTTAAACTATTATTTATTTAATGTGTTTCGTGACTAACTTTCCTGAGTTAATTAAGTACAAGTTGTTATACAGCAGGTACTATAATTACTTATTAAAAACAAAAAGTAATAAAATCAAGTACACAACAAACTCTGTATTCACAAATCGCTTCCGCCTATCCCTTAATCCGCCCTTTTCCGGGAAGTTATTATAACTTTGTCGCAATAATCTTGGCGGTGGAGCGACTGGACCAAACTCGTTTACCTAAGCGAATGGAGTGTAGCATTCTCTTGTTTTTATACATTGTGTAGACAACCATACGCGGACAATGTAATCACATTGAGGACGTGCAGCATTTGCGGATAGTGTCCGCAACCGGCGCGAGAGGGAGTCACTTTTGAGAGAATAAAGCTAAAGACAAACTGGGCCCCAATTCTGTAAAATAACCAACTTGTCAATAGTGTGTCGGTAAGTTGTGTCTCAATAGACTTATCATTGACATTTGGTATTCTACAAATTATTTATGGTCATGGTCTTTGAATTACCACTGTAGTGCCATTAAAACGCCATAATAAAAAAAATTAGCCTATTGTAAAAAAATTAGTCTGCTCCACTATAATGGGTCAATATCATTGTGACGGCCTAAGTTAAGGTAGTCTGTAAATATTTTAAGTGAAAACTATTGTACTTCCACACCATCGACACACTACTGAGCCACCACTGAAAGGCTATTGAAGTTTTTGCAGAATACCAAAAACCAAAGAATTGCAACAGTCGCAACATAATGTCTGTAGTGTGTCAATAGAGTGTCAATGTCGTGTTTCTTAAGTCAAAGTTACAGAATTGGGCCCCTAGTCTAACGTACGCAACGTATGCGATGCAACGTGATAGAATTCGTGTACACAGTAGTTTTATGTATGCAAAGTAAATTGGCATCAGACGCAGCTGTAATTTCCCAAAAGGTCCCGACCCGGGAATTTAATTCAGAAGCTCGTACCCAACAGCAGCGCTTACGACCACTAGAACACCGATCGACTAGCCACCTAAACATACACAATTATTACAGAAAAGAAAAAGTATCAGAAATAAAAAATCATTAAACTTCTTTAAAAAGCAATCCCTCTCTCACCAAAAAATACGTTTTTCAGTACTTCAATTTTGACACAAAATCAGACTAACACTAATTTAACACATATCAAAATATTACACAGAAAATCAAGCTCACTAATTATATATTATTTGTAACCTAATCACGCCTAAACGGTGAACCAGTTCTGAATGAAATTTCGCCCTGGATTAGCATATAAAGTACCTTGATCCCCGGTTAAGTTAGCACTTACACGTGAGTGGAGCCGCGGGCGCAGTCATACATAATGTATGCAGCATTAATGAGGCACAAACGATTGCCAATAAAGACAACTAGAGTCAGCTTATCCATTAGCGAAATTTATCTGTTTTTATCTTTTTCTGGGAAAAACTCGATCCATATTCAGTCCAAGTAATAACAAATTATCGGATTCAAAATATACACATTTCACCAATACATTTTTATCCTACAAAATGATATAAACATTTTTATGACTAAACTTCTCAAATAAACATTTTGAAAACAACCTTCGGAGCGCAATAAAGACATCTATTAAAAAAGTCGTCACAAATAAATAAAAACAGCGTCAGCAAAAATAATCTCACTTTACGAGAATACCATTGACAAATAGACTACGAAAATATCTATTCACATAAAAAAAGATCTAAATTACGGAGTTGTAACCGGAGCTAAGTTTATTCCGAGTTCGTTTCGTAACCGGCCTACGGCGTAGGCGTCGGCGTAGCTCGTTCTACGTGGCTACGAGTCGATCGTAGAGGCGTTTTATCATATTTGGGTGACGTTTGTAAGCCCCCGATCTGTCGTAAGCCGTCCCCAATATTGGGGGTAAGGTCGGTAGAATGATGACGACATTTTCTACTTACATACAAATTACTCCGGTTTGACAATGTTGGGATAGTGACCTCGTTTTTGGGTAAATAGAGGAGATATTTTTCAAGGATAAGAAGTTCAAGGCTAACGGTTTTCTTATACACATATAGAAACCAACATGTTACAAATCTCTTTGTTTATTGTTGTAAAAGTGTTGTCAGATCTTATTCAATAAATAATTGGTTTTTTTTTTAAGTGTCTTCCACATTTATTATGGAAACACATAAGGTACACTGTCAGTCATTACGGGTACTCAGAAGCCTAAAAGTCTCACTACTAATCTTACGCAGCGTCTATCTTCTTCTTATCTTACCCACTGTCTATCTGACCTCCAATGTTATCTCCAGTCTTACTAATGGGTATCGCATTACCCAGATCTAGACTCGAACAGAGTTGAGACGGTCAGATAGACAGTCGCTCCATGTAAAATACTGGTATTCAGTTGCATATTCACCCTAACATAGTTGGACATAGACTTGATAGACAGCTGACGATTTATATAATTTACATAAAATATTTATTTCTCATCTGTGTCAAGTCGGCTTCGCATAAGCCGATACTAAAAATTTACGACTCCTATTCCTTTATATTATTCTATATCTAACTGTAAAACTTTCTCTGTTCGATGTGTTTTTTTATAGTTTTTATTCATTGATTGTGTATTTTGTTTTGGATTATCTTGCTTTTCTTTTTTGTGTTATGCACGTATTAGATCTTTGTAACATCGGATCAGCGGAATTGTCCGAAAGGGTTACCGCTACCCCGGAACATAAAGGGCTAAGAAAAGAACATGGATAGGTTTTAGCCAGTAAGAGTCACACACTCCATTCCACTCCACCCAGAGCGGGAGCAGTCATTTGATGATTTCCCACCTACAAAAAAATATCTCCTTCACATACTTTAGATGACTGTGTCAACAGCATCCTGTAGTCAGGATTTATGCGCAAATGTTCCGATAACCTTAAAAAGGCTGGAAGCGGAAGGCGGAGGACAGGGTGTTGTGGCCTGGGAGAGACCTATGTCCAGCGGTGGACTGCGAAAGGCTGAGTTGATTGTTGTATAACAATCATCACTGTCCTAATCAACGCAGTAACTTTTAGAGATAGGATAAACAATATAGCTTAGTCAACATTTTCGTTTCGTAATATTTATCGAAATTGAACATTGATACTGACAAAATGACATAAAGAACGCTACTAAAATAAGAATCACGCCGTTCCATACGTAATCTTTATTATTGCTAATGCATTAGGCCTTTTGTACACACTCGTTTTCTTGCCGTCTTCTTTTCTTTCATTTCGTGTGGTTAGTGACTAACCTGGTGTCAGAGTTTTAATGCTGCCCATGGGCCTCTGACTTAGCATCACATACTGTTGGGAAATATCTCTCAGGCATGCCGGTTTCCTCACGATGTTTTCCTTCACCGATTTTTAAGCAAGTGATAATACAATACGCACATGAATCTGAAAAATCAGAGCTGCGTGGCTTGGGTTCGAACTCGATACCTCAGACTTGGCAGTCCGACGGTCATACCACTAGGCTATTCTTGCCGTGAAAAACTACGATATATTCACCGTGTGTAGGCATGGCCATCAGTGTTGTATGGATTTTGGAAACTTGTTGACGTCACAGTGAACTATCTAGTCTCGGTAGTTTCTTTAATTTTTGCAAAGGAAGTACTGATACTAAAAAGTGTCAGTAGTTCTTTCAAAGGAACTGCTAAAGGAACTAATGATCGCAAAGGGCACAAGACACGGTGCTGTCGCCGGAATGCAACGTGTCTGTGCACGGCATGATTGAGATTAAGGACGGTGTTGTATGATTAAGGACGTAGCTAGGATTTTGTTAGGGGGGGCACGCGTAGACTTATACTTTTAGCGTGCACTTCCAAAATTCCAGAAGATATTCACGACAAGGAACTGGTAACGTCGACTGCGCAGCGCGGTGCAAGCGAGGCGATGTGCCATGCGGCGCGGTGTCGGGATAACAGTTCCATGCGTAAAAAAACGAATCTACATTCAACCATTCATAGTACAATCAATCTGCCTAGCCTTTTCCCAAGTAATAATAATAATATCCTTGGACATTTCACACAACGCCGTATCGTCCCAAGCTAAGCAACCTAATGCTTGTGTTATGGTAACGAGATGGCTGATAAACTACTTATATACATTTTTTTTTTGTAAATACATACATATTATAGATAGAAAAACACCCAGACCCGTAACAAATACTTGCAGGTCGTACAAATATTTGTTCCGTGCGGGAATCGAACCCGCGACATGCTGCGCAGCAGTCAATTGCTCAACCGCTGCGCCAACCGTGTCGTGTCGTATGTTGGCTTCGGCTTTCAGTCTAACCGGATGCAGCTATTCATTGTCCAATCTTACAAAATTCGCCTGTCATTACAATCAACTTTGTTTATTAAAAGGCTACCTACGTAATATTACTTTACAGTTTGTGAGGAAAGTGGAGATAAATCAAGAATTATTAATTACATTGATTCATGAAAGGCCTTTAATATAGGATAAGATGATCGAATGTGTCCAAACTAACTTTTTCTCCTTTAGCAGTTTTTGAAGTGAAGACTTCTTTAGCAGCGTTGTTCCCTTTTTTGTGATGGGTAAAAAATGTTAAACTCGCGCCAGGATACGCGACCTGATCGAAAATTCAGACGGAGGGAGAGATAAACTTTTTAAACTAAAATAATTGTAATAGTTCTGAAGTGTACATTTTTTTATGTAATGTAAATTGTCATGTTTGTGAACGATAGCGCAATAAAGGAATAATGTATTTTACCACATTAATGATAGTACTTTTATGCTGATAATTAAAGTAATTCGTGCAAAATATCCAAAATGCACAACGTTAACATTCAAGTTTTCACTTCTGCCAGCACTCCCGGAGTGCAACTTGTTGTTTTTTAAATTCTCTCTTTCTGTTATGGATTCATGACGCACGTCAGCAGCTTGGCAGAGAAAGAAGCAACTGAGCCGTATCTAACCGTTGTCACGGTCGGTTGTTTGCTGTGTCATGTACATTATACAAGCTGGCACGTTTTTCTACGTCGCGTTTTATACCGTACCGTAATGAAATCATGCCGTGTACAAAGGCCCTTACTGTATATTTTTATGACTGTAATATTTGTTGTTACAATAATACTTTTGTTGTTTCAAAACAACTTTCTGACTGAGACGGCAAACAAGATTTTTTATTAATATTATTTAGATATCACCGATTCGGCGAGAAACTTCGCTCGAGACGAGATAAAGAAATTCATATTTAATAGGGACTACGTGATACACAGTCGTTAGTGTAATTTAAACTCTGTAACTACTGGAATAAGGTTATTCTTTCATTGGGTTGCGAAGGATACGGGATCTTTTACGTGTTCGCTGAGTCGAGTTTCTTAACCGGGTAACGTTGGAAAGTTTTATTTTATTGAAATACTTATCCGCTGCTGGGAGTATGCATTTTGTGATGCTTTGTCATATCAGCTCGAAAACTTTGACTGAGAAATGGCCAGTAGCCCCCCTCTCATGTAGCTCCCCCCCCCCCCCCCCCTCCCGGTGACTGACGAATTGCAGACTTTAATAACGAGATGGTATAATTTACCCGAAGTTGCTACCTCTTTACATTTGGACTAGCGACCTCTCTGTTATTACTACTTGACTTGTCTTTATTATAATCTAAGTTTAATATATGCACATGAACCTTCCGGCCTAAATTCTTTAAATGCTGATGAAAATCGCATCAAAATCTGTTGCTTAGTTTAGAAAAACATCGCGGTAAGACAAACACGAAAAGTGACTTCTATTTATAATATGTATACAATCAATCTGCCGAGCCTATTCCCAACTATGTTAGGGTCGGTTTCCAGTTTAATAGTATGCAGCTGAAAACCAGTATTTTACATGGAGCGACTGTCTATCTGACCTTCACAACCCAGTAATTAGGGAAAACTATTTCCCTTGGTAAGTTTGGCAGTCAGATTTTCGGGCTTCTGACTACCCGTAACGACTGTCAAAAATGCACAAATTACAGCAGGGACCAAAAGGTGCTTTCCGAGGCACGGAGGAGTCTCGGTATGAAAAGATGGTCACCTATCCACGGCCAACCCCGGCCGACCTAGCTGTTATTACTTAGCCACGAGCTCCTTATAACGTTGATAAATAATGATTTATGGACTTCGAATATCACAGGCTTCCTTCCTCCTTATTGAAAGTAGAAAAACAACAAAGTAATGGCCTATTAATATCTGTGCTCAAATATTTTGAACTTGAATATTGTACCAGAGTTCAAAGACAGACGCCGATGGATTGAATAACTTTTAATATTTACTTAAAACATTAAGTACATAAGCGGATCTTACTATTCGAGTTGAAGTTACGGCTGCCAATAACGTTATTATTTCCTGTTCAAATGAGGATTATAACTTAGTGTCTACGCCTACGTAACATTGAGTGATTGGTCGGTACACCCGTTTGCGGGGGGGTAGACCCGGTTACTGAAAGCCTATTCAATAATAAAATAAATAATAATATCCTTGGACATTTCACACAACGCCATATAGTACCAAGCTAAGCAACCTAATGCTTGTGTTATGGTATTAACGAGATGGCAGTTAAACTATATGCTTTTTTTTTATAAATACATTCATATACTAGATAGAAACACATCCAGACCCGGAACAAATACTTGCAGGTCGGTGCGGGAATCGAACCCGCGACATGCTGTGCAGCAGTCAATCGCTCAACCACCAACCGTGTCGTCAAACGCGCGTATAAAAATGATAAATAATTTTATTTTTGTTAATAGGTTTGTAACTAACCGTTTAGGGCACCGAATAACTAAACAACTTCGTACAGTCACCGACACGTCAAGTTACCACAACCTGTCAAATTTCCTCAATCGATTTTCAACTTAACAATCAACGTTTTAAGGTTAAAAATCATTTGGAGTTTGACAGTTTGGTATAACTTGATGCGCTGGCGACCGTGAAATATATTCTATTCTATTAATTAAACACTCTTGATTTATTATTTGAGTTTATACGTTTTTACATTCCTCTTTTGCAGCTGTGGAGCTACGGCATTTTGCTGTCAAATCCGCTACTATCGCACGCTGAGCCAGTGAGATGGGATGGCACAAGAGCATCGACACACGCAGCGCCCCACACTAAAGGCTTTAAGGCTGTATTCACCAATGAAACTGAAAGCGATCAGCAAATATAAGCCGCGCTTAAGAGCTGTCAGTGTCAACTTTGTTGCGGAATAAGACAGAAACAAAACAGGCACTGAAAGATCTTGAACGCAGTTTAGATACGCTGTTGAAATGGTAATGTGACTGTCTGTCACGTACTCCTATTTAATAACAAAATATTATATTTATTTTAAAACCAGCACATGGTTCGGGCCACTAAGACGCGCATAAATTCTCTATTTAATGACAGGCAAACTTAGAACAATGCCGGCCGACGGGTCGAAAGCAATAATTCAGCAAATTCTTAAGAAACGAGTGAAACATCCAATTTCTAAACGCCACTTACAATACTAGTATCACATCTGGTTACCATAACTTGGGCCCAGTCAATACCCAAACACACCCTTGGAACAATAGATGAATTGTACAAAAACGGCCATAAACCTACCCTGCGAAAGTGTGGGAACATGCGATAAGCGTGGTGTTTTGGAGGAATTTAGGAGACTGATGCAATCAGGCGGGCAGTCGGTTTTGAACCGCGACAAGATTCGGGCGTCCTGGTCCAGAGTAGTTAGGATAGGAAGCTTGGTGTATACCAAGAGGCTACGTCCTAGTGGGCTGTCGCAAGACAGCGAGTATTCATTATTAAGTTAGATATACTTGAGTAAAAGCCCAGATTAGACCAATCTAATGCTTAACGTAGTATATATAATATGTGTGTGTGTGTGTGTGCGTGTTGGTGCGACTGGGTGAGTCTTTTACTATAATAATTATCTTAAGCTGATAGGATAGGGTTATATTATCTGCCCATCTCCTAATCCGTACCTTGACAGATAATTGTCAGTTACGTTTGGTTCTAGGGAGACGGGGAAGGCCTTCCCCTATACTTGACACTGAGCACTACTGCTCCTGACTATTGACTTTAACTAACCCTCCAGACCTGGAAGGCAGAACCGTATATATCATAATTACTAGGCTATAAAGCCAATCTGTAAATACATGAATCAACCAAACGTTACTAATAATATCTGCTTCCAAAAAGGTCTTGCCACAGAATGCTTTGCGTGAGGCTTGTTGACGCACATTTCCAGGGAGTGGGGGTAGGCTTCACCAAGTACCCCAAACTGAATTGGTAGACGTTGTAAAGACGCTAGGGACCGAGTCTCGTTAAAACAAACCCGTCCGTTCAGTAGGACTATTTCTAAATCGCCACTATTTAGCGAGACACGTTACTTTGATGCAAAGCCGCTACTAGCCGCACCGCATCTTCTAAATGGGGAAGAGTAAGGAAATGTGAAGAGACGAAATACCACTTCGGCGTTCACCAAGTACGATCGTAATGCATTTGGCTAGAGACTGAGTCTACGGTGCGCTTGTGCTGGATTTGTATTATTATAGTAAATAAGGAGGCTAAACCGCCGTAAGGGTAATTTCACGGGGTAAATTCACAGTAGTCTGCATTTAGAACTAACACAATACTTGTCTTCCTCAATTGCGGTTGGGCTTCGCAGCACTCTGCCTTAGGATTGAGTAAGACATTTACTTTATGCTTAGGGAACGTGTTCTTTTAGAATCGTATTAGGGTCGTTAGAGGCTCTATGCGTCAGGTCTAGCAGAACACGTAGAATGAGACAAACGTTGTAAAACGGTTCCCGATCTCACTGAAGTGGGTACATCGTAATTAAATAAATTAACGTAGTTATAAATAATGAGTTAAAGCGCAAGCGCAACGATTACTCTACCCTCCTCACTGACAATACTGTGTGTTGAATGTTGATCCTCAGCTCATCTAATTAATTATGATTATTCTCCAGGCTTAATTCTCTACTCTAGTAACTAGTAATTCCTGAATATTACTAGGTCTTTTATCCAAATATCTATTATACCAATCATTCCTGAGTTTCGATTCCCAACTCTATTAACATCACTTTCCCGAATTTGTCTACTTTACCTCAGCCTAATAATATTAGGTCTTTAAAGAGTCTTATCTTAAATTTTATTTTAATTATAAGGGTTATTGAGCCTGGATTCTCAACTCTTTTATCCAATAATTCTTGAATAGTGTATCTTTTATACCAGGCCAATAATTGAGTCAAACTTATACGAACACGCGCCTTGCACATGCGAGGTATCATGTGAGTAATGTCCGTCAAAATACCCGTTACACTAGTGTAAGGGTTACTCGCTAAGTTATGTAATAATATACTTTGAATTCCCCTGTTATTTTGTTCATCTTCTAAAACCACTTCCAATTTTCACTACTATGAATTCCTAAGTCCTATTTACAATTCCTTTCAATTTCAACCCTTTCCTTGCTCTTTTAATGTAGCAAGGCATTGGACTTCTTCACATTTGGAATTCATTTAATCTCTATGTCGGTGGGAGGGTGACCAGTCCGGGACGAGCCCTACAGAGTCGCGCGGAAGGCGGGGCGCGGCTCTTCCTCCTTAGGGGGAACCGACCCAAACACTAATATTAACGAAGTTAGGAAAAACGAAAATTTTATCAGCCTGGGGTAATTTAGCAACAGTCACATGTGGTGCCGTGACCAGGATTCTCGTCATTAAATGTACTGATTCACTTCAGTGCAACGAGAAAGAGCAAAATAAGGGTTACTACGAAAATAACACAACGTAATTATAAAATGGTTCTATCGATTGTTAGAGACGACAAATGTCACCACGGATACAATTAATTATAACTTATGTTAAATTAAGGCACGGTTTGATAGTGGTGGTTGAGTTCTATTACTACTGGTAGTGGGTTCAATTCCCACATGATTTATTAGTTGATGTGCTTTGATTCCTTTGTGATGAATCTTGGGTTCGATTCCCGACAGATGTATTTGATTTTATGTGTTTTGGTTCCTGTGTCACGGTTTGTGGGTTCAAATCGCACATGAATAGGATTGAAGGACGTTAGTCCCGACGCTACTGATAGTGGGTGAATTCCTATACATGCACCGACGTATTTTTAAGTAGGTAATGGTATTATTGTCGCTGGTATTTCTGTACTGCTATAATAAAGGGTTCGACTCCCTGCAAACGTAAGTTTCGTTACTGACTGTTTTGTATGAAACGTGTTTGAGATTGATATGTGTGAGTGGAGTGAGGTTATGAATAAGATGCACCCTTATTATGGATAAATCTATTATAAATAAGACTTCCGAGGCGTGAAGCTCTTTATTTATTTATTTTAGAAGAACAACAGCCATAACAGGTGCATTATACAATGGCATATGAAACCAAGGGTCAATTACATGTTTCTCACGGATAGAAACAGTAAAAGTAGCGCAGATCATAGGATCAGTAATAAAGACTATTAGATGGAATAGAATATATAAAGACATATAAGGTACAATAAGCATTATGCACTCTGAAAGAAGTCGGTGGTTAACCGAGTGTGTGTAGAATAGATGTTGGTAGTAAATAAGTCAAATGAGAACTGTTCACAAAGAATATTTACGTCCTCACTCGTTCGCACCATGTAAAAGAGTTTTGCCTGTATTTAGAAGATGACGAACGAATGGAGATAGGCGAATGAAATCTAAGTGATCTCGTAAAGCATATCAATAAGTTACCAAGAGGGTACATTAACTACTAGCTTTTGTCCACGACGTCGTCCGCGTGGAATTCGGTTTTGTTGCAATATCGAGAGATAATTTTGAGACAAAAAGTAGCCTTTGTCCTTTCCCAGGATGCAGTCTATCTAACTGCCAAATTTCATCGAGATCCGTTTTGTAGTATAGGTGTGACATGCAGACAGGCATGTGCAGTTGCTTTCGAAGTTATAATATTAGTATGGATTACTATAAGAAGTATACACAATTCTTCCCAATTCTGGTGTCGGGAGCGTATGTCATATAATTGAATAGATATTCGTGTGGCCATATTTCAAATTCGATAATTTAACAAGATCACAGTAAGATGCAATCACCTTACTGTGATCTTGTTAAATTATCGTTCCAATTAGAATACTTACAATTATTTGTTCAGATAAGCATAGCAGGTAGTTGTTAGTATTTATATTCAGTGACATTTACAGGGAGCGCATTGTTCATCCTTTTGTAACAGCTCATCCGCTTTAGAATCAGAGGGGGGCGACTAATTGGAATTACACCTAATATGTTTGTGTGCGGACTATTTCAGCTGCTCTTGAATATGACTGCGGGCAGCTGACTAAGCTGGCTAGTAGCTCAGAGTTGCATAAGGAGATGCCTCTGTTCACCGGCAACAGCTAAGGGCTGAGATTAGACAGAGGGAGCACTGTAACTAAGTAGCGTGGCGGGATTACTCAAATACTCTTAAGGGAGACTCTGGTATGTAAAACTACATTATAAGCATGCACAGGTCTTCTGAATTTATTTGAAGCGCGGTTATCTAATTTGAATACTGAGATAAGAGTATCTTCAAGAACAATAAGTCCAAAGATTATGGTGAAATTATAGTATCTATTGAAGATGCGTCTGAAAAATAGTTCAATTATAGTAGACATTGCTTCTTATTATGATCTGATTGGATTCATGTGCCAACTAGAATGCTTACAATTATTTGGTTAGATGAACTTAACACATAGGAATGAGTATAGTATCCAGTAACAGTTTCAAGGAAAGACACAGTTCATCCTATTGTGAAAGCTCATCCGCTGTACTGCGTCACGCGTCTGATTTTCAGAGGGGGGAATGTGACTGTCTGTCACGTACTCCTATTTAATAACAAAATATTATATTTATTTTAAAACCAGCACATGGTTCGGGCCACTAAGACGCGCATAAATTCTCTATTTAATGACAGGCAAACTTAGAACAATGCCGGCCGACGGGTCGAAAGCAATAATTCAGCAAATTCTTAAGAAACGAGTGAAACATCCAATTTCTAAACGCCACTTACAATACTAGTATCACATCTGGTTACCATAACTTGGGCCCAGTCAATACCCAAACACACCCTTGGAACAATAGATGAATTGTACAAAAAACGGCCATAAACCTACCCTGCGAAAGTGTGGGAACATGCGATAAGCGTGGTGTTTTGGAGGAATTTAGGAGACTGATGCAATCAGGCGGGCAGTCGGTTTTGAACCGCGACAAGATTCGGGCGTCCTGGTCCAGAGTAGTTAGGATAGGAAGCTTGGTGTATACCAAGAGGCTACGTCCTAGTGGGCTGTCGCAAGACAGCGAGTATTCATTATTAAGTTAGATATACTTGAGTAAAAGCCCAGATTAGACCAATCTAATGCTTAACGTAGTATATATAATATGTGTGTGTGTGTGTGTGCGTGTTGGTGCGACTGGGTGAGTCTTTTACTATAATAATTATCTTAGGCTGATAGGATAGGGTTATATTATCTGCCCATCTCCTAATCCGTACCTTGACAGATAATTGTCAGTTACGTTTGGTTCTAGGGAGACGGGGAAGGCCTTCCCCTATACTTGACACTGAGCACTACTGCTCCTGACTATTGACTTTAACTAACCCTCCAGACCTGGAAGGCAGAACCGTATATATCATAATTACTAGGCTATAAAGCCAATCTGTAAATACATGAATCAACCAAACGTTACTAATAATATCTGCTTCCAAAAAGGTCTTGTCACAGAATGCTTTGCGTGAGGCTTGTTGACGCACATTTCCAGGGAGTGGGGGTAGGCTTCACCAAGTACCCCAAACTGAATTGGTAGACGTTGTAAAGACGCTAGGGACCGAGTCTCGTTAAAACAAACCCGTCCGTTCAGTAGGACTATTTCTAAATCGCCACTATTTAGCGAGACACGTTACTTTGATGCAAAGCCGCTACTAGCCGCACCGCATCTTCTAAATGGGGAAGAGTAAGGAAATGTGAAGAGACGAAATACCACTTCGGCGTTCACCAAGTACGATCGTAATGCATTTGGCTAGAGACTGAGTCTACGGTGCGCTTGTGCTGGATTTGTATTATTATAGTAAATAAGGAGGCTAAACCGCCGTAAGGGTAATTTCACGGGGTAAATTCACAGTAGTCTGCATTTAGAACTAACACAATACTTGTCTTCCTCAATTGCGGTTGGGCTTCGCAGCACTCTGCCTTAGGATTGAGTAAGACATTTACTTTATGCTTAGGGAACGTGTTCTTTTAGAATCGTATTAGGGTCGTTAGAGGCTCTATGCGTCAGGTCTAGCAGAACACGTAGAATGAGACAAACGTTGTAAAACGGTTCCCGATCTCACTGAAGTGGGTACATCGTAATTAAATAAATTAACGTAGTTATAAATAATGAGTTAAAGCGCAAGCGCAACGATTATTCTACCCTCCTCACTGACAATACTGTGTGTTGAATGTTGATCCTCAGCTCATCTAATTAATTATGATTATTCTCCAGGCTTAATTCTCTACTCTAGTAACTAGTAATTCCTGAATATTACTAGGTCTTTTATCCAAATATCTATTATACCAATCATTCCTGAGTTTCGATTCTCAACTCTATTAACATCACTTTCCCGAATTTGTATACTTTACCTCAGCCTAATAATATTAGGTCTTTAAAGAGTCTTATCTTAAATTCTATTTTAATTATAAGGGTTATTGAGCCTGGATTCTCAACTCTTTTATCCAATAATTCTTGAATAGTGTATCTTTTATACCAGGCCAATAATTGAGTCAAACTTATACGAACACGCGCCTTGCACATGCGAGGTATCATGTGAGTAATGTCCGTCAAAATACCCGTTACACTGGTGTAAGGGTTACTCGCTAAGTTATGTAATAATATACTTTGAATTCCCCTGTTATTTTGTTCATCTTCTAAAACCACTTCCAATTTTCACTACTATGAATTCCTAAGTCCTATTTACAATTCCTTTCAATTTCAACCCTTTCCTTGCTCTTTTAATGTAGCAAGGCATTGGACTTCTTCACATTTGGAATTCATTTAATCTCTATGTCGGTGGGAGGGTGACCAGTCCGGGACGAGCCCTACAGAGTCGCGCGGAAGGCGGGGCGCGGCTCTTCCTCCTTAGGGGGAACCGACCCAAACACTAATATTAACGAAGTTAGGAAAAACGAAAATTTTATCAGCCTGGGGTAATTTAGAAACAGTCACAGTAACAAAAAGATTTAATCAGATTTTTTACCCAGGAAAATCAGGAAATGAAAAAACCTATGTCAACCGCCCAATTTTCAAATTATATATCTTTCGACTTCATCCTACTCTATACATCCATAGCTGAAACCTAGAAAATCAATACGGACGGATAGTTCACGTCCTAGAAACAACATAAGTTTGGAGCAGTTGTCGCAAGAATAAGCGACGCAAACAATTGAATAAGGTGGGCCAACGTTGGGCCTACGTTGGGCCCACATCGGGCACACGGCCTCCTCGGTCGTCCTCCTCTGATTGTTACCGAACTCGACATGTGAATAAAGCGTCCCTTCGCGCTGTGTACACAGCATTGAGCATGCTACAAGTTATGGGATACAGCGATCAAAGTTATTTTTGTAATGGATCACGAAATGGTAACACAGACTGCTTATTTTCGATCCCTGACAGTGCCGGCATAAAAAAATCACAGTGTGTGCTAGCTAAGGTATTCTATGACATATGTAGTAATAACAAAGAGCTCCAAGACCTGAACCGCCACCTCTTATTCACAGAGGGAAAGAGATGGCGCTACGCCTCCTGTATAGCTCTGTTTCCTTCTCACACACTAGTGTGCTGAAGTGCACAAATGCGCTGGAGTGTGCTGACTGCTTTAAAAGTTGGTCGGCCTAATCATGTGAAAAAATCTTCGTCTGCGTGGATTTTGTGTATCATCATTTACTTAAATAACATAATCAGCCTATAATGTTCCTGCTGGGACACAGGCCTCCTCTCTAAGAGAGGGAGTGGGCCATAATCCACTACGCGGGCCCAGTGCCAGTTGGCGGATGTCACATGTCTTCGATTTATTTTTTGGTTCTAGTGTCTAGACAAAATCAAACTGGTTGCTAAGTAAATTAGGTAATAATTTATTATTTGTAAAATACTATTATAACATGTTGAAATAACTTCTCACACATTGATTGATTTATTATTATTAACTTTTAGAATGTTTGTAAATATGTGAGCACCATGTACTTTTGACATACTTAAGTTTACCTGCCATTACTATATGTGTTTTTCTTTTCACCTTTTGTGGTGTAGTGTTTTTATTCTGGGTGCATCGTCTTCACATATAATGTTATAATTCATGTATACAAAGCATTTTAAAAGAGTAACGGTGGAGTTTCTTGCCCATTCTTCTCCACACGAAACTACCTTTTGGAAGGGGCGACTAGAAGCAATTCTATTTCTTGTTCATTTTGACGTTCAAAAGTGCCTTACTTGTGCCTATTTGAAATAAATGATTTGACTTTGACTTTGACTTCTAGGACATGCCAGTTCCCTCACGATGTTTTCCATCACCGTTTTGAGAGCAGTGGTGATGAAATTAAATACACAAAGTAAGGCGCCTGCGGTTTGAACTCACGACCTACAACTCGTGTCGAAGCCACGCTCATACCACTGCTCATACGCATTTACTTACAGACGGACAAGTCTATCCCAAACTTAAAACGACATCAACACACATAACATCACGCCTGTTAATATCTAAGGGTTAGGCAGAAGTATACCTACAGCACACCAAAATTTCGCCAGTTATATTTGAGTCCCATGTAATAGGAGCGAGCCTATTGTAATCAAAGGGGCACTAATCTAGACCCCGGGTTGCTACTGAGAAATTGCTTGCGCTTGCGGCCACTAGACCAGTTAAGGCAGTCAAACTTACAATGAGCCTTGTTAATTTCTTTTTTTTTTAACTTCTCTGTCTAGTTTTAACAACAGCTTTACTAAGGCCTCCTGTATTATCAACCACAATGCTAGTTTTCCGCTTATCGCTCCTCCCTTACACCACAAGAGGTCCATATATTCACACAAGCAACGATCGAACGCCATCGTAAATTCCTCCAGCGATTAGACTCCGGCAAGTTTCTTAATCAACAAATAGAAAGTTGTCATAAGTTCGTACAATTTTGTTTATCGAGTGAGAGTATGATAACACAACTCTGCTGACAGAATGCTCTTAAATCAAGGTGGCGTGTTATCACTAACATTACTTTCACCACACTCTTTTTATAAACAAGCTGTGCCCGAGGCTTCGCTCACGTGATGGGAATGTAAAGTTCATTATCTTCTTCTTCTTGTCGTGTGGTTAGTGACTAACCTGGTGTCAGAGTTTTCAAGCTGCCCTGAAGCTGAAGCTAAGTCAGAAGCCCATTCTGACTTAGCTTCACACGCTGTTGAGAAATATCTCTCAAACATGCTGGTTACCTCACGATGTTTTCCTTCACCGATTTTTAAGCAAGTGATAATTATACAATACGCACATGAATCCGTAATCTCAGAGGAGCGTGCCTTGGGTTTGAACTCGAGACCTATGACTTGGGAGTCCGACGGTCAGTTCATTATTATTTAATTGACACGGTTGGCGAAGCGGTTGAGCGATTGACTGCTGCGCAGCATGTCGCGGGTTCGATTCCCGCACGGAACAAATATTTGTCAACCTGCAAGTATTTGTTACGGGTCTGGGTGTTTTCTATCTATAATATGTATGTAGTTACAAAAAATGTATGTAAGTAGTTTATCTGCCATCTCGTTACCATAACACAAGCATTAGGTTGCTTAGCTTGGGACTATATGGCGTTGTGTGAAATGTCCAAGAATATTATTATTATTAATTTCAAATTTCGTGTAATTTCAAAACTCCACGGCTTTTAGAAAAATTCCAGAGCCCGGAAGATGGACAAGATCACCACGAGCACCTCCTTTCTTCGAGCACATTTGCTTATGTTTCTCACAAGCCAGCCAATAAAGGCAATAATGGGGTGGGAGTTCTGTTCCTCGTTAGCCTGGTTACAGACGGACAGACAGACGTTCCGTTTAACACTACCTTTGCACCAAAAACGAACTTAATCGAACGTAAGCCTGAAATCGCCACCCTCTCTTGAACAAGCATGGTGATCAATGCTCGTGCCCTCTCTGTATGAAAAAAAACTTGAGAGGTGTCATGAGACACCCGATGGAACGAAATTCCTTTCGATTAATTAGTGAAGGAATTGTAATAAAATTTTAATTCTTTTAAGTTATAATAAACAAAAAATATCTGATCTAAAATTAACCAATCAAAAAATATTGATTCAAAAGACATCATATTTTACTCCAAAAAAAGTGTCGTTACAACTTTTGGTCTTAATGCCGCCTAGCCCCCTTTCGCAACGCGCGATAAGGAACTTTGTTCTTAAAAGGCTGTTGGTATTGGGACAATCATAGGCTGTTATTTTAAATACGAACTTGAGAAAAACAAAGCACCAAACCGGCTCTTTTGTTGACAAATAAATCACTAAAAATATGCTTACCTTGAACCATGCCATCGTTGAGTCATCATACAGAACCACCCATTCTTCTGACCAGGAGTTCCACAGGTATTTGCCTGAAACCAGACAGCACAAGTTAACAAACCTTAATAAAAAAACTTTTTATCAAACATTTATAATATAAACATCCGTCAAGCATTATTTATTCAAACTACCAATTTTCACAACCTTAGTATAATCAGCCTATAATTCTGTCACAGCTGGGACTCAGCCCTCCTCTCTATCAGAAGGAGTGGGCTATAATTCACCACGAGGCCTCAGTGCGGGTTTGTGGATTGACAACATCACTACCTAGTATAAAAGCCGTCAGTATAAAAGTCACTTCCCGCGTCTGTCCTAATGTCTGTGTGCTTAGATGTATGCTTAGATCTTTAAAACTGCACAACGGATTTTGATGCAGTTTTTTTTAATAGACAAAGTAATTCAGGAGGAAGGTTTATGTGTATGATAACATGCTTAATACATTAGAGAACCATTGAATTGAAATTTCAGGGTAGGTAGGGTAGGTAGGGTAGGTAGGGTAGGTAGGGTAGGTAGGGTAGGTAGGGTAGGTAGGGTAGGTAGGGTAGGTAGGGTAGGTAGGGTAGGTAGGGTAGGTAGGGTAGGTAGGGTAGGTAGGGTAGGTAGGGTAGGTAGGGTAGGTAGGGTAGGTAGGGTGGGTAGGGTGGGTAGGGTGGGTAGGTAGGGTAGGTAGGGTAGGTAGGGTAGTTAGGGTAGGTAGGGTAGGTAGGGTAGGTAGGGTAGGTATCATCGTTAAGACAGGACAACGTCTGTTGGGTCAGCTAGTACTGAATAAATAATTCTCTGGACCTCATACATATAACTCTGGTTGAGTTATATGTATGAGGTCTACTCCTTGCTTAAAATACTCATTAGTGTTGCTAGAACTAAAATACATTAATTTAATTTTACGACTCCTGCATAATACTCACTGATAGAATAGTCATTAAGGGGCAATTCATACTATCTCAGCATTCAAACTTTAGGAGCATTCAGATTCTAGTGCGCATACTAAATGCTCTCTTGTCCCTATCACCACAGATTGTCGTCACGAAGAGCCAGCATCTCTTTCGCTCATCGTTCTATCTCTGTCACGCGAAGGAGGGTCGATCATAAGTCTCGACAGCTACTTAATAGTCGAGTAACTGGCTTGCAAGCTGGCGTTTTTACTCACATCGGCAATTTCGCGCCAGTTGGTAGTACAGTGCGGACGTGAGAAGTAACTCAATGTTTTCAAATAAAAGTTTTGTGGCAAACTAAGACTAAAACAATGAAAACGAGTTTGTTAAAACGGGCGCCGTCAGTAGGGACTGGTCATCTCGTAGCTGCCACGGCTCTTAAAAATTTAATTTTGGAATTGCTTTCTTTTTTTTTATCTTTTAAATATGACGCTTTTTTACGTTTTGCATCGTTCTCACATGAATATTTCAACATAATCATGTAACCCAGATTTTGTAACCATATTTTGATTTAAAAGAGTGTCCATGGAGTTTCCTGCCCGTTCTTCTCCATAGGTCCCTACTGCTTTGGAATGGGCAACTAGCTTCATCTTTCTGACTGAACGACCCCTTGACAATTCAAGAGTGCCTGTAACTGGTTGCAAGCCAATAGATAAATACTGTAGCCAAACGTTCTAAGGCTTACAGTCTAACTATAGCAAAAATACAAAGTGAAATGGCGAAACGTAGTCGATCATACTTTATTAAGATGTAATTAAATTAGCAAGTCTTCATTAATGTAAGAGTAGACTCAGGCGGCCGCAATAAAAAAGAAATAAAGACAATAACTTTAGTAGCGATAAACATGACGCATGTACAGACGCCAGCACATCAAGCTATCCCTAACTGTCAAATTTCCTCAATTAAAAATGAACCTTATATCTTTGCAATAAAGTTGAAATACTATCAAAGAAATTTGACAGATTGTGGTAACTTAGAACTTTAAAGAACATAGACAAAAAAAAAATTGATTTGGAGGATTACGCCACTATTTATCCGATCAATTAAAACAACACAATTATGGAGAGTAATTAATTTTATACTAGCTGCTCCCGAACGGTTTTAACCGCATCACGACTCCTATTGGTCGTGATGTTACATAGCCTATAGTCTTCATCGATAAACTATCGAACTATCCAACACAAAAAGAATTTTTCAATTCGGACCAGTAGCTCAAGAGATTAGCGCGTTCAAACAAACAAACTCTTCAGCTTTATAATATTAGTATAGATTGATATCTATTAGTAATTTATTCTTCTCTCCGTCATCTCCACATGACGGGATCTACTCCTTCAGCTCGCTACCATAAAACTTGAGTTACAGCCTGCGCCATAACAGTTGAAATAAACCTTCGCCAAGTGTCGTAAAGAAACTTTGTTTTATGAACGAATGAGAATTAACCCTAAACGTAGGGCTGGCGAATGACTTTGTAGGGTTATTAAATAGTAACAGCAGATCGATCTTTGAGAATTTTAACGTTTGTCATCTAAATCTAATGATAACGCCTATAGTCTCTAGAAGCCGTTTGGTTATAAGAGCTCAACGATTTATACGGTTATATTTATTGTCGTTTCGAGAGATTTTTTCTTAAGGACCTATGGGGTTCTTACGACATTTGTGGGGTCAAAAAGGCGTAGCGCAGTTGAGCCCCATGAAACGCTCGGTTTCGACCTCAAACAGCTCAAAACTATTGGCTTGAAACATGAGATGGAACAAGGGTATCGACATATGGTACCAAACCTTCCAAGACAACAACGTCATGCTGTCTGGTCTCTTGCCATCGATTTCTCACATGAGGTTTTTTGAATGGGTGTAAATAAAGAATGTTACCAACCCTACCCTGCGCCCTTTTTATGTCGCCTACATTCTTCAAGATTATTGACTCGGCTTCGAAAATGATTGAGTGACGATGTTTTTATTGGCGAGAGAGTTTTACGAGATCACTATAACAAGTTGGGACTACCCTCACTACGAGTTTGTTGTTATGGGACGAAAAAGGTTGTTTTTCCCTTTTTCGTTCGGTAACAACCAACTCGCTGGGAGTTCTTTTTTTGCAGTTTTTGTTCTACTATAGTTGAGTTCGTTCACCTTCGTAATCCTCTTTATATTTACTTTTTTCATTACGATTGAATGCTTATAAGTTTCCAAAAAACAATTTGTATCTAACTTTATTAGGTGTAATCGAATATTTAGAATACGAAATTGGAAAAGTAATGAAAGATTGGAATTTGAATTTATACAGATGCTATGAAAGAGTTATGAGAGCGTTTCGGATTTTTCTACGAAAGGGCTACGAGAGCGCTACGGTATTGCTACAGGTTTGCTACGAGAGTGCTACGCGGTTGCTACGAACTTGCAACGGAAAGGGTACGAGAGCGCTACGGGACTGCTATGGATTTGCTATGGGCTACGCTTTGAATCTACATAGATTGCGCATTTGTAATAGACAATGTGTTTAGGACATTTAACCGACCTAAGAAAAGGAGGAGGTTCTGAAATCGTTCTTAGTTTTGTTACTTACGTTTGTACCGCAGCATGTAGCCGCCTTTGATTTGTGTTGCGCCATGTTCTGAAACAAGTAATTTATTTTAGTAGTTTTAATTGGAAATCGTAACTGAACGTCTGGCATGAACGGAATGTAGCTTCTGTAGTTATATAAATCTATTTAATTCTAAAGTTATTCGTTAATTGGAATTTCCCAGTACTATAAGCATAAGCTCTATGTATTTTTTAAAATTAATAATATCTTATTATGTAGCTCAGATAAAAGATTGCGTCAGCGTATACCAACATGGACAAAAAATTGATAGTGACCCTAAAAAAACAAGTCGAAAAGCAAACACAAAAAAAACCCAGAATCAACAAAAATATCCAACAAACAAACATTGCCAGGGCAAAAAAACGAAAATTTAACAGTATCAGAGAACCGCCGTAATATTAACAAAAGCAGTTATTTGTGGTAAACAGGAAAGTTCCGACGAGACGAAACGAAACGAGACGAACCAAAACCGTCGAGCCGACGTGAGACGAATACGCAATAACACGGTTAATGGACCCGTCATACACACCGGGACGGTTTTACCGCACGGTTTCAGATAAAGAATTGAATACGGGTTTTATTCCCATGGGCATTGTAAAAGGTGAACTCCCTATTCATCTTTTCCAATACTAGAATACCTATATCTTCTCGATGAAAGAAATGATTGAGGAATTGTGTGAAATGCGGTGAATGGTAAGGAAAAGGAGCCCCGCAGCTGCCAACACAAATAAATTCAAATAAATGCGAGAAAGGAAAGAAAAGAAAGTTTTTATTAGGACTCGCAAAGGAATTTCATAAATTAGAAACACTATCCTAACTAACATTATAAATGAGAAAGTAAGTTTGTTTGTTTGTTACAGACCGCCGACTTAATTCTATAGCCAATCATCCTGAAATTTTGCATATACGTTCTCAGGTGTACAAAAACAGATGTAGGGTACCTTTTATTCCGAAAAAAGGTACTGTGGGCCAAGCACGAATATTTGCGAAAAGTTATTCGTATCGAAATCGAGTAACATTTGTATGAGAATTGTACAGCGCCCCTATCGGGCGTAAAAGGAAACAAAACATGGCAGCACGAATGATTTTAGCGCGCTCGTAATCGAAATCGAAACGACATGGTAAACGAAACTCGAAACTTATAAACAATTGTGAGATTTTTGATAGCACGAACATTGTTTTGACGTAACTCTCGAAGGCTGGCTAACGAGTATGCTCGAAACATTATTCACTTGAAAATAGTCGGTGAGAAAGGTTTCGAAAAGTGTAAAAATAAAGTTTTAACCGTGTTTATGTTTTGTTTAGAGTTAGTTTTTTGAATAAAAAGTGTTTTAAAATTATTGTTAAGTTATTGGAACCATTATTATTAGCTCCAAAATAATTTAAAATGCAAAGACCGCCACTGTATGAACGTAACTAGTACCATATATTATTTTTTGGCGGCAAATTTACTAGAAAATTATGGATATCAATCACGAGAAACAAGGTAAGTACTTAAATCATATTTTATTTATTTGCGTACCTATAGAATTAATGTGTTTGAAAAAGATTTGAGTTGCTTATAAGTATGTTTTTTTTATCATTATAGAGAAATTACGCGCAGAGCAAAACTTAGGAATAGAATTAACCCACTGGACATAAATGAAACCGAATTTAAAAATAGATATCGCCTAAATAAAGAAGCTTTTATGTTCCTCTGTGAGCAACTTCAACAAAAAACATCATTAACATCGAGTTCTAGAATTAGTCTAGAACTTAAGGTACCCACTTTGATGCTACATATAAGTATACCTATTCAATAAATCTTCTACTTGTATTTCAGTATTGAAATGGAAGTGGATACCTAACTAAAACTTATTTAATAAATTCCGACCTCGTGGGCCGCCTGAAGATTTAGACAAATCTCCATTTCTGGAATAGAAATAGCATTGCACTTTAAAATACTTCACACTAAAGTTTATGCCACTCAAACTTATTAAAACTGTTTACTCACGCTTCCATAAATTCAACCATCATTTCGTATTGCGTCTGACTAGTTCTCATAATTATTTATTCACTAAGCACTTAATTATTTATAGAAAAGAAACAGAAATACTTTTGCTGTGGACGTGTAGTAAAACATAAACAAACTTAGCCTTGGCTTGTTGGCTTGGCGCCCTCACGCGTTGGATGTCAAGTGGGTGCGTTCGGTACCCGTAATTTTTTTTAAATAAAATCTCCGAAACTATGTTATATTGCTGAAGATAACGCCACTTTATAATGTCTAATAATTAACTTTGGATCTCTTCTTTATATAACATTCAGTTTTTATTTAAATTTTATAATAATAAAACGTTTAATCAAAGGTGAAAAAAATATTAACAACTTGATTTAGTTTTCGAACGCACGATTCATTCAACAATCGTTCATTTTGCTCACTATGGCGCGTCCCTTTTAACATTAGCATGACGTCACCTTCGAATTCGAATCGAGTGTTCGATAGTGCTTCGAATGTGCTTCGTGCTGCCTACTATCGACAGACTCTGTTTTCGAATCGAGGCCTCGATACACTGTCGATTCGAAACCGTTTGATATTCGTGCTTGGCCCACTGTTCCCGAGGAAAACATCAATAACGATCGATAATAGATGGCGCCACGTGCCTTTCGAATCGTGTTTGAATTATATTATTACAAGCAGAGTACAACTCGAATTGATTGCCAAATTCTAAATCAATGCAAGCCCTAGGAAAAAGCTAGTATAATATTTAAAAAATCCTATGCGATGCCAAAAGGCAATGAATGCAGAATGATGAATGTCTGAAAGACAAAAACAAACAGTCTTCAGAAGCTCCTAAAGAAAGTCTAACTCGAATCTGGCGGAAATTCAATTACATGTTCATTTCGACACAAAATTGGCTAAAAATCGGTCA
This sequence comes from Hyppa rectilinea, assembly GCA_951799385.1. Taxonomy (NCBI): domain Eukaryota; kingdom Metazoa; phylum Arthropoda; class Insecta; order Lepidoptera; family Noctuidae; genus Hyppa; species Hyppa rectilinea. The sequence continues at coordinate 4,002,079 of OX637319.1, forward strand.
ATGTTTATATACAACAGGAGAAGACTTATGTCTCCTGTAAAAGGCAGGCAGATAGATTGATTCTTTTAAACGGTGATTCGTTTAAAAGAATAAACCAATCTGCCTGCCTTATCCCAACTATGTTTGGGTAGGCTTCCAGTCTAACCGGATGCAGCTGAATACTAGTATTTTACATAGAGCGACTGCCTATCTGACCTTCATAACTAGGCAACCAATTTAGTAACTAGGTAATACGATACCCCTTATTGGCAAGACTGAATGTCAAACTGTCGGGCTTCTCCACAACCCAGTAACCCAATAATAATAATAGATAGTTTAAATGAATATTAATATTTAAATGCAATATATGAGCAGTAAAATTATAGGAATACAATTACTTATAAGCACTCACATGAACACATATCTTATCTTATACCTACCTACACAAATCAAAAGAGTAGATTAATATTGAAATTGTAAATATTCATAATAGCCCTTTTCCTAATTATTATTTTGTTATGCCCGACAGGGCCCACAATGCTCTAAAACTAAATGTACCTACCACCTAAGTTCACATTGTGGAATGCAATAAACGTATTGAGTAGGTAATAGGATACACCTTGACTGAATGTCAGACTATCGGGTTACTGAATACACGTAACGACTATCAAAGATCCATGAATGACAGCCGGAACCAACGGCTTTCCGAGGCACGGAGGATTCTCGGTATTAAAAGATAGTCACCCATCCACGTTCTAACCCCGACAAGTGTAGCTTAACCTGATAGATCGACCCGTACGGGTGTTATTAATAAGCCACGAGCTGCTCGTTACCGTTTAAAAGGATCGATGATGTTAATTTATAGCTTTTAAAGTCTGTCAAACGAAGGTTTTAGAAAAAAACTCAAAAAGTCAAAATCGAATTTCTAAGCGATTTGAAATTCTAAATACTAATATGTACCGTCTGTTGGTGATTCAACGTAAATTTTGTGCTTCAATATAAAATCGCCAGATGGTCCGAAGATAACGTAGAGATTGCCCGATTTCAGTGCAAAAAACATTGGAATATTAGAGAAGGGTATGGAACCGTATGCATAATATTTGGTGACTTTACGTTGATTATAATAATCCGCCGATATTGCATGAACCGTGTGGTATCGTTACTGGAGGATCGCATCGCCGGGTAAGCGGGATTGTCCGAAAGTAACCCTTTACTACCCCGGAACATAAAGGGCTAAGGAAGAAACATGGATGGGTTGTAGTCAGTAAGAGTCTGACACTCCCTTCCGCTCCACCCAGAGCGGGAGGAGTCATTTGATGATTTCACACTCTCAAAAAAAAAAAAGAAAACCTTTGCATATTTTTTATACGCTCTTCAATTTATATCACGCATGAAAAAACATTTGCTGTAACGTTCAGAGACCGACCATTATTAATCACACTAATTTTATAAAGGCGAAAGTTTATGAGTGAGTTTGCTTATTTGTCCATCCTTCACGCTCAAACGGCTGAACGGATCTGGATGAAATATGGCACAGAGGTAGTTTATGACCTGGGTTAACACATAGGATAATTTTTAACCCGGTAATAAGTTCCCTTGGGATAATTTCCGCCATCCATGTGGACGAAACCGCTGGCAGCAGCTAGTTCTTTAATAAGAATAACTTCAACCAGGTTTCAGGCCAGCTATAGTAGACTCATAGCACACTATGTCATAAGTTAGGAGGTAATATCAGTGATAAAAATGCCTGAGGATTAAGAAAAACTATCTTTGCATTGTATTGATTCAATCTATTCGTATTGTAGAATTGCACACAATATGTGTGACTACTATGTACCTAGTGTACCTACTACACAGCTACTATTTACTGGGTACGTCTTTCTCTGACTTGATGAGGCCTTGCGGCTGACAGCATGTCATGGTCACTCTGACGTCACACTGTTGGTGGCGCGTTTGTTGGATCATTTAGCTCTCATCAAAATGGTTGAGCTGAATGGTGATAATTCATGCGTCATGTTAGTGAACGGGCGCCGTCAGTAGGGACTGGTTATTATAAATCAATTAATTTTTTTAATTGCCTCTTCTCCATGTTTACTTCCGCTTTTGGAATGGGATACTAGCTTCATCTTTCTGGCCGACCGAGCCCTTGACTGGTCTGTAATTGATTTATTTGAAATAAATGCTTGAAGTTTGAGATTGAATGAAACAACCTAGTACCAATGAATATTGAGGCTCATATAAAATCATCATAACATCGATAATATGCCGTCTGTGAGGAGCAGTCAACTGAAAGATGGCTATTAATGAGGGCTAGCTTCTTCTTTGGCCAAAGAATTAGCATTTTCATTCAACGTGGCAATACTGCCAGTCTTCTGGGAACGTTTCCGAATGACGGCAATACAGACGAGTACCGATGCCAAGGGCTGATTTCACAAATGATACTAGACGTGCCAAGCATTACTTAAAACTAGTTTTAACCAATCAAATTGCTTGAAATGAAACTCAAGCAATGCTTAAGTATTGAGTGAGGTTTTGTAATACGGGCATAAGTGTCCTTTCGTTATTTATATTTATTTTTATGTTTAGTCAGTTACTCAATTAATGAGTTAATAACATAACATGGTAAACAAATTACTTTTGCATCATACTAGATCGGATACCGTGGGTTCTCAGAAATACTGCGCGTTTTGATCGCCATAATCGAATTGAAAATAAGACCCCGTTCGTAGAATAACGCAACGTGATTGCGTGAACTACGTGTGGGGTTTGGTACAATCAATTCTGTAACTACGTGCTTTAATCTTAATAGTCATTTTTGTTTAATGTAATATGCAATGCATATACATACCTAACCACATTTTTGGTATTCCAGAGAATCCCTCTTAATAAAGCTACGACATAAAATAACCCCCAAAAAATGATGGCATCAGGCTTCGGCATTACCGTGTCCAAAAGTACAAAATGGAATGTACCTATATTTGGAAAATCCTTCAAAAAAATGTCTTCTAAAAATATCAAACAGCAAAAAACCTGATATCATATTTTACAACAAGCTAAATGAAATGACACCACACGGAAATACCGTCGCGCTCCCGTGGTGTCGTACGGACCGGACTTACAGAGTATATGAAGAACTTTTAGACCCTATTCACACGTGCGGGTAGCCGGCATCGTATGCCCGGTGGTAAACCGTATACAAAGTGGAGACTACAATATTTTGTAACCATATTTTGTTCAAAAGAGTGTCCATGGAGTTTCTTGCCCGTTCTTCTCCATAGGTATCTACTGCTTTGAAATGGGCAACTAGCTTCATCTCTCTGACTGACCGACACCTTGACAATTCAAAAGTGCCTTGTAATTGGTTTATTTAAATAAATACTTTGAGTTTGAATACGATCATAATTAAAATGCGTATATCTAATGCTGTCCCCAATACGAAAATTCAATCAAATATATCCAATAGTTTAGTCACTATAGCTAGTCAAAGATTTGCAAAACTCATAGTCGGCCCGTCACTATTAATTGGTTCTTTTGGAAAAAATCACTTTTTAAATGTTAGGATTTGTTTGATAGTTCCAAAATATACTCCTATTCATTAGTTCTGTCAGTGTTTCCATTTATGGTCGTATTGTTTTCTCCACATCTTTTTATCGTATTGTGAAACTATATTATTGCTTCGAACTGTCAGTTCGAAGCAATAAAAGTAACCATACTAAAACTAGTGTTCTCGTAGTTCTCGAATTTGCGAAAATAATTAATGGTAAAATTATTGAATTTAAATAAATCCCAAAAAAATAATCGTTCTCATAAATAATGATCTTACAATGTGACAAAAATAACGCTTTAATATTTAACTTCACCTGGTCAAGCGTAAATTTATTTTAAGTTTATTTGTCTTTTTTAGACAGGTGACTCTGAAGTTAGTAAGTAATTCGTTTTATGTTAGGTCTTTTATTTTTCAGAACAACACCTTTTCTTCGTCAGAAACCGGCATTCCTCCAATTGTCAAGTTACTAAATACAACTAACAGTCCAAGTATATGTAAGTTACCCATCATTATAAACCCGGGTACCCGGCGCCATTACCCGGCAGTCGGACCGTGTGAAAGGGTCTTTATAGCGAAGCCGAAGAGACTAATCAGAACAATGATCCATCATTGTTACAGCTAATATATTTTATGTAATTCCTTTAAACGTCGGTGGAATGTCACGGAGAATGTTTGCTGATATTTTTCTGTAAGGTATTTAGGGATGATTGAAAATATTGGTTTGTGTACAGATAAATAATGTTTTTGTTGATGGAATATCACAAGAGTTGTAAAAAAGGCATCTTTGTCTGTTGTCTCAAAATTGAGCAAGCATTTACTACCTATACGTATTTTTCCTACAGGTTGGTTAACGTTATAAGGAGCTCGTTGCTAAGTAATAACAGCCGCACGGATCGATCCATCAGGTTAAGCTACGCTTGCCGGGGTTGGTCCGTGGATGGGTCATCATCTTTACTTATCGAGACTCTGCCATGCCTCGAAAAGCACGTTAAGCCGTTGGTCCCGGCTGTCAATTGTAGATCTTTGATAGTCGTTACAGGTCGTCAGAAGCCCGAAAATCTGACAGCCAGTCTTACCGAGGGGTATCGTATTTTCCAGTTACTGCGTTGTGGAGGTCAGATAGGCAGTTGCTCCATATAAAATACTGGTATTCAGCTGCATCCGGTTAGACTGGATGCTGAAACTATTTCCAACCACTTTTGAAACCTACTATACCTCCGCGCGAAACAAAAACGAATCCACCCTATATCTAATGAAAGATGAAAAAAGTTAGAGAAAGATTCATGACGATAAATTTTCTGAAGTTACCTTTAATATTTAGATATGACACCTGAACCGTGCACATGATTTCCTTTGAGGGTTATAGAAATGAATGAGTGAATAAGAATGAAAATACAACTGTGAATCTTTTTCATTTTACATTCCAAATCAAAGGTACATAATTAATTGCAATTAGTTCATTGTTTACCCCTCCGTGCCTCGGAAAACACGTTATGCCGTTGGTCTTTGACAGTTGATACGGGTCTTCAGAAGCACAAATGTCTGATAACCAGTCTTACCAATGGGTAGCCAGTAACTTGGTCGTGGTGGTCAGATAGGTAGCTCCATGCAAAATACTGGTTTTCAGCTGCATCCGGTTAGACTGGAAGCCGATCCCAATAAAATTGGGAAAAGGCAGGCAGATGATGATGAAAATAATATTACTTCGAATTAATAATGATCAAAGTCAAAGTCAAATCATTTATTTCAGATAGGTACAAGAAAGCCACTTTTAAACGTCAAAATGAACAAGAAATAGAATTGATTCTAGTCGCCCCTTCCAAAAGGTAGTTTCGTATGGAGAATATGGGCACTTCACCGTTATTCTTTTAAAATGTTTTGTATACATGAATTATACAAATAACATAATAGTTAACAAAACACTGGTATTCAGCTGCACCCGGTTAATTGCCAGCCGACCCCATTATAGTTGGGAAAAGGCGGGCAGATGATGATGAAAATAATATTAATATAACTTCCAAGTAATAACGATGGATAAGATATAGAAATCCGCCATCACTCCCTTGATATACCAACACCTCTATACCTTTTTCTTATACCTTGACCCAGTCACCAAATGACTAATAAAGTGTATTTTCCTCGGCCTAAGGGATATTTTTCCTGCCACAATCTTTGGGCGTAACACTTCGAATCACTTTCAAATCCCCAATCCGGGCTTATACCTGGAATATACCGCCCTGTGCTAGGGATGAAGGAAAAATAAAGGCTATGTAAACTCCTTATTTTTACGTAGTATGAACTTACGTAGGTTGTGGATATAAGGGTTTGTTACTATACAGAATGATCCGTAGAGGTATATGGGTTTGTTTTCAGCTAGTGTTGCCCAAATGCAAGACCAAGAAGAGACTTAGGCCAGTCTTGGTCTTGGTCTTGCGTCAATACACATGGTCTTGGTCTTGGTCTTGGTATTGCGCTCTCAGTCTTGGTCTTGGTCTTGGTCTTGCAGCAAGAGTCTCGCAAGATTGCAAGTCTTGCAAATACCTATTAGCCTATTGCTATTTATTGAACACGTTAGTTTGAAAATGAAAAATGAAAAAATGTTTATTAGTTTTAACAAGTTTTCTTACATTACTAGGTAGTGATTGGAGCCCCCTTTTAAGCTAATAAAGCCTGTATTAGGAGACTCCGCTCTTCCATACATTGTTGGTATTAACTATAAACTTGTTTAATTAAAACAATAATTAAAAAAAATATAAAAAAAAGGAATCTAATCTACGAAAACTATGGATAATTTATAAGTTAGGCTAATAAGTGCTTTCCGAGTTCAAGTTGTTTGTAATAGTGTAGTTGTGTGTAATAGTGTGATTGTATGTAATTGTGATTGGGTTGTTGTATTCAGTGTTGTGTTTGAATGTGTGGTATGTGTGTGTTATTTCATTTTGTGTGTGGGTGGGAGTACCTACATCATTAGCGTATGAGATTAAGCCTTAGGATACCGTTCGCATTTTATATTTATAACAATAATGCCTCTGTTTCCTCATAATTAAGCAGTTTTATCCATTGAGCTAAAATTTTTTTACATTCATTTAGTTTTTTATTGTATACGTCAGTTTCCCTATTACATTTGTTATAAAGCTGAGCAGACCGTTTTTTAAATTGGTTGCTAGCAAATTTAGTTTTGGTTTGGGGAACATCTGCTACTAAGTCTTTTCTTCTTTTTAAATTTAAATTATGGTCATAAGGAAGGGATTTGTGTTTTTTAATTATAGATCTAATAATGTATAGTTTTCTCACGGATAATAAGTTGCTAATTTGGTAGAGGTGTTGGGTAGAAAATCTCATGTTTTTAAAATACATCATCTTAATTAGAGCACGTTGACCCCGCTCAAGATCAATGAATTTAGTTTTTGCTGCACCACCCCAAATGGGGATGCAGTACGTCAAAACAGATTGCACCAAAGCTATGTAGATTTCATTAAGGAGGTGTCTCGGGTTATTCGTATTAGTAGGTACAACTTTTGGAACAATATGCCTTAGGGTCCTAAAAATCCAGCTTAATTTTCTCATCCTGTTATTGACCTGTTCAAGGTGAGGATACCATGATAGGTTTTGGTCGACCACAACACCTAGATATTTTGTTTGTGTTACCTTGTCTAATGTTGGGCATGTACAATTACTTGAGTCATCACAGGTGTGTACTCTCAAATTAAGTTCTGTGCTAGGGTGGGAACGATTGGATATACTAAAGCAGATGTAATTGGTTTTAGCTGTGTTAAAAGTCAGTAAGTTATCTTTGAGCCATCTAGCCACTTGGGTCATTCCAGCCTCAGCACTCAAAGCAACATCATGCCAGGTCTCCCCCGTGAAAACGACAGCGGTGTCATCAGCATAGGAAAATACTATAGCATTGTTGATCCGGAGGTTGCAGAGGTCATTAATATACAGGAGAAACAATGTAGGACCCAACACGCTTCCCTGGGGGACACCAAACGTGATATTAGCATCGCGACTAACGAATGTTCCTACCTTGACTCGTTGCTTTCGGTTCGACAGGTAGCTTTTTGCGAATTTAAGCGGTGTTCCTCTTATTCCTGCTGCTTCCAATTTGTTTATCAGGATGGGAATAGAGACGGTGTCAAAAGCCTTTTTTAGGTCTAAAAATACAGTCAGACACTTGGTACCATTATCCAGATTATCAGCTATTAGAGTGCTAAGAGCAGTAACTGCATCCTCTGTTGAAATTCCCCGCCTAAACCCAAATTGTGTGCTGCTTAGAATATTAAATTGTTTAAAGTATCTAATAAGTCTGTCATTAAATATTTTTTCTATTATCTTGGAAATAGCTGGTAAAATGGATATAGGCCTGTAATTATTGACATCGTCTCTATCCCCGCCCTTGTGAACTGGAATGATGATAGATTGTTTGAGCGGCGTAGGAAAGACTCCCTTCGCAAAACAAAGATTGATCAAATGAGTCAAAATAGGAACAATTTCCCGGCCTACGTGTTTCAAAAATCTGATGGATACCTTATCCCAACCCGGTGCGCTGTCAGATTTAAGGTTCATCAGAATCATACCCACTTCGTGGGCATCCGTATCCAAGAGAACAAATGAGTTTGCCTGAGACGGCGGCGGTGGTTTGTCTGCTTGAAGAGTGCTAGGTTTAGGTAATGAGGGTTGAATATTTTGGGCCAAAGTTTAGATTTTAGATTATGATTCGCGCTGTAAAACGTACCTATGTACCGACGTACCTAGTTACAGAAATATAATCATCAAAATCATCAATACATCCCTCCAAGTTCATAAAGAAACTCAAAGCATTCAATTTATACCTACCTACTGCTGAGAAATCTTCAAGGTCATTTAATTTTATTCCTTGTACAGACGCCAGCACATCAAGCTATCCCTAACTGTCCAATTTTCTCAATTAAAAATGAACCTTATGCCTTTGCAATAAAGTTGAAATACTATCAAAGAAATTTGACAGATTGTGGTAACTTGATGTGCTGGCCTCTGTACCAACCCTACCAAAATAGGTAACAATTTTGTGTGCCTCTGTCCGTACTCTTTGTCGGCGAATGCGGCGCTCAAACAGTGTCAAATGCTGTGATACACTTGTAGCAAACCGCGGCGTCTTTGTCGGTAAATTATCAAATAAGTAGGTATATAATACACCGACCGACCGACCAACAGTTTATTCGCGGAACGTCACATTTGCCCAATCAACCTTGACCTTAATTCTTTAGCGATAAAGTTGAAAATCTGTTAAAGAAATTTGACAGATTGTAGTAGCTTGATGTGCTGGCGTCTGTACCATAACATTGGCTGCCGTAGAAACTGTTACTAGACCTACTCGACTCGCTGGTAGTTTTAAATTTTGCTGAATAGAAGAATAATATAAACTTTGAAACATAAGTAGGTACCTACATAATGTTTATATAATTTTGTTGGCTATAATTTTGAGCATATACCAACCTACTAACGTTAGATCTGCATATTGGACATAAACAAGCATAGTATATTATTATAGGTATCTACCTACAAGGTATGAACTTTGCTAGAAAGTTATTCTTGGTACATTTTATGACATGGGATGATGGGAAAAGATTTGCGAGTATTAACACGCTACCTACTTAATAAATAGTTGAAATATAATCAGTACCTACCTAATCAATACAATACCTTTTAGGGTTCTTTCAGACGAGCGGCACGTTGCCAACTGCAGATAAAACTGCAGCCCTTAGTTTAGTGTTATGACGATACCTACGGTTTTGATACTGAGGAACGTCTATCAAAATCGGGATTGAAACCAAATACCTAGTTAATAACGCCCAAATCTCAGTTTGTCTTAACTGCAAGACGCAAGAGTCTCGCAGGCTTAAGTCTTGTCTTGCTCAAGTCTTGCAGGGTTCAGTCTTGGTCTTGGTCTTGCTACAATAAGGCGGTCTTGGTCTTGGTCTTGCGAAAATGCAAGAACAAGACCAAGACTGCAAGACCAAGACCGATTTTGGGCAACACTTGTTTTCACAAATCTCAAACGATTGTCAGGTCTTCTTCTTTTCGTGTGGTTAGTGACTAACCTGCTATCAGAGTTTTTAAGCTGCTCATGGGCCTCTGACTTAGCTTCACATGCTGTTTAGAAATATCTCTCAGAAATGCCGGTTTCTTCACGATGTTTTCCTTTATCGTCTTTTAAACAAATGATAACTATACTATACGCACATGAATCTGAAAAGTCAGAGGTGCGTGTCTTGGGTTCGAACTCGAGACTTAAGTCTTGACAGTCCGATGGTCAGACCATTAGGCTATCACTGCTTGCTTGTGAGGTGAGCTGGGGTTTGTTCTAAAACCATATTGTCAATTATGAGATATTGTAGAGCTTAAGTGACTCCTCGTGGAACTTAAAGAGCCTGGTCGGTTAGAATATAACTGACAGCATTCGACCTTTCAAAATAAAAGAATAGATTGATAGGTTTTTTAAAAAGAAAAGAACACTGTCAGCTGCAGAGCTGCAGGACGCAGGTATTCGTTAAAAGGACTATAATTCAATAGCTGCTGCCCCGCGTGTTTGTATTTTGTAGGACAAAAATCCCTGCAACACATTACACAAAGCTCTGCCACCGAGCTCCTTAAGTGAAGGTCCCTCTCAACCTTCCTAGTATCATGACAATGTTTTCCTTCACCGCTTTGAAGGCAGCATGGCCGGTCCTAGAACCAAAAATCTGAAATCTGACATCCACCAACCCGCACTAAGCTTGCGTGGTGGATTATGGCCCACTCTCACAGAGAGGAGGCCTATATGCTATAATTTTCCTCTATGTGGAACATTATAGGCTGATTACAATAACAAGAAGTTCCGTAAAACAAATATTCTACAAATCCTAGTAGCAGATTTGTCCTAACTGACCTACCTCAACGGATCACCAAGCACATATTTTCCGGGCAAATGTGGACTTTATCTATTACTATAGGACTAGTTTTGTTGTTTCAGCCTACCCACGTGGCAAAAAGGGCCTGAGTTTATGTACATATGTATAGCAGAATATATAAAAGCTTGTACCCACCCTCACAGCTGAATGCACCAATTAATTTGAGGGTCACATTTATATTTCACATGAATTTGGATGCTCTTTGTTTTGGAAATGTGGAAAGGTTATTATTTGATTCCAAGTGACTGTGTTTTCATCACAGGGATTTATGATCCCCTATCCTTTGATCATCAGGGCTTGGACTCCGGGTTCACTAGCGAAGCGTATCTGTGTAATTCAAGGCAAAAATACCCATAATAGTTTGAAGTTCCTTGTTAGCCAAACACCCAACATAACCGCTCAACTGTTGAAATATCAAATATGATTCAAAACAATAGAAATTGAGGAGCTGGTTAAGCTACGCTTGCCGGGGTTGATCCGTGGATGGGTGACTTTCTTTATATACCGAGACTCCTCCGTGACTCGAAAAGCACGTTAAGCCGTTAGACCCGGCTGTTATTTGTGGATCTTTGACAGTCGTTATGGGTCGTCAGAAGCCCGAAAGTCTGACATCCAGTCTTACCAAGGGGTTAAGTTAAGGGTAAGTTACTGGGTTGTGAAGGTCAAATAGGCAGTCGCTCCATGTAAAATACTGGTATTCAGCTGCAACCGGTTAGACTGGAAGCCGACCCCAACATAGTTGGGAAAAGGAAGGCAGATTGATTCAAAACAATAGAAAATGTAATTGTGTCTCATTAGTCACAGTTGAGCTAATAACAACGTATCACGGCTGTATTCCTCGAAGAGGTAGGCAGAGATGTATTATTACCTGCACATTCACCTTTTTTAACCCAATGATAAATGCGCACATGAATCAAAAAAGACACCGATAGTTACGTGCTTTAGGTTCGAACTCGAGAACTAAGACTTGGCAGTCCGACGGTCATAACACTAGGCAAAACAAGGTAAATGAAAACAATTGAGGAAACCGGCACGCCTGGGAGACATTTCTCAACAGCATGTGAAGCTGACCATGGGCAGCATAAAAACTCTGACACCGGGTTAGAAAAAAAAATATAATATATATAATAAAAAGTGTCTTTAAATTCTTTAAACGAGCCTATTTCTATTAATCTAAAACTTAGACACCCGGTCTGCTGATCACGAATCTCATTATGCGAGACTTGCCTATCGATCCCAGGATCCAACATATTAAAAGTCAATCAGCCTCTATATGAATCTCAAATTCCCGAAAACTAATATCGAACACGTTATTAAATTAAAAAACGATCACAAAACAATTGAAAAGCGATCCAGAAAACAAACTCAAAAGAAAGATTCCAGTTTCCAAACAAATATGGAGGGCGAGTAATTTTATGAAACTTGCAAGGCAGGTGTCCGGAGACTGAACAGAGAGCTGATATTGGATTTATGCTAATGATTATTTACCCGGACGGAGCTGTCCGGGATGAAATACCCGGGATAAAATACCCGGTTTTTTCCTGATACGCCCAATGAAACGCCTATTGGGACTCGGTATTTGTGCTCTGGTAGCTTTGTTATGTATGATTTTATTGACTTGGCTGTTTTATTTTTTGTTGGACGATTTTATATTGGGATTAGAATATATTCTATTCATTTTATGTTTATTGATTATGTGACTTAATTAACACTTATTTTAGAGCTTATAGCATAACTCGTAACTTCTTCGAATAATTATTATTAAAAAAAACTTATAATGTTTTTTTTTTGTTTGTCGATTTCACTTTGATGATAGACGCCATGTCAAAACGTAGAGCAATGTTTTTTTTTCGAATGATATACAAGTGAAAAGAAGAGTACCTACTGATAGTAATATGATACAGGATATTAAAAATATTGTTGTACTAAATTGAAAATATTTTTACGCTAAAATGGAACTATGCTGGACATGTCAGACGATCAATAGACCAAACTTACGAGCCTCTGGGTCCCTTTTAATAGCAAGAGATATTGCGGCGGGCCCAGACGGAGGTGACGGGATAAGCTGAATTCCTTCAACAAGAACAGATCCTTAGCAGCTTTATACAGAGTAGTGGAAAGAGAGTAGGAAGGCGTTTGGCCAGAAGTGGACCATCACAGCCTTTTAATAATAATAAAATCGAATAGTCCTTTTAAGAACAGTCGGTAAATAATAGTTATCCATAATTAATTCCTTGCAGAAATTACATAAACAGTAGCAAATCATCAAATGACTCCCCCACCTCTGGGTGGAGCGGAAGGAAGTGTCAGACTCTTGCTGATTAAAACCGATCCATTTTCATTCCTTAGCCCTTTGTGTTCCGGGGCAGCGGTAACCCTTTCGGCCAATCCCGCTTACCCGGCAGGCTTCGGCCTTATGGAAGGGGCCCGCCTTCCAAAATGCTGACTTCTCTTTGAGGTGCGCGTGAAATAGTAGCACCCTGCACACTCTCGCTTGAAAGCTATGTTTCTGTCTGGTATCTCTATATATCTGTCATGGTAGTGTCGTTACACAGAACGGATAAGGTATATTGTTCCCAAGTACACACGTAGGAAGCGGACAAAATGGCTCTATATCCAGATTCCCTTCAATAGTCTTCAACAAAACCATAGATCACACACCATGAATCTCCTATAAGTAGCAATTAATAAGTATCTATGTGTTATTTGCGTTTCAGCCGAATTGCCCTGTTTACTCAAACCGCCAGACAAGTTCGACCATGTGTGTTATAATTAGGTTCCGTATATTGATTTGTTCTAGTTCTTTTTTTGGCACGAACCGAATTCGGAGTGGCGAATTTTGCTTTGGTGCTTGATGCATTATTAGCTGCAAGGATCTTTTGGCACTGGTACAGAGGCCAGCACATCAAGTTACCACAATCTGTCAAATTTCTTTGATAGTATTTCAACTTTATTGTAAAGACATAAGGTTCATTTTTAATTGAGAATATTTGACAGTTAGGGATAGCTTGATGTGCTGGCGTCTGTACCTATGTCGTTGACAAAGCTATTGGTTAACTTTTATGCAATTGACTATTTGAAACGGTCAAAAATAAAATATAAAATCTCATAGATTAAGATAAAGACTGCTCGTCTTAAAAACTTCCATCACCGTACAAAAGATATAATTGTGAAATTTCACTCAATGTAAGTAAGTATTCCATTTGATTTAAAAACCTATTAAGTCATATTGTTATATTTCATACAAATCACGTTCAAATCCTGCGTTTTACAGTTCTTATAAAGTAACGTTATTGACTACCCTTTCAAATACCCAATTGTTTTGTAAAATGTCACTTCAAATACAATCAAAAAACAAAATAACGGCTTTAGTTCCGATTTTGGCCACGCTCCAAGTAACATTGTAGCGCTTATACATGTCAAGTTGCACATTCGTGACTATGGAGACGGCATCTGTCAAAATGGAGCTGTCATTGCCAGTTTCTAACGCAAGCTATTATTACGAGGCCCAGTTATTGAGAAAACGTCACGTTGTTATGTTCCCAAATACGCTTTTTATGATACTAAACCAGATACTTAACTCAAAAACTAGAATTACGTAATTAACATCGAGACGGAACTAACTACCCTCATTAGCAACCACGTGAATTGTAATTAAGTTCTAACAGTATCACGATTTGATTGCAAATCTGAAATTTAGTAGAATAGCCACAGAGTTTTGTAGCGTTAATTAGATACGGTAATCATCATTGTAGCAATTAACATCATATAACTGCAACAACAACCTCCACCTATTAATTGTGGTCGCCATATGTTGTGGAAGTGAAAACTGCTTTAGGCGCGCTTTTTCTGAACAGTAAACGAAACTGAACCGTCACGCTCGAGTTGGTGACGCTGAATCGGGTATACTCGGCTACAGTAGGTTATCTTTTTGAACGCCAGCACATAAACGCACGCGCGTGCTGCCCAAGCCAAGCACCAAACTTATTTCTTTTTGTTATCATGAATTTCTCAATATCTATGGTGTATTTTAAATTGTTTCATACAATTAAATACGTACAAATATTTATAAAAACACACACAAAAGACAATGATAATGATTTAATTGTTTATTTCGTGTTATTCGTCGTCAGTTCAACACGATTAGGAACTTTTGTACAAAGCGTTTGCACACAATAATAATTATTTGTCTGATGTATTCCTGTAAAAGGGCCACTGACCTCTAATATACAAGTACATTCAAACCTGGCTGAAAAGGACCAGTAATATGTTTACTATATTATAATTAACATTTAAGTTCCCTTATTGACAACAAACTATATTATTCCAAAGTTAAAATCCCTTTTAAATTTTCTTTCCTATTCACCCCTGCATCTCTATTCACCCCGTTTGACGGTACGCTGGACTTCATAATGTCTATGTCAAAATGAAGACATTTTATGTTCGCCATTTTGGCGCTGATAGCAACGTGAGCGTCCATGGAACTAAAATGTTTATTGGTCATTTGCAACAAGGTGTTAATTTTAGTTCCTGACACGCTCGAGCGGGGCGCTTCAAACGCTAAGAACGGATACTTCTAACTTTTACCCTAAACATGTGCCAACGAAATGCGGATGAAAGCTATGCAATATTTAAATTAATTCAAAAAATACTACTAATACTTAATCTATACTAATATTATAAAGAGGAAAACTTTGTTTGTTTGTTTGTTTGTTTGTTTGGTTGTAATGAATAGGCTCAAAAACTACTGGACCGATTTTAAAAATTCTTTCACCGTTGGAAAGCTTAGTTTTCTAGGAGTAACATAGGCTACTTTTTATCCCGGGAAAAATAACGGGTCCCACGGGAAAGACCACGGGAGTGAAGCCGCGGGCAAAGTGCTAGTTGATAATAAAGCTTAACCAAATCCCTGTAAGAACAGCTTATCATAATCCCGTGAAAAAATCTACGACTGAGCAAAACCGTCTTATCCTTACATCGCGGGAACGGATCTCTAAAAATGATTCTTCAAGGGCAATTCATTACCATTACAAAGGAGTTTGGATGGAGACTGTCGCTATCTGGGAGAGGCAGACGGCAGCGAACTTTTTGTTTACACTTTATAGAGATGCGGATAAGTGTCACTTAGCTGGCTTGAATAAATACGATAAGTTAATAGGGACACATATTCAGTATTTTAAGGAAGTTTGGGAAGTTTTGGACATCGTTCTAATGCCGGTTGCAGACCAAGAGCTAAGCTTAGTTCGTTTAGCTTAGCTCGCATAGCTGACACAGTTTTTCATATTTTTAACATAGTTTGCAGTCTGCACAAAAGTATGGAAAGCTGTGTCAGCTATGCGAGCTAAGCTAAACTAACTTAATGGGCTAATAATTTACGCGGTGAATTTTAATTCACTGTTAACTTTTTAGGAAATGAAAGTAGTCATGATTACAAACAACTTTCACTATGGGTCCAACTAAGAAATAACAAAAAATATACATCTTTTTCATACATTTTCGATTTCGATACAAATTTTAGTTTTAAGCCAAAGAATGATGATTCAACGTGGCAATGCTGCCAGCCTTTTGGACGGGCACATTCCCCACTGACAGCGATGGAGATGAATTTTTTGACGCCCTTAAGAGCTCTTTTCCTTTTTTACCACTTGTACATAAATATATTTTTTAGTTTTAGGTCGTATATATATATTGTATTTAAGATTTGTATTTAATTCGTATCGTTAGTCTGAATAAACAAACAATTTAATTTAAAAAAAATCATCGGTTTAATATAGCATTTTGTAGAAAAATCCGATTTTTTTTTCGATATTTCAGAGTTGGTCTCATAGTGATAGTTGCTCATAACCATGGGTACTTTCACGCTCTGAAAGGTTAACAACAAATTAAATAACACCGTGTATAAAGTTCCGTGAGTACTTTTTCCTCACACGTTCAGGCTGCTATGCAACTTGTTTGCAATTGGTGGTAACCAAGTATTTTAGTTGATAAATAGGTACAGCCGCCAGCACATCAAGCTATCCCTAACTGTCAAATTTTCTCAATTAAAAATGAACCTAATTTCTTTGCAATAAAGTTGAAATACTATCAAAGAAATTTGACAGATTGTGGTAACTTGATGTGCTGGCCTCTGTACCTATAAGATCTCCGACTGAATTCGGATATTGCAGTAGATATTTTCCTCTTTCCTGAGTGTATGTAAGCCGTGACTGTTGAGCTACAGCTACTCGTCGGTAATGTCTTTTTTTAAGATTGCTCCAGAGGTGATAATCAATTAGCGATTACAGCTCGATGGTAATGAAAGAAAGAAAAATATTATATTCTGGATACGTACAGGAACAACAGAAAAAAAATAAAACAGATACTTACTAAAAAAAAATAATTTCATAAATTAAGGCAAAAACAAAGCGAGGCTAATAAGGTACCCTAACTCAGAATAATGCTGTGATATGTCATATGTAATGACAGCAACAAACTGCTATCTATTAAGTGAAGTGATATTGATTACGGGTGTGTCAACTCTTGATCCGTTTGTAACACTATGATTTTTTGTTAGGAATGTATTTTGTTCCCTGCCTTTCAGTATCCGACCGAACTAAGAAACGAATAAAATTGAATCGAATACCATTACCTGCAAACTAAAGCAATAACTTATAGCTGTAGCTGTTAAATGGAAAATATCCAGAAAAAAACAGGTGTGATATAATCCATCAATAGTTAAATCCGATATGCATTTCTCTTTTGTAAAAACCGACGTAAACGAATTAAAACCGTTTTCCGTTAGCAAAGCCTGCAATAACATGCGAGCGTCACTTAGGCGAGTGGAACTGTGTAAATATTTAAAACTCAGTTCGGTACGCGTTTCAGGAAATGTGGCCTAGCATTTTCGCCCAACTAAATGTTATACGAACGATTTTAAAAATGAAAATACTCGTTTCACACATAATATTGTCTCGACTTTAAGCCTTTTTTTTAAGGCTGGGAAATCATCCAATGACTTCTCCCGCTCTGGGTGGAGCGGAAGGGAGTGGCAGACTCTTACTGACTAAAACCCATCCATGTTCCTTCCTTAGCCCTTTGTGTTCCGGGGTAGCGGTAACCCTTTCGGACAGTTCGGTTTATAGACAATCCTGCTTATGACTTTAAGCCCTCATTCATTTTTATGTTAGATATTCATTGCACCGGTCACAAACATTTAAACTAAAATGTTATAGGACTTGGACGATGTTGGAAATTATCCCACGGGAATGTACAGGTTACCACAATCTGTCAAATTTCTTTGATAGTATTTCAACTTTATTGCAAAGACATAAGGTTCATTTTTAATTGAGAAAATTTGACAGTTAGGGTTAGCTTGGTGTGCTGGCGTCTGTACTAACAGGATAAAAAAATAGCCCACGTATTAATCCAGGTTATAGACTTTCTTCGTGCCAAATTTCATCCATATCCACTCAGGAGACTAAAAAGGGACTTTATCTAATTATTTTGCAAGTATAAAAATTCAATCAAAAAACCTACTCGTTGCGCAGCGGTCGCAAAAACTTGTCACTGCGCAACGACTCGTCTTATATTCCAAACCGCCATTAAATTTAAATCAGGCTGTATTATTACTATAACAACACTTCATATAAAAATATAAAGTGTATATGATATGTTCATATGTATGTATTTCCAAGTATATAAGTAGTTTATCAGCCATCTCGTTGTGTGAAATGTCCAAGGATATTATTATTATATAAGGAAGAGAAAAGGTTAGACAATAATCTCCGATGGCTGACACCAAAAAAAAGAACGCGATCAGCGATAGCGTTCAGTTTTACTGGTGAAATTCGCCCTAATGTTACTCATTAATCCTCATTTCTCCTTTTGTTGTTTCTTTTTTTGTTTGTTTTGTGTACACAATACAAACACACTTAGTCACTGAGTGATAATACCATTACACACCTACATTAATTAATTCTAAAATTACGAGGACTATCGATATTACTAAATAAAATATACGTTTTATATATGTTTTTACGTAAACGTATGTAATAGAATAATACCTACTAACTCTTAGAATCCCTTTGTTACATTAAATATTGTTAGAGTAAAAAAAATTATACGAAGAAAAATCTCAATAGCTCCTTCAATGTAAGTAGATATTTCTGAAGCCTTTACGGTGTCTCAAGGAAAAATTACAAGCTGATGTTAGAAACATTTCAGACATTATTACAATAAAGAAAATTAAATTGAAACTGAAATAAAAAGCTTCTACAAACGAGTCAATATCCCCCAGTTGTCTTAATATCTTTCTCCATGAAGCTTTCACTCCTTTTGTTCGTCCTCAACTTAATTGGCCGAGTGTACAGAGCCAGCCAGACAAGTTGAAGAGCTCACTAAACCAACCAAGCAATCCAATCTCAACTAAATCTCGAAACGTACTTTAGGAGCTTGAGAAAGTATAAATCTACCTAAAACAACACGTTCCCCTCACTCAGACGCTATATTACGGCAATGTGCACAATCCATTGCCTTTTTAGCAGCGTCATATTACCGGAGGGAGAACGTTGACCAAGCAATGAACGCGGGGCGGGCGATGTAGTAATTTCGAGTGACATTTCGGGGTAGGTGAGACGTTTTATATCGATCGGGCTTAGTTTTATGAATGGCTGGCTCCGCTCTCGCTGGGTAGATCCCCCTCTCCCAGCCCCCTCCCGGCCTCAGGCCCCTGTCACACCTGGAGCCAGTTCGGTAAGAGAGTACCAATTTAGCCAGCTGATTTGTGATGTGATCATTAGGCAAGCGATTAACTCAAACGGGGAGGCGGGAGAGATGTGTATAATTAAAATTAACCTACTTTTATTTATCTTTGTTAATTTACTGCCTTTTACGTGGTAGCGTTGCTAAATGCATTGTATTTTAAATATGTGTCATCTTCAATTTTACATAATAATGTTATTTTTTACACACAAAATACGTAACTATTTTAATAGGCACAAATATGTATAAAAGTTTACTGAGCAAAAACATCGACTTGAAGTCTTAAACGCGTTCTGCGCCGGAAGCTCATTCATTCATAATGGCAAGTTCGTGGCGTGTATTCGAAGAAGAATTAAAAGAGGGACTTTTTTTCTAAAGATTCTTGAACTTACCTTGGCTAAGTAATAAACAGCCGCACAGATTGATCCATCAGGTTAAGCTACTCTTGAGCTCTACGCTGAGGTTGGTCTGTGGACGGGTGACTATCTTCAGATATCGAGAGTCCTCCGTGTCTCGGAAAGCAAGTTAAGCCGTTGGTCCCGGCTGTCATTCATGAATCTTTGACAGTCGTTACGGGTAGTCAGAAACCCGAAAGTCTGACAGCCAGTCTTAACAAGGGGTATGTATTACCCAGTTAGTGACTGGGTTATGGAGGTCAGATAGGCAGTCGCTCCAAGTAAAATACTGGTATTCAGCTGCATCCGGTTAGACTGGAAGCCGACCCCAATATATTTGGGAAAAGGCTCGGTAGATTGATCTTGATTGATTCTTGAACATACCTTGAAGTAATTATATGTATTTAATTTGTAATCATTGTGAAGTGGCTATTCGACTCCGCATCTTGGATATCGACGTAACGCTTGTCATCACCGAAGGGTAAGGCAGAGTGTACCTATAAACTCAAACTCTACTACTTTTGAACTGTCAAAGGGTCGGTCAGTCAGAAAAATTAAGTTAGTTGCCCATTCCAAAGCAGTAGGTACCTATGGAGAAGAACGGGAACAAGAAACTCCACGGACACTCTTTAGTGCTGTAGATATTGTAAGCTATTTAGTTAATAAACAATATTTCTAGTTATTTTACATACACGCTGTTATGAAAGACGAAGAATGAGAAAAGATTTGATGTCAACTGAACGGGCTGACAAGCAACCGTTAGAGGATAAAGTATAGGTAACAATGCTTAAACGTTGACCCAAATAATCATCAAAGTTATTCCATAAACTACTTTGATTTACCCGCAATACACTCACATTTCACCAAAAAGTGAGTTAATAAGTTAGTTTCATGTTTAAGTCCCATGTGATAGGGGGCGAGCCTATTGCCATCAACCGGGCACAAATCTACACTCCTAGCTGCTATTAAGAACTACCTGATTGAAAAAACCCAGTTTACCCGACCGGATAATCGAACCCAAGACCTCACACTCAGCAGTAGCAGTTGGCACCACTAAACCAACAAGACAGTGTTGAATGTTATGGGGATTATTTATAAACATTGCTTAAAGTTATGAAATGATTAGCGAGTGATTAAACATACGCATTTAAGCATTGCTTATAAATTTATTTATAAGCCCTATGTTTCCAGATAAACAGGTAAACATTTAGGGTGCTTTTCCACCAGAGATATGCTATGCTACGTTGCTATGGATGCGTTTGATATCCACCAATCATTTTCATTGGTCCATATAGTATAGCACTGGTCGAAACGGGTTCTGCTAAGCTATGTTTTTTATATGGATTGATGCAAGCTCTGGATGCGTGCTATGGATAGTCGAAAGTGTAGCTATGTGCAGACCGCCGCTCCCCCTGCTTTCTCTACTGTCGATACATCGCATAGCTCGAGCTGCGCATCTCCCTCTCCCAGCTACCTCACGGCGTCGCATCTTCGAAGCGCATCTTACTAGCCCGCTACATATCTTAGCATCATTGGAAACGGTCACATAGTTTCGTAGCTTAGCTTTCACAACCTCGCAGCATAGTTGCATAGCACATCTGTGGTGGAAAGGCACCCTTAGGCCCGGACTCCTTAAGCGGGATTGTCCGAAAGGGTTACCGCTACCCCGGAACATAAAGGGCTACGGAAGGAACATGGATGGGTTTTAGTCAGTAAGAGTCTGACACTCCCTTCCACTCCACCCAGAGCGGGAGCAGTAATTGGATGATTTCCCAGCTTAAAAAAAAAGGCCCGACTCCGGATTCCGGGCCTTATGTGTCCAATTTTTATTAGGCTTCCAATAGCTATAGTCCTAACTAATGAGACAATTATCTTTTGTTATGTTACCCCCAGGGCTACACGGGTAGATGTAAGTTAAGAATATTGGCTTTAAATGGCGCACATACATACACTCTTTTCACCTTTTGTGGTGTAGTGTTTTTATTCTGGGTGCATCGTCTTCACATATCCTACTACTATTATAAAGGCGAAAGTTTGTAAGTATGGATGTATGGATGTTTGTTACTCTTTCACGTAAAAACTACTGTATAGATTTGGATGAAATTTGACACAGAGATGGTTTATATCCTGGATTAACACATAGGATATTTTTTATCCCGGTAGAACATTCCTGTGGGATAATTTCCGACCTCCACGCGAGCGAAGCCGCGGGCAGAAGCTAGTAATGTTATAATTCATGTATACAAAACATTGTTAAAAATTTTAAAAAAGTAACAGTGGAGTTTCTTGCCCATTCTTCTCCACACGAAACTACCTTTTGGAAGGGGCGACTAGAATCAATTCTATTTCTTGTTCATTTTGACGTTCAAAAGTGCCTTACCTGTGCCTATTTGAAATAAATGATTTGACTTTGACTTTGACTTTACAATCTTAACCCATACGCTGCCACGAACACGTGCGTGTGTTGAAGGATAGCACAAAAAATAGTAATAATAATAAACAACGAAACTTCAATTGTCACACAGGTGTTTTTTTTTGTAAATACAGTGGCAGTGTTTCTGTTAATGACATACAATTTTCTGACATTCCAGCAGTCACACAGCAGTGGCCCAGTAGTATCAGCCCCAACTTATGAGTTCTAGATTGTGAGTTCAAACCCAGACAAGCACTTTACTTTGCGTTTTTAATTTCATCCCCACTGCTCTCAAAACGGTGAAGGAAAACATCGTGAGGAAACTGGCATGTCCTAGAACTAAAACTTCGAAGACATGTGACATCGACCAACCCACACTGGGCCCGCGTAATGGATTATGCCCTAGTCCCTCTCACAGAGAGGAGGCCTATGTCCCAGCAGTGGGAACATCATAGGCTGATTATGTAGTGGCGGGATAGAAGAGAGGCCGCAGGAGACGCCCCGGGCGTCGGGAGCCACGTGACGACTCCCGGCTACCGGAGGCGCGGGCCTGCGGACGGTGAGTAATGGGTGACTCGCCGCCCGATCAGGACCAGGCCCGTGCCAGACGGCGCTTATATGTTCCACGCGCGCCTCAAAGAGATGTTAGGACCAAGCCAGCCGGGTAACGGGATTGTTCGAAAAGGTTACCGCTACCCCGGAACACAAAGGGCTACGGAAGGAACATGGATGGGTTTTAGTCAGTAAGAGTCTGACACTCCCTTCAGCTCCACCCAGAGCGGGAGAAGTCAGTGGATGATTTCCCAGCCTTAAAAAAAAAGGCTGATTATGTAAATCTTCATCTTTCATTCCGCCTCATTGGTACACGTGTACAATAATATTTTTATACAGTAGATAGGTAAATTTTACACAAGGTCAAATGTACGCAAACAAAGAGCACAATCGTGCAGATAGAAGTACCAGGGTATCAAAGAATTCACGAAGGTGGAAGGAGCAAAAGGCGCGTGTACGATTGGTACACGTGACGTACAGAGCCACAAGGAAACGCACATATACCATTATTATACAAAACAAGGTAAAATGTTTAAATGTACATTGATTTATTCATTTACTTATTAGCTTTTTTTAAGGAGCCAGTGCCAGGGTAGCCCGCGAAAATCCCATTTTATTACGTTTTTTTTTGCATTATCAGGTTGTATGGTCGTCAAAATATGATTCGCGGCCGTCACAAGTACGTTTTTACACTAGCTGCTGCCGCGCGGTTTCAGCCGCTACTCGGCTGCTATTGGTGGTTGCGCGATGTTACATAGCTTATAGTCTTCCTCGATAAATGGACTATCCAACACAAAAAGATTTTTTCAATTCGGACCAGTAGTTCCAGAGATTAGCGCGTTCAAACAAACAAACTCTTCAGCTATATGTAGGACGGAATGATTACTTCATGAAATCATGACATTTGGAGCCAATGCTAACGAGGGTTTTATTAATGTTTCTTAAGGTGGTAAGCATTTTCAGACCGCGTCTGTACCTACTCGAATCCCTGTCGAAAATGTTTCGGTAGATAGTACTAATAAATATTCGTGATATATTCAGAAGCTAGAACAGATCACCCCGAGGGTGTAATAGGAACCGAGTAAGGTATTATAGGTACAGACGCCAGCACATCAAGTTACCCCAATCTGTCAAATTTCTTTGATGGTTTTTCAACTTTATCACAAAAGCCATAAGGTTCATTTTCTATTGGCAAAATTTGACAATTAGGGATAGCTTGATGTGCTGGCGTCTGTACCAGGTCGATGAACGGGATCGTCGTAGGTAGACACTGAACGAAACCCTACACGGTTTAGTAGTACCTCAAGGACAATATGGAATGCTGTCAAGCCGCCGTACGTCACTGTCTGTGACAGACGTTTTTCTCGGAAATTGTATGTCTGACGTAGTAATTTTTTTAGAACAATGGTAGGTAACTCGTCTACAAAGTGTGAGACCCATAAGCATAATCCCTTCATATTTTTGGCTCGTCTTGGCTGGGACACTGCTGTGCCCGTGTATCAATTTAATTTTTGAATAGTTTTTACATATTTTATATCGGATGCTTTTAACGTTCTGCATCGTTCTCACATGTATAATATTAATATAAACTATGTAACCAATTTTTTGTAACCATATTTTGTTTAAAAGAGTGTCCATGGTGTTTCTTGCCCGTTCTTTTCCATAGGTACCTACTGCTTTGCTTACTTGCTGACTGACCGACACCTTGACAATTCAAAATTGCCTGTAATTGGTTTATTTGAAACTAGCTTCTGCCCGCGACTTCGTCCGCGGAAAATTGCGATATACTGTAACTGTTTAGGCAGCGCATGCAAATAATTCTGTTTTCGAAGGTATTTCTTTCCGACTTGCTAGACGAAAATTGCGATAAATAATCGGCTCGGCAAACATGTATGATATAAATATAATTTATAGCATATAGCACTCAGGAATAATGTAGCTTTCTATCAGTGAAATTTTTTTTTAAATTGGTTTATTAGTTCCGAAGATTACCCCCTGTATGTAGGGGGTAATCTTCGGAACTACTAAACCAATTTCAAAAAAAATTTCATACAAACTTACAATACAAACTTACAATACAAATAATATTAGTATAGATAAATACTTTGAGTTTGAGTTTATCTCGCACAGTTGATTTTGATGATGAAAATTCTTTGCAAACAACATCACTGAACTCACAGGGCTTGAAATATATTTCTTTCTTTCATAACCATAAACCCTGTTCATCCTTTAAACCCGAACCAACACCAGCAATACATCCAGATGTCATTTATAAAGCGCAGAGCTGAATAAATGCGCTCATTACCACAATGAAATATGCAGCGCTCTTACGCTTGGGGAATTTGTGCAAAACAGCGCTGTTTTTGCTTAAAACACATAAATCTAGTGAAACGTGCTGATGCATTGTGAGGCTGAGAGGTCAACGAACGGTGGTGGCTTGGGAAAATTGAAAACGCCTATATTGTAACTGAGTTTATAATCAATTTAGTGGTTGTGGTTTGTGCACGTAAGTGGTGGTGAAAGGGGATGAAATTAGGGATGCTAAAAGGCTGTATACCTAGCACGAATTTAAATTGTTCATTAATTACTTTTCTGTATATTTTTAAGTGATATTTGACTAAGTACGACATAAATTATTTCGAAAAATACTGTAAAGCAATTTGTAATTGGTAAACATAATAATGCACTGATAATGCTACTGCGGTTGCGGTGGAGAAGTAGTGCATCGTTATAATGATAAAAAAATATGTCCATCTCTGAAATCGCGTGTTCGCGGTAGCACACCAACGCTATTCTAAGCGCGTTCGCAGTTCGGTGGGCTTCTCCGATTTTAAGGAGGTGGAATTTTAATTATATGTGGATCTGTGCCCATAACTACTAATACTAGATCTTAAGCATAATTGTTACTAACCTAACCCTACGGAAATAAAGTATTCTATTCTGTTCTCTTGCTATTAAAACAGCAATAGGTAATGGTGTTTCCTATGCAAGTGTGTTGAAAATCGTAATATGTAGTAAAAAAAACTTAAATTACGTAATAGCTAAAATTTATATATTTGTTCGTCAGCTATATTGTTAAACAAATATGAGACACGCTTTTTTTTCTTTTTTACGTAATCCAAAGACTACGTCGATACATTGTATTAAAGTGTGGCATGACGTCACTCCTATATCACTACATAGTATAAAACAAAGTCGCTTTCTCTGTCCCTATATCCCTATGTATGCTTAAATCTTTAAAACTACGCAACGGATTTTGATGCGGTTTTTTTAAATAGATAGAATGATTGAAGAGGAAGGTTTATGTGTATAATTTGCACATTTGGAAGCTAGTAGATTTATAAATTTATACTGAGTTGTGACGTAGGGCACCCCCAACTTAAATGCGTTTTATAAGTCATGTTTTACATATGATAAAGAATAAAAATACGTGTGTAATATTTTTTTATTATCTGACTGGCGGACTAAATATACCTAATTTCTTTTTTTTTACCTTGAGAGAAAAGAGAAAAGATGTCAGCATATGAAGGGGCCCGTTAGGGTCAAGCCTGCCGGGTAAGCGGGATTGTCCGAAAGGGTTACCGCTACCCCGGAACACAAAGGGCTAAGGAAGGAACATGGATGGTTTTTAGTCAGTAAGAGTCTGACACTCAGTCATTGGATGTTTACCCATCCACAAAAAAAGAGGGGCATTAAATTACTACATATACTATATGTGTTTAGTGTTAATTAAAAATAAAAAACACCAAAAATATTTTTTTTCAAACAAACTAACTACTGCCCTTTGTAACTAAAAACTGATCTTCTAACAACGCATCGTATGCTATACTAAGATTTATCGTTTTAAAGATACATCGTGTTCAAACTGGTCAAACCTTAAAAAATCGTTTGCGAATAAACTACTGCTCCCATTTAATGGATTTTTGGTACAAAGCTTGAAAATGGTACCTAGTATAGGCAGTTTAAAGGAAAGCCCCTCTGTCGTATCAACTCTGTATATATAATAATCATAAGGCCTTATAATATACATTATTATATACATATTGTAATTGTAGCTATAATACCCAGAGCTTCATGAAATACTTTTAGCCTTGGAATTTGTTTCGGCGTTTCTTTTAAAATGTATTAAGTTACAAATATCAGCTCCATCTAGAACTTTTGACGAGGAAAATACTTCTTTGTTACTAACTCAAGGAAATGAAGTCCTTTAACTAAAGATGAGGGAAATAAATTGTTTATTAACTTAACTGCCAACTTAATTTTTCGATATATTCAAATCACAACTGCCATTAACCCTAAGATGTTCGCCTATTAGAAGCCGTACTTATAGGAGCTCAACGATTTATACGGTTATATTTATTGTCGCTTCGAGAGAATTTTTCTTATGAACCAATGGGGTTCATACGACATTTGAAGGGTTAAAGTAACGCGGCTAAATTTATTATGAATTTGATAAACAATTAATGTCCCGGACTTAGCATTTAAAATCAAATTAACTCTTAATTTAAAACTATTTATTATGAAATAAAAAATATATAAATAGAAAAACAAAAAAGGATGAAAAAGTACAGCAGAAAATACGTTTATTTGCGGGAAACATGACGCAGTAAAACACAAGCAATAAAAAACAAATTGTGGGTCACCCACAAATGCGTCACATCCACGCAAAACGGCCATCGGTCAGCATAATGCTTCGACCCCATGCGAGACGGAGCCACAGCGCTGATTTAAGACCCTCACAGTAAACCGTTTCATTTGATATGTCACACGGTATAGAGCGATATTTTTTTATTCTATTTTCTTTTTTTAACTGCCTTAAGTAACTCCCTTAAATCAATATGTATTAATTTACGGAACACTTATGATTCTATAAGGGTTCCGTTCCGTTGCAGGCAGTGATAGCCTAGTGGTGTGACCATCGGACTGCCAAGTCATAGGTCTCGAGTTCGAAGCCCTCCTCCTCTGACTTTTCGAATTCATGTGCGGATTATGTAAATTTCACTTGTTTAAAAAACCTGAGAGATATTTATAAACAGCATGTGAAGATAAGTCAGAGGCCCATGGGCAGCTTAGAAACTCTGACACCTGTCACTAACCACACGAAAAAAAAGTTTAGGGTTCCTTTTTGTCATTCAGTCATACGGAATATTTTGTGTAGTAGGTGCTCAAGCCAGCGTTATTCAATGATATAAAATTAAACGCGTGAACCCATACTTCCGATTCGGAAGAAAGCACACATGTTTTGATGGCAGTATTCCAATTCCTTCAACGATTAACAATAAGTAGGTCAAGACTATAGCGAAGGTTGCTTTTATGTCGTGTTTGTAGAGGATTTGTCATAACTGTACACTAAAATAAGAGTATGGTAACACGCACATTAGTGAGCCAATTAAAAAAAACTCATCTCAGCGACAATCAAGGAAAACAACGCCGAACATATCACTCCTAACTAGTTATTAGGGTTCCGTACCAATAGGTTAAAACTGGACCCTATTACTAAGACTCCGCTGTCCGTTTGTTCGCCCGTCTGTCCGCCTGTCACCAGGCTCTACCTCATGAACCGTTATAGTTAGACTTTTGAAATTTTCACAGATGATGTATTTCTGTTGCCGCTATAACAACTAAGACAAAAAAACGGAAGAATCTTTTTAAGAAATCATGTTCATTAATTTTTTTTAAACGACAATGGTATTCAAATGTAATCTGTTGTGTCATACTATTTAGATCTTTGTAAATATCTATCATTTTATAGTAGAATAATACTTATTATGTATATTTAAATGGGTGCAATGTAGATACAATCACGCGGGCGAAGCCGCGGGCGAAAGCTAGTAATGAATATAGCCGAGGTTACTCAGAAATAATGTAGCAATCCAATGGTGAAAGAATTTGTTACTAACATACAAAAATACAAATAAAAGGAAAGAAAATACATTTGCGGCAAACATGACGCAGTGAAAAATACACAAAAATGAATTAAAAACAAGATGGTGGAAAATAAGAAATCTTTCCTTTTTTAATATAAGTGTAGATTAAATACTTACCGTGGTCATCTTTGAAGCGTCGGCATAAGGAAAACATTGTGCTCTACGATCGGGGACCTGAAACAAAAAAAAAGTATAAATAAATCCTGAAACATTTTTCAGACCCTATAAACTAAGTGTCCTTTTAATTTTTGGATTTTTTTGTATAGTTCGTTAGTTAGTCATTTAATTTAGTTCCTCCTAGTGTAAACAGCTTAATTTATTGAAAAATAAAAACTCAAATAAAACCTAAACAGAACATTTATTTGCATTAAAAGTCTCGTATTTATGAAGTGTTTAAAATCTTATATGTTTTTGTCAATAAGAAATATTGAACACGTTTTTATGTCAAAAATAAATGCCATTCAATTCCAAATTTATTTCATAATCTTTATTTTTTTAGTTTAAGGTTGTAAGGTGTATTTAAGATGTGTGTTTAATTCCTGAAAATAAATAAATACTTTTAAAAAAAAATGCCATTTCTAAGAATAACTCACAAAATTTTTGTACTAAGTCTCTATTTCTGTAATCAATATTAACTTGCTATAGTCTGCATCTGCCAACAAAAGGTATAAACTAACCCTTTTGGGTCATAATAACCCTGACCCCTGACCCTATTATTACCCTTTCGTACTTCTAAATACTTATTCCGCCATATGTTACCGACACTTAACATGCCACGAGAAAGTACAAAGATTGATAAGCTTTTCCTTGTTTACGGGAAATTTATAATATACAACCGGTTAATCACTACCAGAATTTCTACTTTACTCATAATCTGCAGGGTTTACTGTATTTTTTTTTTTTATATATTTCTTTTACTCGCTCTGCCGCGACTTTGCCAACTACGTTGAGGTCGGCTTCCAGTGTAACCGGATGCAGCTGAATACCAGTATTTTACATGGAGCAACTGCCTATCTGACCTCCACAACCCCGTCACTAACTGGGTAATACGATACCCCTTGGTAAGACTGGCTGTCAGACTTTCGGGCTTCTGACTACCCGTAACGACTGTCAAAGATCCACGAATGACAGCCGGGACCAACGGCTTTCCGAGACACGGAGGAGTCTCGAGATCTGAAGAGATGATCACACATCCACAGACCAACCGCGGCAAGCGTAGCTCAACCTGATGGATCGATCCGTGCGGTGTTATTACTTAGCCACGAGCTCCGAGATATTTCTTTTACTGTTTCTTTTAAATAACAATTTTATTCACAAGTGTTTTTGGTAGGTAAATATTATCTAATCTTACAATTATAGGTATATTTTGATTCAAGTGAACAGAAAATTGCTTTTCCAAAATTAGTTGCTAATTAATTGCTTTAATTAAGAGTAGGCGTATCGTAATCGATCACTAAAATTCCAATTTTGTACTCCTAAAAATATAATTGAACAATCAATCTATCTGCCTCGCCTTTTCCCTACAAAATTTCTTTAAAATATTCTTGTACCCTTTAATATAATTATTGCACCTCTTTTTATGAACTACAAAAACATCCAACATTATCTTTATTTTATTAACTATTGTTTAAAAGTATTTGCATTCGATTTATAGCAGTCAATTATAGGTAAACCTTTATAGAATCAGAATCGACCGAGTTCAAAAATTAAATTGTTGCTCTTTTAAATATTTCCACAAAAAACATAGTGCAAGTTTAAAACAAGCAAGTGATTTGTTTCGCTTATCCCTACTTGTAATTTACTACGGTGTTGTATTCCCTCGCGAGCAATATTTTGGTTTAGCTTCATAAATATTACAGTCCAGAGCAATGGCTTAGAGACGGCTGCATTCCACAAAGGTCATACAGCAAGCTATATTTATTGCCTGAACAGATTTATTCAATCAATCATTGGTCAGGACTAGGGCCATTTATAATATTTTATAGTAATAATTAAGCTGAGGGGGGCAAAACCGTTGCTGTTTTTAACCCATTAGATGTTCGCCTACTAGAAGCCTTTTGCTTATAAGAGCTCAACGATTTAAGTATACGGTTATATTTATTGTCGTTTTGAGAGATTTTTTCCCCCCATGATTCATACGACATTTGAGAAGTTAACCGTTTTTCAAGAATCAGGTAATATGTATGTATTTTTTTAATGACATGACATGACATGACATCACGCCTATTTTCCCCGAAGAGTTACATGTAGTAAAGCCAGTATTTCACCCGATATGTCATAAGTCTTATGGAATAGAGGGCTAGTTTATAGCCATCAACCGGACATAAATCAAGACACTGAGCTGCTACCTTCTTTATTATATCTATGGCTGCTACTAAGAAATGTCATATGAAAAAACCCAATAACACTGCCCAACTCGGCAATCAAACCCAGGACCTCTGTAGCGTGACACTCGCGCACTACTGCAGGCCAAAAACACCACGCAACCACAGGCCAAAACAAAATCATTTGTCAAAACGTAATCCACCCAAAGTATTCGCAATAACTGTCAGTAAAATAGAAATTGCTCGAAATACAAATTTAACCTATGTGCCCTACGTGCTACAAAGTCGTGTCCCAAAGTAATAATTGCAGCCACATTGTAGAACGAGCAGACATTACATATAAGACCCAAAAACCTTTGTACCCTTAAAATTCTATTATTTTCGTTAGCAACAAAAAAATCGCAGAACCACACGCAAAAATAAATAAATTACATGTACTTTTTTTGTTATTTTCGCCCAGTGACAAAACAAAAGGGTAAATGTTAGCATAATGAAGGGGATTGTCGTGTAATAGCGTACCCCATTTTCCCCGTCAGACGTTACAGCGTCCATATATTTTTATCCCCCTATTGTTTCTGCTCGATTGGGCTACAGTCGTAGCGCTACGCCGTAGCGCTGTCGTAGCACTTACGTAGCAAGCGCGTAGCAATTGATTGTAAGCGAATATTTTTGCAGAGATTTAATATTACAATGAAAGACTGCAATCTAGTTGATGAAAGACTAAGTAAATACTCCGTATTTCATGATGGTATATGTATGTGAAAACGCTTACTAAGTGTACGATCCAATAAATCTCTATTAAGCAAAACAAAAACAAGAAACTAAGTTCCAGTTACTTACGATATATTTTATGTAACATGTATGTATTCTTCTTCTTATAGCGTTTCAATGTCGAAAATAACACGTAAAAATACAAGTTAGAGACGAAAACTAGTCAATACGGCTGTCGCTGAAAATCAGGGCTGGAGCTCTGTCCCGCATGGAGTCGAAGCATTATGCTGAGCGATGGCTGTTTTGCACGGATGTGACGCATCCCACAACTTGTTTTATTTTTTAATGCGTCATGTTTGCCGCCAATAAACGTATTTTCTCTTTCTTTCGTTACCATAAATTAAACTGCGTTCATGTAATATCGTCCCCCCTGCATACGAAAATTCAATGAAAAGTATTCAAAAGCTTAGTCACTATAGCTAAACAAAGATTGGCAAAACCCATAGCCCATCACTACTACGAGTATTTGTGTGTCAGAAAAAAACACATTCTTAATCTCAATGTTAGGTGTAAAATACCTCTATACATTAATATCGTCAGTATTTTAATAGTTTTCGCCCAACATTCAACAACGCGAATGTTTGCTGACGCAGCCATTCGGTCCTCACGTGTGCAGGTGACGGTGTATGAGGTGCATGATGGAAGGTGAGCCACTGTCTATGTGGAGACGCCGCATTGTATGTAATTTAGACAGACGATCAGGGGTGTCCGAAACAGCGGGATTGACCGAAAGGGTTCCGCTACCCCAAAACATAAAGGGCTAAGAAACATCTCCCTTCCACTGCACGCAGCGTATGAGGGGTCATTTCATGATTTCCCACTATAGGATTGAATAATTTTGAAGACAGCGTTATGTATAATATAGGACAAAAATGGCGTCTAACGTTTCCGTGGACTATTCTTTGAAATTTTAAATTTTCACCACCTATGCTCGGGTATTCAGTTCCCAGTATTTGTGTAACAAGCCCACATATTCTTCATTCAGCTAGTACCGATCGGCAAACCTCGTTCGACATCTTGTTGCTCGGGTCGGCTCGGCACAAGTCGAGCTAAGCTAAAGTGGCACGCCTTTTTCCCTACATAAATCCGATTTTGCCGACCAGTTTTACCAAACATGTGTGTAGCATCTCTTACAGCTAATTTTCGGCGACAATACAATACAGCACTACATTCCCCATACATTGTAACCCTCAATCGATCCACGCACGCCTCAGGTCTACCACCCCTGTTTGTGTAGAGATTAAACCAAGTTAATATAGTTAATTAACGCGTAATGAACGCGCTCGGAGACAATCGTGCTCAATTACGACTGAACCATATATTTAATTAGTGCATTACCGATTATGTTAGCTTTAAAGCCTGTATGATGTTGTCTGGTTACCTTTTGTAAGTAGTTTATAAGCAGACTGACTGTTCTGATACCCTTTTTGTACAACCCCTTTATTTTAAGATGGAAATCATCAAATGACTCCTCTCGCTGTGGGTGGAGCAGAAAGACTACTTTCTGCTCCACCCACAGCGAGAGATATATCACTCTTACTGGCTAAACTCTAGGTAGGTAGGTAGCGGTAACTCTTCCGTACAATCCCGCTGACCCGGCAGGCATCGGCACTAGCGGGCGTCTTCAGCTATGCTGACATCCTTTGAGGCGTGCTTGGAACACGCCTGCCTGGCCTGATCCTGATTGTGTAACCCCTAATATTTTATTTTATTGTAACTAAAAGATGACCCAACTGACGTTATACTGTTAAAATTTCAGAAATTCATAAAAAAGGGACGTTAAGTTTACCTTTTTAATTTTTCCAGTTTTTCTAGGAGTCAATTTTGTAAAAAAAATTGTTATTTTTTGTATCCTACACATAAAATTTGAAGTATTTATTACCGTATTACATAACAAGGGTAGGGGTGCCGTGTCAAAGTTTTAATTCCCCTTAAATTTGACCCTTAGTAGGGACCACGTAGCGTTGTGGTCACGGTGGTCACGGTAGACCACAAACACGCCAAAAGGTCTATGTAATAATGGCAAAATAAAATGTAAACTACAAAAATGTCATGAAAGAAGCCCCTCTATTGCAAATAATAGTTTTCAACCCTCTTCAAATTGCTTTTACATAAATTATTTAGTTTTGCGTAACTGCCATTTTATTTTTTTATCTCTATGCTGTTGTGATTTTTGAAAACATCTATTTGTATAGCTATGTAGATAGGTTCCATATTGTACTTGGACACAGTTTGACCTATTTTCGTGACATACTTGTAAAGGGCGTTAATGTTTGATTATATTTTGCTCATTCATAAATAAATATTTGAGCAACTGCCTGGATTAATTGTTGTTTCAATTATTTGAAACACTACTACGAAAATTAATTAAGGTGTAATATAATATTTTAAACTAATATGAGGGACTCGTGACTTAATAATAACAAATGCACGGGTCTATCAAAAGTTAAGCTACATTTGCCGCGTTCGATTCGTAGATGGGTGACCATCCATTACATATCAAGACCCCTCCTTACCTCGGAAAAGTCAGCCGTTGGCCCCGGCTGGCATTCGTAGATATTTGAAAGTCGTTTCTGGTGGTCAAAAGATTATGTTTGAGAACCAATAACGTCTTATCAAAGGGGTATCGTGAAACTCGGTAACTAGGTCGTGGAGGTCAGAAAGGCAGTCGCTTCATACTGGTATTAAGCTGCATCTGGTTCGACACAATTTCTCATAAACACAATTAATTAATTCGGCAAAAATAATAGGCTTTTACATCAAGCTGTATAATTATTACGATGTTCGGTGGGTTAAATGAAGTACGTAGTAACTTCAGATAATTTATTGAAAAAGCATATTTAATTTTACGTAAATAAAATCCATTTCTAATAAACTAATAATACCAGAGCACTACTAAAAAGTAAGTAGTTCGTATTATAAACCTTTACAATAAAAGCTTTTATACGCAAGGGTATTGAAAGCTTTCACTCGTGAGAAAACTTAACTAAAACCAAGAAAAAATGTTACAAAAAATTAAAGCAAAGCTCTGGAAAATACTTAGTTAAATAAAAAAGGAAACTATTGAAAATTTAAGTGAACATTTTCACGTAATAAATAAAATCTTAATAGCATGAGAACAAACCTTTTACTGGTCTAAACGCTCCGCCTGGCCACTTGGAAAAAACCCATTATCATAAACACTTAATAAAAAAAGTAAACTGTCAAATGAAATTCAAATTTGAAGTCTGTATAGCACTGCACTATTTTATAAAAAAGTTCACATGTGTAGAGTGAGTGCGAGAGGTGCAAGCGAGCGGTTCTGCCGGCGGGTGTTTAGCGACTGGCCGACAAGAACGGGCATTGGGGAGGCAAGCCTGCAAGCGGGAATAGGGTTGAAATTAAATCCCCCAGAATACGAGTAAGTGGTCGGGAATTTTGGTTGGAAGAGCTTATTAACTTTGTTATATACCTGTGTTTTTGTTACATTGTGAAAGGCATTGCTGAGAAAACTGTATGTTTTGTAATGATGATAGTAGCTAGATCAGGTGGAATGATTAGGTAACCAATATGAGCCACACACACACACACACTATGATTTAGATACACATTTCCATAACTGCTGCGCTGGTTAAATCTTAATAAAAATCTAACAGCTATATTTAACCAACACCCAATATTTCTAACGCGAGAATTCCTCTATAAATCGACATCTAAGCAAATTAAACATAAAAACAACTTACTCTGCAACAAACAAAAATTTATTCTCTAACAAAATAACAAATGCATTCCTAGCTGCAAAGCACAGAAACAGAAGTTGGCAACATTACAAAGGTTCATTCGGGGGAGTTCGCCAGCGCTCGGTTCGACTGCCGCTCGCAGGCTCGACCCTCGAGTCCACAAGACGAGACGACGAATACTCCGCTCACTGAATTTTGATGCTTTTCTCGATGAAAAATGCAGTGGGATGACGTTATTGCATTTGTATGCGAGCTCCATTAGAGCTCCGTCTTTTATAGGATGGCGGCGTCAGACTCCATGGCCTCTCAGCTTTTTTAGCCTTTTGAAGCGATGATCTTATTACAAATTTAAGTTTTAATTTCCCGCAGATGTTTATGAACCGCGTTTTAAGACTTGTCAGAATTTGTTTGGGGTTCATAATTGGTATTTTTAATGATAATGAAAGAGCTTCGGAGCCTTTTTTTTTTTTTTTTTTTTAAGGCTGGGAAATCATCCAATGACTGCTCCCGCTCTGGGTGGAGCGGAAGGGAGTGTCAGAGTCTTACTGACTAAAACCCATCCATGTTCCTTCCGTAGCCCTTTATGTTCCGGGGTAGCGGTAACCCTTTCGGACAATCCCGCTTACCCGGCAGGCTTGGCCCTGGGGGGCCCCTTCATATGCTGACATCTCTTTGAGGCGCGCGTGGAACATATACGCGCCGTACAACACGGGTCTGGTGCTGATCGGACGGTGAGTCACCCATTACTCACCGTCCGCAGGCCCGCGCCTACGGTGGCCGGGAGTCGTCACGTGGCTCCCGACGCCCGGGGCGTCTCCTGCGGCGGCTGGGACGGGAGGACCTTTCTCTCTCCCATCCCGCCACCTCCTTCGCGAGCATGACTTTTTCGCAGAAGGAGGTGACTGCCTCCCACTCCCTCTCGCCCCGGACCATGGCTTGCACCAGGGCCGGGCGCGAGAGGTCGCCGCCGCCGATCGCCTCTACGAGGACACGGCGGTGCTCCGCCCAAGCGGGGCAGGTTTGCACCGTGTGCTCTACCGTGTCCTCTGGGCGATCCTCGCAGTGGTGACACCCGGGCGTTTCCTCCCGCCTGATGATGTGCAGGAACCTCCCGAAACATCCATGTCCGGTGAGGACCTGCGTCAGGCGGTAGGTGAGGGCGCCGTGACGCCTCTCTAGCCACTCCTCAAAGAGGGGCCTTACCGCCACTATCGTGGCGTGCCCTGCGCTGGGTTGCGACAGTCGCTGATTCCAGGCCGCCATGAGATCGCGCCGGAGGTCCGTCCGCTCCGCCGCAATTTGCTGCGGAAACGGAGTTTCCCCCCGGCTTAGTACCTCCACGCGCCACTCGAACAGGCGCGCGAGGTCTATCGCCTCCAGATCCCACGGCGGCAGTCCGGCAAGGAGGCTTGCCGCCTCGCCCGAGATCGTGCGGTACCCCCGGATTAGCCGAATGGCTACCACCTTTTGGGGCGCGTTCAGATAGTGAGCGGCTCGTCGCCGCAATGAACGCGCCCACACCGGGGCCCCGTATAGGGCCATGGACCGCACGACTCCCGCGTAAAGCCTCCGGCAGGAGGCGTTTGGCCCCCTCAAATTGGGCAAGAGCCGCTTTAAGGCGGCCCCAGTCCGTTCCAGCTTGGGGGCCAAACGTCGGAAATGCTCCACGAAATTCCATCGGCTGTCGAGGACCAGACCCAGGTATTTCATCGTGGTGTCGACGCCGATGTGAACCCCTCCTACCGTAAGTTGGGATCCCGATGGTGGCCTATTCCGAGGCCCATGAAAGGACATGGCCTCGGATTTGTGCAGTGCCACCTCGAGACCCAACTGCCGGATCCTCTCAACGACTGTCGCAACCCCGCGTGTCATCGCGTCGGCCGCCGCCTGATGCGACCTCCCCTGCGCCAGGACCAGCGTGTCGTCAGCGTAGCAAACTACGCTGACGCCGTCAGGGAGGTCGGCCCGCAGCACCCAGTCGTAACCGATGTCCCACAGGAACGGCCCCAGAACCGATCCCTGCGGGACACCGCACGACATCTCTCGCCGGTTCCATTCCCCATCGCGACCGGGGTAGATGACGGCTCTGTCCGTCAAGTACGCCCCGACTATTCGACGGAGGTAGGTCGGCACCCGGTGATACCGGAGTGCTTCCCTAATGCAACTCCAGGGCAGGGTGTTGAAGGCGTTGGCGATGTCAAGTGACACCGCCACGACGACCCTACCCTGGGACACCGCGTCCCCCGTCGTGAGGGCTCTAACGCGCATGATGGCGTCCACCGTCGAGCGCCCCTTGCGGAAGCCAAACTGGCAGTCCGCAAGGTCCGGCCCCGTCCTTCCAAGGTGCCCGACGAGGCGGCCCGCAATAATTCTCTCGAAGAGTTTGCCAACCTCGTCGAGCAGCACTATGGGCCGGAATGCGGACGGAGAGTCCGCAGGGCGCCCTGGCTTCTGTATGAGGACCAGCTTCCCCGTCTTCCATCGGAGCGGAAACTGGCCTCTCTCCATGCATGCGCTTAAGAGCGCCTCCAGTCGGGGCCCGAGAGCCCCTGAGGCCAGGACCCAGGCTTTACCTGGCAAGCCGTCGGGTCCTGGGGCGGTATTCTTGGCCTTGAGCCTTCCAACCGCCGCTCTCAGATCTACCTCGGTCACTGCGGGGATGTCGTCGTCGTCCTCGTGGTCCGCTTCGGGCGGAGCCATAGGCGGGGGAGTATGCTCCCCCCGTGAAGGGAACAGAGCGCTCACCACCTCCTCCACCAGCTGAGGGCGGAGACTCTGCGTCAGAGGGGGGGCCCAGGTGCGGAGCTTGTTCCGCACCATTTTATATGGGCGCCCCCATGGATCTAGGTCCAGAGTCCCCACCATCTCCTCGCGGGCCACATCCTTGGCCCACTGGACAGCCTCCTGGAGGGCGGTCTTCGCCGCTCTGTACCCCTCGTACAGCTCCGCCTCCGTGGCCGCCGCATCCGGAGGGCGGATGCGGAGCCTGCGGTGCCTGGTGTACAGGTGGCGCACCTCGACGCACGCCTTGCGAAGTGCTTCCACCTCTTGCGACCACCAGTACACCTGACGTCGGGCGCATCCTGGCCGGACTCGGGGCATTGCCACGTCACAGATCTCGGACATGGCCTCCCGGAACCACTCTGCCTCGTCGTTGATGTCGGCAGGCCTGACCGGTGATGACACCCAGGCCTGCACGATCGAGGCTTCCAGGAGGAGCTCCCGGTCCAGCTGTTTCAGCGCCCACCGCGGACCACTCGGGGCCTGTCGGACCGGCGCGCTTGAGGTCTGGGTGGAGACGTCGAACCGGATATACCGGTGATCGGAGTAGGTCTCCACCTCCTCTACTACGCGCCAGTCAAGGACGCACTGTGACAGAGCGGGGCTAGCGAACGAGATGTCCACAACGGACTCACCCCGCATCCGCACGCACGTGGGAA
This sequence comes from Hyppa rectilinea, assembly GCA_951799385.1. Lineage (NCBI taxonomy): Eukaryota > Metazoa > Arthropoda > Insecta > Lepidoptera > Noctuidae > Hyppa > Hyppa rectilinea. The sequence continues at coordinate 4,040,814 of OX637319.1, forward strand.
CAGAACCCCGATTGAGGACGGCTAGGCCTGCTTCCAGAGCCCAGTCCTCCACCATCCTACCCCGCACATCCGTGTAGCGGGAACCCCAGGCCAGGCTTTTAGCGTTGAAGTCCCCGAGCACTAGCACGGGGAAGGGATGGCTTCTGGAGACGACGACACTCAACTCTGTGAGAGAGTTGTGGAACTCGTCGAGAGTTCGGTTCGGAGAGTAGTACACTCCCACTACCACAATCTCTCCGAACCGTGCTGCGACGCACCCCTGTCCCTTCGAGACACCCTCGAGGGACGGGGTGCCGGCGGCGGCCGACGAAGTTATGGCCACTGAGCCGCTCAGGTCCTCCACCCAGTTATCCCTGGGCGGGAAAAAGTACGGCTCAGCGACCACGGCGATATTGATCGACCACTGCGCCATGCTCTGGAGCAAGAGGTCCTGTGCACAGGCGCAGTGGTTGATGTTCGCCTGGAGGAAGCGGAGTGGGGCCATCACTCCTCCATGTTGACTCCCCCCTGGGTCCCCTGCGAGGGGCCCTCGGCAATGGCGTCGGTGGCGGCGGCGGCGGCGACAGTGGCGGCAGCGGCGGCGGCGACGGTGGGGGTGGCGGCGGAGGGCCTGCCTCTCCTCCTGGTCCCGGCAGGCGGGGCGCAGGACTTGCTCCCCGCCCGGTGATCGGCCGGCTTGCCAGCGGCCGCACATGCGACGCAGTGCGGCGCGGCGTTACAAGAGCCGGCCGTGTGTCCGGGCTGACCGCAGCGGAAGCACAGTGTGCTGCGGTCCACCTCTGAGGTGCACTGGACACCGACATGGTGCCCCACGTGACAACGGAAGCACCTCAGAGGTCTGGGCTCCAGCAGCTTAACCTGTGCTGAAACCCAGTCCACCTGGAGTCTTCGGCCCTCCATAATCTTGCTGGCCGCCGTCACGGGGCAGCTTACCGTAACGGTTCGCATGCCCGTGAAGTCAGGGCGTATGGTGCCTGCCTTCACTTGTTCGGCGAGACACCCGCCCGTCCTGACGACGGCGGCCACCACCTCTCCCTCCGTGACGGAGTCATCCAGGCCCATGATACGCATGTCTGCGCATTTCACGGGCCTGGAGACCCGATCCTCCTCCGCGTTGAGGGACGCCCTTAGCTTCTCAGCTAGGGCGTCAGCGGTGGGGCCACTTGTCGCACCGGGGATCTCCAGCATGCGAGCGCCGGTTGCCGTCACCCTATGCCGGAGGCCCCCGGTGATCCCCAACTCTTGGAGGTCCACCGCCCCACGTGCTTTGGTGAGCACGTCGCGGTACGTGACGCCCCTCTTGACCGCGTCCGGCTGTAGTGTGATGACTACAGCCGCGGTCTTTGGGGCGCGGAGTCTCGCCGCGACGGCTCGCTCCTTGCGGCGCCGCCTCTTCTCCTTCCTCCTCGCTGCCTTGGCCGCCTTCTTTTTCTCCCCGACCACTTGCCACTCGGCATCGGTCGCGGGAGGCCCTGGGCGCCGGGGAGAGGGCTCTGGGACCCTATTCACCTGCGCCGGTGGGGACTTTTTGCCCTTCTTGGCCTTGGTCTGCCGGGCCGGCGTCGGGGCTTTGCCGGACGGCGCCGATTTTGCCGGCGCCAAGGCTGTGCCTGACGACCCGGGTTTTGGGGCGGCAGCCGCCGCAGCGGCTGCGTACGAGGCCGGCTTCGGGCCTGTGGCCGTCCTTCCAGGCGCCAGAGACGGGCGCAGGACGATTCCCTCTATAACTGAGAATCGCTCCTGGAACCGCGCCTGGAAGGAGGTTAGCTCCTGGCGAACCAGGTGCAGGACCCGGTTCCCCTCCGGTTCGGGCCGGCTTGGCCCCTGCTGCCGCTGTTGTTGTTGCTGCGGCGGCGGCGGGCGGCTTGCCTCCCGGGGGGCCTTGTTGGTTGTAGCCTTCAGGCCGGCCAGGTCTGCGCGGAGCCTCCCATTCTCCTCCTGGATAGCTTTCAAGGCGGCCGACAAGCGTGCCACCTCCGCCCGCAAATCGGCCACCTCACTGGCCGGAGGCCCGGCGCACCCGGCCTCTTTGGCCGCCGCCAGGATGGAGGCCGTAGCCGAGACGATGGCCTTGCTCCTTGAGGCCCGAACCCTCTTCAGGGACACGTCCCGGATAGCGGCCTCCACGACCGCCGCAAACTCGTCTTTGCGGTCCGCCTTGGGACCGCCAGTCGCACTCGCCTCGTCACTGGAGGGCCCCGAGGCGACCGCCTGACCGGTCTCCACGTCCCTCTGGGGACGTTCTTCAAGCTCGGTGGCCTCCCGGGCAGTGAGCCCCCTCCCCACGCCTCGCTCTCTGACCCCCCCCCGTTTGCTGGTGGGGATCTTGCGAGCTGAGGCCAGCTCTCCCTCAGATGACGACCCCTGGCCGTCCTCTGATCTTGGCCGCTTGGCGAAGAACCTGCGGTTCCTCGTAGCAGCGGCCAACTCCTTGGCACGGCGGGAGCTCTCCGAGCCTCCCGTGCTCGCACCACCAGATGCGGGATCGGACTCCGATCCCGCACCACTCCTCTCCTCTTCGTTGGTTTTGGGTTTTTGGGTTTTTAATAAATTTTCCATATTTGTTCCCACGAGTAAAAAACTTTGGGTACCTGCTCAAATAATGTGGTCCGCACTAGCGACTGAATCAAGCTACCCATCAGTCAAGCTTACCACCCCTCTCACGGTGCGCCGCCGCTTAGGGGTTTGGGGAATTTTTTATAGAGGTTAATCTTCCTCGCGGTCCGGGCGGTTAAGCCAAGACCCTCGACCCCCTTCAACAGTCAGAGACATGACCGTAACTGTCTCCGGGGCTACGAGATTATAGCGGTGACAGGAGGGTTACCCCTCCTGCCTGCCCGGCGGCAGGGTAAGTGCACACCGGGCCCGCTCTGACTCCACCACAGTTGCCGCTCTGCTACTCAGAGCGGAAGGTGTGGAGCGATCCTCCTGGCAGAACATTAGCATGCGGACAGCGAGAACCCACTGGGGAATAGCCCCAATGGGAAGTCGCTGCCCGCACCCCAGGATGCACCGGCCCGAAGACTGGCCTTCCCCCCGGACGTGTCCAGAAAGGAACTCCAGTCCCCGGGCACACGTGGAGGTTTTCTGCCGGGCATCCCAGCTTCGGAGCCTTAATTGGTGTTTATGTTTCAGGTATGTAATACTTTAGCAAGTTCTCTTTACAACTACACGATATGCTGCGCTGTGACCGTACAACGTGTAACTTTAATTTACGGAGTCTTTTCGTCAGTTAACGCAAAAAAAAGTTACCAATTATGACCACTACGGACTGAGATAGGGCATTTTTTTTTGAGGGTGGGAAATCATCTAATGACCCCTCCCTCCTCTGGGTGGAGCGGAAAGTTGTGTCAGACTCTTACTGACTAAAACCCATCCATGTTCCTTCCTTAGCTCTTTATGTTCCAGGGTAGCGGTAACCCTTTTGGACAATCCCGCTGATGAGATAAGGCCCATTTGCTATCTTAGACATCGTTATGTATGTTCTTTCTGTCATTAGTGATTTGCAACAAGTAGAAGAATTGATAGTTTAATAAATTATTTGAATACTAGTCAAATGTGGAATCTCGTGGTTAAGTAATAACAGCCGCATTCTTTTGGAGGTTCAGTTACGCTTGCCAAGGCCAGTCGCAGGATGGGTACCTTTGAACCTAGGAAAGCACGTTAAGCTATCTTTTCTCGAAAGTCTGTCAGCCAATCATACCAAGAGGTATTACCCAGTAACTGGGTTGTGGAGTTCAGATAGGTATATACGATACCGGTATTCACGTGCATACAGCTAGAAGCTGACCCGAACATAGTTGGAAAAAGATGGCAGGTGATACTTGTCAAGTAGAAACAGACTAACTTAATGTAAACTATCATTTTCCAGGTAAAACGTAACGTATATTTGAAATTATTTACAACAAAACTTTTGATCACTTAGCAAAGTTTGATCAGCGACCTATCTATAGGTTTGTAAAAGAACTGAGAGAGAACCGATTTAGAAATTCTATCACAAGCCGTCCATGCGAGACAAGAGCAAGGTTTCGTTTTCACTGCAGCTTTTGTAGAGCTCTCGTAGTGACAGTTACGTGAGCAAATGGTCTGTGTTCATGTACACAGTGGTGCTGGATGGTGCAAGCGATGTTGTTTTAGAAGCATTAGTTCTAGAGGTCGGTTGAGATAATGGAAGATGATGGAAGTCAAAAGAAATCGTGTTATAAATCATTGTTGAAAATATGTCATATTTTTTAAAAATTTACAAAAAGCGGTAACCAATGGAAACCTCAATTTTTACATGAATAATATAATATATTTGGTAACGTTCCCTTTTTAAAAAAGATCGTTCAATGGCTTCAAACTATGGACGCCGTAGGACATGGGGAAAAGTTTTTATTTTGTATAAACCTAAAAAATATAGGAAACGGTTTTTTTAGATATAAACGTTAATTATGTTAATTTTAACATTTTATTTGTATTGAGGTCAGTCAGACACAACAATTCAGGTAACGTTTATAAAACATAATTATTATATTAGATATTTTAATACGTTTCTATGTATATGAATTTAAATGTCTGTTTGGGTCAAATTATTATGTTTGTTCATTTATGCAGGTATTCGTTTATTGTACTTTTAAAATTAATATGTTTTGTTTTATTTGTGAGGGTTTGATTGGGTCTCATGATTTAGGGTGAATTTAAGTTCGTGTTGCATCGATACACTGACAGCTCACTCCAAGGTCACGTCACCCAAGTTTTCACTGTGAGGTTTTCACAGATTTCTTTTACAGGTTACCTGATTGTAGGGACTGGCAATTTGTTGACAGCTCAGTTCAAGGTCACACAAATCGCATCAGCTGCGTGTTTTGGAAAAAAACTTTTCCCGAAACACCTAATACAGGTACCAAACTGTCCGGGTTTAGTACGAATATTCATGAACTGAAATAAAAGCCAGACCAACGCATACGAGGACCAACAAACATTCAATACAACTTCCAAAAACTTTATGAAACATTGTAAAATTTAACAGCGGATACTAACGAATCCAAAACAATGTTCGTGTTACAGTGTAAAATTCAATTAAAAAGCGTCAACAACATGTTTCACCAACACCTACTAGAAAAGTTGACGATCGCCAAAAAAATTCCAAAAAACTTTTTTTCCTGGATTTTTCACGGCTCCGACGTTTCCAGATAAACTAACTCGGACGTCCGCAGTCAAACTTCTATACCGCTAGAGCCCAACGTAAACAGTCCAATGAAAACTGAAACGAATACTCAACTCGAATGCTCGACAGCTCCACGGCTCGACGGCTCAACCATCAACTGGATTAATACTCATAATTAATATGACACAGGTACGTCGCTCGCCACGACTGTCCCTAACTTTGTAGCTAAGCTACACGCTCGAGCGACACGCGTTTTGCGACTTGCGACATCTGGTCAGAAAACAAATGAAAGTAGGTCCTTAGTGCCAGGATTGAAATGAAACTGATCGCGGTCAGCACTTAGTTGTTGAGAGAGACAAGAGGAGTCGTATGTCGGCGATTCTGCGGAGGACTACTCGACACCACGCAGCCCAACACGACGCCGTCACTTCGTGTACAATAGTATTTATTAATATGTATGATAGTCTGTAAGTTATATCTCTAAGGTATGAGGAGCTCGTGGCTAAGTGCTAACAACCGCACTGGTCGATCCATCAGGTTAAGCTACGCTTGCGGGGGTTGGCCGCGGATGGGTGACCATCTTTACATACCGAGACTCCTCCATGCCTCGGAAAGCACGTTAAGCCGTTGGTCCCGAATGTCATTTGTGCATCTTTGACAGTCGTTACGGGTCGTCAGAAGCCCTAAAATCTGACAGCCAGTGTTACCGGGGTATCGTATTGCCCAGTTACTGGGTTGTGGAGGTCAGATAGGCAGTCGCTCCATGTAAAATACTGGTATTCGGCTGCATCCGGTTAGACTGGAAGCCGACCCCAACATAGTTGGGTAAAGGCTAGGCAGATGATGAGTCTGTAAGGTATTATGTTATGAGTCTTTGCTTCCTGAAATGATTTTTTTTTTTTTAATTAAGCCAGGAGCCGCCCGACCCATCTTGCGACGGGCGGGAACTGGTACCACCGAGACGATGAGCTGCAGTCTGAAGCAACACGCGGATTAAACAACTGAACGACGCGTGACGGACGGATGCAAACAGGTGATGCGAGCGCGTGTCACTCGATTAAAGTCGTGTCGCAAGTCGCATCGCTCGAGGCCGTGAACGCGGCCTAATATGAGACAGGTATTTGTCGCGTCGTGAATAACTGCCTTTAATCCCATGCGACTCGTAAAAGTTGGCTGGTTAAATCAAATGGATGGACGGTACACGTACTGTTGCTGATAACATCATACGAAAGTACAGTTTTTCTGAGTTTGCCAAGGTTGAAGGTATATATTTCTGCTGATATTTAGTTGAGGTCATCGCTTAATAATGTGTGATGCCGACAATTACTTAAATAAGACATGTACCTACCTGCAATGTTACGCGTGATCTATACGAGCTCAACTGAATAATGACACACAATTGACTATTTTAATCGGTCAAAAATAAAATATGAAATCACATGGAAAAAGCCCGCTCGCCATAAAAACTTCCATCACCGTACAGAAACTAAATATAATGTGAAGATATAATTGTTAAATCGCTTTTAATGCTAATAAGTAGATATTCCATTTGATTCTAAAAATCTGTGACGTCACATTGTTTTATTTTATACAAATCACGTACAAATACCGCATTTTGACAGTTTATAAAAAGTAACGTTATTGATTACCCTTTCAAATACCCAATTACTTTTTCTATTGTTTTCAATCAATATTTGATATTTCAACAGTTGAGCGGATACGGTGTTAGGTTAAACAAGGGACATACTTATATTGGGTATAGTACTCAAGAAAATTAACAATCTGGGACTAATTTTGAAACATGAAAAAAAAAATATCAGCTGTTCCATACATTTTGCAAGTTATACGAGCATAAATGTTCTAAACAAATGGTTTTTTTGCGTGATAGTTTGGTCCCATAGTCAAAATTGTTTACGAAAGTTCATCCTTCGTTTAACATAACACACTGTGTAATTATTATAATTTCTACAGACTGAAACCGAAGTTTTTCGGCAGCACAAATAAAACCGGCCAAAATGCGTGCCAGACCACGGACAATAAAGGCAATAGTTGGGATGACCATTACACGCATGCTAAGTATTGATTTTGTCGGCCGCAAAAATGAGTTTGCATTTCATAGTATTTATCGAAAAAAAACAGTAATTATTGCGATTATCGTAGAAAGTATCCAATCCCGAAAACTATCGATTTTGATAAAAAAGGTCACAAGGACCTCTTCGTATTTCAAAACTATCTACATATAAGTACATAAAGATCTTCACAATTATAGCCGAACACGCAGATTAAACTTTCTATGAATAAATCCTAATAGAAAACTAGGTCACCTAACCAAATCGTAAGATGTGGTAGAAGTTTGGCGCTAACTAAAATCGATGGAGATGTCCTGAACCTTTGTTAGAAAGTATCCTTTTTAGGTCGTTAGGTGAAATTCAGCCATAATGCCCACGTTTCTTTAGCTCACCCGAGGGACATATGCAGCCTAGAGACTTACCATAAACTCTCATCTCGGCTAATAAATACTTCTTCTAAATTTTTACTTAACATTTACGTAATTTGAAAGCTAATAATAATAATAATAAAAGTTAATAAACTTGAATTGAACTTGATTTTTGATTGCTAAATGTACAAGTATATGTAGGTATATTATTATTAACACGTTGAACGCCAACGCGGTCACCGTGTGTCCGACAAACAATAGTTTTTCTATTGTGTCTGCTGCGTGGCAGTCAATGACTTAATAATTATGATTATTAATACAGCCGTACAGGTCGATCTATCAGGTGAAGCTACGCTTGCCGGGGTTGGCCGTGGATGGGTGACCATCTTTACATACCAAGACTCCTTTGTGCCGCGGAAAACACGTTAAGGCATTGGTCCTGGCTGTCATTTGAGCATCGTTGACAGTCGTTACGGGAAGAAGGCCGGAAGTCTGGCAACCAGTCTAACCAAGGGGTATCGTATTACCCAGTTACTGGATTGTTGAAGTTAGATAGACAGTCGCTCCATATAAAATACTGGAATTCAGTTGCATTCGGTTAGACTAGAAGCCGATCCCAACATAGTCGGGAAAGGCAAAGATGATTGATTGATGTACAGGTATTTAGAATGAGAAGGGAAATAATAAAAAAAATCGCCACATCCCTGTCAATAGGAAAAGTTCCCAGAAGACTGGCAGCATTGCCGCGTTGTATGGCAATATGCTGATTATTTGATCAAAATAATCTCCTCCGGTTAAAAATAGGCCAGCCCGCTGGTCACGTGAAGAGTCTCGAAAAACAAAAAATAATCTTTACTTACCTTTACAATAATGTAGATTTAAGGTTCTTTTAAAGATTGCAATTTAAAACACACATAAAATCAATCAATCGATTGAATCAAATCAGGCAGTCGATCGTCATCTTTTATTTTGACATCTAGATGACAACCTAGGTTTTATAAACTCTTCTACTCAACAATATACATAAATAACGCAATGAACTGTCAAATTCAAAATTCATTGCGATTAAATGCCATTTTATTGTGTACGCAATGGTCTGTTTGACACGGTCAAAAATAAAATATGACATTACATAGACAAAAGTATAGAAAAGAAGACCGCTTGTCATAAAAACTTCCATCAACATATGTAAGAAATTAAATACTATGCGAGGATATAATTGTAAAATTGGATTTCAATGTTAATACGTATTCCATTGATTTGAGTTCATAAATCTGTGACGTCGTTTTTTTATTTCATACAAAGCACGCACAAATTCCGCGTTTTGACAATTCATAAAAAGTAACGTTTTTCACTACCAAGTCACAAAAAAAAGTCTATTCTATTCTATTTTAATCTATGGCAATAAAATCGACGATGACCATTCTGCCAATGTTAAAAAATAAAATTTTAAAAAGTCAAATACCCAAATACCCCACTTATTAGTTTAATCTTCTAAACACAAATCAGCTTATAAAAATAATTCAGCTAAGAACATTAATGATCAATTCGCTTTGAATAATTAAATGCTTCCAAAATTATTTTCCTACCAGCCTGAGTGATATAAGGCTTCTTTTTGCAGATAACCTTGACAGTACTGTACCTCCCGTTGCCAGGCTACTATACGCTGGACACTTCGAAACAAACAAAAGGTACTTACTCGCTATACCTCTATGGTCTGTTCCAAAAGTATCTGATATAATTGTAAACAAACCCTGTTTAGGTAAATTCTTACACAATCACTTACTAAAAAAACCGTTTATGAGCGAGTCGGACTCCTGCACCCAGGGTTATGCCAAACCCTGGGTGCACGAGTCCGACTCGCTCATCGTTGAAGATTTCTGAAAAAATGTGCTATTTAGAGACACTTTTTATTTTTCCTGTATTTTTATATAAACTTCTATTACACAGAATAATTTTAGATTTTTCTCTATGCAAACAATGGAGAAAAGCGAGGACGGTATTTTTATTTTAATTTTTCATCAAAAGTCGAAAACTATGGGGCCCAAAAAAAAACAAAAATAGTTTGAGAATGTACAAACAGCGCTCTTTCATATGATACCCTACATGCCTTAGTAGTCCCACTTCAAATTTTTAAGAACCCGTTTCAGTCGCTGTTGCAAAACCAAATATTTTAATTTCTTTCTTATTTGCAAAATAGTTCAACAAACGTCATCTCAAACTATTCCAAATCTCAAGTTAATAGCATTGAAAATGATTTAGTTTAGTAAGTGGCGCTACAAATTGGCATACACTCTGGCACGTTTTTGATTACATTATCATTAGATAATTTTAGGACAGAGTATACTCTCAGGATTAAAGGTGCTACGTTAAAGTAATTACGTACAATGTAAGTACGAATTCCCGCTGCCAGCTTTTAAAGTTGTAAGTAGTGTAAGTTCACGTGGCTCACAGAGGCAATTCAATTAGAGCCAGGACTGGCATTATTTTGGCTTCGCTCTAGAAAGCCAGCCTTGAAACTAAGCGCGGATTTCACCGATGAAACTAAACGCGATCAGTAAGTCTAAACCGCGTTCAAGAGCTGTCAAAGTCAATATTCCGGAATATTTCTGACACTGACAGCCCTTGAACTCAGTTCAGGTTTGCTAAACGCGTTCAGTTTTATTGGTGGAATTCGCTCTAAGTCGGACAGACTTTTCACTAATATTATGAATTTGCTGTAGGTTGTTGCGATGTTTGATATGTGAGAATGTTGAGGTTAATTAGGTGTAGTATTGTTGACTGACATGATTAGCTGGGTATACGGTTAATAGTGCCCATGTACAGAGGCCAGCACATCAAGTTACTACAATCTGTCAAATTCCTTTGATAGTATTTCAACTTTATTGCAAAGACATAAGGTTCATTTTTAATTGAGAAAATTTGACAGTTAGGGATAGCTTGATGTGCTGCTAGCGTCTGTACAGAGGCCAGCACATCAAGTTACACCAATCTGTCAAATTTCTTTGATAGATTTTCAACTTTATAACAATAGCGTAAGGTTCATTTTCAATTGGGAAAATTTGACAGTTGTGATAGTTTGTCTGTAGTTAAAGTAAATAACCAATATACCCGAGGGGTTAAGCTAGTTAGAAACATAGACTATGTTAATGTGACTACATTATGCAACATATTATACCATCACGCCTGGTATTCGTGGAAGTACTAGGCAGAGCTGTACCTATAGTACACATACATTTTGCCAGTTATGTTTAAGTCCCATGTAAAAGGGGGCTAGCCTATTGCCGTTTGCCGGACACTAATCCAAACTCCTAACAGCTACTGAAAAATTCATGGTAGAAAAATCCAATAAAAAATTGTCCGACCTGGAAATCGAACCCAGGACTAGAGCAGTAGCGCTTGCGACCACTAGACCAGCGAAGCAATTTTAACCCATTAGATATACGCCTATTAGAAGCCATTTGCTTATAAGAGCTCAACAATTTATACGGTTATATTTTTTTTTCTTATGAGCCTATGGGGTTCAAAAGACATTTGAGGGGTTAATAAAATAATAAATGATATGTAGGCACCAAAAGCTCCACAGAACTCAAAATAAACTATATCAAAAACACATTGTAAAATCTAATTTGTAGTTTAAACAAAAAAATCTTCTTGTTACGCTCTAATGGAAAGCTTTTGTTTATTATCAATAGGCTCCTGCTTGCCCAGTATCTCGCCTGATGGTAATCGATGATGCAAAGAAACCCAGCTGCATTATCCTTTATTTTTTTGTAAAGTGCATCTCGCAGTTCAACCTAGGAGGTTGTCTACTGCTAAACCGGACTTGCCTGTGGATGCCAGAATAAATTGGGGCCTCCAGCCAGGGCTTAAAAACTTACACTACATTGTCTCTTTAGAGTGTCAGCTATATATAAAAAAACCGCGTGGGCGAACCGTAATGTGTTTCGTAATATTAATTCCGATCCCCAAGATCTGTATCTTAGGGATCGAAATTAAAAGAGACTAGGCATTTGCCTGTGCAAGACAGATATAAATAAATAAATAAATTTGAAATTTGAGAAAAAAAAAATTACCTCTCATACGATAAATGTGTAGAAACAAGTTCTTCCAACTAAACAGACAGCTGTGTTGCTGAGGAGTTAGTTGCGCCACTTCTTCCCAGCTAAAGCACTAGGAAGTGGTGAAGGTTTTTGGGGGACGGTGAGTGGTGAAGGTGGGTGTCTTATGTAACTTTGACCTTCAAAAAGCGCTGATTTTCAGCCTAGTTTGAATAAATGACTTTTGATTTTGAAGTGCTAATTATATAAGTATGTCTAGCTGTAATTTAAACGGTTTATACAATCCGTATATTACATAGCCGCAGATCAAAACTCAAGCTAGTAAGTAGCGGCAGGCGTTCATATTGAACTTAGCCTTCACTAGAAGCAATTTAGGTTCCATCCTAGATTACACAATTGAGGCAAACCATGACCGATATTGCATAACTATACCAGTCTAACCTGTTTGTTTATAACATCTTCATGCTTGTATTTTTTAAGAGATAAGCAGGATTGATGAGTTGTGGCATATAAATTATTAAAATGAAAATGTGCGTTAATATGAATTTGATGACCGATAGTGGTAACTACAAGGTCTTATCTTATTACCAATAACCTATCAATTTAATGTAAGTTCATTTCATTTAAATAATTTCAAAAGTATGATTTTGACCTTCGCACTAGAGACATCAATATCATCATTATCTGCCTAGCCTTTTTCCATCTATTTTGGAGTCGGCTTCCAGTCTTACCGGCTCCAGCTGAAACGGAGCAACTGCCTATCTGACCTTCACAACCCAGTTACTGCGTAATACTGTATTATATTACTAATACAATACCCCTTGACGATCCTTGACTGTCAAAGATCCGAAAATGGAAGCCATGACCAAAGACTTAACGGGGTGTCCGAAGGGGCTCGTCAGGGCTGAAGCCGGCCAGGTCAGCGTGATTGTCCGAAAGGGTTACCGCTATCCCGGAAAATAAGGAAGGAAGGATGGGTTTTAGTCAGTAAGAGTCTGACACTCCCACTCCACCCAGAGCGGGAGGGGTCATTTAATGATGACAATACAAAAAAACGTGCTCTCCGCCGCACGCCAAATCATTAATTTACCTCCTACAAGTTGTTTTTTAATTAAAAGTTACTATACAAAAATTGCCTTAATTGAAAATCGGTAGGTATTCCAATATGTTTCATATTATTCCTTGTAATTACTTTCATAATTGAAAGTAAATAACTCACGCAATTGCGTAAAGCATCGTCCACGCGGCTACTGGAAATAACATGTTACAAACTCAAAACACCTGTGTGTACACAGCACTAGTGATTCAAGTTTTTAGTTTGGTAAAGAATTTTTTAGTTACAGCCCGGAGTCTGGAAGTTGGCGGTGTGCCCTGCGCTTGATCTCTCTCCAACCGTGTCAGATTGTCGTCCCATCGGAGTAAGAGAGTGAGGGCAGAAAGAGTGTACCTGCCTCTGCGCGCATCTTAGCACACTATAATATCGCACGCGCCGTAGGCCGGTCTCTGCTAAGATTGGTTTGGAGGGATGACTATTATATTTTTTCAAGTTTTTAGCAGTATCGTCGACGGACGTGCTTAACGCCTAAAATGTTGAAAAAAAGATTTAATAGATGAAGCATACTACAGTGTATCTAAATATTTGCAAGATACATTATAGAATTTATTTTTATACTTTATCTTGACACTAAAACTATGGATCTCATTCTTCTGTTTAGTTTACAAAATTTGTATTTTCTCTTCTTTTATATATTTTGCATACCATAAGGTAAAATGTGGTGATACCAAGATCGTGATATACAACTATTGGTAAGCGGTCGGTCACCTCTTCACGTGACCAGAGGGATGACCTAATTTCCGGTCAATGAAACAGCATTGACATACAACGTAGCAATGCTGCTAGCCTTTTGGGAACTTTTGCTGTTGACAGCGATGTAGACGAATTTTTGATGAGCTTTAATTTTTTTAATCCCTCCCGTTTTATATACTTGTACATATTTAATTTAAATATTTGAAGTATTTTTAGGCAGGTAAATATTATGGAAATAAAATAAATAACTTTTGCATGAATTTAAAATATCTGCATATTGTTTACCCATATTTGCGAATAAATTTTAATTTGAATTTTTGCAGTGCCGACGATTGTTTAAAACGTGATCACGTTCATCAATTTCATTCAATCAAGAAAAACCAGATCAAACCGAAATGTGCTGTAATGATTTAGATTCAAACTATTATAAGGTCTAGTGTTAATTAAGATTCAATTTATAAGTATGTTATTCAAAAGGCAAAATTTCAACTTTTCAGGTACTGGGGTTTGGACTGGGGGTAATATTATTAGGATGTAAACACATTGTTGTTGTTGTTTATTGTTGTATCACTTGCTTAAAATAGGTGAAGGAAAACATCGTGAGGAAACCTGATGTCTGAGAGATATTTCTCAATAGCATGTGAAGCTAAGTCAGAGGCACATTGGCAGCATAAAATCTAACACCAGGTTAGTCACCACTAACCACATGATGAAGAAGAAGAAGAACACATTATTCAGACAATGTACTAATACTTAGTCTTGGGGTAGGTAACAAATTAGTAGAGCCCGTAGTGTATAAAAAATTTGCCTATTTAGTAAATATAAAACCCTTTTCTAGTAATCTATATAATATATAAAACAACTAGCTGACCCGACAGACGTTGTCCTGTCTTAACTATGATACCTACCCTACCTACCCTACCTACCCTACCTACCCTACCTACCCTACCTACCCTACCTACCCTACCTACCCTACCTACCCTACCTACCCTACCTACCCTACCTACCCTACCTACCCTACCTACCCTACCTACCCTACCTACCCTACCTACCCTACCTACCCTACCTACCCTACCTACCCTACCTACCCTACCTACCCTACCTACCCTACCTACCCTACCTACCCTACCTACCCTACCTACCCTACCTACCCTACCTACCCTACCTACCCTACCTACCCTACCTACCCTACCTACCCTACCTACCCTACCTACCCTACCTACCCTACCTACCCTACCTACCCTACCTACCCTACCTACCCTACCTACCCTACCTACCCTACCTACCCTACCTACCCTACCTACCCTACCTACCCTACCTACCCTACCTACCCTACCTACCCTACCTACCCTACCTACCCTACCTACCCTACCTACCCTACCTACCCTACCTACCCTACCTACCCTACCTACCCTACCTACCCTACCTACCCTACCTACCCTACCTACCCTACCTACCCTACCTACCCTACCTACCCTACCTACCCTACCTACCCTACCTACCCTACCTACCCTACCTACCCTACCTACCCTACCTACCCTACCTACCCTACCTACCCTACCTACCCTACCTACCCTACCTACCCTACCTACCCTACCTACCCTACCTACCCTACCTACCCTACCTACCCTACCTACCCTACCTACCCTACCTACCCTACCTACCCTACCTACCCTACCTACCCTACCTACCCTACCTACCCTACCTACCCTACCTACCCTACCTACCCTACCTACCCTACCTACCCTACCTACCCTACCTACCCTACCTACCCTACCTACCCTACCTACCCTACCTACCCTACCTACACCACCTACCTACCTACCAACCTCTCCTACCTACTCTACCCACCCTACCTACCCACTTTTTTTTAATGTAAGAACCTTCTCCTGACAATAACAAACACAACAAAAAAAGAATTAGAGAAATCGGTTTAGTTGCTCTCGAGATATGCGCTTACCAACACATTTTGCGATTCATTTTTAACCGACTTCAAAAAGGAGGAGGTTCTCAATTCGGATGTTTGTATTTTTTTTTTTTTATGTTTGTTCGCGCATAACTCCGTTGCTTGCCAACCGATTTGAAAAATTCTTTTTTTGTTGGAAAGGGTATACTTCCCAAATGGTCCCATATAAATTTTATCGAAATCGAATAAGCCGTTTTTGAAAAATCAACATAAATCTAAAAAATCCTACTTAATATATGTGGACGATGTTCTAATAAGTTCCTGTCACTGTAATTTACATACCAGGTAGTGTAATTTTGGGGGGGAGGGGGGGGTTGTGTAGGTAGGTACCACAACTAAAAAGTGAAAAATAAAAAGTAAAAGTCGGTGGCAAAAAATGAAAATACAAAACCGAAGACACCGACTTCCGAAATCAAAATTATTTGTCACTTTGTAGTGTTTGTTTTGGAAGTCGGTTTTATTTTTTGTAAAAAAGTTTTTTTATATTATAGATAACTATTCCGTGGCGAGTTATTTTCAAAAATTAATTAGAATTTAATTAAGTAACCACGTTGCCGAACAAATGATGCTCGAATTTAATAAAGTAACCACGTTTCCGAACAAAGAATGCTCTTTCAATATAGTCTATGGCTGTGAATGACATTGACATTCGTTACGCGCGTTTTTTTAAATATGCAAAATTTAATGTATATTTTTCAATATTTCTGAGAGATTTTCTTAATATTTTTTTCCGTAAGAACCTTCTCCTAATAATAACAAATACAACAAAAAAAGAATTAGTGAAATCGGTCCAGCCATTCACGCGTGATGCCGTGACCAAGGAAAACGGGTTTCATTTTTATATAATAGAAGAAGACGGGTTTGTTCCCTCCATTATAACTCGAGATCTGCTGGACCAATTTTCATGGTTTTTGTTTCGTTGGATTTGTCGCCGCCCTGAATAGCAGAATACATTTTTTTTATTTTTTTTATTTATTTTTAGGTAGAGTAGGTAGGTAAGTAGGGTAGGGTAGGGTAGGTAGGTAGGTAGGGTAGGTAGGTAGGGTAGGTAGGTAGGGTAGGTAGGTAGGTAGGTAGGGTAGGTAGGTAGGGTAGGTAGGCAGGTAGGGTAGGTAGGCAGGTAGGGTAGGTAGGGTGGGTAGGTAGGGTAGGTAGGTAGGGTAGGTAGGGTAGGTAGGGTGTAGGTAGGGTAGGTAGGTTGGTAGGGTAGGTAGGTAGGGTAGGTAGGTAGGGTAGGTAGGTAGGGTAGGTAGGTAGGTAGGTAGGTAGGTAGGGTGGGTAGGTAGGGTACGTAGGGTAGGTAGGGTAGGTAGGGTAGGTAGGGTAGGTAGGGTAGGTAGGGTAGGTAGGGTAGGTAGGGTAGGTAGGGTAGGTAGGGTAGGTAGGGTAGGTAGGGTAGGTAGGGTAGGTAGGGTAGGTAGGGTAGGTAGGGTAGGGTAGGTAGGGTAGGTAGGGTAGGTAGGGTAGGTAGGGTAGGTAGGGTAGATAGCTAGGTAGCTAGGTAGGTAGGGTAGGTAGGCAGGTAGGTAGGGTAGGTAGGTAGGCAGGTAGGTAGGTAGGTAAGGTAGGTATCAAAGTTAAGACAGGACAACGTCTGTCGGGTCAGCTAGTTATGAGATAAAAGCCACTAGGTACAGAGGCCAGCACATCAAGTTACCACAATCTGTCAAACTTTGATAGGATTTTAACTTTATTGCAAAAACATAAGGTTCATTTTTAATTGGGAAAATTTGACAGGGATAGCTTGATGTGCTGGCCTCTGTACATGAGCATAATCAGCCTAAGTGCTCCCACTAGTGAGACATAGAACCCTCCTCTCAAGTAAGAGGGAGTGGACCGTAGTCCACCACGCGGCCCAGCGCTGGTTCGTGGATGTCTGGTCTTCGAATTTTTGGTTCTAGGGCATGCCAGTTTCCTCAAGTTTTTTTCGCCGTTTTGAGATGATGAAATAATATGATGTCATGAAATAATTTATTTAATTGTTTTATTATCTATGTTCACACTGTAAAATACATTAAGATACTTACTGCATAGTATTTATATTCTTATATTCAGCTGCATCCGGTTAGACTCCGCCGACGCCGACCCCAAAATAGTTTAGAAAAGGGTAGGCAGATTAATGTTTTAAAAGGAGATTGTTATACGCCCATACATTGTTCGCCCTGGAGCCAACAGCATAAAAAAAAACATTTTCTATTTGTAAACTGCCCTTAGTAGCCCATAAGAACAAAGTTTGTTGACGGACACTTTAGAGAAAAGATTTATTTCAAGAAAAGGAACCGATTTTGAGGTTATTTTTAATAAAAGAAAACGTAAGTAATTCCTTCTAAAATCACTATTTCTGGTTTCTACAAAGCATTAAACTTCAAATACAGTGAAATATTACCGTAAATACAGTTGTATTATGCCTTTTAGGTACAGTTATTATTTATTGGTTGAAGTTTACTTTAAGCGAAGTCCGTTATCCGTTGTCAAAATGCTAAGGTGTCGTTTAAGCAGATCACAGAATCAGTTATTCGAAGCCAGGTCACGTTGAAAGCAATCCAAATTGTAGTCCGTTAAACAGAAACAAAATCAAAAACGCCAAAAGAAATCGCCAAATAGGTAGGTATTCACAACAACACAACACAGCCACAGGCACCGACTGACGTAGTGACGTAGAGATGCTCTCTTGAAGATCAATCATTGTATATCGATTATCAATGACCACCTATTTAATCTGTGGTTTTAATTTAGCAGACCAAAATGACAGATCAATAATCATGTCAAATGTAAATTATTTTGTTCCGTTTCAAACATAAACCCGTTGTTGCTATGATTCTAGTTCAATTATATTAATGCTAAAATAAAATACTTTGTTCCCAACGAACAATGTGTAACGTTTTAGTTTGCGACATTTAAAAATGGAGTTTAAGTACTTAAAAAGTAAAAATATGGCTATTGAAGTCGTGAAATGGTTATGAGAACAATTCACTAGAGTTGCGTCGTAAATGACATTTCAATCGTTAAATGAGAGATTTTCTGACGAGTGAAAAAACATAGTTCAATAGATGGCGTGGGTAAAAAATACGTCTTTGTTTTACTGGCTACTGATAACAAAAATAAGATCCGTAAATAAGAAAGCTTATTTGATGTCAAAAACCTGAGACAGTGACGTATTTTTACCAACGCCTCTTTTGAACTAATATTTTCTCACTTGTGAGAAAATCCCTCATTCGACTAGTATGTACATTTTGTGAGTTTGTTTTGTTCATTATATTTTCATCATTATCGTGCTAGGCCATATTCATCATAAGTTCCATTAAAATGTTCACGGAACTAATTCCATGAAAAAAATATGCATGAAAAACTTTTATGTTGCACATTTTCAATGTTTTGGAAGTGTTAAATATCGAACATCCATTATTTATCACTAGATATTATGGACATCGTCGTCGATATCGATATTTATGTAATATGAGCGAGAGCTACACTATCAAATCTTTTGTGACATTCACATTGACAATTCCTTGAAAGATGGCGAGTTCAGATGGTAATAAAATCAATGAGGTCACTTTTAAAAACCTATTAAGAATTAAACAGTGTCCGCTTGAATTTATTATTTTTAAAAAGCATATTAAAATATAATTAAAATTAACGTACACGTCAAATGTTTGTTGGTTATAGGGCGGTCTAGAACAATCTCCTAGTACAAAGGTACTACTTATTTTTAAAGGAATTTCTTCCAGCAGACTTGCGAATTTACACAAAGTAAAGCGTTTATCTAGGTTCAATACTACCTACCTACCGACGATGACTCGAAAGTCGCGGCCATGACCATTTGGCCATCACTACTCTCGTTCCCACAACGTTTGATATAAAGAAAAATAAGAATATTTTGGATAGTCAGCTATCCAGCTGATAAGAGCTAGAAGAAAAAAAAACTCAATGAAATGTAAATGGGCTTCTAGCTTAATTTTTCTGACTGACCGACCCTACGACACTTCACAAGTGCCTGTAATTGGTTTATTTGAAATACTTTGAGTTTGTGTTTAAAAACGAATGAACTCGAAATATGAATACAAAAACTTAGTTTTTTAACTTTAATTATTATTTCGTGTTCATTAGTTTTACATAACTAGGCAAATCTCAGCGATAAACTAAAACTATATTACTGAACGAATCAACTTTAAATTTGAAACATTCTGTAAAAATCTTATCGTGAAAACTTAGGTGAAGTGAGCATGATGTGAACTGAGGTGGAACGACACCACCTAATGCCATTTAGCGGAATTGTCCGAAAAGCCTAAGGAAGGAACATAGATGGATTTTAGTCAGTAAAAGTCTGACTCTTCCTTCCACTCCACCCAGAGCGAGGGGAGACATTTGATGATTTCCCACCCTCAACAAAAAATAGGGATTGTCACCATTGAGAGCTCACTTTAAACTCAGTTCACTTCCATTATCACGGTGAGTTTTTTAATGAATAACACCACAGGCCTGAAAACCGTATAGCAACGAATGCGTCTACTAATAAAGTTATCGGTAATATCATCACATAATATGACCAAAACTTGGATACCTAGTAGGCGTAATGGAATTAAAAACACAAACTTTCAAAGACTAAAAAAAACTCGCTTTTAAAAGAGCTCTGTTAACTTTACTTACCGTCTACCTACTAAGCTATTAAGTTGACAAGTAAAGCTTTCAGGTTTGTTTACCGTTACGAAAACCTACGCCAACATAAACCAACATCGTCCTTGGCACTCAATAGAAATGGTTTCCGTATATTCTGTGGATCATCTTGATTTTCCTTACAAGAAAAAGCTTGTTTTTCTCTTAGAAAATACTCGATTTTCAGTGCAAAGGAACTTATGCCCGTTTCACTACCTCTGTATAAGTTACAGTTAACTTAGCTGGTAGATAATTCAAAGCAAATTTTGTTATATTTTGAACTTGTCTAGTATATACAGAACTCGTTCAGTCATGTGATGACACTCTTGATTTCTTTTTCGTGTGGTTAATGACTAACCTGGTGTCAGAGTTCTTATGCTGCCCATCCTCTGACTTAGTTTCACATGCTGTTAAGAAATATCTCTCAGGCATGCCGGTTTTTGAGGGGGCCAAACGCCTCCTGCCGGAGGCTTTACGCGGGAGTCGTGCGGTCCATGGCCCTATACGGGGCCCCGGTGTGGGCGCGTTCATTGCGGCGACGAGCCGCTCACTATCTGAACGCGCCCCAAAAGGTGGTAGCCATTCGGCTAATCCGGGGGTACCGCACGATCTCGGGCGAGGCGGCAAGCCTCCTTGCCGGACTGCCGCCGTGGGATCTGGAGGCGATAGTCCTCGCGCGCCTGTTCGAGTGGCGCGCGGAGGTACTAAGCCGGGGGGAAACTCCGTTTCCGCAGCAAATTGCGGCGGAGCGGACGGACCTCCGGCGCGATCTCATGGCGGCCTGGAAGCAGCGACTGTCGCAACCCAGCGCAGGGCACGCCACGATAGTGGCGGTAAGGCCCCTCTTTGAGGAGTGGCTAGAGAGGCGTCACGGCGCCCTCACCTACCGCCTGACGCAGGTCCTCACCGGACATGGATGTTTCGGGAGGTTCCTGCACATCATCAGGCGGGAGGAAACGCCCGGGTGTCACCACTGCGAGGATCGCCCAGAGGACACGGTAGAGCACACGGTGCAAACCTGCCCCGCATGGGCAGAGCACCGCCGTGTCCTCGTAGAGGCGATCGGCGGCGGCGACCTCTCGCGCCCGGCTCTGGTGCAAGCCATGGTCCGGGGTGAGAGGGAGTGGGAGGCAGTCACCTCCTTCTGCGAAAAAGTTATGCTCGCGAAGGAGGTGGTGGGATGGGAGAGAGAAAGGTCCTCCCGTCCCAGCCGCCGCAGGAGACGCCCCGGGCGTCGGGAGCCACGTGACGACTCCCGGCCACCGTAGGCGCGGGCCTGCGGACGGTGAGTAATGGGTGACTCACCGTCCGATCAGCACCAGACCCGTGCCGGACGGCGCGTATATGTTCCACGCGCGCCTCAAAGAGATGTCAGCATATGAAGGGGCCCCTCAGGGCCAAGCCTGCCGGGTAAGCGGGATTGTCCGAAAGGGTTACCGCTACCCCGGAACATAAAGGGCTACGGAAGGAACATGGATGGGTTTTAGTCAGTAAGAGTCTGACACTCCCTTCCGCTCCACCCAGAGCGGGAGAAGTCATTGGATGATTTCCCAGCCTTAAAAAAAAAAAAAAAAGGCATGCCGGTTTCCTTCACCGATTTTTAAGCAAGTGATAATTATACAATACGCACATGAATCCGAAAAATCTTAAAATACTAACTAATACTTAAAATTATACAACCTTTCCGGACGCTAAAATAGGTTGCCAGTTTAATATTTAAAAGATGCTTATACTTACTTGTATAATCAAATAGGAAGAAAACTAGCAGCCTGGAGCCACACACACCGTAGTATACTACGCATACATTTACCACTAAATGTCGTAATAATGCATCATAACAAGGAAGTGCTTCGCAAAGTACGATGCTCTAACACTTAATTCAATATCGCATACACTTCCCATCTAATACATTAAAAATTACGCTTTCAATAACGTTCTATTACCCCACCACACTTGTAACGTAATGTCACAACATTTTACCGAGCTCGTTAAAATCTTTTTCAATATTAATAACGTGTAATTCAACCCTAATCCGTAGGCCACTAGTTATGCACTGGGTGGCACTCAAACACCGTCAAATCCGATGAGACGACCTCTCCGTTACCGGGTATGATAGCCGGCAGGCGGGCGTGTCTAACCGGTGACCCGGCGACCCGGTGACCGGGTAGCTATGACCGCATGACCCGGTCACAGCCTGACCTGGTTACCGTGCAGCCGGGTATGCACCGCCCCGCCCGCCGCGCTTGCATTTCACGATTGATTCTGTACAATATCAGACCACTCTCCTATTAAGGGAATGTGTGTCGAGGTAATGTACTTGTCTGGGATTCGGCTGTTATATAACTCCAGATTCACTTACAGGATTTCAGGGATCGTTTTATGAAGCTTTCAAGACCTCATGGAGACATATACCTAGTATTTACCAAAATATTCTGCTCAAATATTTTATGATACCAAATAATATTACATTTGAATACCAAAGTAATTAAAAAGTTAGGCAAAAACTCATATAGTCATAATCAATGTCGAAGTGATTGGAATCAATTAGGAGCGCTCTCTGGCCAATAACTATACTTTGAATCGGGTTATTGAAAAGATTAATAGAAGTTCTCCTTATTTTAATCAAATATCGGGATAAATAAAGAAAATCTAAATTTATTTCTTACTAACGTTCAAGTCCATGATTACATTCTAATAAAAACTAACACAAAATATACTCAAAACATTATAATAAGCGTTTATCAAATGAATATTTAGTGTCCTTTGAGATGGAACTGTCAAACGTAGCCATTTCATCGAAGATGTTACTGGCAAACTTAACTTTAACATTTCGTTTCAGTTCGTTCTCGAAGTCGTCGTAGTCTGGTTCAGAGCTGCATGTCACATTCTCCGACACCTGAGGAGGAGCGTTACATATGCTCTTAATAACATGCCTCATAACCCGCTTCATACTGATCATTTCCTTTTTCAATTTGTTTAATACGTTTGACTTCGAAAGAAGCATTGTCTTCAATTTCTCGTTGTCCAATTGTAATACAAGGTTTTTAGTCTGTGTTTCCATTTCGCTTTGGTTTGCCGCGTCTAACTGCTTTCTCATTTCACGCACCATCGCCAGGAACCCTTTACGGGATCTGGTCAGCGCATTCTGTGATATATTCAAATCGCTTTTGAGTCTGGCAATTTCATCTTGGAGTCTCTTGATCAATGTTACATCATGATATTCTGGTGTTGGTCCTGTTTTCTTCTTGGCTTTAGGCACTTCTTTGACTATGACTTCAACTGCTGTTGTGTTGTTCCTGAACACTTCGTAAGATGTGCCCGGATCTGAGTCGAAGTGACTAGGTTTTATGTTTTTGTTTCGTAAAGAGTAACTCGAGAACATTTCTTCGGAGAGTGACATTTTGATATTGGGCTGAAAAGGTTCAGACATGCTATGATCAGCCCTTTTTTATCTCACTTGTATTTTACACAAAAAAATAATACAAAAATAATTTTTAGAATAGTTTTTTTTGTTCATCAAGTATATTAGCTTGTCACTTTTGACAGCCAAGGCAAAACAGGTTACGTTGCAACATTTAGAAAAAATAAGGTTTTCACCAATCTGGGAACAGATGTTCCCTTATCACTTCTTCCTTTTCGCACAGAAGAGATAAGTTAAGAATAAAGGCTCTCGAATATTTTTGTTACAGCAAAGTTATGAAGCTCAGGAATCAGCAGAATAGATTTAATTAGCAATCCCTTGATAATAAACAAGCAAGCAAATGATTAAAGCCCAAAACAGTATGCTCCTAATAATTAAATAAACTAAATAATATTAAAATACATATTATATATTTTTAATTATTAATTCCTTTTATAGCCAAGCCAATTCCAAGACTGGAAGCAGACCCCAACATAGTTGGGAAAAGGCTAGGCAGATGATGATCCAAACAATTTTTTTTTTGTTATTAATTCTCCTTAAAGCCAATATCAATATCCAAAACAATATCCACATAAGTTGAAATATGTTAAGACCCAGGAATGTTTCACCCAAAATGAGATCCATTGCTCGTAATGACGTATTAATGAGCTCACAACACATGAGCAACTCCCATCGTTACCTTACAGCGTGACAAAAATTGCACGCGCGGCTTAAATTACAAGCTTATAAATAAGCATTACTTCTGATTTAGTTTAATAATCAGTAAGGTGCACGGTTCTAAACATGAGCCGGTGCTTCTTATGTCGGCACGTGCTTTAACGAGCTGATAACCACAAATTAACGTAGTATTTTCTTTTCTTTCGATAAAATATGAAGGAGAAAATTTTACGGAACCACTTTAGCGGTTAAGTTGCCATGGTTGTTACATGCGTACTTCGTTATTCCCACTCCTAGGATATTGGCGTCTGCTGTGTAAGTGAGATTGTCCGAAAGGCTTACCGCTACCCCTGAACATAAAGGATAAGGAAGGAACATGGATGGGTTTTAGTCAGTAAGAGACTGACTCTCCCTTCCACTCCACCCAGAGCGCGAGGAGTCATTTGATGATTTCCCACCCATAAAAAAAAATGGTAGCATATAGCTACCATTTTTTTTTACACATACATCGTACGTACATAATCAGCCTACAATATTCCCAATCCTAGGATATTGGCGTCTGCTGTGTAAGTGAGATTGTCCGAAAGGGTTACCGCTACCCCTGAACATAAAGGGCTAAGGAAGGAACATGGATGGGTTTTCGTCAGTAAGAGTTTGACACTCCCTTCCGCTTCACCCAGAGCGCGAGGAGTCATTTGATGATTTCCCACCCACAAAAAAAATGGTAGCATATAGCTACAATTTTTTTTTACACATACATCGTACGTACATAATCAGCCTACAATATTCTCACTCCTAGGATATTGGCGTCTGCTGGGTAAGTGAGACTATCCGAAAGGCTTACCGCTACCCCTGAACATAAAGGGCTAAGGAAGGAACATGGATGGGTTTTAGTCAGTAAGAGTCTGACACTCCCTTCCGCTCCACCCAGAGCGGGGCAGTCATTGGATGATTTCCCACCCACAAAAAAAAATGGTAGCTATATATTCCCAATCCTAGGATATTGGCGTCGTCTCTTTGAGAGGGTGTGGGCCGCCAACCCCACGCGAGCCTAGTGCTTGTCTTCGAATTTTTGGTTCTAGAACATGCCTATTTTCTCAAGATGTTTTCCTACACTGCGGTGCGGAGCGGTGGTGATAAATAAATATACAGGGATATTTGTAAAACACTAGAAACCTCTTAAGAGGTCATTGTACTCATCATTATGAACAACTTTTACTATGGGACAAAACCTGAAATCGCGAAAAAAAAATCAGCTGTTCCCTACATTTTGACGAGTTATACGAACATAAATGTAGGGAACAGCTGAAGAGGTTTCTGGTGTTTTACAAATAACCCTGTATAACCCGAATCTATCCATGGATTATAATCCCTATTGGTTGTACTCACCTCAGTTTGACCATCCAATCCATCAATCGTGTCCTTGGTTTTATTCTTTAGAATTTCCTTTCTTCTTTCTTCACTTTTTAACTAACAGAACATGTTACAAAACAATGCAAAATAACTGAATTCTCCTCTTTTACATAGTTTTTCATTAAATTTCCTATCGGGAAGCTAACGAGCCCGCTAGCGTGCCCTTTGGCCGAAGTGGTCGAGCTATTGGCCCGAATGATTGCCAACCAGTGCACCAAATACTACGACACAACTTAAAGGGTCCTATTAAAAGATCCGTCAACCACTTTCATTTCTGACATACTCGTAGTATACCTAAAGTTTAACTAAACTTAGCTGAGGAGGGCATTGAGAGAGTCTTGAACAGAAATACTTAAAATGAAGAAACACTCTGAGATCTTGATGGAAGATCATCTCGTCAATCAATTGCGGTTTATAGTTTACTATTGCACAACACGTGGTTCTCGAAATCGCACAAACAATTCGCATTACACTTTTGTCTCTTTTCTTATTAGCGTGTCGATAGTAATCTAAATAGAGTCGGCCCCGAAGTTGTCACCTTTATACAGGGTGTAACCGAAAGGATGTAATATACATTACAAAAGAATATGCTACCGACCACCAATCTGAACAACTTTTACTTTGGGACCAACACCGAAATCGTGAAAAGAAAATCAGCTGTTCCCAACATTTCGACGAGTCACGTGACCAAAAATGTATAGAACAGCAGATTTTTTTTTTTTGCTTTTCGTTTACACCCAGTATAGAAGAGACTAGAAGGTATCATAGTAGCCCCTACTCGAACACTTTAATAGCTCGTCAATGGGGCATATACATGGTGGTTTATAATTCACTGTTAACCTTTCAGAGGGGGAGAGTACTCATGATTATAAACAACTTTCATCTGACCAACTACGAAATAAAAAAAACACACCACACTGCCTTTATGGTAAGGACGGTACTGGTCGCCACCATCATTCCCCCATCGTATCCGTACTATATTAAGCGGGATTGTACGCCCCGGAACATCAAGGGCATGGATGGGTTTTAGTCAGTAAGAGTCTGACACTCCCTTCCGCTCCACCCAGAGCGGGAGAAGACATTGGATGATTTCCCAGCCTTAAAAAAAAAATCCGTACTATATAAAAGCTGCTAAGGTTAGCACAGATTACGAGGTGGATGTACATCTGTTTCATACATTTTCATCGATAAAATATTGCATTTTTGTGTCATAGTGTCACAGAGTTGGTGTCATAGTGAAAGTTGGACATAAACATTGGCCTTTTCAGACCCTAGCGAATTTAAAATCACCGTGAATAAGCAATTAGTTTACTTCGATGAATCTGTTAAATTGTGTCGTGCTATACCTGAAAATCGGACGACGGCCATGCCGTAAAGCAAGCTTTATTAAATTCCTAGAGAAAAATATGTTTTTCAAGTATTTTTTGCGCTAAGCTGAGGGTTACGTAACACGTTTCCTATGTGTGTCAGAATAATAAAGGGAAGAGCAGTTCCACCATTGTTATTTTAAGTTATAATTCATTTAATGCTGAGTATGAGTTGAATGGGTTTTTGAGTGAATGTTAAAGATTTTTCTTTAATTCATTGTATATTTAGTATGCTGTATCATCATCAGCATATAGTAGTCCACTGCTGTATATGTATATATACCCACAGAAATATTAAAAACAGGAAGTATATACCTCTCCAATTGCACGCCAGCTCAATTCTCGGCATCTATCATCCGGATTCTACCAAGTACCAACCACCCTGCGTAGACCACCTATCCTGAGAGCGTCCTACCTTATGTTTACCGATTCGCGGTCAAAACACGGCTAATATGGTCAGCTCATTGCCACATAAGCTTTCATGAGCTTTTGTTGGTGTAATGGCATATGTATGTTATTTTTTTAGGATGGAAAATTATCAAATTACTCCTCTCGCTAGAGTGGAAGGAAGTGCCAGACTCTTACTGATAAAACTTATCCATGTTTCTTCCTTTGCAATTTGTGTTCCGGAGCAGCAGTATCCTTTTAGGACAATACCGCTGGCCATAGTTTCTATGGTAACCTGCAAACCAGTGGTTCTAAGCCGTCCTGTCGTCCATTTCCTTAAACTTTTTACTGGATTATAAACTCCTTCAACGATAAAATCTACCGAGGAAATATCTCCAGGGAAACTAGTTCGCACGCTATACATCGTATTGCTATAAAATATTCTGAGCTGGTTCTTTGAACCCTCCTTGTTCGACTGAGAATCAATAGGGAGTAGTGACCCAGTTATCAACGACCATCGCTCTATCCAAAAGATCCATTAAAGTACTCGATAATACACCGATGAACTTCGAAACTTGGCCAGCATCTACCATTGTGTAAACTAAAGCTTTTCCAAACATTGCTCGACTTGGCATGCCATAACGAATGAACTAAAACATATTTGTTCGAAAGTGCGGTGGCATCAAATCTGCTCCAATTACATTGAAAACGTTGTTTTTCGAGCAATCAGTCTTTGTAGAAACATTATACAGAAATCAAATGGCGTTTATATGCAGCTGTAACCCCGTTTCGAGAGTACATTCAACGCCCTAGATCCGTGGCCTCGCTGCCTGTCCCCACAATACCTAGGTACCTACCTAGTACACCCAGTTTTGTCTATGTCTACTTACTGTATCTCAGTTTACGATACCTATTAGGTTTCCTGTTAATGTGTTTGCTAACTGCGACGTGTTTTTCAGATGTTTGTGTTTTTTAAATTATTATTTTACTTCTTTCTCGGAGGAGTTCGTGGCTAAGTAATAACAGCCGCACGGATCGATCCACCAGGTTAACCTACTCTTGCCGGGGTTGGTCCGAGGATGGGTGACCATCTTTATATGTGGAGACTATTCCGTGCCTCGGCAAGCACACTAAGCCGTTGGTCCCGGCTGTCATTCGAGGATCTTTGACAGTCATTACGGGTAGTCAGAAGCCCGAAAGTCTGACAGCCAGTCTTATCAAGGAGTATCGTATTACCCAATTACTGGGTTGTGGAGGTTAGATAGGCAGTCGCTCTATGTAAAATAATGGTATTCAGCTGCATCCGGTTAGACTGGAAGCCGACCCCGACATAGTTGGGAAAAGGCTAGGCAGATTGATTTTGAGTGTAGTTTTATAATTAGAGATGGGCCGAATGTGGTTTGAACCGAATCCGAACTTCGGCCGAACTTCGGTTCAATTTCAAGCGCTTTCTCGAGAGCGACACGTCGTGACTTGTTGATTTACTTCAATATTATTGCTAGATGTACCCCGCCCCCACACAAATTGCAAAAAACGCAAGAAAATTTGAATTTCGCGGGCTACCTTGGAGCATCCACCTTAAATTGAATATTTAGTTTGTGAACCAAAGACGTGATTTTTTTATTTAATTTACGAATTGTAATCCAGATGTTTGTTAGAAGAATACTAAGTTTATTTCATTTTTGTAATAGTATGTCTAATTTATATGACTAATTAATTAGGCAAAATTTTCAAAACTAATAAGAAAAACTGTAATATAAGGTTCACATTTACAATCTTCATATTAAAATAAATGACCATGACTGAGTAAAAAACATAATTTTATTTTACAGTAATGCTATTCTAATTCTATTGAATTTCAGTCAAAATAGTGCAAGTAGGTATTATTTTTCTTTTGCCGAATGTTCGGCATCTGAACTGAATTTCGGCCGAATGCCGAAGTTTGGTTTCAGCTGCCGAATTTCGGTTGAACCGAATGTGAACCGAATTTCGGCCCATCCCTAATTATAATAGAGGGAATTCTAATATTATAAAGTTTTACTCCTTCAAAAATTAGCAAATTTTAGTTAGTTCTAGTTTTGGGTAAAACCAGCAAGACAGGAAACTTTTATTGCTCATCCCCGCAATTTAAACCGATTACTATTTTTTTTTTAATTTCAGTGTTTGCAGTTTTCACTTCGCTACGATATTATTATAATTATGAACAGATACGCTCTGTTTAGTTACAGTTTTACGAAATGAAGTATAGTTGATCATTCATTTAATTGTATTATTTTCCTGTAACCTGTGTTAAATCGATTTATAGTTATATTATCAATTTATGTTCAATACATTAATAATAATCAAAGATAATCCATACTATTTACGCATGAATAACTCGAAAACGTTATTTTGATGTCGTTCTTGTGATATTAGAACGAATACTTTGATAATCATAAACGGTTGGGTTTTTACTGAAAATCCATTTCAACAAAGGGCATACGGTGTTCTAATCATTTAAATTAACAAAAGCATTATTTAACCAGTGATATTTTTTGCTTAAACTGCTCAGAGACAAATAAAAAAAGCCAACACACATCCAATTCAAACCATAATTAAAACGGTCAACAAAACAAACATTCCGCCCTTAACAACAATAAAACGAAACAAAAAAACAGCCGTTGTAACGTTGAGTGACATTTCCCTTCTCCCCTTCCAAGGGGGGTCAGGGGTATTATGGACGTGTCGGCTGCAGGCCCGCCGGCTCACGTATGTGCAATGTGACCCGCGGCCCACCAACGTGACCGACCACGGTGGCGTGCTTCGCGGAATGTACTCGTTACTTGTTAACAAGTTTTAATTAAGAAGTTGTGTAGGTATTGGGTGTTGTAGTGTAGAGGTAATGGGTGCTTCTTACCTAGGTTTGGTACCCCGCAATTGGATATTTGACACGGTTAAAAATTAAATATGAAATGACATAGACCGCGAAAAGACCGCACGTCTTAAAAACCTTCATCACAGTGCATAAATTAAATATTATGCGAGGATATTATTGTTAAATTGGTTTTAATGTTAATAAGTATTCCATTTGAAATTGGTTATAATGTTAATAAGTATTCCATTTGATTCTAAAATCTGTGACGTCACATTGTTATATTTCATACAAATCACGAACAAATTCCGCGTTTTGACAATATTCAAAGTAATGTTATTGACTACCCTGTCAAATACCCAATTAGTTTTTTTTTTCAATTGGGCAACCTCGTTCATAGACTACTTATATAAATGGAGACCTCGTTGATCTAGTGACTAACCACAGATGCAACTGATCGGGCACCGCGTTATTAGATGTTACCATTAGGATATTGTTGATAGGAACGCGGACTCTGAATTTTGCCTTATTCGAGGCAATAGACTTGTCTATTATTATCAACATGGGACATAAAAATAACACTGTTCTATACTGTGCCACTGCAGGGCAAACACCTCCCTTTTTTTACCACTCAACTCCATTTTTATGTAGTTTTATTTTAGATTTTAGAGTAGTATGATAGCGACATTTTTTTTTTAATTCTTGAATTTAGATAGTGTTGCTATTCTGTAAAAATCTCACCGTGAAAATGTAGGTGAAGTGACTTTAAAGTGAGCTGTCAAAAGTTTGAATCCCTAGCATTAGGGGGAACGACATACGCGGGATTGTCCGAAAGGGTTACCGCTACCCCGGAACATAAAGGGCTACGGAAGGAACATGGATGGGTTTTAGTCAGTAAGAGTCTGACACTCCCTCCCGCTCCACCCAGAGCGGGAGCAGGCATTGGATGATTTCCCAGCCTTAAAAAAAAAAAAGGGGGGAACGACAGCTCACTTCACGCTCACTTCATCTACATAAAGACGATGAGATTTTCACAGAATCGACCAACAGTTCCCCCTCAACATAAAAAACCGAAGATTGATTAATACATGGCCATAACAACACATCAATGTCACCCTCAGCGATGTCTCCCAAAACAGCATCTCATAGTAACAACGCCGCCATTATTGCAGACTATTCTATCGTTAACAATTAAGACGGGAAACTGACAACAATTACGGACACGGTGTCGGGTCGCTAATTATGTAACTTTGGTAATCTGAATCGATTTCACTCGATCGGTCTGAAACCTCAGACCCCGGGCTATCCGGTACGCCCAATGTTGGCACCTTTGACCGGACCGTTGCCGGCCGAACGGTCGAATAATTGTCGGACACGACTGGTTTATTGCGGACGCTTGAATAGGAAATTGTCCGGAGTTTGGATCACGTTCTAGTAATGAATTATTGTGGCGAGTAAAATTTTAGTTGGAATAGTTTGCAAGAGAACAACAGGATATCTCTGCTTTCCCTTCGGGGAAACAGGGCGTGATATTATTATGTAGGTACATACGTATGTATTTTTAGGAGGAGCTCGTGGCTAAGTTATAACAGCCGCACGGAACAATCATCAGGTTAACATCGATCAAACGGTTATTGGGGTTGGTCCGTGGATGGGTGACCATCTTTACATATCGAGAGTCCTCCGTGCCTCGGAAAGCACGTTACGCCGCGCCGTTGGTCCCGGCTGTCATTCGTGGATCTTTGACAATCTTTACGGGTAGTCAGAAACCCCAAAGTCTGACAGCCAGTCTTACCAAGGGGTATCGTATTACCCAGGTACTGGGTTGTGGAGGTTAGATAGGCAGTCGCTGCATGTAAAATACTGGTATTACAGTGAGACTGGAAAGCGATCTCAACATAGTCGGGAAAAGGCTAGGCAGATGATAACAATGTTTTTTTTTAAAATTGGCGATTATTATTTCACGAACAAAACAGCCAAACAGGATTTTTTTAAATCTATTAAATTCCTATTTATGCTCGTGACTGTATTAACACACCAAACAAAAATAATAAAAAAAGAATAATATGTTTCCACCAGCAAACCAAAGTTTTCCTTATAATAACTGTATCTTCTTCGTAATAAACTTCGTTTTAGAACAGCGAAACTGTTAATCAACTTTTCAAGAAAACAACAGGTTTGCACGTGTGCCCCTAACTAACATTATAAGGTATCTAAATAGAATTAGGTATGAGAACAACGTTATCAAGACGCGGAGTTCGTATTGTACACGGAAAACAAAACATCTTAGTCATTAACCGATTTTGTTTACGTATGTCTTGACGTTACGTTTTTTTTTTATGATGGAGGCAATCCGTAATTTTAGTTCTCCAATTTTTGTTGTCTTGAGTAGTATTTTTATGTCAGTGTCGCGTGAAGCCCGAAAGTGACACCGGTGACTGAAAAGTTGAGTGGGAATAGGTTGTCATTGTATGAGCTGATGATGTTATGCGGAGGAATGAGGAAAATGTCGCCAGGAACGTTATGAGTACGAATGTGGATGGCTACACAAGTAGAGGACGACCAATGAAACGATGGATGGATTGTGTGATGATATGGCTAGAAAAGGAATGACTGCCGAAATGACTAATAGAGAAGTTAATAAATCTGTCTAGCCTTTTCCCAACTATGTTGGGGTCGGCTTCCAGTCTAACCAGATGCAGCTGAATACCAGTATTTCACATGGAACGACTGCCTATCTGACCTCCACAACCCAGTAACTGGGTAACACGATACCCCTTGGTAAGACTGTCTGTCAGATTTTCGGGCTTCTGACTACCCGTAACGACTGTCAAAGATCCACGAATGACAGCCGGGAACAACGGCTTAACGTGCTTTCCGAGGCACGGAGGAGTCTCGATATCTCAAGATGGTCACCCATCCACAGACCAACCCTGGCAAGCGTAGCTTAACCTGAAGGATCAATCCGTGCGGCTGTTATGACTTGGCCACGAGCTCCTCAAATGACGCCGAAATTGTGCCGAATGTGTGTCTTCACATATAATGTTATAATTCATGTATACAAAACATTTTAAAAGAGTAACGGTGGAGTTTCTTGCCCATTCTTCTCCACACGAAACTACCTTTTGGAAGGGGCGACTAGAATCAATTCTATTTCATGTTCATTTTGACGTTCAAAAGTGCCTTACTTGTGCCTATTTGAAATAAATTATTTGACTTTGACTTTGGATCAATCCGTGCGGCTGTGATGACTTGGCCACGAGCTCCTCAAATGACGCCGAAATGACTAATAGAGAAGTATGGAAGAGAAAAATCACGTTGCGCTGACACTAAAGTAATTGGGATAAGGGCAGGAGAATGATGGGCTCGTGAATAACTGAAGGCCTCGTTCTAGAGGATTGACGCCAGGAGGTAGAATACAGGATGCCTCGCAAGCCATGATCTGTATGTTGTTTTTACTGGGTACCATGAGTATTTATTGTTGTTGCGGGGATTGTGGTTAAGTTACCACACTCTTAGCAAGAAAAACTTGACAGAAAAATCCATGCTTGCTATGTTCAGCTCTACACATATATATATTAAAATCATTTTAAGTCATGCCACACTACAATTGTATAGATAATATAGTTTTCTAGTAAAAGAATATTCCGAACATTAACCTCCGAGTTGAAAACTTTCATTTTCAATTCGATGCGACGTACCGACATCTATCGGGTGGTATTGAAATCACCTCCTCGTGGACTTGAATATTCGCATGGAAAAGCTTCGTTAGGTTCATAACGTTTGGTTGTCCGAGTTTGATCATCATGATCAACAGCAAGTCATATTAAGGATGTTTATATTAAGCGGGATTGTCCGAAAGGGTTACCGCTACCCCGGAACATAAAGCGCTACGGAGAGAACATGGATGGGATTTAGTCAGTAAAAGTCTGACACTCCCTTCCGCTCCACCAAGAGCGGGAGCAGTCATTGGATGATTTCCCAGCCTTAAAAAAAAAAAAAAAGGATGTTTATATAGTTGCAATTAATTACCAAGGGGTATCGTATTACCCAGTTAGTGGGTTGCGGAGGTCAGATAGGCAGTCGCTCCATGTAAAATACTGGTATTCAGCTGTGTCCGGTTAGACTGGAAGCCGACCCCAACATAGTTGGGAAAAGCCTAGGCAGATTGATATACCTAGTTGCAATTAAACGCGTGATTTCATAAAATATCTTTATTGCAATAAACACAAATAGTATCAAATTCGTTTGCAAATGTGGATTTATCAAAATATTGCACTTAACATTATCAACGTGACGTGTATTATGCGTTCTTACGTTTTCAACAAAATGACATTGGCATTTATATAATATAGCACTACTCACAATAAGAAATGCTATGAAAATATAAGTACAGCAGTAAAGTTAACAAAATATGGCCGATATTCAACAAAAAAAACAGAATTTAATAAAACAATAACAATTCATAAGTACACTTAAAACAATAATGTGTAGACATTTTTAACAATCCAATATAATTAAAATTCCAAGCACCGCTACTGCATTTTGCGTCGGGGTGTGAGCTTCATTGAAATTCGAACATTATGTAAAGTGCAATAAGACGCAAAATGCGTCATCGTAGTATTCAATGACTATGTTTTTCATAATACAGAAACTATGTATAATTTAACCGGAACAAATACGATTCGAAGGCACTTTTTTAACACTAGGTATGCATATTGTTAAGTATTCATAGCATTACAATGATCATTAAATTGAAACAAGAAAACTACATGAGTATGTTATAAATATATATATTCAAGAGTTCAATCTTTTGAACGCCTTTGTCACATATACGCGACAAGCAAGCGCATGTCCTGAACGCCAACGACACAAATATGTGACAATGCAGTGCACTAATAACACGTTTGTGTGTTTTTATGGATATCTTAAAAATGTAAGCTAGCAAAAAATTAAAATACACCATGTATATTGGGAAATTCTTGATAACAAGAAGAAATAAATTTGGTGCTTGGCGTAGAGGGAACGCGCCTGCATTTATGCTCTGGCGTTCAAAAGTTTAATAACATTATACCAAAATATCAGGTACAAAAGGGAGTAATTTAATTGCTACCAATCTCATGCAGTTCATTTAAATGTTATTTTTATTTCACTATTGAAAAACGAGTACAATTTCAAAGTGGCCAGCAATATCTATCAATCTCTTTTAATTTCTAAAGTTTGTTTATAAATTACCTCCAACGGATATTAAAACAAACGAGTAGTTATACAGCGTCAATTTATTACAACGTTTTTAAAACAATATATCCTTTGAATCTAAACTTCCTGCGTTTAAATGTACGCAAGCTGAATAGAACAGTGGGTCGATTGTGTTAAAATTTCACCGTGAAATCTATAGTGAAGTGAGCCACTTAATGCTAGGGTTTGACACTAATGACAGGATCACTTTCAAGTCACTTCACCTACTTTTCACTGTGAATAGCACTCCCGTGACAAATATGCCCATGTATACGCTTTGGGTTGCCCGCCGACTTGCTTAGAGCACAATATCACACTGAAACCTAAGACACACGCCACTACTATGTGTCGCAGAAGGCTTTGCACAGCGATCGGTTTATTTAGGCATGTAGAAA
This sequence comes from Hyppa rectilinea, assembly GCA_951799385.1. Lineage (NCBI taxonomy): Eukaryota > Metazoa > Arthropoda > Insecta > Lepidoptera > Noctuidae > Hyppa > Hyppa rectilinea. The sequence continues at coordinate 4,076,616 of OX637319.1, forward strand.
TGTATACAGGGTGAAATTGAATTCATTGGCATTATTTTAAGGTGTAACTGTACTCATCACTATGAACAACTTTCACTAAAGAAACAAAA